>CP125976.1:60315202-60925562 GCA_030063025.1 Avena longiglumis
CTTTTCTAAGTTGACCACTTCATTATTTTCACATATCAAGTGATGTAGCATGTTCTTTGCAATCTCCAGTTCTCCATTCTAACTGTGTATGTTCAAGCGAAAGAAAGTTCAGTTTGTGGTATATTGTAACTTCACTTTTGCAGGCTATCCCATTTCTTGTTGGATGCCCAGCTTGCTTGAGGAATTTCTTGAACCTCTTTTGTGAAATGTCTTGTTCCCCAAACCAAAGTCTCTTCGTTAATGTGACTTCAGTAAAACAGGTCTATCTTGTCTCACCTTATCAATTATCACCACAATAGTATTTAATGTATTTTTTCCTCATGGGCATTCGCACACAATTTTTTATATCAATTTAAACTGCCGAACACACCAAATGAAATATTTGTATATGATTCTCACGTTCTAACGAGCTACTAGTCTATCTTTTCAGGTTAATAACAGTACAACTGTTGATGGTATCGACTACTACATAACAAGCAACTATGGTGAAGAGTTGTACAACTCTTGTAAGGAAGTTAAGTTTGGCACTCTGAACACACGTGCGATGGATTTTCTTGGTGGGGGTGCTAAAACTTACAAAGGTAGTAGCTTAAACTATGCTGAGTTAGCATTTCTTTCATTGATTGTGAAATTAAGGTTTTGTTATTTCTCAGGTCACTAAGAAATTACTATTCGTAAGTAAATGCTAACAACTATAGGATATGAATATTGAGATTTGTATAAGTACAAAATGAGTATTTCTAAGTTGACTGTGAAATAGTAACTCCCGTAAAATTAAACTAAGATTGCCTACAGGATTTGCTATTAATTCTTCAATATTAAGACAATGAATATGAGGGTGTTTGGTCTAAGATTAGCAACATGTCGAGGGAAGTAGCATTTTAGGAAGCCTGCATTTTTCCTTCTTCAGAACCTCAGTTCGGTATTATTAATTATTATTCTTACCATCTGGTTGTTCTGTTGAGCAGTCTTTCTGTTGACAATTTTATGCTTTGGTAGTGACAGTCATAAATAGATTATGTCATTTGTTTCTTGCATTTTGACTCAGTATTGTTAATTATTATGCTTTGCTATCCGAACCTGCTTTTGAGCTAGTTTTTCAGTTGCTAGTTTTGAGATTTGGCAATGACAGGCTGACTATATACTATGTAATTCTATGCATCCGTTCTTCGCAGTGTACCATGACTCAGTTATAATTATTGGCTTATATACTTGTTACTGCAGACTGGTTGGCATTTATGGGGCGTCAGGCGAATCCTAATGAGCCCGGGTCACCTTATTTGATAACATACCGACCTGATTTAAGTGATTCATCTGGGATGAAGCCTCTAAATGCTACAGTTTATTCTTGTGAGGATCCATCTTTAGGCTGTTCATGTGGCGATTGTCCTTCTTCTTCAGTTTGCACAGGATCCTTGTTGTCTCAGTCACAGACTGAAAGTTCCTGTTCAGTTAAAATGGGTTCTCTGAAGGTAGCAGCTATATTTTTTTTCTCCATTTATGAAAAGAAAATTTAGAGATTATTAATATGTCTTGCTTTCTGTTCCCTAAAAGCTGTCGTTTTGGCAAACTTGACCACTAATTTGTACTGGAATATATTTATGAAACCCAACAACATTATTTCTCTTGCCGACATTATTTTCAAGTATCTATTCTAACTCTTTTTAAAGATAATGGTACTCATGTTCCAAAAGTTTGACTCTACCCGTTTCTTAGGCAACCACCCAAGGGTAGGAATCCACAGAGTTCGCAGTGCTACTTGCCTAGTATATAAACAAAAATTGGCATAGATAAGAACACAGTTTCCCTGTTATTTGGCACGTCACCTGTCACGTGGTCTTGGTTATATCAAACCAGTTGTGTTGTATACATGCGTGATGCTATTTTGTTTTTAAAAAAAGTGATACTAGTTCTCAGAAAAACAGTTGGTACACAGCTACTGCAGAGAAATTTGCAGGACATGTGTTGTACTAGACGTATTAGATGTGTCCTTGTTCATACCTGCACCATTTTCTTGTGAGAAATATAATAAACAATCAACTCTAACGATCAAATGATTAACTAAATCTTGGTAGAATACGCACCATCACCTTAGGTGCTAAGTAAATTATTTTTTCCATGCGCCTTGTGTAGAAGTTGATCTTGATTATCTTATAATTTAAAAGCTTGCTGCAATCCTGAACTTCAAATACTTAACTAGAGTATATGAATCCAAAATTTGTCAGCATAATAATATTTTAGTTAATACAGGTTCCTCTTTTCCATGTTGAGTTCTTCCATCATTGTGTACCCTGAACTCTTCTCATTTTGACATCTCCAGGCCAAATGCTTGGACTTCTCACTAGTGGTTGTGTACCTTGTGCTGCTATGTGCAATTTTAGTGTGGGGCTTGTTATACAGAAGACAAGGAAGAAAGGGCTCTCCCACACAAACCAAACCACCAAAGAATGCTGATGATAAGTTGCGTTCAAACAACAACGGCAATGTTCCCCAAAACTCTGTTCAGGTCCTTTTCTGCCAAATCATCTCCGAGAGCCAGGGCTTGCATGATTAAATAGAGTACATGTTGTTGGTTTCTTCTAGTAGCATTTTTATCTAGTGTTCAGTTTTTGAGATAACTATGGTACAGTCTAATAGTTTCTTGTAATGGTCTGTAATTTAGTTATTATTTTTCCAAGTTAATGTGCTTTTCTCAGGAATTTCTCTTAAATATCAGGTGCCCAGTGCTGCATCATCTTCCATCATCCAAACCTACATGTCAACTTTCTTTCGGTTGGATTCTCTCTCCAGTTGTATTCAGATAATTTTATACAATTTGTGTTTAGGCATTATCTTAATCTGTTCAAATTATTGCAGGAGACATGGAATTTTTGTTACTAGACACCCTCTTCTTGTGTTACTTGCATCCTTACTTGTCCCTATCCTATTATGCATTGGTCTTATTCATTTCAAGGTGGAAACACGACCGGAAAAGGTACTCAATTTATTATTTTTTCATAACAACAATTCTTGTACTGTTACTGAAATTCCCATGATTGGGGTGATTTTGAATTCTTAAAAGATTTGACCTATAATTAATATTCTGCCTGTTTGTATTTAAGACTAATTAATTTAAAGGGTTTGATGTTGGCACTAGCCATTCTCTTTCAACTCATAAATGTGATAATGGAAGTGTTCACATCTTTAGCACTCATTTCTCATGGAATTATCATTGATACTGTACATGTAACAAATATAGTACGGAGTATTCTTTATTGCTCCCCTCGACCCATTTAAATGAATGATTTTTGTTGAAAAAGTCAGAGCAGTGACAACCATGGTCCAGGAGATGAATTAACATCATTTGGAACTCATTTTTTCACAGTGTATTTACCACTTACCAGTACAGTGAATACTCAGATATTCCTGAATTAATTGGTTTATTTTTGCAGCTTTGGGTTAGTCCTGGAAGTCAGACTGCCGATGAAAAGCAATATTTTGACAGTCATCTTGCACCATTTTATCGGATTGAGCAGGTATTTCAAACTCTGCTGACTTCGATTTTGTTCAACTAGGTGAACTTTTGCACAGCTTGTAATCAAGTAGCTATGATTTCCTGTGACATTAACCCCTTATTTGTCTTTATTTGTCATGTCTTACATTTGAAGACGACTTGTGTAATGAGTAACTTGTTTTGTTAATTGATATTGTAACTGCAGCTTGTATTAGCCACCTCTGCGTCTGACCAGCCTGAAGCTCCTACAATAGTAAATGACAACAATCTGAAATTGCTATTTCAGATTCAGAAGAAGGTATTAAATCTACAGTAATGTAAATTTCATACTGCAACTGCTTTACAGTTCTAATTAATCTTTTTAATTGCAAAGATTGATGATCTACGTGCCAATTATTCTGGATCGATGGTATCCCTTGCTGACATCTGCCTAAAGCCACTCAGTACAGACTGTGCTACCCAAAGTGTTTTGCAGGTGATGATTTAGTAGTTTCTAGTATGTACCCTGTATACAGAAACTAATGTGCTCTATCTGATCTATATAATCCGGCTATTGTTATATTCTGTTAACTATGTGTACTTCTGTGCATTAGCACTAAAGTGATGGTATCTGTTGCAGTATTTCCAGCTGGATCGTAAAAATTATGATGACTTGGGTATAGAACATGCAAAATTTTGCTTTGAGGTAAATCTCTACAGTTGAAATCTCATGGGTACTTTTTCTTATGGTCTTTTCCTTTCTATCACAATAAAGACCTTTTAAACTTGCAATTAATTATATCGCTCTGAGCATCTAATGTCGAGATACTGATTAGCTCTGTCAGGTGATTGGCACCTAAACACTTAAATATCTGCTGTATTGCAGCATTACAGTTCTGACATGACATGTTTGAGCACTTTTCAATCACCTGTTGATCCTAGTACAGTATTAGGTGGTTTTCCAGGGAGCAATTTTACTGAGGTAAAGTGTCGTACTTCCTAGTCAACACAATATTTTAGTCATTATCCTACTTTTCTTGTTAACTTCCTATTTGCTTGGCAGGCTTCTGCATTCGTAATTACATATCCTGTGAACAACAAGGTTGAGAAAACAGGAGAAGAAAATGAAAAGGCTATGGCTTGGGAAAGGGCATATATTAGTCTTGTTAAGGTTTTGAACTTTCACCCAATTTATAAGCTAATGTCCTCTGGCAGACACTTTAAATTAGAAGTTCACCATCAATTGGTACTTTTTCTATTTAAGTCAATTCTCTTTTAAGGAGTGCCTGCCACATAATTTAGTACTTCCACACTGCCCTTGCTTAAGAAATGAAAGAATAAACCTTGTTTGAGGATTAGTAAAGTAAACTAGAGATATTTGCTCCAATGAAGCATACCATAGGGAAGATTGATTATGCGTGGCTCTACTTCCTGAGGAAATATGGCAATGCGAAACAACTTAGATAATGTGAAAATACGGCAATCAGAACATTATTGTTTCACTTCTTTTTCTCCTTTCGTATATAGTGAAACGACTCCACCGGGCATGTTGAAGCCCCATATGCCTGAATCTAGTAAAAGGTTGTTTCGTGACTGCTAATATCATTTGCAGTTCATGCATAGTGATTAAAATTGCATGGAACTGACTCTTTCCTGTTAGGACTAAAATCCACGTAGTATCAAGTCTTTTCTTGCTAGTAAAAGGAAATGAACAGTGACTGCTAATATCAAGTCTTTTCTTCCTAGTATCAAGTCTTTTCTTGTTAGGACTAAAATCCACGTAGTATCAAGTCTTTTCCACGTAGTGAAACGACTCCACCGGGCATGTTGAAGCCCCATATGCCTGAATCTAGTAAAAGGTTGTTTCGTGACTGCTAATATCATTTGCAGTTCATGCACAGTGATTACAATTGCATGGAACTGACTCTTTCCTGTTAGGACTAAAATCCACGTAGTATCAAGTCTTTTCTTGCTAGAGTTTGTTACAGTGTTTTGTAGCATTTAATTTATATATTTCACTTAAGCCAAAAATCACATGCAATGATTTTTTTTTTGGCAGGAAGAAATACTGCCAATGGTTTTAGGACAGAATCTTACATTGTCCTTTTCATCTGAGAGCTCTATCAAAGACGAATTAAATAGAGAGAGTACAGCTGATGCAATTACAATAGTGGTAAATATATGATATATGCAAAGCATTTTCCATCGTGACAGATATCCTGTTTGCCTACACATTGTGATGTTTATTTGTGCCCTTCAATTGAAACCAGATAAGCTATATTGTGATGTTTGCGTACATATCATTCACACTTGGAGACCGCCCTTCTGGTTTGTCGTCATTATTTGTTTCATCAAAGGTATGGATATGATAATCAATGATGGGGAAGATATTGTATATGCCACTCCCGAGCCTAAAAAATACTTTAATGTTAGTCTGACAAATATGGGTCGGTGGGTACATACCAACATGTCAATGAGACAGTCAGTGGCAAGTTCATATGTTTGAAATTCAGCAGTGGTAATACAAAGTTGTCCCATGATTAATTCGTCTGGTATACTTGGGAGTATCCTATTCCTTATGCTTGCCTTATTCATAAAAATTTTCCACAATTATTTTTTGTAATATTTCACCTGCATAGTCATACAATAAGTAATGGTTAAAATCACGCTAAAATTGGCATCTAAACGCGCAGAGTATATGCATCTTTTAAAAAAACTAGAGCTGGTTTACAATTTTTTGGCATGCTCGTTTTCGTAATTTCCTGGTTATCTGGATTTTATTGTTCTTTGGGATCATAAGTACTAGGGCTGTCTTGCATTGTGTTTCATTTGACAAGATAAATTGCAGGTACTGCTTGGCTTATCTGGGGTTGTCCTGGTAATGCTTTCAGTTTTAGGATCAATGGGATTCTTTAGCGCTATTGGAGTGAAATCGACTCTAATCATAATGGAAGTAATTCCTTTTCTTGTGCTGGCCGTAAGTTTTCTGCCCCCAGAACAACAGTGGCTGACTCTCTTCGTTAATCCAATATGTCCTTGATTTGCTGCACTAACAAAAGAGAAAAGATAACCATTATACATTTATGCTCTGCACGTTTGACTTGTAACATAGCTTCTTCATGTTGATTATTGAATTTTCTCTGCCAAAAATAGGTTTTCCATGAAACCACCATCATGTTTAATCCTTGTCGAAAACTTGATGTTTAGAATTATGAAGTTGATTTTAGCGCATGCTATCCAACATATGTGAACACAGTTTATATCAATTTTGCATTGTCTGCCATTGAGTTTTTTGTTTTGTTTTTAGGCAATATTTTATTGTTGCATTTACCATATATTTTTTCCTGAAAGATAGTTTGTGGTTGATTAATACTGCTACTTCATTTGATATGTACGTCCTTCAAATGATACGTGTTCTTATCACTCTGCAACTATATGAAACTGACGGACATGACATGCTAGGTCGGTGTGGACAACATGTGTATCCTTGTGCATGCTGTCAAGCGCCAACCAGATGGTTTGGTACTGGAAGAACGCATAAGTAATGCATTGGTGGAAGTTGGGCCATCCATTACGTTAGCCAGTTTGGCTGAAGTTTTAGCCTTTTCTGTCAGTGCTATCAATCCAATGCCTGCCACCAGAGTATTTTCCATGTTTGCTGGTTGGTTTTCTTACATATCCTTGCTTGTATCCATAACTGTTACTTCCTTTTGGAGTTTCCAATCCACTGTCTTGTGCAGCAATGGCAGTCCTTCTGGATTTCCTTCTCCAAGTGACAGCCTTTGTAGCTCTCATAGTATATGATTCTAGGAGGGCTGAAGATGGCAGGATTGATTGCGTTCCTTGTGCAAGACTTACATCGAGCACGGTTTCTGGTGATAGTAAGTGTCCAAATAAAATTTCACGTATGGTTTGCAAAATGGAAGCTAGCTGTAGCAGTAGTTGGTCAGTTCGGCTATCTTTAATGATTTCCCTTTTTAATGTCTTCCAAAATTAAGATGGCGGCCACCAGGGGCTTAACTTGGTTGCACGATATATGAAGGTAAACATTTTGACTTATTTACCAGAGCAAATTTTCTTCTTAAGTTCATGTTTTACCATGCTTTAGTTTCTCAAGATATTTTGTTATGTTCGTTGATAACTTATAGTTGCTTTGGTTTCCTATAGGATGTTCATGGGCCAATTCTCGGTTACCGAGCAGTGAAGTTCATCGTGATTGCTGTATTTGTAGGATTTGCATTTGCAAGCATTGTAAGTGTTCGTATGTTTTGCATGTACAGCATCATGATTATTTCTGTTCCTTCTATTAAGTTCTACCAACAGGTTTATATCTGCTGAACATATATGACTCTGATGGAAGGGAGATCATTGACTTAGTGTTCTGTCTGCATTTCTTATACCTGGTGAACATATATGACTCTGATGGAGGGAGTAAAATTTTCTGACCATCAATACGGATCAGCTATGCATTCGCTACAGTAGGGTGGTGTTTGTTCTTGTCTAGTTGCATGTTGAAAGTCACTTGCACTTTGTTCGACTTCGTGCGTGAGTGCGTGTGTGATTGACAAAAAAATATCTTATCACTCACTCGCACTGTTTCTTTTGTCTTAATTAGGCAATGTCAACTAGACTGCAGCCAGGATTGGAGCAGCAAATTGTTCTTCCACGGGATTCTTATTTACAGGTTTACTATCACTTGTATTTTCTATAGGGGTCTTCCTGTGTCCTTTAGGATCATGCTCACTTCAATACTTACAGGGTTACTTCAACGACCTTGAGAAATACTTGAAAGTTGGACCTCCACTGTATTTTGTTGTGAAGGACTTCAATTACAGGTAACTAGTAGTAACATTATTCTGGAATTTTGTCTCTGCATGCTTTCAAGAAAAGAATGTTGAAAACACAAGTTGTTATTAGGTTGACATTGACAAACATTTACACTAGCAGCAATAGTCTCTGCTCAATTCTGGCTGTTCTGTTAGTTAAAAAAATACGCTGCGGAACAGTACGTTGTTTTGAACGGTTTGAGGAAACCATTGTTGAACACCCCTGTCTGTAATACTTCGGAAAGCAAAGAAGCATGGCTGAATATTCGTTGATGCCATAGTTGTGCTTTCTTGCCCTTTATGCACTACAATTTTTTTAGATGGTTCTGGGTAAGAAAAAAGTTGAAACACGAATCCAAATTCTCATGTTTCTGCATTAGCTGTTACACAGTGTTGCCTCTTGAAAGAGGCAATTTTGTTGAGCTCTTCTGAGTTGCATGCTTAACTCAAATAATTAAGCTTATTTCTGATGTGTTACAATGTTTCCAGCTCTGCATCGGAAAATACTAATCAGATATGTTCCATCAACCAGTGTAATTCAAACTCTCTTCTGAATGAGGTATAGTATTGTTTCTGTCTCTTTGCAAAGTATTTTCCCAAGTAATATTCTGTATGAAATGATTGATTCACTAGCTCAATTTTGTATAAAAATACATTTCAAAGGAGATCTTCCTCAGTATAAAGCTACCGGCTCCTGATGCAACTTGACTGATGTGATTTTGATAAACACGTATAGAAGTTCATCACTCGTTGATAACACTGCCCTCCATTTAACATGGTGGTTCCTACCATGCAGATAGCAAGACAATCTTTATCTCCTGAGACAAGTTACATAGCAAAACCTGCCGCTTCATGGCTTGATGACTTCCTAGTATGGATGTCTCCTGAAGCATTTGGATGCTGTCGAAAATTTGTTAGTGGAAATTATTGCCCTCCAGATGATCAGGTTCAGAAGTTTTCCCTGTATATCCTTTAAAGTGTAACACATTCATGCTATATTGCATTGGCCGGGAAACCAACCATTTTTTGTCTGAAGCAGTGGACATTTCCTCTTGTCAGAATTTTTTTTAATATGATTACTAGCCGAGAAAATATGATCTGGTTGCATGTTTGCATTTTTGCAAAGTGACGCTTGAATTTCTTCATTGCAGCCTCCTTGCTGTCAACTTGATCAAGATTCAGGTTCATGCAGTCCAAATGGATCGTGCAATAATTGTACAACGGTATTACTATCTTTGAATTTTGATCACTAGCCCTTCATATTAATAAATTTCAGATAGCTGCATTCCGTACCCTGTGCCCTATTACATGTATTGAGTAAATATTATATTTCAGCCACACCACACATTAATACACACATATTGAGTGAAGTGAAGTATTTCTAGTCTACTTATTATTGCTTTTGTCTCAGTGTTTCCTACATTCAGACTTGCACAATGGGCGTCCATCCACAACACAATTTAAAGAGAAGCTTCCATGGTTCCTGGATGCACTTCCATCAAGTGATTGCTCTAAAGGGGGAAAAGGAGCTTATTCTACAAGTTTGGACCTCAGTGGTCTGTAGTGTACTCCAACTCTGTACCATAAATTTATCATATATTTATTGGACCTGATGCTACAGAACATGCCAAATAAATATCATATATTTATAAATGTGAATGCATTCCAATTTAAATATAATATAATTATCCATTAACATACTTGCATTTTAATCTAATGAAATTATAACATTAAGCATCCACTAAATATATGACAGCCCTGTTTCTTTGTCAGGTTATGAAAATGGCATTATACAAGCCTCAGCGTTCCGCACATACCATACTCCCCTTAATAAACAGGTGAGGGATAACATCCAGCCCATCATAATTATCATTATATTTCTTTCCAACATGAATTCAAGTAATATTAATTCCTTCTAGGCTGACTATGTTAATTCAATGAGAGCTGCTCGGGACTTCAGTTCTCAAATGTCCAAAGATTTACAGGTAATTTGCATGCAACCATTTTTTAGATGGGGATGATATTAAATTTTTAGTGTATCTATAAAAATATTACTGATTTCAAATATACAGAAGTTGGAGAACTAGTTACAGTGTGTGAGAACTAAGAGTTAAGTAAATATTATCCATATATGTTAATGGAAATATTAACTGTCCTTAGCTATTTAAAGAGACTCAAGCTTGTATAAGCTTTGTACTTTTATCGAAGGTTCATGACATAGTAACTGCTCTATATTTCATACCGATTATTCTTAGCATTCGCTTGGATGCTATGGCCTCATTATATATTCCTAACAATCTTAAATACATCTTGGTTATGCAGATGCAAATCTTCCCATATTCAGTATTCTATATATTCTTTGAGCAATATCTCAGCGTATGGAAGACAGCTATCATGAATATATGTGTTTGCCTTGGTTAG
The DNA here is from genome assembly GCA_030063025.1 of Avena longiglumis. Classification (NCBI taxonomy): domain Eukaryota; kingdom Viridiplantae; phylum Streptophyta; class Magnoliopsida; order Poales; family Poaceae; genus Avena; species Avena longiglumis. The sequence continues at coordinate 60,325,922 of CP125976.1, forward strand.
TTACTTATAACATTCACAGTTTGTTAGATTTCTGTGTATATTCTTATGATATAGTTGTCATATGATCTCATTTCTATGTGTGAACATTTTGCTTGGGTGTGAGAGAAATATTATAGTGTTTCTGTCTCCTAGTATGAATGCACAGTATAGACATTTCCTGCTAAACCAGCTTAATTATTTTGATATGTTCCTAAGAATAGCTGGTGAATGTTTTTATGTGGATCTAGGTCTATAGACAGCGGTGCCACAATAAAGCCTGCAGTATTAAGTTATTTTGCTTGGGTGTGAGAAATATTATAGTTAGGGGCAAGAGTTTGGATTAGGAAATGTTTGCTTGTATGGGACCCTATGTCAGAGCTGTAGTGCCTTTATATAAGAAGAATGGTTCCATTCAATGAAGGTATTGCAAGAAGTTCCATCTACGCCCCCAGTCTTCTTTCCATGCACAGTATGTTTGTTGTACTACCCACCCTACGATCACGGCAGCTGGCGACAGTCACCATTATCCGGTGGTGCGACCACCTACCAATTAGCTACCACAATAACATATATAATCATGACAGCCATTGAAGAAAACAATCACGACAACCACAATCATCTATTTTTTCATAATGTTCCTACCTTCGTTTGACACAGTTCATTGTCATGTAAACATTAACAGGTACAGTATTTATTGTTTGCTTCATAGTCACCAGCAGGTCAGCAACATCTTTCAGAAACTGAGAATTAACTTTTTCAGTTCTTTAATTTGGTAGATTGATAATTCATTATCTCTATCGCTTTCAGTTTATGGGCTTCCTCAATCATTTTAATTGTTCTGGCCATGATAGTCTTGGATTTGATGGTATGTTTGACCTTCTTCTGTCCAATGTAAATAGTAGTTTTGATTATATGTATTTCCAAATTCAAAGCAATTAGCTGCTTCAAAATATGACATGTACGCCATCTGTTAAATACAAGTGGTTGTGAAGTAAAACATATAGGATTTTGGTGAAAGCAGTTGTTCTAGTTAGCTATGCATCAGTTAAACTGACTCTACATAGTTGAATTGTGCCGAAGCATTATAAATATCCATAAATGTAATGACGGTTTCACGTTACCTTGGTAGCATTATTGGCATTTTTATCATGTTTGTATAGGTAAAGCTATTGTTTGACGTTAAGGAATTACAGCACAATTTTAAGCGCATAACAATTATACTGATTGTTGTAGAAATCCAATTTTTAATGTTAAATATCTCTGCTTAGCTTTTTTTTATTTTTACAGAAGTTCTAGAAATCCAATTTTTAATGCTAAATATCTCTGTTGTTATTTCGTTAGGAATTGATAATATTTTCTTTCAAACTTTTGGCAGGGAGTGATGGCTGTCCTTGGAATTCAGCTCAATGCAATTTCTATTGTAAACCTTGTTATGTCAATAGGAATTGCTGTTGAATTCTGTGTTCACATCACACATGCTTTTATGGTAGGTGCATTGTACATTTGGGAAATGCCAGTTCCATATCTTCCAGTTTAGCTGAGTTCTGTGATTATTAGGAAGATTTGGATCTAGCTGTTGCTCTGAACTCCTTTAGTTAGTGTTACTATGCATTTGAAATATTGAGCAGGGAGAAGTATCACACTGTTCAGGTCGCTCCTAGCCTCCTAGGAACAGCGTGTGTTGTGCATTTGTACTAGTTAACTTGGAAATTTGTTCTTCCCTCCACTTAAAACCTATAGCTTTTACTTTCAGCGATCTACAATGTAGTTTGAACTTCGAAGTACTAGTAGTTTAGTTTTCTTTACAGTCTAAATGACACCATAGAAACAATGGCAAACCAATTTTTCTGATACCCCAGACCATTTCTCCCATTATTGAAAAGCCATGCAAATAAATTCTGATGTGTTTCTACTCCCTCCATTCCAAAATATAAGACATTTTAGCTTTGTGAAACGAATGTATCTAGACATCTTTTGGTGTGTAGGTTCAGAGTGAACTAACACATAAAAGGCGTCTAAATACACTTGTTTTACAAAAGCTAAAACATCTTATATTTTAGAACGGAGGGAGTACGTCTCAGTATATATTGGCTGAAATATAAGATGTACTCACTCCGTTTAGAAATATAAGATGTTTTAGATTTGTAAAGGAGATGTATCTAGACACCTTTTAGTGAATAGGTTCAAATGAATCTAGACACTAAAAGATGTCTAGATACATCTCATTCACAAACCTAAAACATCTTATATTTCCAAACGAAGGGAGTATATATTGGCTGTTCTTTCCATATCATGCCTAAACCCTTCATATTCACTTCCAATTTACAGATAGGCATTGGGGATAGAGAAAACCGTGCAAGACAGGCTCTATCGACGATGGGTGCTTCTGTATTCAGGTCAGCCTCATTATTGTATATGTTGGGACTTGGGACAATGTTATGTTGATAAAAAAATAGCGAAAGCATTTTAATAAGTTGCTTGGAGCTTATCGTCGAGTTTCAGTGTGCCTTGGTAAACACTTCCAGTTTCATTTGGGTGCATTTTGCATAAGAAAAAAATTCCTATGTTGCAAATAAACTTACTGAAGTCCAGTTTCAGTGTTTTCCTGATCTTTTCCATCCGCTTGTGGTGTCTATAATTTGTATGACCTTGGTCTGACACGCTGTCTTTATTTTTCAGTGGAATCACGTTGACTAAACTTGTCGGAGTTATTGTCCTGCATTTTGCGAAATCTGAAGTTTTTGTGGTACGTGCGCCTTAAACCCTGCTTCTTAGCTTTGTTCCTGTTGGAGGTTAGCTTGAAGCATCTTTGTTTAATCCAAATGACTGCAGGTATATTACTTCCAAATGTACCTGGCGCTCGTCCTCGTTGGCTTTCTGCATGGGCTTATCTTCCTACCGGTTAGCATTTTAACCATCTAGCGCCTCTTAATCGTCTCCACAGATTCCTTCGAGGAGCTATCAGCCTAACCTATAATGGATGAATGTTTCAGGTTGTGTTGAGTCTGTGTGGCCCTCCTCAAAAGACCATGAAACCGATTGAACAAAGTCAGACTCTGCCTTCAAACGAGCAAACTTAATAACTACATAAGCATTTCAATGTACATATTACTAGGCGTAGAAAGAGAAATGCAGTGTACATCATCATGTCTAGAGGCGGAAGCAATCTCCATAGATGGTAGAAATAGTTTGTGCATTAGTTGAGCTAAGTCTACGGAAGTACGGAACTGGATTGTCCTGAGGCCTGTATCGCCAGGCGCAGAAGGAAGGGTGAGAGGTCAGTGTTTGACCATTGTAGCCTTTCATTCTTTTTTTACGGTTATTATTTGTAGTCCAGTGTAGCCGGTGGTTTGTATCTGTTCCACGCGAGAATTCTAGTGCCCGTGCCGTTTGGTGCCAATTGCTATTGTTTCGTCCTTTGAGTTGGCTTTCCTTTGGGCAATTGCTACGTCCCCGGACGATGGGAGGCTTCCCATCTCCCTGTTTCCGCGCGCCACGTCAGAATCGTCCTAAATCCCGCTTTTGCTACAAAACATCCTTTTTTGCTATAAATGTTTTTGTTTTTGCTTTTGAAGCAAAAAAGGGTTTATTTTAGAAACCGACTTTGTCAGAGACATTGTTGGAAAAACTCGCGGGTGACTCGCCAAAGATCTTGTAGCAAAAAGTTGACACTGTTGTAGCAAAAAACACAAGACAGTTGTAGCAACAAAGTTCTTATAATGTAGCAAAAAACTGATTTAGCTGGATACATGGCTAAAGAATTTAGCAGCAAAAAATTGACTTTGCTGGATACATGAATTTAGCCGGAAGACCTTGTCGGAAAACTTGTAGCAAAAGCTTTACATTATTGCAACAAAACAAATAAACGGAGATAGAAAAAATGTATCAATGTAGCAAAATTGAAGGCCAACCTTTGTAGCATCGGCCATCAGGACTTGCAGGAGCGGCGGTCATGGCATCCAAGCTAGCAACAGATGTGGTTGTTTTCTGTAGTCATGTTGGCCTGCCTCTGTAGCAAAGGAAGGCACCCGTTTGTAGCAGCGGGGCGAAGACGAGCTGAGGGCGGCGGTCGATGAGGACACGCGGCCCGTTGGCGGTGGCGGTCGGCGAGGACGCAGAGCAGCGCTTTCGTGAAGCGGCACCGACACGAGCCCATGGAGCGAGGCGGCGGCGAGGCGAGATGAGGCGGGCTTGGTCGCGAGGAGGCGATGCAAGTCAAGAGGCGGGGCGGGTCGCGACAGGAGGGGCGATGCGAGCCATGAGGCGGGGCGGCGTGGTTGAGCAGGGCGGCGCTCGCTGGACGGTGGCAGACGAAGCAGAGGGAGGGAGGGACAGCGGCGGGACAGCCGTGCGGCGGCGGAGGAGGTGTGCGTGCGGAGCCTGAATTGCTCATGGACTACGTGCTACGTGCATGGTGGATCCGGACGATCATCGTCGGGATGATCCCCGTCATTTTCCTTTCCTTTGCCTTCTAGCCTTGTGATTGTCTTACATGGAGCGCGCGGAACAAGCGTGGGTAGTTTGAGTAGGAACGAAAGGAAGAAAGCCCTTTTGTGTCGAATCGGAGTACCAGAGGTTGCCAATCAGATTAAGACTTCATCTAAATCGGGGTACTAATTCATGTTATGGTTTATTATCCGAGAGCTTCTGGCATGATGACGAGCTGTGAGCATCTAACCATCCTGCGTAATGGAAACCATCCTGCGTAATGGATGTCGTGTCAGATTTGTTCAAGATACCTTGCAGCTGCCGCTCAAAGGTTCGAAGATCGTATTTTTTCAAACCAACCGGTCCATGCAGGTGGCAATCAGTCAAATCCGACAGGTGCGATGCAGGAGTGTCTGCTAACCACATTAATTCGCTGACAAAGTACTGGCACAGATAATTTTGTATTATCATCCCTATACCTGCAACCAGAATCCTTTGTTAACAGCCACTCCTGGTCTCTACCTTCAGCGACGCGTCCGTCACGGGTGAGCGCGCCGTCCAGTTGCTCTCCTCGAAACAATCTTTGGTCCCGTATAGCAACTACCTGATACGATACAATCAAGAGTCTCTACAAAAAAAAAGAGCAACAGTTTATATAATTTAATCTGGATTAATAAATGATAAAGCATGATTATCATAATTAAACTATTCATATATACTAAGAGCAAGGACAATAGTAGTACTAACCGCTAGCTATAGTCACGTTCATGTCATCTATAATCAATCGTATAACTAACATGTACTACAATAGATAGGTACAAAAATATACTCCCCTCCTCCCCGGCCGATCTTTGTTTTTGCTTCGGATGTGCTATAGTCAGCAATCAACAAGGCATTCAGATATCAGTTAATACATGCTCCTCTATCTCCTAATTTTGGAATAGACTACCCCATAATCCAATATGTTGATGATACTATTATCATAATGCCCTCTGATCTTACCGAGATCTTAGTAATGAAAAACATTTTGGATACATATGGAACTTCTACTAGATTGTGCATCAACTATCACAACTCTCAAATGGTTCCTATTAATGTGACAACTAGAAAAATCCAAACCCTTGCTACTGCTTTGGGGTATTGAAAGGGCATGAATTTCCCCATGTGTGGTTTTGGTAATCAATGACAATCTCTATGGACTAATGTATGATTTGAGTTTCACTTATAGATCTTTTTTCCATTGGCATCATTTGAACCATGTGTTGGCTTCAAGGTTGAAAGATAAAGAATTGAGGAAGAAGAAGCAATGTCCAAGGGCTTTGGGCTTATTGGAATCTTATTGAATAAACAAGAAGATTGGAGGTTGAATCAAGATAGATCCACACTAAATAAGGAATGAAGAAGTGCAAGCTCAAGATGCGCCATCTTTAGAAGATCTCATGCTTAAAGCTTGTCATCCTAGGTGATCATGGATTGATGAAGACAAGTTCAAGGAAGAGGTCTCCCTTGGTGTATTGGGGAGCAATTTTCAAGACTTCATCAAGCAAGAGCGATAAAGGGTAATCAAGAAAGGTGTTCCATCTTGAGAAGGACAAGACGGTCTACATCAAGCTCAAGTGGAATTCTTAAGGTGAAGGTATGATCTTGATAGGTTTTATATTTTTCGGTCTCATGTTGATAGTTGGGAGACCGAATTTAGGATAGATAGCCGTACTATCAAGAGGGGCTCGCGAGTGAGTGACTCGATCGCATCTTTCGGAGAGAGCTCAAACCTTTGCATTCTTGCATCATATTTCTTGGTTGTTGTTTTATCTTGTCCATGTGAGGATCTAGGGTTTGTGGTTATATTTATAACAAGCTCTAGTTCATAAAAAATGGATTTCCCTTGCATATCCTATTGTGTTTTTGATCTTGTAGGTTTTTCAACTCCACACTAGGGGAGGTATCTCACATATATATACTTGATACTTTCTCCCTTGGTGATACCAAATATTTACACCTTTATTTGGATTCTACTTGGTTTTATCTTTCCAACAAAATTGGTTTCATCCCAATCGGAGTTTTCAAGCTCAATTTCTTGTGTTTTGGGTTTTAGGTTTTGGAGGTTTTACCAGCTCATCACTTCTAGAGAGGTCATACCTTTCTCCATTTGGTTTAATACTCCCATGTTGTACTATGATATTTTTGCATAATCTTATAGATCTTGTTGTTCTCTTCAAAATGATCACAAGATAATCAAAAAGGGAATCCAGAATCAAAAGTTATTGAAGTTTTTGTGCAATTCTGTCCAGTTTTTTTTTGCTTCAGCGGATGTTCCGGACCAACTTCCGACCTACATCTGGTGAAGGCTGGGTTTTGTTCAGTAACTTGTGTTTTTATTTACCGGAAGTTCCGGTGTCACGTGAAACTGACCCAAACATGCAGATTTCGCTTGCCCTATTTAAGGCCCCCATCTTTCCTAATGTTTCCCCAACTTTTGAGGCTATTTTTGCTAGCTCTTCCACTCTATCTCCTCCATTGTTGACCTTCAAAAGATTTCCCTCTCTCCCTTCTCCCTCCCATTATTCTTGCATCCGTTTGAGTGATTTGAGAGAGGAGATCTAGATCTACAACCCTACCTAACCGAATCCCTTATTTGTGAAGGAATCCTTGGGATCTAGATCTTGGAGAGTTTTATGTTCTCCTCTTATGTTATTCCTCCCTTATTCCCGCAATAGATTTTGTAGCTTTGGTGGAATTTGGGAGTGAAGTACTTGCCCTTGCATTTGGTGCATAGGTTTGAGTTCTTCTTGGAGATTCAGCGAGTTCAAGCTTGTGGACTTGTTACTCTTGGGTTCTTGGAACCCTAGAAGGTTGTGTGGTTGTGGTGTGATTCCCTTGGGGCCTCCAGTTGAGTTGTGGAGTTTCCTCAAGATAGAGTCCTTTGTGATGATTGTTGGGAGCCTTCCATTGAGTTGTGCAGATAGCCCCTTTCTTGTACGGGTTAGGCGACTGCCCTCAAGTGTCTCATAGTGGATCGTGAGTATGACTTTGTGGTGAGCTCACGGGAGAATAGGGTGAGCCTGTTGTGACGTCGGTGAGTTTCGTGCCTTCGCATCTTAGGGTGAGTCCTTGTGTGGCGTTGGGTGGGCATTGAGCCACCACACTTCAAGGTGAGCCATTTGTGGCGTTCAGAGAGCATTGCACCATTGCACCTCTCCAACGGAGACATAGCTGTTGGAATTATGCCCTAGAGGCAATAATAAAGATGTTATTATTATAATTCTTGTTCATGATAATGTTTATATTCCATGCTAGAATTGTATTAAGCGGAAACTTTAATACTTGTGTGGTTTGTGAACAACACTGTGTCCCTAGTACGCCTCTATGGACTAGCTCATTGATCAATGATGGTTAAGGTTTCCTAACCATAGACATGAGTTGTCAATTGATAATGAGATCATATCATTGGGAGAATGATATGATGGACAGACCCAAACTAAGCGAAGCAATTAGATCGTGTCATCGTGTTCGTCTTTGCGGAACTTTTCTTATGTCAAATATTGTATTCCTTAGACCATGAGATAGTACAACTCCCTGGTATCGGAAGAAAGCTTTGAGGTCATCAAACGTCATCCTATGAGAGGGTGATCATAAAGGTGTCTCTCAGGTGATCGGAAAGTATCTGTTGGGTTGTATGTATCGAGATGGGATTTGTCCCTCCCAAGTCGGAGAGATATACTGGCCCACTGAATCGATATCAACACCGCTTGCAAGCATGTGGTTAAGGAGTTAATCACAAAGTTATATCGGATTACGGAGCAGTAAAGTACTTCTTTGTGAACGAGATTGAACTAGGTATGACTGCATCGACGATCAAATCTCGCAAGTAAAATATCGCGAGACGAAGGGAATATATATATGGGATTGATTGAATCCTGGCATCGTGGTTCATCCGATATGATCATCGATGAATGTGTGGGAGTCAATATGGGTTTCACCCGTTGATTATTGATAGAAGATCATATGCGCATATTCTCGAACCCGCATGGTCACACACTTAACGTGTCTCGACGCTAGGATAGATTGGATAATTGGTTTATGAGTTTTTGTTCGAAGTCTCGGATGGGATCCGGGACATCACGAGAGGTTTCGGAGTGGTCCGGAGAATAAGATTCATATAAGGCAGTGCAATTTTGGAGTTGAATTGTTCCGTTAATCGGTATTATGGAAGCTTCTAGAACCTTCCAAGGGGACCAACGTGGCCCCACCTTCCGGGAGGGGCATGGGCCTATGAGGGAGTGCCGCCATTGGTCCAGGGGCACAAGGCCCCATAGGGCCCATCCGCCAAGAGAGGTTTAAACTCTAGATAGAGCTTCTAGGGGGGTTTTGCCCCCACTCTTCCTCCTTGGGGCCCGGCCTTGGCTTGGGAGGGGCTGCGCCCACCCCTCTATATATAGAGGGCTGGGGGCGCACAAACCCTCTACACCTTCCCCTCCAACCCTAGCCGCCCTGCTGCCCTCCTCTCTCCCTCCCGACTGCTTGTAGGCAAAGCCCTGCTGCAGAAATTCTCCACCATATACACCACGTCGTCGTGTTGTAGATCCAACCCATCTCTCCAACATACTTGCTGGACCAAGGAAGGAGGAGACTTCGAGGTGTTGCACGTGTGCATCTCACGGAGGCACCACCACTTGTGGTGCTAGATCGGATCGGATCGCGAGGAGGAGAAGCGAGTACGACTACATCACCCACGTTAACGAGCGTTCATTGCGAATCTTCAAGGGTATGAAGATCTAATTCAATCTCTCTCGTTGTTTGCATCTCCTAGATTAGATCTTGGCTTTCCCTCTGATCGCATCCGTAGAAAATTTTGATTTACTATGCCGCGAAACCCTTCAATAGCTTCTTTGGAAGTGAACTTTGGGATAAAAATCAATGTTTCTACGTCCATCGGTTATCTCTCAACCAAGCCCTTTACTTATGCAATTTACATTTTGATAGCCATCTTGCTTGAAGTATTATATCTTGCTATCACTTTGTTACTTGCCTTGCTTAGCATAGGTTGCTGGTGCACTCAATTGAACCTAGTGGTTTTAGGTTTTGTGCTCAGTAAATTAAATGTTAGTTTTATTCCGCATTTATTAGAGCCTAAACCATAATTATTTTTAAACACCTATTCACCCCCCCTAGGCGACGCCCGTTGCACTTTCAATTGGTATCAGAGCGAGGTCTCTCGCTTCTTAGGCTTCACTGCCTTAAGAGTAATGATGTATCCTAGGGGTCTAGTGCACGATCACTCTTTTACATTTGATGGCACACATTATGATAGTTCGTGAATTCGCATGCTTAGTCATTTCCGGACCCTTAACCTAAATATAGAGCGAAATCTTGATATGGGCTTGTCTCTTCCTAAGGATCCCCAAAAAATATATTTGGAGGAGGAGGCAAACTTTTATCTATAATTTTTGATGTTCCATGCTTGTTTAGTATCTACTTTGCTTTGCTTTGTATACACTTTGAGGTGTTTTTATATGTTTTCTGGACTAACCTATTAACAATATGCCATAGTGCCAGTTGCCTGTTTTCTTCTGTTTTTTGGTTCCAAAAAAGGAAGAAAATCAACATCTCAGAACTAGACGGGACAAAAGCCAAAGTCAATATTTTACCGTGGTTAACACGGAGTCAGAGTACGAGACGGAAGGGAGCCACTAGGGGGCCACACCCCCTGGCCGCGCGGCCAGGCTAGGCCCGCGCCTAGGGGGTGCGTCCGTCCTAGGTGCCCCCTGTCTCGCCTCTTCGCCTATAAAGAGCCCACGATACCTAAACCCTAAGTACCCGATCAATCTTCAACGAAACAGTCTGTAGCTGCCGCCACCATCGTCCCTAGATCGGGAAGGATCTAAAGTTCTTCCCGGCACCCTGCCGGAGGGGAGATCATCCTGAAGGCCTTCTTCTTCATCATGCCAGCCTCCAGTATGAAGCGTGAGTAGTTCCACCTTGGACTACGGGTCCATGTAGTAGCTAGATGGTTGTATCTCCTCCTTTGTGCTACCATGTTTAGATCTTGTGAGCTCCGTTCATGATCAATATCATCTATTTGTAATCATGCATGTTGTGTTTGCGGGTATCCGGTGAGATTACTATGTCAGATTGATTAGTGGTTTTGTCTTATTGATTCTATCACGTATGTGTTGTTTGTGATATTGCATGCTCTTCGTTGTTAGTAGCTATCTTGGCCAAGTAGTTGCTAGTGACTCCAAGAGGGGGGTATTTATGCTCGATAGTGGGTTCATGCCTCTTGTTTCCAAGGGAAGTGACAGAAATATCTTCGGTTATAGATGTGTTGTTGCCACTAGGGAGAAAACAATGGTCTCTTGTTCATGGAACAAGTGGATCGTTTACCTTACACACTTTGCTTAAAGCAGTTGTTTGTTGCTTGCATGCTCTCCGTTTCTAGTAGCTATCTTGGCCGAGTAGATGCTAGTGACTCCAAGAGGGGGTATTTATGCTCGATAGTGGGTTCCTTCCTCCTACTAATTCGATAACCTTGGTTTCTTACTGAGGCAAGACTTGCTGCTGTGCTCATCACACCTTCCTCTTGGGGACTCCGAACGAAGCTCTACATTGATCTGGGCCACAATCAGGGATCATGTATTAGTTTGTATGACATGATGATCGTAGTACCCACTTTTGCCTCAATATAAGGACTTGTTAGGTAACCAAGACCCCGAGGATTGATCTAGGTAAAGGGAGTGTGAGTAATGAGTGATCTGCAGGATAGGAACCCCAGTGACAGAAAGGGTGGTACAACTATATGTGAGGAATTTACTTGGGATTACCGGTGACATCACGATGCATACCATTAGTTCTCTTTCTTCTATGGATGAGACTAGTAGGTTATTGCTATAAGCGGTTGCGCAGGCAATAGCATTTATGGATGCACTGACCACATATAATTATCTTGCTCTAACAATTACATGCATACTTTATTATTATCAATTATTCCCATCAGATGTTTTGCACAACTACTGGTGAAAACCTAAGACCCTAGGCCCTCTCTCTCTCCATCGTCAACAACAACAATAACAACAAGATCGCAAACTCTTGGTCCGGTGAAAATGCAATAGGAATTCTAAAACTCTCAAAGGTCCGTTTAAGTAATCTCACTTTGCTTTCTACTTCCTGAGGATTCGATAAACCTTGGTCTACTAGGGAAAAAGAGCTATACTACATCCTTAATCCGGATCGAAGGTATCACCCCCTGAAAGAAGGTGAGATCTACCCGATCTGTTGGCTCCTGGAGGAGGGCAATGACTACCCAGGCAAATCTCCGGGTGAATACACTCAACGGCTCACTCTACCACCGTCGTACCCGCAATAGGTCGAGGTAGTTAGCGCTATGTTGCTCCCTTCTTCACCCGACCACACCTTGTGGGGGGATGCCTCGAAGGGAGCAACAAAGTTTCTCTTAAGTGATCCCCTCTCAGGGTTTGTCCCCCGGCGAGGGGTTGGCCGCAAGGGACGGCGAGCTTGATGACATCGTGGAATCGTCCTCTAGTTCCTCGGTTGAACTGAGGAGCCAAAAGATCTCCCACGCGCCTGGACGCAGGAGGCCAGGCATGGGAGTTGTGCTGGTGAAGTGCCGCTGGAGGCGCGCCCCCTACCTGGCGCGCCGGATGTCATGTCTTGATTTTTGACATCGGAGGTATGAGTCCCCTTTGTTGTTCGGCCAGGGAAACAACGTCCGCCGAGCTCGATCGGCGAGCTATACGAACACAATCACAGATAGGGAGACACGAGGTTTTTTACCCAGGTTCAAGTCCGCCATGAGCAGAGCCCTACATCCTACAATGTCTACTATCTGATTGTCACTGGATTACAACCCGTTCTTTCTGCGGGAAGGAATCCTACTCTAAGCCAACTATCCTCTCCCTCCTTCACTCGACCTAGGCCTCCTTTTATATCGTAAGGGGACACCACATGGGTCAAAATACACACGTCTATGTGATCTTTCCACGCAACTGACCTTGTATTATAACATGGCTAGATACCCTTGCCTTAACACCACGTGTCACTAGGAGTCTATCTGGTGTAGACTGGCGCCAAGACGCGTACCATCAGTCATGTCCTTGCTCCCGACAATTCCTAGGGATTACCATGCTGTCGGGGGAGCTGTTGGGATCCCGCTAAATGCCCTTCCTAATCCCCCATGTAGTCGCTGGTTCCGGGTCGCGCACCGCCCTCACGCCTCAGGATGCCCTGACCCCCGTAGATGCGACAACCTTTTCTTTGAGTGTGTTAAGCATTTCCTCTCATGCTCTTGCATCTTTGTTGTTGTTTTTCATGATGAATATATAGAGTAAACTCAACCAACGGTAATGGTTGGCAACCTATCCAATGAAATTCAAGTTCATCACACGTGCATAGATTATGGAGGAGTTTGCTCTATATATTGTGGTTATACCACAACATCACATACTTGGTTGTTGCATCATATTTCTTGGTTGTTGTTTTATCTTGTCCATGTGAGTATCTAGGGATTGTGGTTATATTCATAACAAGCTCTAGTTCATCAAAAACGGATTTCCCTTGCATATCATATTGTGTTTTTGATCTTGCGGGTTTTCTAGCTCCACATCGGGGAGGTATCTCACATATATATACTTGATACTTTCTCCCTCGTTGAGACCCAATATTGACACATTTTTTTAGATTCTACTTGGTTTTATCTTCCCAACAAAATTGGTTTCATCCCAATCGGAGTTTCCAACCTCAACTTCTTGTGTTTTGGGTTTTAGAGGTTTTACCAGTTTATCGCTTCTAGAGAGGTCAACCTTTATCAATTTGATTTTATCCTCCCATGTTATACTATGATTCTTTCTTACATAATCTTGTATAGATTTTTGTTCTCTTCAAAATGATTGCAAGATCATAAAAAACGGAGTCCGGAATCAGAAGTTATTGAACTTTTCGTGCAATGTCGTCCAGCTTTTTTGCTTGAGCGGAAGTTCCAGCCCAACTTCTGACCTACTTCCTGTGAAGGCTGGTTTTTTGTTCAGTAACTTGTGTTTCGATTTACCGGAAGTTTCGGTGGCGAGCGAAACTGACTCAAACGGGCAGATTTCTCTTGCCCTATTTAAGGAACCCCTCTTCGCTAATATTGCCCCAAGTTCTGAGGCCATTTTTATAGATCTTACACTCTCTATCCTCCATTGTTGAACTTCAAAAGGTTCACCTCTCTCCTTCCCCCTCCCATGATTCTTGCATCTCTTTGAGGGATTTGAGAGAGAAGATCTAGATCGACAACCCTACCTAAGCAAATCTCTTCTTTGTGAAGGAATCCTTGGGATCTAGATCTTGAAAAGTTTTGTGTTCTCCTCTTGTGTTCTTCCTCCCTTATTCCATAGCAATAGCCTTTGTAGTTTTGGTGGTATTTGGTAGTGAGGGACTTGCCCTTGCATTTGGTGCATATGTTTGAGTTCCCTTCGAAGATTCGGCGAGTTCAAATTTGTGGCCTTGTTGCTCTTGGGTTCTTGGAACCCTGGAAGGTTGTCTAATTGTGGTGTGATATCCTTGGGGCCTCGAATTGAGTTGTGGAGTTTCCTAAAGATACATGCCTTTGTGGTGATTGTTGGACGCCTCCAATTGTGTTGTGGAGATAGCCCCTTTCTTGTATGGGTTCGGCGACCGCCCTCAAGTATCCCATAGTGGACTGTGAGTACGCCTTTGTGGTGATCTCACATGATAATAGGGTGAGCCTATTATGGCATTGGTGAGTTTCGTTCCTTCGCATCTTGGGGTGAGGCCTTGTGTGGCGTTGGGTGAGCATCGAGCCAACACTGTAGGGTTCGCAGCATAGAAAACAAAAAATTTCCTACGATGGGAACAACTATGTACCAAGATCTATCTACTAGATACAAACAACGGGCGGATGTATATCCGTAGAGAACATACCCTTGAAGACCGACAAAGCTTAATGAGTTAAACTCGTGGTTGATGTAGATGATCTCTTGTCGATCTCAAGATCGAGAGGAAGTCCTAGCGCCGCAAATCAACAGCGCATCCGTGCTCGCACACACGTCTGAGGCACCGAGCAACCTCCGCCTCCTCGCTCCAGCGATGCAGCGGAAGCACAACTCTTTCTTGCCGAATAGCCACCGGGGACATGTATATTGCTAGTCCGAGACCATGGGGGATAAATTATAGAGGGGGAGAGAGATCCTTCACGAGGAGGTGTGAGTGAGAAGTGAGGAGGGGGTGCCTTTTATAGGAGAAGGGGGGAAACCCAAGGGGTTGGCCGACACATGGGGGCTGCCCCCTTGCCCTCCCCTCATTCATGTGGGTGGACACTCCACTCACAAAAATCCTTTCAATTCCCTCCACTCAAAATTGCTATTAAATTTCCACCAATTTTAATGCAAACTCTCATTAAATAAAACTCCTTTTATTTATTTAGAATTTTGTTAATTACTTTAGTGACAAACATTCACATATAGCCCCTTGCTAGTATTTCATTTCACATGCAGAAACACTTTCTGCAATTTCACCCAAAAACCTGTTTCAGTATCTAGTGAAATAAATTCCTACGCTTGTTATTCTTTCTGGCATGAAACTTTTGCTCCAATTGGATGTCGGTGTATCTTAAGTGTGTCACCCTACGGTTCGTGAATAATGCGGAAATGATCAAGACCCCTCTCATATCAATAATCAGAAGCGGGATCTGGAGACCCATACTGACTCCCACACATTCAACGATGACTTTCTTGTGATCGTCGGAACCTTTTACGCTAGTATCTTAATCCCTTTGTTTCATGATATATTACATGTCCGAGATTCGATCATCGGTATATCCATACCTAGTTTGATCTCGTTACTGACATGCACTCTTTTCTTGTTCCCGTGATATAACATTCTAGTGATCAAATCACTTGCTTGCAAGCTAACCAATGTGATATCACCGAGAGGGCCCAGAGTATATCTATCCGTCATTGGGATGAAAAAATTCCACTCTCGATCCATGGGCCTCAACATAACACTTTATTAGTTCTGAACCCATCTTTATAATCACCCTGTTACGGTGTGACGTTTGATGTTATCAAGAAACTCTTGTGGCGTTAGTGATTGACATGATCTCATGGTCTAAGGATTAGGATCACCTCGTAAGTTGTTATAGCAATATAAACTCAATGACTTTGATCGTAATGCTATACTTCGAATGAATGTTCATCACACCATTACACTAATGTTGTGGTATCGTTATTAACAACATCCAATGTCCATGATCAGGAAACCTTGATCATCTTGTTAATCAACGAGCTAGTTTATGAGAGAGGCACAACTAGGAACTTTCTGTTTGTTTATTAAACACACATGTATTAACATTTCTGTATTAATACAATTATAGCATGCAAAATAAACATCTATCATATACTTCGAATACACATAATAAACACTTTATTATTGCCTCTTAGGGCATATTCCCTTCAGTCTCCCACTTGCACTAGAGACAATAATCTAGTTACATAGTGATGAATCTAACACCCATGGAGTTCTGGTGTTGATCATGTTTTGCTCTAGGGAGAGTTTTAGTCAACGGATCTGCTACATTGAGATCCGTGTGTACTTTACAAATCTTTATATCTCCATCCTTGGTTCTTTGGCATTGGCACCATTGTTATCACAATAGATCACCATTGGGTCCAACGCGCTAGCAACCACACCTAGTTTGGATATGAACTCCTTCACCCAAGCAACATATTCGGCCTCCATTGTTGATCCCGCCACCACAGGTCGTTTAGAACTCCTCCAACTAACCGCTCTGCCATTCATGAGAAATACGTATCCGGATTGAGACTTAGAGTCATCCGGATCGGTGTCAAAGCTTGCGTCAACATAACACTTAGCGACGAGCTTTTATTCACCTCTGTACACAAGAAACATATCATTAGTTCTTCGCAAGTACTTAAGGATATTCTTGACCGCTATCCAGTGTTCCGAACCTGGATCCGATTGGTACCTACTAGTCAAACTAATAGCATGCGCCACATCCGGTCTTGTACATAGCATGGCGTACATTATAGAGCCTATGTCTGAAGCATAGGGGACTTTGTCCATTATCTCTCTTTCTTCCGCCGTAGCCGAACTTTGAGTCTTACTCAATGTCTTGCCTTGCAACATATGTAAGAACCCCTTCTTACTTCCGTCCATTTTAAACCTCTTTAAAATATTATCAAGGTATGTACTTTGCGATAGCCCTATTAGGCGCCTAGATATATCTCTATAGATCTTTATGCCTAATATGTATGACGCTTCACCTAGGTTCTTCATTGAAAAATTGCTGTTTAGATAACTTTTAACACTGTTTAAAAGATCTATATCATTTCCGATCAATAATATGTCATCCACATATAATATCAGAAATGCCACATTGCTCCCACTCACTTTCTTGTAAATACAAGCCTCTCCATACGTTTGGACAAATCCAAACTCTTTGATCACCTCATCAAAGCGGAGATTCCAACTTCGTGACGCTTGCTTTAGTCCATAGATGGATCGCTGAAGCTTGCACACCTTGTTAGCATCCTTAGGATCGACAAAACCCTTTGGTTGTATCATATAAAACTCTTCTTCAATATTGCCACTGAGGAACGCGGTTTTGAAATCCATCTGCCATATATCATAGTCGAAATATGCAACAATTGCTAACATCATCCTAACTGACTTTAGCATCGCTCCGGGAGAGAATGTCTCATCGTAGTCAACTCCTTGAATTTGTTGAAACCTCTTTGCGACAAGTCGAGCTTTATAGACGGTCACATGACCATCAGCATCAGTTTTCCTTTTGAAAATCCATTTATTCTCCAAGACCTTTCGGTCGTGAGGTAAGTCCACCAAGTTCCAAACTTGATTTTCATACATGGATTCCATCTCGGATTTCATGGCTTCTAACCATTTGTTGGAATCCGGGCTCATCATCGCTTCTTCATACGTTGCAGGGTCATCAATTTCATCAACCATGAAATTCATAACAGGGTTTCCGTACAGCTCGGGAGCTGCATGTGTCTTGCTAGACCTGCGAGGTTCGGTAGTACTTGTAGGGTTTCGCAGCATAGTAAATCAAAATTTTCTACGGATGCGAACGGGAAAAGCCAAGATCTAATCTAGGAGATGCAAACAACGAGAGGGATAGATGATATCTTCATACCCTTGAAGAAATCAAGATGAACGCGTTCAGCGAGCGTGGTTGATGTAGTCGTACTAGCCTTCTCCTCCTCGCGATCCTATCCGATCCAACGTCGCAAGTGGCGACGCCTCCGAGAGATGCACACGTACGACACCGCGACGTATCCTCCTTCCTTGGTCCAGCAAGTGGGGTGGAGAGATAGATTGTATCTACAACACAACGGGTGGTGCAAAGGTGGAGAGTTTCTGCAGGCTTCGCCACTGGCGATGGGAGAGAGATGGAGGCGGCGGGTGGCGGCTAGGGTTCAAGGAGGGATGGAGGAGGGTTGCGCCCCTGACCTCTATATATAGGGGGATGGCTGGCCCCCTTGGCCCCTCCTCCAAGCCCTAGGGCGGCGGCCCCAAGGGTTGGAGTGGGGGGCAAGTTTCCCCCTCCTTCTAGAAGGTTTCCCTAGGGTTTCCCCTAGGGTTTGGCCGGATGGGCCTATGGGGCCTTGTGCCCCTGGCCCAATGCGTCCAGGGCACTCCCTCGTAGGCCCACACACCCCTCCGACAAGTGGGGCCACGTTGGTCCCACTCCGGAAGCTTCTAGAACCTTCCGGTACAATACCGAACATTCTGAAACGATTCTGAAACCCAAAATTGCTTTCCTTTATATGAATCTTATTCTACGGACCATTCCGGAACCTCTCGTGATGTCCTAGATCTCATCCGAGACTCCGAACAAAAACTCATAAACCAATTATCCATTCTATCCTAGCGTCGAGGCACGTTAAGTGTGTGACCCTACGGGTTCGAGAATATGCAGACATGATCTTCTATCAATAATCAACAACGGGGTCTGGAAACCCATATTGACTCCCACACATTCATCGATGATCATATCGGATGAACCACGATGCCAGGATTCAATTAATCCCATATATATTCCCTTCGTCACGCGATATTTTACTTGCCCGAGATTCGATCGTCGGTATCGGCATACCTAGTTCAATCTCGTTCACAGCAAGTACTTTACTCGTTCCGTAATCCGATATCACGTTGTGATTAACTCCTTAACCACGTGCTTGCAAGCGGTGTTGATATCGATTACCGAGTGGGCCCGAAGTATATCTCTTCGACTTGGGAGGGACAAATCCCATCTCGATACATACAACCCAACAGATACTTTCCGATCACCTGAGAGACACCTTTATGATCACCCTCTCATAGGATGACGTTTGATGACCTCAAAGCTTTCTTCCGATACCAGAGATTTGCATTATCTCATGGTCTAAGGAATACAATATTTGACATAAGAAAAAGCTTCGCAAAGATGAACACGAAGACACGATCTAATTGCTCTGCTTGATTTGGGTATGTCCATCATATCATTCTCCCAATGATATGATCTCATTATTAATCGACAACTCATGTCTATGGTTAGGAAACCTTAACCATCATTAATCAATGAGCTAGTCCATAGAGGTGTACTAGGGACACGGTGTTGTTCATAAACCACACAAGTATCAAAGTTTCCGCTTAATACAATTCTAGCATGGAATATAAACTTTATCATGAACAAGAATTATAATAATAACATCTTTATTATTTCCTCTAGGGCATAATTCCAACAGTACTCTCTTTCGGAGTTTCATGATCATTATCATTAGTTCCCTCTTCAACTGGTGAAGCCAACTCCGGAACAACTTCCGGCGCTGCGCTACTCGCCATACTTTGAAGAGAAGGTTCAATAACCTCTTCGAGTTCTACCTTCCGACTACTCACACCTTTCACGAGAAACTCTTTCTCTAGAAAGGATCCATTCTTGGCAACAAAAACCTTGCCCTCGGATCTATGGTAGAAGGAATACCCAATTGTTTCCTTAGGGTATCCTATGAATACGCATTTTTCCGCTTTGGGTTCGAGTTTATCCGGTTGAAGTTTCTTCACATAAACATCGCATCCCCAAACTTTAAGAAATGACAGCTTAGGTTTGTTTCCAAACCAAAATTCATACGGTGTCTTTTAAACGGATTTAGATGGTGCCCGATTTAAAGTGAATGCAGCGTTTTCTAGTGCATAACCCCAAAATGACAACGACAAGTCCGTCAGAGACATCATAGATCGAACCATATCCAATAAAGTGCGATTACGATGTTCCGACACACCATTTCGCTGTGGTGTTCCAACAGGTGTGAGTTGTGAAACAATTCCACACTCTTTCATGTGAGTGCTAAACTCGTAACTTAGATACTGACCTCCACGGTCGGACCGTAGAAATTTGATCTTTCTATTATGATGATTTTCCACTTCATTCTGAAATTCCTTGAACTTTTCAAAGGTTTCAGACTTGTGTTTCATCAAGTAGATATAACCGTATCTACTCAAATCATCCGTGAAAGTAACAAAATAACGATATCCACCTCGCGCCGACACGCTCATTGGACCACATACATAAGAATGTATAATTTCCAATAAATCTGTCGCCCATTCCATTGAACCAGAAAACGGTGTTCTAGTCATCTTGCCCATAAGGCATGGCTCACACGTATCAAATGATTCAAAATAAAGTGATTCCAAAAGTCCATCCGAATGGAGCTTATTCATGCGTTTAACACCAATATGACCTAGACGACAGTGCCACATATATGCGGATATATCATCATTAAGGTTAATCCTTTTAGCATCAACATTGTGAATATGTGTAACACTATTATCGAGATCCAATAGAAATAAACCATTCATCATCGGTGCATGACCATAAAAGATTTCATTCATATAAATAGAACAACCATTGTTCTCGGATTTAAATGAATAACCACTTCGCATCAAACACGATCCAGATACAATTGTAGGGTTTCGTAGCATGGAAAACAAAAAATTTCTATCGCATACAAACAAACAAGCCAAGATCTATCTACTAGATTGTAGCAACGAGTCGATGGAATAACTTACCCTCGAAGATTCCAAAGCGTTTAACGTGAGCGGATTCTCGTGGGTGATGTAGTCGTACTCTTCCCGATCTCAAGATCGTGTAGACGATCCTTCCGGCCAAGGTTCCTAAGCGCTTCCAATGGTCACACGTTCGATTTCGACGAAGACCTTCCTCTCCCTTGTTCCAGAAAATGGAGGTTGTAGCACTCTTCGCGATTCCTAAGAAAGACAACGGCGTGGTACCTAAGTAGAGGGAGATCCGCAGGCTTCGCCTTAAGCCAGAGCGAGTATGGTGGAGTATGAGAAAGCTATTAGTGGTCTAGGGATTAGACACACCAATTAGAAGGCTCTAAACCGAAGGCTAGTGCAATTAGAAGCTCTAAACCAAAACGACTCTAAACCGGAGATTAGAGGATAGGAACTTGTGTGTCTAGAGGAGGAGGCCCTGTCCCTCCTTTTATAGGTGGGAGGGGCGGCCAAGGGGAGGGATTCCTCCCCAAGTCGGCCTTGGGTGGCGCGCCGGCTTGGAGAGGAGGGACTCCTCCTCCAAGTCGGTTTTGCCTCCTCTTGCTTGTTTCCCACAGTTTCCTGTTTTAGCCGTTTGACTTTCAAACTGGCCATTTGACTTTTCTGTTTTAGGATTCAATTTAATCCTTTATTTGGAACAGCAAGAACACTTAGTACATGATGCAATCATTCCAATATGTAATGACACATTCATGTACCCCTTCCCCCCCGGAGTGTCGGACATTTCGGAACCTTCCAGAACATTCCCGATGAAAACACCTAATCATTTCGAACTCAAACGGGACTTTCCTTATATGAATCTTATTCTCGGACCATTCCGGATCACCTCGTGATATCCGGATCCCATCCGAGACTCGAACAACATTCGGTCTCTTTCTCATAATACCATAACTACTCAAACAACGTCGAATCCTTATGTGTCTCCACGGTTCGTGAATTATGCGGACATGATCGAGACACTTATCCGAACAATAACCAATAGAGGAATCTGAAATTCATATGGCTCCCACATATTTCTACGATTACTTTGCGATCGAATGAACCACTTACATACGATACCAATTTCCCTTTGTCTCATGATAGTTTACTTATCCGAGGTTATGATCGCTTGTATCTCTGCATACCTAGTTCAACCTCTACCGATATAAGTACTCTTTTCTCGTTCGTGATATGTGATCCCTTGTGACCCAGTCACATGCTTGCAAGCTAATTGGATGACATTCCACCGAGAGGGCCCAGTATATCTATCCGTCATATGGATGGACAAATCCCTCTTGATCCATGTGTTTCAACCAATACTTTCCGAACACTCAATGCCACCTTTATAGCCACCCGATTCGGTGTGGTGTTTGATGTCATCAAAGCATCCATCGGTAAAGGTGATATGCATGATCTCATGGTCTAAGGAATTAGGTTACTATGCATCAGAAAGCATATATCAATTGAACTATTGAAATGACTTGATCTTTATGCTATGCTTATCTATAGGAGTATGTCCACCATATCATTCTCCTAACGATATGATCTTGTTGTTGATAACATCTCAATGTTCATGATAGGG
This sequence comes from Avena longiglumis, assembly GCA_030063025.1. Classification (NCBI taxonomy): domain Eukaryota; kingdom Viridiplantae; phylum Streptophyta; class Magnoliopsida; order Poales; family Poaceae; genus Avena; species Avena longiglumis. The sequence continues at coordinate 60,347,997 of CP125976.1, forward strand.
AAACCACAATCATTAATCAACCAACAAGCTAGTGAAGTATAGAGGCTATACTAGGGACTTCAAATTAAGTTTACAAATCACACAAGTATCAAGGTTTCCTTGTTAATACTATTATAGCATGAATGTAAACATTTATCATAAACACAAAGATATAATAATAACTACATTTATTATTGCCTCTAGGGCATATCTCCAACAGTCTCCCACTTGCACTAGAGTCATCTAATCTAGATTACATGGTAATATACCGAACACCCATGGCAGTTTGGTGTTGGTCATTTTGCCCTCGGAGAGGTTTAGTCAACGGATCCGCCACATTCAGATCTGTGTGTACTTTGCAAATCTTTATATCCCCATCTGGATATGTTCTCGAATAGCGTGAAAACGACTTGATATGCTTCACGTCTTGTGTGACCTTGGTTCTTGCGCATTGGCTATGGCGCCCATGTTATCACGATGAGATAGACATTGGGTCGGCGCACTAGGAACCACACCAGCTGTAATGAACTCTTTCATCCATATCTTCTTGTGAAGCGTCAAGAAGCGACCATGTATTCCGATTCGGTTGAAGATCTCGCCACAACGCTTTGCTTTGCACTCCTCCGCTAAGCTGCACCATTCAAAATAAATCATTATCTAGATTGTGATTTAGAATCATCCGGATCGGTGTTCCAACTAGCATCGGTGTAACCATTAACAACGAGTTGTTCATCACCTCCATAAGAAAGAACCATATCCTTAGTTCTTCTCAAGTACTTAAGGATGTTTTTGATCATTGCTTCAATGATCCGCTCTGGATCACTTTGATATCTGCTAGTTAAACTAACGACATATGCAATGTCGGGTCTAGTACATAGCATGGCATACATTAGAGATCCTATGGCTGAGGCATGAGTCTTACTCATCCTTTCTCTATCTTACGCGATGTCGGACTTTGAGTTTTACTCAAGGTCGTATTAGGCAACATGGGCAAGAACCCTTTCTTGCTTTCTTCCATTCCAAACCTCTTTAGAACTTTGTCCAAATATGTATTCGTGACAATGATATTTGGCGTTCGATCTATCTCTATAAATCTTTATGCCTAATATGTAAGCTTCTTCGCCAAGATCCTTCATTGAAAAACTATTATTCAAATATTCCTTGACACTATTAAGAAGGTCTACATCATTCCCAATCAACAATATGTCATCCACATATAGTATTAAGAATGCTACAGAGCTCCCACTCACTTTCTTGTAAATACAAGCTTCTCCATAAGTTTGTATAAAACCAAAACTTTTGATCACCTTATCAAACGTTGATTCCAACCGGGATGCTTGCTTCAATCCATAGATGGACCGTTGGAGTTTGCATACCTTGTTAGCATCTTTAGGATCGACAAAACCTTTGGGTTGCATCATATACAACTCTTCATCAATATCTCCATTGAGGAATCTGTTTTGACATCCATCGCCATATCTCATAATCATAATATGCAGCGATTGCTAACATAATCCTCACAGACTTTAGCTTCGCTACTGGTGAGAAAGTCTCATCGTAGTCAACTCCTTGAATTTGTCGAAACCGTTTTGCGACAGGTCGAGCTTTATAGACAGGAACATTGCCATCAGCATCTGTGTTCTTCTTTAAGATCCATTTGTTCTCGATGACCTTTCGCCCATCGGTAAGTCCACCAAAGTCCATACTTGGTTTTTACATGGATCCAATCTCGGTTCATGGCTTCTTTCCATTTATTGGAATCTGGGCTCATCATCGCTTCCTCATATGTCTCGGGGTCATCGGTGTTGTCCACCAACATGACACTCATAAGGATCATACCAATTTGGAGTGGTACGAGTTCTCGTTGACCTCAGGCTGTAGCAACTTCAACCAGAAGTTTCATGATCACCATCATTAGCTTCCTCTCTTATTGGTGCAGGCACCACGGGAACTTCTTCGGTCTTTGCGCTACTCGCAATTCGAGAGAAGGTTCGACAACCTCGTCGAGTTCTACTTTCCTTCGGTCACTTCTTTCGAGAGAAATTCCTTCTCTAGAAAGGATCCATTCTTGGCAACAAAGATTTTGCCTTCGGATCTATGATAGAAGGTATACCCAATAGTTTCCTTGGGTATCCTATGAAGGCGCATTTTCGCTTTGGGTTCAAGCTTGTCCATCTGTAACTTCTTTACATAGGCCGCATCCCCAAACTTTAAGGAGCGACAATCTAGGTTTCTTCCCAAACCATAATTCATACGGTGTCGTTTCAACGGTTTAGACGGTGCCCTATTTAAAGTGAATGCGGCTGTTTCTAATGCATAACCCCAAAATGATAGCGGTAAATCTGTAAGTGACATCATAGAAAGAACCATATCTAAGAGAGTTCGATTGACGTTCGGACACACCATTCTGTTGTGGTGTTCGGCGGTGTCAATCGAGCGAGAAAGTATTCGCATTTCTTCAAATGCTCGCCAAACTCGTAACTTAGATATTCACCTCCACGATCGAGCGTAGAAATTTAATCTTCTTGTTACGTTGATTCTCTACCTCACTTTGAAACTCCTTAAACTTCTCGAAAGTTTCGGATTTATGTTTCATGAAATAGATATACCCATATCTACTCAAGTCATCCGTGAAGGTAAGAAAATAACGATAACCACCGCGCGATGCTACACTCATTGGACCACACACATCGATATGTATGATTTCCAATAAGTCCGTAGCTCGCTCCATCATACCAGAAAATGGAGTCTTAGTCATTTTTCCCATCAGACATGCTTCGCATCTTTCAAGTGATTCAAAATCAAGTGATTCAAGAAGTCCATCGGAATGGAGTTTCTTCATACGCTTCACTCCAATGTGACCAAGACGACAGTGCCACATATAGGTCGAATTATCGCTTGATTTCAAGCGTTTAGCCTCAATGTTGTTGATATGTGTATTTCCACTATCGAGATTCAATAAGAATAGACCATCTATCAAAGGTGCATGTGCATAAAACATATTACTCATATAAGTCGAACAACCATTATTCTCTCGACTTAAACAAGTAACGTCTACTTAATAAACAAGATCCCGATATAATGTTCATGCTCAACACGGGCACTAAATAACAATTATTTAAGTATAAAACTAATCCCGATGGTAGATGAAGGGGTAGCGTGCGACGCGATCACATCAACCTTTGATCCGTTTCCCACGCGCCGTCACCTCGTTCTTCGCTAGCTTCCGTTTATTCAGCTTTTGTTTGAGTTACAAATATGAGCAACGAACCAGTATCAAATACCGTGCACTATTATGAGTACTAGTGAGATACACATCAATAACATGTATATCGGATATACCTTTCTTCTTGATGTTGCCGTTCTTGAGATCCGCCAAGTACTTTGGGCAATTCCGCTTCGATGACCTTCTCCCTTGGTAAAAGCACTCGAGATCGGGCTTGGGTCCAGCCTTGGTCTTCTTTGCCGGCGTGGTAACTTTCTTACCACCCTTCTTGAAGTGTCCCTTTTGCTTAGACTTGCCTTTCTTGAATTTGGTGGTCTTATTGACCAACAACACTTGGTGCTCTTTCTTGATCTCCACTTCTGCAGACTTTAACATAGCAAATAGTGCTGGCAACTCTTTTTTCATGTTCTGCATGTTGTAGTTCATCACAAAGTTCTTGTAACTTGGTGGTAGTGATTGGAGGACACAGTAAATCCCCAAAGCATTAGGAATCACTATACCCAAGCTTTGAAGTTTTTTTGCGTGCCCAGACATCTTAAGCACATGCTCACTAACGGAGCTGCCCTCTTCCATCTTGCAGTTAAAGAACTTTTCAGAAGCCTCATAGCTTTCAATTGCCGCATGAGTCTCAAAAATCAATTTGAGATCCTCGACAATATCATATGGGTCTGAATTCTCAAACCTTTTACGAAGCTCGATTCCAAACCATACAAGATAGCACCTGAACTATGGATCTTGATTCTTAGGCGAGGTAAACATTCTTTACTTCATCGGGAGCATCGGTGCGGGGTCACCAATGGTGCATCCAGCACATAGGTAAAATTACCAGCTGTGAGGACAATCCTCAAATTGCGGAACCAGTCCGCGAAGTTGCTTCCATTGTTTTTCAACTTTTCTTTCTCTAGGAACACATTAAAATTGATGGTAGGGGCTGTCATTGATCTACAACATATTTGCAATAGTTAAGACTAAGTTTATGACAAATTGAGTTCAAATTAATTAATGAAATTAAACTAGGTGAACTCCCACTCAAAACAACATCCCTCACATTGTTTTAGTGATCACACGAACCAAATCCACTACATCAACACCGATCATCACGAGAGTTGATATAGTTTCAATGGCGAACAATCGTCATGTTCATCACATCTACTATATGATTCATGCTTTACCTTTCGGTGATCCGTGTTCCGAGACCATGCATGACGTGCTAGGCTCGTCAAGATCAAACCTTAGTTTCGCATGAGCAAATCTGGCTTGCTCACGTTGTATACACTTGCGAGAATCTAACACACCCGATCATCACGTGGTGCTTGAAACAAGAAGCTTTAGCAATGCTAACTAAGGGTGAACACTTTATGACTTGAAATTCATGTGCATGAGGGATCATCTTATAATGATATCGTCTACTAAGCAATACAAGATGCATAAAGGATTAACATCACATGCAATTCAATAATATGTGATATGATATGGCCTTTCTTCTTTGTGCTTCGATCTCCATCTTCAAGCACGAACATGATCTCCATCATCACCGGCATTGCATCAAGGTCAATGACGCTTCTCCATGGTTGTCGCCCACGGCTTCAACTATTACAACTACTTTGAATAGACACGGGTCTTAACATAAATTAAAGACAACCATATGGCTCCGGATTTGCCAACTTACAATAAGGAACATTGCATACATCAAATATAATCACAATCATGGCCATATCACATCATCGCACACCCTGCAAAACAAAGTTAGATGCCTCTACTTTCTTTGCATATTTTACGTGGTTTGGGGCTTTCAATAAGTGTCGTTCTAACTACGAACAAGAACCACAACATTGATACTAGCATTGTAGATCACCCATTGTAAATTGGATCTTAACTATGCTAGGAGAAACAGCACCCATAAAGCCACTTATGCAATACAAGTTGCATGTCAAGCGTGGAGCAAGTCTCATGAACGATGTCATGTAAGGTTAGCAGGGCCGCTTCATCCCAACATACCGCAAGATGCAAAGTACACAAGAAGCAATCGACAATAAAAGCATCAACGCCCACAATGACCATTGTGTTCTACTCGTCTGCAGATCTACATATAGACACGGCTCGATACCCTTTGTAGGGTTCGTAGCATCGAAAACAAAAATTTCTATCGCATACAAACAAACAAGCCAAGATCTACTAGATTGTAGCAACGAGTCGATGGAATAACTTACCTCGAAGATTCCAAAGCGTTTACGAGAGCGGATTCTCGTGGGTGATGTAGTCGTACTCTTCGATCTCAAGATCGTGTAGACGATCCTTCCGGCTGCGTTCGGCGCTTCCGCACTCGGTCACCGCGTTAAATTTTCGGCGAAGACCTTCCTCTCCTTGTTCCAAAGAACGGAGGTTGTAGCACTCTCCTCGCGATTCCGGCGGCTGGCGGCGTGGTACCGGAGTAGAGGGGAGATCCATGAGCCGCCATGGCGGGCGAGTATGGTGGAGTATGAGAAAGCTATTAGTGGTCTAGGGATTAGACACACCAATTAGAAGGCTCTAAACCGAAGGCTAGTGCAATTAGAAGCTCTAAACCAAAACGGCTCTAAACCGGAGATTAGAGGATAGGAACTTGTGTGTCTAGGAGGAGGCCCTGCCCTCCTTTTATAGGTGGGAGGCGGCCAAGGGAGGAGTCCCTCCCAAGTCGGCCTTGGGTGGCTGGCAGCTTGGAGGAGGACTCCTCCTCCAAGTCGGTTTGCCTCCTCTTGCTTGTTTCCCACAGTTTCTGTTTTAGCGTTTGACTTTCAATGGCCATTTGACTTTTCTGTTTAGGATTCAATTTAATACTTTATTTGGAACAAGAACACTTAGTACATGATGCAATCATTCCAATATGTAATGACACATTCATGTACCCTTCCCCCAGTCTTGGGACATTAGGAACCTTCCAGAACATTCCCGCGAAAACAGGAATCATTTCCGAACTCAAGCAGGACTTTCCTTATATGAATCTTATTCTCCGGACCATTCCGGATCACCTCGTGATATCCCGGATCCCATCCGAGACTCCGAACAACATTTGTTCTCTTTATCATAATACCATAACTACTCAAACAACGTCGAATCCTTAAGTGTGTCTCCCTACGGTTCGTGAATTATGCGGACATGATCGAGACACTTCTCCGAACAATAACCAATAGAGGAAACTGGAAATTCATATGGCTCCCACATATTTCTACGATTACTTTGCGATCGAATGAACCACTTACATACGATACCAATTTCCCTTTGTCTCACGATAGTTTACTTATCCGAGATTATGATCGTCGGTATCTGCATACCTAGTTCAACCTCGTTCGATAAGTACTCTTTTCTCGTTCCCGTGATATGTGATCCCTTGTGACCCAGTCACATGCTTGCAAGCTAATTGGATGACATTCCACCGAGAGGGCCCAGAGTATATCTATCCGTCATATGGATGGACAAATCCCACTCTTGATCCATGTGTTTCAACCAATACTTTCCGAACACTCAATGCCACCTTTATAGCCACCCAGTTACGGTGTGGTGTTTGATGTCATCAAAGCATCCATCCGGTAAAGGTGATATGCATGATCTCATGGTCTAAGGAATTAGGTTACTATGCATCAGAAAGCATATATCAATTGAACTATTGAAATGACTTGATCTTTATGCTATGCTTATCTATAGGAGTATGTCCACCATATCATTCTCCTAACGATATGATCTTGTTGTTGATAACATCTCAATGTTCATGATAGGGAAACCACAATCATTAATCAACCAACAAGCTAGTGAAGTATAGAGGCTATACTAGGGACTTCAAATTAAGTTTACAAATCACACAAGTATCAATGTTTCCTTGTTAATACTATTATAGCATGAATGTAAACATTTATCATAAACACAAAGATATAATAATAACTACATTTATTATTGCCTCTAGGGCATATCTCCAGTCTCCCACTTGCACTAGAGTCATCTAATCTAGATTACATGGTAATATACCGAACACCCATGGCAGTTTGGTGTTGGTCATGTTTTGCCCTCGGGATAGGTTTAGTCAGCGGATCCGCCACATTCAGATCTGTGTACTTTGCAAATCTTTATATCCCCATCTGGATATGTTCTCGAATAGCGTGAAACGCAGCTTGATATGCTTCAGACGCCTTGTGTGACCTTGGTTCTTGCGCATTGGCTATGGCCCATGTTATAACGATAGATAGACATTGGGTCCACAAGACTAGGAACCACACTCTGTAATGAACTCTTTCATCCATATCGCTTCTTGTGAAGCCTCCGAAGCGACCATGTATTCGATTCGGTTGAAGATCTCGCCACAACGCTTTGCTTTGCACTCCTACACTAGCTTTTGCCATTCAAAATAAATACGTATCCAGATTGTGATTTAGAATCATCCGGATCGGTATTCCAACTAGCATCGGTGTAACCATTAACAACGAGCTGTTCATCACCTCCATAAGAAAGAACCATATCCTTAGTTCTTCTCAAGTACTTAAGGATGTTTTTGACCGTTGTCCAATGATCCACTCCTGGATCACTTTAATATCTGCTAGTTAAACTAACAGCATATGCAATGTCAGGTCTAGTACATAGCATGGCATACATTAGAGATCCTATGGCTGAGGCATAGCGAGTCTTACTCATCCTTTCTCTATCTTATGCCGATGTCGGACTTTGAGTTTTACTCAAGGTCGTATTGGGCAACATGGGCAAGAACCCTTTCTTGCTTTCTTCCATTCCAAACCTCTTTAGAACTTTGTCCAAATATGTATTCTGTGACAATGATATTTGGCGTTTCGATCTATCTCTATAAATCTTTATGCCTAATATGTAAGCTGCTTCGCCAAGATCCTTCATTGAAAAACTATTATTCAAATATTCCTTGACACTATTAAGAAGGTCTACATCATTCCCAATCAACAATATGTCATCCACATATAGTATTAAGAATGCTACAGAGCACCCACTCACTTTCTTGTAAATACAAGCTTCTCCATAAGTTTGTATAAAACCAAAACTTTTGATCACCTTATCAAAACGTTGATTCCAACTTCGGGATGCTTGCTTCAATCCATAGATGGACCGTTGGAGTTTGCATACCTTGTTAGCATCTTTAGGATCGACAAAACCTTTGGGTTGCATCATATACAACTCTTCATCAATATCTCCATTGAGGAATGCTGTTTTGACATCCATCTGCCATATCTCATAATCATAATATGCAGCGATTGCTAACATAATCCTCACAGACTTTAGCTTCGCTACTGGTGAGAAAGTCTCATCGTAGTCAGTAACATTACCATCAACATCTGTTTTCTTCTTGAAAATCCATTTGTTCTCGACAGCCTTTCGGCCATCCGGTAAGTCCACCAAAGTCCATACTTGGTTTTCGTACATGGATCCAATCTCGGATTTCATGGCTTCTTGCCATTTATTGGAATCTGGGCTCATCATCGCTTCCTCATATGTCTCGGGGTCATCGGTGTTGTCCACCAACATGACACTCATAACGGGATCATACCAATCTGGAGTGGTACGAGTTCTCGTTGACCTCCGAGGCTCTGTAGCAACTTCAACCGAAGTTTCATGATCACCATCATTAGCTTCCTCTCTTATTGGTGCAGGCACCACAAGAAGTTCTTCGGTCTTTGCGCTACTCGCAATTCGATAGAAGGTTCGACAACCTCGTCGAGTTCTACTTTCCTTCCGGTCACTTCTTCGAGAGAAATTCCTTCTCTAGAAAGGATCCATTCTTGGCAACAAAGATTTTGCCTTGGATCTATGATAGAAGGTATACCCAATAGTTTCCTTCGGTATCCTATGAAGACGCATTTTCCGCTTTGGGTTCAAGCTTGTCCATTTGTAACTTCTTTACATAGGCCGCATCCCCAAACTTTAAGGAACGATCTAGGTTTCTTCCCAAACCATAATTCATACGGTGTCGTTTCAACGGATTTAGGCGGTGCCCTATTTAAAGTGAATGTTGTTTCTAATGCATAACCCCAAAATGATAGCGGTAAATCTGTAAGTGACATCATAGAGCGAACCATTTCTAAGAGAGTTCGATTACGACGTTCGGACACACCATTCTGCTGTGGTGTTTCGGTGTCAATCAGTGAAAGTATTCCGCATTTCTTCAAATGCTCGCCAAACTCGTAACTTAGATATTCACCTCCACGATCAGAACGTAGAAATTTAATCTTCTTGTTACGTTGATTCTCTACCTCACTTTGAAACTCCTTAAACTTCTCGAAAGTTTTGGATTTATGTTTCATGAAATAGATATACCCATATCTACTCAAGTCATCCGTGAAGGTAAGAACATAACGATAACCACCGCGCGATGCTACACTCATTGGACCACACACATCGGTATGTATGATTTCCAATAAGTCCGTAGCTCGCTCCATCATACCAGAAAATGGAGTCTTAGTCATTTTTCCATCGAGACATGCTTCGCATCTTTCAAGTGATTCAAAATCAAGTGATTCAAGAAGTCCATCGAATGGAGTTTCTTCATACGCTTCACTCCAATGTGACCAAGATGACGATTGCCACATATAGGTGAATTATCGCTTGATTTCAAACGTTTAGCATCAATGTTGTTGATATGTGTATTTCCACTATCGAGATTCAATAAGAATAGACCATCTATCAAAGGTGCATGTGCATAAAACATATTACTCATATAAATCGAACAACCATTATTCTCTGACTTAAACAAGTAACCGTCTCACAATAAACAAGATCCCGATATAATGTTCATGCTCAACACAGGCACTAAATAACAATTATTTAAGTATAAAACTAATCCCGATGGTAGATGAAGGGGTAGTGTGCCGACCGCGATCACATCAACCTTTGATCTGTTTCCCACGTGCATCGTCACCTCGTTCTTCGCTAGCTTCCGTTTATTCTGCAGCACCTGTTTCGAGTTACAAATATGAGCAACCGAACCAGTATCCAATACCCAGGCACTACTATGAGTACTAGTGAGATACACACCAATAACATGTATATCAGATATACCTTTCTTCTTGATGTTGCCGTTCTTCAGATCCGCCAAGTACTTTGGGCAATTCCGCTTCCAGTGACCTTCTCCCTTGCAGTAAAAGCACTCAGTATCAGGCTTGGGTCCAGCCTTGGTCTTCTTTGCCGGCGTGGTAACTTTCTTACCACCCTTCTTGAAGTGTCCCTTTTGCTTAGACTTGCTGTAGGGGTCCCAACCTTAGATAAGATTGATCCCTCCTGTGTTTACAATGCTAGTCCCTGGATCAATAGCTAGCATCCACAGTTTAGATGTAATATCAAGAAACAAGGGTCATAATATAACTTTATAACCAGGAATAACATAATTTTATTACATCAAACATAGCTCATTAGGCTATTACATTACATTGCAGCGGAATAAATATAGTCATGGGTCCTTCATCTTCAAGGTGCCACAGGCAGATGTTGGTTGTAGACTTTGTAATCCTAAACAATCAATCTTCACTAAGACAATCAAACCTGCAACATACATTCTACCACAAAGGGTCAATACATTTGAATTGTATTGGCAAGTGATACTATGGTAATATAGTGGAGTCTATCATCTATATGCATTTGGCTAAGTGGAGTTGAGGCTTGCATTGCTCAAAATAGATTTTTCCTTAACTTTTGAAAATACTAAGTTTTTGTTTGACAAAATCATTTCCCTCAATCAAAGATTTCAAGATCCTTGTACCAAGCCATCTCTCCATCAATGATTGAAGAATTCAAACAACCCTTGTTCAAACCACAAGTTTTTAATTTAGAAATTGGAATGATGAGATTCTTGATTGCTTCCATGTCTTGATGCTCAAATTGTCCTTTACGGGGACATGGCTAAGTACTTAGATTTTACACTCTGCAGAGGTGGTGCACTTTACCCACAGACTTGGTTTCCCAAGACAAAATCTTTGAAGCCTTCCTTAGACCAAGATGGGCGCTCCAACCTATCAAACACTACCACCCACTGTCCATTTGGCTAAGTTCTTGCAACCTATATGATCATGGCAGAGCCCATATTGCCAAGTGGTTGCACTTGAAGCTTCTCAACATTTGACATCTCAAATCCCTTTGTTTCCTGGGTGGCATTCCACAAGTGAGATACACAACCCAAGTCCATGGCCTTGTGTAACCACTCAACATATCCCAATCCTTCCATTCCACCCAGGAGGTTCATTAACTTAGTTGTTTTATTAGACAAAATCACAAGTCCTCAGACTTAGAATATTTTCCATAGTGTGAATATATATTCCACCCATGTTTTCTATTAGCTAGGCTAATCTTGGTAGTAGTAGGAATCTTAGCTTAGGAAAATCCTACTAAGGATTCATCTATTAGGTTTTCCTATAGCAAGATTTATACTTAGCAAAATCCATGCAAGTTTACTTAGCAAAATCACTAATGCATAGTGAAAGTTTTGGGATAGAAAGTATGAAGCATCACTTACCTTTTTGGTAGAGTATAGGTTCACTTCTTGATCTTTGCAACAATCACACTCTTCAAGTCACTACAAATCAATCAAGCAAGGCACAAACTCAATCTACCAATCAAGCAAAACAACACACATAAATAACAAAGTCAAAGAAATGCATGCAAGCATGCCAAGCTTTGTTTTGTTTGAAAAAGTGGTTCCTAGTGGGTCATAGTCATTTGGGTACATCTAATGGTCATTTCCTAAAGTGGCCAAGTCATTTGCTAAAGGTTTCACTTTAAAACCATTTTCAAAACAAAGTGTTATTTTATGTGGTGTAGAAATATTTTTACTAAGGCATTAGCCCATAGGGTTCACCAAATGAGTTGCTATTGCAAAACTTGGTGTTTTGGTCAGTAGGTTTGGTCCAAACCATCTACTCAAAGTTTTTCCATAAACATTTTTATAATAAAATCAATAATTTTATTTGGCTAGAAATGGACTAAACTAATTAATCCATTCCAAACTTTTCCAAATTCATTTTCCAAACCATGGGTTGGTTCCTAGGGTCAAGGTCACAACAAACCAATTTGCAAAAGTTTTATCCTTAAATTCAATTTTAAACAATTTTATACTCTAAACATGCATACAAATGAATCTGCAAATTCAAACAAGCTAACAGCTACTATTTGCTAAACTAAGGGTAGGGTTGGTTAGGGCTTGTTCTCCTGAATTCATTGATATAAAATTTGTCAAATTTGGACGTGTGGTTTGAAAGTTACAATGGTTTGAAAATTGCATTTCAATCGATTTCAAAATTCATTTTATCTCAACCATCGACACGTCGTTATCCTCTTGGCGATACCGGTTCGCCGGATCGGCGACGTTGGCCGTTGGATCTAACTATCAACGCGTGGCTCAGATCGATGCATACCCCTTCGTTAAGTCATCGGTTTCTGGCGATCTAAATCTCGAGCGGTCTGATCGATCAACCACAAAGTGGCGGCGGTGGCGGTGGTTGCGGCGGAGTCGATCGATGACGATTGCGTGAGAAGCGAGAGAGAGAATGGGCATGCTCACCGGGCTCAGGTCTGGCGGCTGTAATGCTGGCTTGACAAGGGCGCTCGAGGTAGTCGCAATCCCTCGTCGGAGTTGGGAACGGCTGACCTGTTCGGATGTTGTCGAAGGTGAGGATAGAGGCGCCCTAGGACAAACGGAGGTGCAGTTAGGTTCGCAAGAGGAGGCGGTATGTGTATCATCGAGGCGGAAGGGCGTCGGATGTTACTGGAGGACTCGCCAGAGTAAGGCAGACGGCGGCGTTCGGAAGTTTGTCGTAGCCGAGGCTCTGGGGCGCCCGCGGTCAAGTGGGTGGTACGGGGAGGAAGGTCTGGGAGTGGGGAAGCTGCCAGGGTGCTCGGGGAGGCTCGGGGTGGTGTGTGCTGGTCGGATTTTGGCGAGGATGGTCGTCGGAGACAGGGAAATGTCTGGCAAAATTCTTCGGCCTGGAGGCGCTCGGGAAGGAGGCGAGGAGCGAGAGAGGTCACCGGCGTTTAAGCGTGTGGTCGGCGTTGATCGCACGGCATTGAAGCGAATTGACGAGGCAATCAATCAAGATATGACCAAGGACGAGGTCGTGTTGAAGACGATGAATAGGAGGGTGGGTCTGCGTCGATGGGAAAATGTTTCAGGTGGGGTCCTCTGGTCATAGGCTATGCGGGTGAAAGACTGAGTGAGGAAAACGGTTCGGGGAGGGAAAAAGAGCTGGGCCGCTGGTGGGCTTCGTGGGCTGCTGGGTTGGGTTGGTTCTTTATTTTTTCTGTTTTCTGGTTCCTTTTCTTTTTCTATTTCTATTTTTCTGATTTGATTTTCAATCAACATTTCAAACATTCAAACCATTCGAACAATTCAAACTTTTGTATTGAGTTTTTGGTTCTGTTCAGTAGTATAAACCAACTTCCAAATAAAATAACATTTTAAATCTTTTTAGGTTCCATTTATTAATTAAATAAAATGGACTATTAGTTAAATAAAATAGGGTTTGTTTTATTTAATAAAATCTTCATTTAAAATCCAAATATTTTCAAAACCCAATCAGTAGGTGTTATTTGGAAATAAAGAATATTTTGATACTTGTTTAAAATAATAATCCTTTTTCTTTAGGGTCCATTAATAATTATATATAATGGGCCTTAGTTATTAAATCAAATAGAGTTTGATTTTATTAATAAAATCTTTATTTGAAACTAAATATCTTCAAAACCAAATTAGTGGGTTTTATTTGGGAAATATAGAATACTTGGAGATTTGTTTTAAAATAGAATAACATTTTATTTTAGGGTTCATTATTAATTAATATAATAGACTTTCATTATTATTTCAAATAGGATTTATTTTATTTGAGATATTTATTTTGAAAAATAAAGCCAAAACACTTTAGTATGTTTTATTAGAGAATATAAATTACTTGGAAAACCTATTTTAAACAATTTAATAAGTTTTGATGTTTTAATTAAAATGGTAAAGTCCTTTATTAAATAAAATTGGATATTAAATCCTTATTAACTTATTTTAAATAAACCTTTGCTAAATTTATTTAGAATAAAATGTTTTAATTCCAAAACTTGGCCAAGTTTTAATTTGGCTTTATAAAACAATCTTTGTTTATAAAACCATATTTTCTTTTGAATACCAAATCTTTTATTAAAGGATCAAGTAATAGTATTTCCAAAACATTTTTAATTTACTTTATTAAATGTTTTTCTTTATGAATCCTTTTAAGATCTTATTTAATTCAAATGGGTTTGAAGTCCTAATTGAATTCAAAAAGTTTCTTCTGGCTCTGAAATTTAAACAAAGTTTTAGTTTATTCATTTATTTTCACATTACAAGATTTGGAAAATCTTGGGATGTGACAGGCTACCACCCTTAAAATAAATCTCGTCCCGAGATTTGGGAAGGTTAGGGTTACAAGCAAGTTCAAAACAACTAGGGTACTACCACCCTTAAAAATTTTCAAACAAAAATTACACATTGTCCTTCTTGGAATCCTGAGAAATACTTTCTCTAAGCAAACTTTGCATGTGTCCTTGGTTTCTATACTTGACTCATGGGCCAAGGTTGAGATCCTTCATAGACTTGTTTAACTTGTTCTCCATCCTTTCTGGACAATTGTTTGCATAGTGGCCTAGTTCCTTGCAATTGAAACACATCACTTGGTTGATATCTTTCTTTTCTTTGGTATTCTTGTCTCTTGTTTGTTTCCTTGGTTCTTCTTCTTTTGGGCACTCATTGGCATAGTGTCCCATCTCTTTGCATTTGAAACATTGCACCTGTGTAATATCCTTCTTGCTAGTGTTGGGGAATTTCTTTTTCTTCTTGGGTCTCTCCAAAACTAGGAGTTCTTCTAGTTCATGTTCTTCATAGGTGGGAGATCTTTATCTCTTCTTGGGGCATTGATCTTCATGTTCCTTGGATGCATGATCCTTGTCTTCACAAATATCTTTGTCATCCTTGTTGTCATTGGCTCTTTGGGAAAAGTTTTCTCCCATGTTGATCATTTGAGTAACCAATCCTTGCAACAATTGGGATTGAAGTTTCAAAATCCTTTGTATGGCTGGGTCTAATCCATTGTTGTTGGCTAAAAGCTGAGTTGTCTCTTGGCTCAACTGGTTTTGGGTTGCTATAAGTTCTCTCATGTTGTCTTCTTGGTTGCTGTTGTCATCAACCTTGATGTTGGAGTTTCTTGGAGTAGTCATCTGTTTGGGTTTGAATGAGGATTAGAATGGGCAAGATATTTTCTAAGGAAAAATTTCTAATCACACCCATCACAATTCACACAAGCAATGTGCAAGCAATCACAAACCAACACTTCACTCAAACAACAAAATTCAAACACATACTTAGGCAACAAAGTATTTTTGTTACACCACATAAGTTGGTGTGTTTTGTCTTAACTAAATTATGGTGGTCCATCTATATGGTTCACTTGTGATCTTTCTTCCCTTTGTATGAGATCATGGCTTCCTTGAGACAAACTCTTGGTTACAACACTTCAAAGTTGTTGATGGTTTCTTCTTGTTTTGCATTCCCTCAGTCTCTAATTCTTGAATAGGATTTCCTTGTATCACTTGTAGTCCTTAGTGGTTTCCAAGTTGGAAGTCCTTGGTGAACATGCTGAAGATGTTGAAGTCATTAGAGTTGAAGAAGTTGAAGTAGTCCTTTGCTCATGGTGAAGTCTTTGATCATGGGGTAGGTTTTTCCATCAAGTTGAAGTAGAGAAGCAGTAGAGTTGTTTTTGTAAATAAGTTTTGGATCAAAATATAACTCCTATTTTTCTAAGGGTTTTTGTCCAATCCTAGGGTTTACAAATCCTACAGGCAACACAATGCTCTGATACCATCTGTAGGGGTCCCAACCTTAGATAAGATTGATCCCTCCTGTGTTTACAATGCTAGTCCCTGGATCAATAGCTAGCATCCACAGTTTAGATGTAATATCAAGAAACAAGGGTCATAATATAACTTTATAACCAGGAATAACATAATTTTATTACATCAAACATAGCTCATTAGGCTATTACATTACATTGCAGCGGAATAAATATAGTCATGGGTCCTTCATCTTCAAGGTGCCACAGGCAGATGTTGGTTGTAGACTTTGTAATCCTAAACAATCAATCTTCACTAAGACAATCAAACCTGCAACATACACGTTACAGCCACAAAGGGTCAATACATTTGAATTGTATTGGCAAGTGATACTATGGTAATATAGTGGAGTCTATCATCTATATGCATTTGGCTAAGTGGAGTTGAGGCTTGCATTGCTCAAAATAGATTTTTCCTTAACTTTTGAAAATACTAAGTTTTTGTTTGACAAAATCATTTCCCTCAATCAAAGATTTCAAGATCCTTGTACCAAGCCATCTCTCCATCAATGATTGAAGAATTCAAACAACCCTTGTTCAAACCACAAGTTTTTAATTTAGAAATTGGAATGATGAGATTCTTGATTGCTTCCATGTCTTGATGCTCAAATTGTCCTTTACCAGGGACATGGCTAAGTACTTAGATTTTACACTCTGCAGAGGTGGTGCACTTTACCCACAGGACTTGGTTTCCCAAGACAAAATCTTTCAGAAGCCTTCCCTTAGACCAAGATGGACGCGCTCCAACCTATCAAACACTACCACCCACTGTCCATTTGGCTAAGTTCTTGCAACCTATATGATCATGGCAGAGCCCATATTGCCAAGTGGTTGCACTTGAAGCTTCTCAACATTTGACATCTCAAATCCCTTTGTTTCTGGGTGGCATCCCACAAGTGAGATACACAACCCAAGTCCATGGCCTTGTGTAACCACTCAACATATCCCAATCCTTCCATTCCACCCAGGAGGTTCATTAACTTAGTTGTTTTATTAGACAAAATCACAAGTCCTCAGACTTAGAATATTTTCCATGGTGTGAATATATATTCCACCCATGTTTTCTATTAGCTAGGCTAAGCTTGGTAGTAGTAGGAATCTTAGCTTAGGAAAATCCTACTAAGGATTCATCTATTAGGTTTTCCTATAGCAAGATTTATACTTAGCAAAATCCATGCAAGTTTACTTAGCAAAATCACTAATGCATAGTGAAAGTTTTGGGATAGAAAGTATGAAGCATCACTTACCTTTTTGGTAGAGTATAGGTTCACTTCTTGATCTTTGCAACAATCACACTCTTCAAGTCACTACAAATCAATCAAGCAAGGCACAAACTCAATCTACCAATCAAGCAAAACAACACACATAAATAACAAAGTCAAAGAAATGCCTGCAAGCATGCCAAGCTTTGTTTTGTTTGAAAAGTGGTTCCTAGTGGGTCATAGTCATTTGGGTACATCTAATGGTCATTTCCTAAAGTGGCCAAGTCATTTGCTAAAGGTTTCACTTTAAAACCATTTTCAAAACAAAGTGTTATTTTATGTGGTGTAGAAATATTTTACTAAGGCATTAGCCCATAGGGTTCACCAAATGAGTTGCTATTGCAAAACTTGGTGTTTTGGTCAAGAGGTTTGGTCCAAACCATCTACTCAAAGTTTTCTTCCCATAAACATTTTTATAATAAAATCAATAATTTTATTTGGCTAGAAATGGACTAAACTAATTAATCCATTCCAAACTTTTCCAAATTCATTTTCCAAACCATGGGTTGGTTCCTAGGGTCAGTAAGGTCACAACAAACCAATTTGCAAAAGTTTTATCCTTAAATTCAATTTTAAACAATTTTTATACTCTAAACATGCATACAAATGAATCTGCAAATTCAAACAAGCTAACAGCTACTATTTGCTAAACTAAGGGTAGGGTTGGTTAGGGCTTGTTCTCCTGAATTCATTGATATAAAATTTGTCAAATTTGGACGTGGTTTGAAAGTTACAATGGTTTGAAAATTGCATTTCAATCGATTTCAAAATTTTGTTTTATCTCAACTCGACACGTCGTTATCCTCTTGGCGATCACGGTTCGGATCGGCGTTGCGTTGGATCTAACTATCAACGCGTGGCTCGGATCGATGCATACCCTTCGTTAAGTCATCGGTTTCTACGCGTCGATCTAAATCGAACGGTCTGATCGATCAACCACAAAGTGGCTGGCGGCGGCGTGGTTGGCGGCGGTCGATCGATGACAGTTCGGCGATACAGAAGCGAGAGAGAATGGGCATGCTCACCGGGCTCAGTCACGAAGCTCAGGGTGCTGCGGCTTGACAAGGGCGCTCGGTAGTCGCAATCCCTCGTCGGAGTTGGGAACGGCGGCGGACCTGTTCGAATGTTGTCGAAGGTGAGGATAGAGGCGCCCTAGGACAAGCGGAGAATGCAGTTAGGTTCGCAAGAGGGAGGCGGTATGTGTGTATCATCGAGGCGGAAGGGGCGGTCGATGTTACGGAGGACTCACGGAGTAAAGGCGCGGCGCGTCGAAGTTTGTCGTAGCCGAGGCCTGGGCGCCCGCGTCAAGTGGGTGGTACGGGAGGAAGGTGCAGGAGTGGGGAAGCTGCCAGGTGCTCGGGAGGCTCGGTGGTGTGTGCTTGGTCGGATTTTGGCGAGGATGGTCGCCGGAGACGAAATGTCTGGCAAAATTCTTGGCTGGAGGCCTTCGGGGAAGGAGGCGAGAGGGAGAGAGGAGTCATGGCGTTTAGCGTGTGTGTGGTCGGCGTTGATCGACCGTCATTGAATCGAATTGAGGAAATCAATCGGCGAAGAACAGCAAGGCGAGGTCGTGTTGAAGACGATGAATAGGAGGGTGGGTCCGTCGATGGGAAAATGTTTCAGGTGGGGTCCTCTGGTCATAGGCTATGCGGGTGAAAGACTGAGTGAGGAAAACGGTTCGGGGAGGGAAAAAGAGCTGGGCCGCTGGTGGGCTTCGTGGGCTGCTGGGTTGGGTTGGTTCTTTATTTTTTTCTGTTTTCTGATTCCTTTTCTTTTTCTATTTCTATTTTTCTGATTTGATTTTCAATCAACATTTCAAACATTCAAACCATTCGAACAATTCAAACTTTTGTATTGAGTTTTTGGTTCTGTTCAGTAGTATAAACCAACTTCCAAATAAAATAACATTTTAAATCTTTTTAGGTTCCATTTATTAATTAAATAAAATGGACTATTAGTTAAATAAAATAGGGTTTGTTTTATTTAATAAAATCTTCATTTAAAATCCAAATATTTTCAAAACCCAATCAGTAGGTGTTATTTGGAAATAAAGAATATTTTGATACTTGTTTAAAATAATAATCCTTTTCTTTAGGGTCCATTAATAATTATATATAATGGGCCTTAGTTATTAAATCAAATAGAGTTTGATTTTATTAATAAAATCTTTATTTGAAACTAAATATCTTCAAAACCAAATTAGTGGGTTTTATTTGGGAAATATAGAATACTTGGAGATTTGTTTTAAAATAGAATAACATTTTATTTTAGGGTTCATTATTAATTAATATAATAGACTTTCATTATTATTTCAAATAGGATTTATTTTATTTGAGATATTTATTTTGAAAAATAAAGCCAAAACACTTTAGTATGTTTTATTAGAGAATATAAATTACTTGGAAAACCTATTTTAAACAATTTAATAAGTTTTGATGTTTTAATTAAAATGGTAAAGTCCTTTATTAAATAAAATTGGATATTAAATCCTTATTAACTTATTTTAAATAAACCTTTGCTAAATTTATTTAGAATAAAATGTTTTAATTCCAAAACTTGGCCAAGTTTTAATTTGGCTTTATAAAACAATCTTTGTTTATAAAACCATATTTTCTTTTGAATACCAAATCTTTTATTAAAGGATCAAGTAATAGTATTTCCAAAACATTTTTAATTTCCTTTATTAAATGTTTTTCTTTATGAATCCTTTTAAGATCTTATTTAATTCAAATGGGTTTGAAGTCCTAATTGAATTCAAAAAGTTTCTTCTGGCTCTGAAATTTAAACAAAGTTTTAGTTTATTCATTTATTTTCACATTACAAGATTTGGAAAATCTTGGGATGTGACACTTGCCTTTCTTGAATTTGGTGGTCTTATTGACCAACAACACTTGGTGCTCTTTCTTGATCTCCACTTCTGCAGACTTTAACATAGCAAATAGTTCTGGCAACTCTTTGTTCATGTTCTGCATGTTGTAGTTCATCACAAAGTTCTTGTAACTTGGTGGTAGTGATTGGAGGACACGGTAAATCCCCAAAGCATTAGGAATCACTATACCCAAGCTTTGAAGTTTTTTGCGTGCCTGGACATCTTAAGCACATGCTCACCGACGGAGCTTCCCTCTTCCATCTTGCGCTTAAAGAACTTTTGAAGCCTCATAGCTTTCAATTGCGCATGAGTCTCAAAAATCAATTTGAGATCCTCGACAATATCATATGGGTCGAATTCTCAAACCTTTTCAAGCTCGATTCCAAACCATACAAGATAGCACCTTGAACTATGGAGTCTTGATTCTTAGGCGAGGTAAACATTCTTTACTTCATCGGAGCATCACCGCAGTGGGTCACCCGGTGCATCCAGCACATAGGTAAAATTACCAGCTATGAGGACAATCCTCAAATTGCGGAACCAGTCCGCGAAGTTGCTTCCATTGTTTTTCAACTTTTCTTTCTCTAGGAACGCATTAAAATTGATGGTAGGGGCTGCCATTGATCTACAACATATTTGCAATAGTTTAGACTAAGTTTATGACAAATTGAGTTCAAATTAATTAATGAAATTAAACTAGGTGAACTCCCACTCAAAACAACATCCCTCACATTGTTTTAGTGATCACACGAACCAAATCCACTACATCAACACCGATCATCACGAGAGTTGATATAGTTTCAATGGCGAACAATCGTCATGTTCATCACATCTACTATATGATTCATGCTTTACCTTTCGGTGATCCGTGTTCCGAGACCATGTCTGTACGTGCTAGGCTCGTCAAGATCAAACCTTAGTTTCCGCATGAGCAAATCTGGCTTGCTCACGTTGTATACACTTGCAGAATCTAACACACCCGATCATCACGTGGTGCTTCGAAACAAGAAGCTTTAGCAACAGTGCTAACTAAGGGTGAACACTTTATGACTTGAAATTCATGTGCATGAGGGATCATCTTATAATGCTACCGTCGTCTACTAAGCAATACAAGATGCATAAAGGATTAGCATCACATGCAATTCAATAATATGTGATATGATATGGCCTTTCTTCTTTGTGCTTCCGATCTCCATCTTCAAGCACGAACATGATCTCCATCATCACCGGCATTGCATCAAGGTCAATTACGCTTCTCCATGGTTGTCGTCCACCGGCTTCAACTATTACAACTACTTTGAATAGACACGCTGGTCTTAACATAAATTAAAGACAACCATATGGCTCCAAGGTTGCAAACTTACAATAAGGAACATTGCATACATCAAATATAATCACAATCATGGCCATATCACATCACTACACACCCCTGCAAAACAAAGTTAGACGCCTCTACTTTCTTTGCATATTTTACGTGGTTTGGGGCTTTCAATAAGTGTCGTTCTAACTTACGAACAAGAACCACAACATTGATACTAGCATTGTTGATCACCGTTGTAAATTGGATCTTAACTATGCTAGGAGAAACAGTACACCATAAAGCCACTTATGCAAGACAATGTGCATGTCAAGCGGGGAGCAAGTCTCATGAACGATGTCATGTAAGGTTAGCCCGGGCCGCTTCATCCCAACATAGCGCAATATGCAAAGTACACAAGAAGCAATTGACAATAAAGCATCAACGCCCACAATGACCATTGTGTTCTACTTTCAACAGATCTACATATAGACACGGCTCGATACCCGTAGGGTTTCGTAGCATGGAAAACAAAAATTTCTATCGCATACAAACAAACAAGCCAAGATCTATCTACTAGATTGTAGCAACGAGTCAATGGAATAACTTACCCTCGAAGATTCCAAAGCGTTTAACGAGGCGGATTCTCGTGGGTGATGTAGTCGTACTCTTCCCGATCTCAAGATCGTAGACGATCCTTCGCTGCGTTAAAAGGCGCTTCCACAATCGGTCTGCGTTCGATTTTCGACGAAGACCTTCCTCTCCCTTGCTCCAAAGAAACGGAGTTTGTAGCACTCTCCTCGCGATTCCGGCAGCACAATGGCGTGGTACCGGAAGTAGAGGGGAGATCCCGCAGGGCTTCGCCTTAAGCCGGAGCGAGTATGGTGGAGTATGAGAAAGCTATTAGTGGTCTAGGGATTAGACACACCAATTAGAAGGCTCTAAACCGAAGGCTAGTGCAATTAGAAGCTCTAAACCAAAACGGCTCTAAACCGGAGATTAGAGGATAGGAACTTGTGTCAGAGAGGAGACCCTGTCCCTCCTTTTATAGGTGGGAGGGGCGTCCAAGGGGAGGGAGTCCCTCCCCAAGTCGACCTTGGGTGGCGCGCCGGCTTGGAGAGGAGGGACTCCTCCCCCAAGTCGGTTTTTGCCTCCTCTTGCTTGTTTCCCGAGTTTCTGTTTTAGTTTGACTTTCAAACTGCCATTTGACTTTTCTGCTTTTAGGATTCAATTTAATCCTTTATTTGGAACAGCAAGAACACTTAGTACATGATGCAATCATTCCAATATTTAATGACACATTCATGTACCCTTCACCCCGGAGTGCCGGACATTAGGAACCTTCCGTAACATTCCCGATGAAAACACGGAATCATTTCCGAACTCAAAGCAGGACTTTCCTTATATGAATCTTATTCTCGGACCATTAGGATCACCTCGTGATATCCGGATCCCATCCGAGACTCAACAACATTCGGTCTCTTTCTCATAATACCATAACTACTCAAACAACGTCGAATCCTTAAGTGTGTCTCCCTACGGTTCGTGAATTATGCGACATGATCGAGACTTCTCCTAACAATAACCAATAGAGGAATCGGAAATTCATATGGCTCCCACATATTTCTACGATTTTGCGATCGAATGAACCACTTACATACGATACCAATTTCCCTTTGTCTCACGATAGTTTACTTATCCGAGGTTATGATCGTCGATATCTCTGCATACCTAGTTCAACCTCGTTACCGATAAGTACTCTTTTCTCGTTCCCGTGATATGTGATCCCTTGTGACCCAGTCACATGCTTGCAAGCTAATTGGATGACATTCCACCGAGAGGGCCCAGAGTATATCTATCCGTCATATGGATGGACAAATCCCACTCTTGATCCATGTGTTTCAACCAATACTTTCCGAACACTCAATGCCACCTTTATAGCCACCCAGTTACGGTGTGGTGTTTGATGTCATCAAAGCATCCATCCGGTAAAGGTGGTATGCATGATCTCATGGTCGAAGGAATTAGGTTACTATGCATCAGAAAGCATATAGCAATTGAACTATTGAAATGACTTGATCTTTATGCTATGCTTATCTATAGGAGTATGTCCACCATATCATTCTCCTAACGATATGATCTTGTTGTTGATAACATCTCAATGTTCATGATAGGGAAACCACAATCATTAATCAACCAACAAGCTAGTGAAGTATAGAGGCTATATTAGGGACTTCAAATTAAGTTTACAAGTCACACAAGTATCAATGTTTCCTTGTTAATACTATTATAGCATGAATGTAAACATTTATCATAAACACAAAGATATAATAATAACTACATTTATTATTGCCTCTAGGGCATATCTCCAACAACAATATCCATGCTCAGTGTTGGCACCAGATAACAATTATTCAAGTTTATTACTAATCCCGATGGCAAGTGGAGAGGTAGCGTTCCGACGGTGATCACATCAACGCTTGATCCATTGCCGACACGCATATTGACCTCACCCCTTGCTAGCGGTCGCTTGTTCCGCAACCCCTGATTCGAGTTACGAATATTATCAACTGAACCGGTATCAAATACCCAGGTGCTACTACGAGCACTAGTCAAGTACACATCAATAACATGTATATCATATATACCTTTGTTTGCCTTGCCGGCCTTCTTGTCTGCCAAATACTTGGGGCACTTGCGCTTCCAGTGGCCAGTCCCCTTACAATAGTAGCACTCGGTATCAGACTTAGGGCCAACTCGAGGTTTCTTTTCAAGCACGGCAACCGACTTTCCGCCCTTACTTCCCTTCCGTTTTCCCTTCTTGTCTTTCTTGAAACCAGTGTTCTTATTGATCATCAACACTTGATGTTCCTTCTTGATCTCCACTTATACAGTTTTAAGCATTGACAAAAGCTCGGGGAGAGACTTCTTCATGCCTTGCATATTATAGTTCATCACACAGATCTTATAGCTAGGTGGCAGAGACTGCAGAACACAATGGATGCCTAAGTCAATGGGAACCGTTATTCCCAAGGACACAAGCTTATCGGCGTAACCCGACATCTTGAGTAAAGGCTCACTTACGGAGTTGTGTTCTTCCATCATGCAGCTAAAGAACTTTTCTGAAGCATTTTAGCTCTCTACAGCAGCATGTGTGTCGAAAATCATTTTCAACTCTGGCTCTAGCCCATACAATATGCCGCAATGAACTAAGTTGTGGTCCTCCTGACGAGTCTGATAGACATTCTTCTCCTCGTGAGGGGCATCATCGAAAGGTGGGGGGCCTAGCGGCGCTTCTAGCACATATTGCTTTTGAGCAGCAGAGAGGAGAATCCTCAAATTCATGGCCCATTTGGTAAAGTTTCTACTGTAGGGGTTCGTAGCATGGAAAACAAAAAATTTCTATCGCATACAAACAAACAAGCCAAGATCTATCTACTAGATTGTAGAAACGAGTCGATAGAGGAACTCACCCTCGAAGATTCCAAAGCGGTTAACGAGAGCAGATTCTCGTGGGTGATGTAGTCGTACACTTGCCGATCTCAAGATCGCGTAGACGATCCTTCCCAAGGCTGCGTTCGGCGCTCCCTTGATCGTCACACGTTCGGTACTCGACGAAGACCTTCCACCTCCTTGTTCCAGCAGGCAGCGGAGGTTGTAGTACTCTCCTCGCGATTCCGGCAGCACAACGGCGTGGTACCGGAAGTAGAGGGGAGATCTCGCAGGGCTTCGCCTTAAGCCGGAGCGAGTATGGTGGATTATGAGAGAGCTCCTCGGCGATCTAGGGTTTAGACACACCAAGGAGGAGAGGCTAGAGCCATGGCTAGGGCTTGGGCAGCAGCCAAGTCGGCTAGGGCAACCCTAGGAGGCGGCAATGCGGGAGGTGGTGGCGCCAAGCTAGGGTTTGGGAACTTGTGCTGGAGGGCAGCCCTCCCTTTATAGGTGGGAGATGTGGCCAAGGGAGGAGTCCCTCCCCAACTCGGCTTGAGGTGGGTCACGGTTGGAGGAGGAACTCCTCCCCTCGGTTTCCACCTCTCCTCCTCTTTCCAAAAGCTGCTGCTTGACTTTTCAAACTAGTCGCTCGACTTTTCAAACTAGGATTTGAATAAACCCTTTATTTTGGACAGCGATGACACCTAGTACATGATGCAATCATTCCAACTTGTAATGACACATTCATGTACCCCCCTCCCGAGTCTGGACATTCCGTAACCTTCTAGAACATTCCGATGAAAACACCTAATCATTCCCCAACTCAAACGAGACTTTCCTTATATGAATCTTATTCTCCGGACCATTCCGGATCTCCTCGTGATATCCGGATCCCATACGAGACTCGAACAACATTGGTCTCTTTCTCATCATACCATAACTACTCAAACAACGTCGAATCCTTAAGTGTGTCTCCCTACGGTTCGTGAATAATGCGGACATGATCTAGACACTTCTCCGAACAATAACCAATAGAGGAATCTGGAAATTCATATGGCTCTACATATTTCTCGATTACTTTGCGATCGAATGAACCACTTACATACGATACCAATTTCCCTTTGTCTCACGATAGTTTACTTATCCGAGGTTATGATCGTCGGTTTCTCTGCATACCTAGTTCAACCTCTTTATCAATAAGTACTCTTTTCTCGTTCCCGTTGTATGTGATCCCTTGTGAGCCAGTCACATGCTTGCAAGCTATTTGGATGACATTCCACCGAGAGGGCCCAGAGTATATCTATCATATGGATGGACAAATCCACTCTTGATCCATGTGCCTCAACACATACTTTCCGAACACTCAATGCCACCTTTATAGCCACCCAGTTACGGTGTGGTGTTTGATGTCATCAAAGCATCCTTCCGGTGATGGTGATTAGCATGATCTCATGGTCGAAGGAATTAGGTTACTATGTATCAGAAAGCTTATAGCAAATGAACTATATTAAATGACTTGATCTTTATGCTACGCTTAACTATAGGAGTATGTCCATCACATCATTCTCCTAATGATATGACCGTTGTTAATAACATCTCTATGTTCATGATCAGAAACCATGATCATATATTAACCAACAAGCTAGTTTAACAAGAGGCTTTACTAGGGACTCTTTTATGTTTACAAATCACACAAGTATTAATGTTTCCGGTTAATACAATTATAGCATGGTATGTAAACATTTATCATAAGTATGAAGATATGATAATAACCACTTTATTATTGCCTCTTGGGCATATCTCCAACAGTCTCCCACTTGCACTAGAGTCAATAATCTAGTTTCAAACCTTTGTGTATTCAGCACCTATGGCTTTCCGGTGTTGTATGTACACGATTGCTAGTGGCCAACTGATCTCCGGATCTGACACTTCCAGGTCCGTGTGTAATTGCATGTCTTTGCGTCTCTACGCATCACTCATTCTCTAATGAGATGGCTTCGTACTAATTTGGTCCTTTGGTGTGACCTTTAGTTCTTTTGGGCTTAAACATGTTGATAATATTGTCGTACAATATATCTTCATAGTACTATCCCACTGTGAACTACACCTAGTTTGATAACAAACTACTTGACACAAATGCCCTCTTTTGCTGCTATAATTGCAGTCATATACTTAGCCTTTTGTTGTAGTATCTGTCACAATGTCTTAACTTTGGAACTCATCCAAATCCATTATGGAACTTACTTTCCATTACATTGCGCCACCCTTAGTTTAGATTGATATAAACTTAACTTGTACTTTGTGACAAAACTAGTATCAATGTAGTACTTTTACAATGAACTAACCATCTATTTGTCACTTCTACAAATAATATACTCTTAGTTCTTCCAAAAGATCATAAGAATATCCTTACTATTGTCCAATGATCATCTTATGAATCATTCTGGTATATGCTCATAACATTTAGAGCATAGGACATATCTGGATTTGTACATATCACAGTATTATTGATATAAATATTCTTTGTGATTTCATACATCAAGTATCAATCTATACTTGAATCTATGTTTCACTTACCAAGTGTCAATACACTTGAATATATCATCAATATTGAACTCATTCAATCCTTTCAGTGTGACAAGAACCTTTCTAGTAGTTTCTATATTGAACTCATTCAATATCTCATCTATGTACTTCTGGCACAACCATATTAGCGTCTATTGATGCCAAATATTTGGGTTTTGCCTAAGTCTTCAATCAGGATGAAATTATTAATATGTGTTAATAAAAGATACATCTTTTCCAATCAACAATATGTACTCCACATAATGTATTAGAAATATGTCTTAGCGCTCCCACTTAATATCTTGCAAATGCAAGCATCTTCATTGTCTCTGATAAAATTAAACTCTTTTAACATTTTCATCATAGTGAAGATTCCAACTCCGCGATGCTTACTTCAACCATTGAAGTTTGCATATGCTTTTAGCATCCTTTGAATTAACCAAACCCCTATGGACCATGTTATTCACATGTCCTAGGTAACAATTCTATTAGAAGAACTTGTTTTGTTTATTCAACTACCATATAACAAAATTATATGTAGTGGTTGCTACACTAATCCGTCTAGACTAAATATCACTATGAAAGATCAAATCTTATCATAGTCAACCTTTGAACA
This sequence comes from Avena longiglumis, assembly GCA_030063025.1. Lineage (NCBI taxonomy): Eukaryota > Viridiplantae > Streptophyta > Magnoliopsida > Poales > Poaceae > Avena > Avena longiglumis. Next base: position 60,376,124 of record CP125976.1, read on the forward strand.
TTGTTGTGAACTTTTTCCCAACATGTCGACTATTTCATAGATGTAAAACATCCATGTCTATTTCTTTATAGATCCAAACACGACTGTAAGGTCTTACACCTTTCTCGAGGGTCCTTCAAGTTCAAAACTTGATTTCTCATGTATGGAACTATCACGGATTTTATGACTTCAAGCCATTTGACGAAGTCAGGGCTCATCATCGCTTCTTTGCATGTAGTCGGATCATTATTGTCAACTAATGAATTAACCCTCAAATCTTGGTATTTAATTGTTTACCCGACCTACTTGTTTCAATAGGAACTTAGATCTCTGTGACCACAACCTTTGAGGCACGTGAGCCATGAGCATTGTTGCTGCCTCCGGAACACTTTTTGGCGCAAGTAACTCTGCACATATAGCTAAGGTTCTTTTAACCTTATCAAAGTTCTATTGTCCTCCCACTTAACTTTTCACGAAAAATTCCTTCTCAAAGAAACTTGACGTTCTAAGCGACAAACACTTTTGTCTCCGGTGTTATGGAGGAATAATTAACAAAGACAGGTTCATCCGACTTTGGTTGCAAACATCTTTCTTATGCATAGCATACCAATGTTTAAGAAAGGACAACTTGGGTTTTATCCCAAACCATAACTTTATATGGTGTCATTTCAACGGATTATGATGAAGCTCTTTTTAGTGGAAAAAACGGTAGTCTCTAAAGCTTTTAATCTTTAAAATATAATGGCAGTTTTATGAATTATACCTTTGATCTTACCATGTCAAACACGGTTTAATTACATATCTCGAATGCTCCATACTCTTATGGTGTTTCGGGAAATGCAAATCCACGGAACGATTCCATAAATCTTAGGTATTATGCTAAACTTTGTAACTCAAATATCTTCCTTTATGATCTTTATCATAAACTGTTTATATTCTTGTTACAATGATTTTGCACTTCATCTTGAAAGTCTTTGAACTTTTCAAATGTTTCATACTTCATCCTTATTAAGTAAATATTCATATATTCACTCAAATTTTTGGAGAACGCATATGAAGTTGAAATCTATCGCTCTTGACTACACATAATGGACTTCGTACAACAATATGTACAAGTTCCAATAAACTAGTCATTCGTTCCCTTTTGGCCTATGAACGAAGTTTTAATTATCTCTAGGAAAGTTTCACAAGCGTGATCAAAAATCAAAAGACTCCAAAATTCCATCCACATGGAGTTTCTTCATGTTTTCTTTCCAATATAATTTAAACGGCGATGTCACTTCCTAAGTGATCTTTCAATCAATTTGTCTTTCGACATATTTAGCACTAGTTTTATGGATGTGATTTCTCCAACGAGATTTGTGAATCATCCATCTTTTATAGATTACGGCAATTATTTGAACAACCCTTTTGTTCTCATAATACCTGATAAAACAAATCTTGAAGGCAATCTTTGATGTTTAACGAGCAACACAATAACCCTTTATTTTGTTCTCAATGAACACCATCACATATTCTTTTGCTAGTTAATTAGGCCATTGTAGTTCATGAATTGTGTTGTTTCGTATGACGATTCACACCAACAAATTCAGTATCAAATACTTAAGAACCACATTGTTTAATAAGCAAAGAATATAGCCATAACATGTATATCATCTATATACTTAAACTGAACAATTCTAGTCTTTTTCTTTTCTGCCATATATTTATGAGATTCTCTTTCAGTATTTCCTTTTCTGTTTGAAAGAATCTATCAACATCATGTTGGAGATATGCCCTAGAGGCAATAATAAATGTAGTTATTATTATATCTTTGTGTTTATGATAAATGTTTACATTCATGCTATAATAGTATTAACAAGGAAACTTTAATACTTGTGTGATTTGTAAACTTAATTTGAAGTCCCTAGTATAGCCTCTATACTTCACTAGCTTGTTGGTTGATTAATGATTGTGGTTTACATATCATGAACATTGAGATGTTATCGACAACAAGATCATATCGTTAGGAGAATGATATGGTGGACATACTCCTATAGATAAGCATAGCATAAAGATCAAGTCATTTCAATAGTTCAATTGCTATATGCTTTCTGATACATAGTAACCTAATTCCTTCGACCATGAGATCATGCATATCACCTTTACCGGATGGATGCTTTGATGACATCAAACACCACACCGTAACTGGGTGGCTATAAAGGTGGCATTGAGTGTTCAGAAAGTATTGGTTGAAACACATGGATCAAGAGTGGGATTTGTCCATCCATATGACGGATAGATATACTCTGGGCCCTCTCGGTGGAATGTCATCCAATTAGCTTGCAAGCATGTGACTGGCTCACAAGGGATCACATATCACGGGAACGAGAAAAGAGTACTTATCAGTAACGAGGTTGAACTAGGTATGCAGAGATACCGACGATCATAACCTCGGATAAGTAAACTATCGTGAGACAAAGGGAAATTGGTATCGTATGTAAGTGGTTCATTCGATCGCAAAGTAATCGTAGAAATATGTGGGAGCCATATGAATTTCCAGATTCCTCTATTGGTTATTGTTCAGAGAAGTGTCTCGATCATGTCCGCATAATTATCGAACCGTAGGGAGACACACTTAAGGATTCGACGTTGTTTTGAGTAGTTATGGTATTATGAGAAAGAGACCGAATGTTGTTCGGAGTCTCTGATGGGATTCGGGATATCACGAGGTGATCCGGAATGGTCCGGAGAATAAGATTCATATAAGGAAAGTCCCGTTTCGGAGTTCGAGAATGATTCCGGTGTTTTCATCGGGAATGTTCTAGAAGGTTCCGGATTGTCCGGCAATCCGGGGGGGAGGGTACATGAATGTGTCATTTAATGATCGCATCATGTACTAAGTGTTCTTGCTGTTCCAAAACTGAAAAGTCAAACTGCCAGTTTGAAAGTCAAACGGCTAAAACAGGAAACTGTGGAAAACATGAAACTGTGGGAAACAGGAAACTGTGGGAAACAAGCAAGAGGAGGTTGAAACCAACTTGGAGGAGGAGTCCCTCCTCTCCAAGCCGGCGGACCACCTAGGCCGAGTTGGGGAGGGACTCCCCTCCCTCCTGGCCAGGCGGCCCTCCGCTATAAAAGGAGGGGCCTCCTCTAGACACACAAGTTCCTATCCTCTAATCTCCGGTTTAGAGACGTTTTGGTTTAGAGCTTCTAATTGCTTTAGCTCGGTTTAGAGCCTTCTAATTGGTGTGTCTAATCTCTAGACCACTAATAGCCCTCTCTCATACTCCACCATACTCGCTCGCTTAAGGCGAAGCCTCGGGATTTCCCTCTACTTAGGTACCACCGTTGTCTTGCGGAATCGCGAGGAGAGTGCTACAACCTCCATTTCTTTGGAACAAGGAGAGGAAGGTCTTCGTCAATCCGAACATGTGACCGATTGCGAGGCTGCGGAGCATGGCCCGGAAGGATCGTCTACACGATCTTGAGATCGGAAAGAGTACGACTACATCACCCACGAGAATCGCTCTCGTTAAACACTTTGGAATCTTCAAGGGTAAGTTATTCCATCGACTCGTTGCTACAATCTAGTAGATAGATCTTGGCTTGTTTGTTTGTATGCGATAGAAATTTTTGTTTTCCATGCTGAACCCCTCAAAGGGTATCGAGCCGTGTCTATATGTAGATCATTGCACGAGTAGAACACAATGGTCATTGTGGGCGTTGATACTTTTTGTAGATTGCTTCTTGTGTACTTTGCATCTTGCGGTATGTTGGGATGAAGCGGCCGGGCTAACCTTACATGACATCGTTCATGAGACTTGCTCCACGCTTGACATGCAACTTGTATTGCATAAGTGGCTTTATGGTGCTGTTTCTCCTAGCATAGTTAAGATCCAATTTACAACGGTGATCAACAATGCTAGTATCAATGTTGTGGTTCTTGTTCGTAAGTTAGAACGACACTTATTGAAAGCCCCAAACCACGTAAAATATGCAAAGAAAGTAGAGGCGTCTAACTTTGTTTTGCGGGGTGTGATGATGTGATATGGCCATGATTGTGATTATATTTGATGTATGCAATGTTCCTTATTGTAAGTTGGCAACGGCGGGGAGCCATATGGTTGTCTTTAATTTATGTTAAGACCCGTGTCTATTCAAAGTAGTTGTAATAGTTGAAACCGTGGGCGACAACCATGGTGAAGCGTCATTGACCTTGATGCAATGCGGTGATGATGGAGATCATGTTCGTGCTTGAAGATGGAGATCGGAAGCACAAAGAAGAAAGGCCATATCATATCACATATTATTGAATTGCATGTGATGTTAATCCTTTATGCATCTTGTATTGCTTGGTAGACACGGTAGCATTATAAGATGATCCCTCATGCACATCAATTTCAAGTCATAAAGTGTTCACCCTTAGTTAGCACGTTGCTAAAGCTTGTTGTTTCAAGCACCACGTGATGATCGGGTGTGTTAGATTATGCAAGTGTATACAACGTGAGCAAGCCAGATTTGCTCATGCGAAACTAAGGTTTGATCTTGACGAGCCTAGCATGTATGGACATGGTCTCGAACACGGATCACCGAAGGTAAAGCATGAATCGTATAGGAGATATGATGAACATGACGATTGTTCGCCGTTGAAACTATATCAACTCTCGTGATGATCGGTGTTGATGTAGTGGATTTGGTTCGTGTGATCACTAAAACAATGTGAGGGATGTTGTTTTGAGTGGGAGTTCACCTAGTTTAATTTCATTAATTAATTTGAACTCAATTTGTCATAAACTTAGTCTAAACTATTGCAAATATGTTGTAGATCAATGGCAGCCCTACCATCAATTTTAATGCGTTCCTAGAAAGAAAAGTTGAAAAACAATGGAAGCAACTTCGGATTGGTTCCGCAATTTGAGGATTGTCCTCACGGTGGTAATTTTACCTATGTCTTTGGATGCATTGGGTGACCCACACTGGTGATGCTCGATGAAGTAAAGAATGTTTACCTCGCTCGGAAGAATCAGTACTCCATAGTTCGGTGTGCTATCTTGTATGGTTTAGAATCGGAGCTTCAGAAAAGGTTTGAAGTGTCAGACCCATATGATATTGTCGAGGATCTCAAATTGATTTTTGAGACTCATGCGGCAATTGAAAGCTATGAGGCTTCTGAAAAGTTCTTTAACTACAAGATGGAAGAGGGCTCACGGTGAGCATGTGCTTAAGATGTCTGGGCATGCAAACAAACTTCAAAGCTTGGGTATAGTGATTCCTAATGCTTTGGGGATTTACCGTGTCCTCCAGTCACTGCCACCAAGTTACAGGAACTTTGTGATGAACTACAACATCAAGAACATGAACAAAGAGTTGCCAGAACTGTTTGCTATGTTAAAATCTGCAGAAGTGGAGATCAAGAAAGAGCACCAAGTGTTGTTGGTCAATAAGACCACCAAACTCAAGAAAGGCAAGTCTAAGCAAAAGGGACACTTCAAGAAGGGTTGTAAGAAAGTTACCACGCCGTGAAGAAGACCAAGGCTGGACCCAAGCCTAAACCGAGTGCTTTCTTGCAAGGAGAAGGTCATCGAAGCGGAATTGCCCAAAGTACTTGGCGGATCGAAGAACGGCAACATCAAGAAGAAAGGTATATCCGATATACATGTTATTGATGTGTATCTCACTAGTACTCGTAGTAGTGCTGGGTATTTGATCTTGGTTCGATTGCTCATATTTGTAACTCAAAGCAGGTCTTTGCAGAATAAACGGAAGCTAGCGAAGAACGAGGTGACGATGCGGCGTGGGAAACGGATCAAAGGTTGATGTGATCGCTTGACACGCTACCCCTTCATCTACCATCGGGATTAGTTTTATACTTAAATAATTGTTATTTAGTGCTGTGTTGAGCATGAACATTATATCGGGATCTTGTTTATTGCGAGACGGTTACTGTTTAAATCGAGAATAATGGTTGTTCGATTTATATGAGTAATATGTTTTATGCACATGCACCTTTGATAGATGGTCTATTCTTATTGAATATCGATAGTGGAAATACACATATCAACAACATTGAGGCTAAACGTTTGAAACCAAGCGATAATTCGACCTATATGTGGCACTGTCGTCTTGGTCACATTGGAGTGAAGCGTATGAAGAAACTCCATTCCGATGGACTTCTTGAATCACTTGATTTTGAATCACTTGAGAGATGCGAAGCATGTCTGATGGGAAAAATGACTAAGACTCCATTTTCTGGTATGATGGAGCGAGCTACGGACTTATTGGAAATCATACATACCAATGTGTGTGGACCAATGAGTGTAGCATCGCGCGGTGGTTATCGTTATGTTCTTACCTTCACGGATGACTTGAGTAGATATGGGTATATCTATTTCATGAAACATAAGTCCGAAACTTTCGAGAAGTTTAAGGAGTTTCAAAGTGAGGTAGAGAATCAACGTAACAAGAAGATTAAATTTCTGCGTTCTGATCGTGGAGGTGAATATCTAAGTTACGAGTTTGGCGAGCATTTGAAGAAATGCGGAATACTTTCACCATTGCCACCGCCGAACACCACAGTAATGGTGTGTCCGAACGTCGTGTCGAACTCTTTTAGATATGGTTCGTTCTATGATGTCACTTACAGATTTACCGCTATCATTCTGGGGTTATGCATTAGAAACAACCGCATTCACTTTAAATAGGGCACCGTCTAAATCCGTTGAAACGACACCGTATGAATTATGGTTTGGGAAGAAACCTAAATTGTCGCTCCTTAAAGTTTGGGGATGTGAAGCCTATGTAAAGAAGTTACAACGGACAAGCTTGAACCCAAAGCGGAAAAATGCGTCTTCATAGGATACCAAGGAAACTATTGGGTACACCTTCTATCATAGATCCAAGGCAAAATCTTCGTTAAGAATGGATCCTTTCTAGAGAAGGAATTTCTCTCGAAAGAAGTGATCGAAGGAAAGTAGAACTTCGAGGTTGTCGAACCTTCTCTCGAATTGCAGTAGCGCAGACGGAAGAAGTTCTGTGGTGCTGCACCAATTAGAGAGGAAGCTAATGATGATGATCATGAAACTTGGTTGAAGTTGCTATAGAGCCTCGGAGGTCAACGAGAACTCGTACCACTCCATTGGTATGATCCGTTATGAGTGTCATGTTGGTGGACAACACCGATGACCCCGAGACATATGAGGAAGCGATGATGAGCCGATTCCAATAAATGGCAAGAATCCATGAAATCCGAGATTGGATCCATATGAAAACCAAGTATGGACTTTGGTGGACTTACGGATGGCGAAGGTCCGAGAACAAATGGATTTTCAAGAAGAAAACAGATGTCGATGGTAATGTTATCGTCTATAAAGCTCGACTTGTCAAAAGGGTTTCGACAAATTCAAGGAGTTGACTACGATGAGACTTTCTCACCAATGGCGAAGCTAAAGTCTGGAGGATTATGTTAGCAATCGCTGCATATTATGATTATGAGATATGGCAGATGGATGTCAAAACAGCATTCCTCAATGGAGATATTGATGAAGAGTTGTATATGATGCAACCCAAAGATTTTGTCGATCATAAAGATGCTAACAAGGTATGCAAACTTCACCGGTCCATCTATGGATTGAAGCAAGCATCCCGAAGTTGGAATCAACGTTTTGATAAGGTAATCAAAAGTTTTGGTTTTATACAAACTTATGGAGAAGCTTGTATTTACAAGAAAGTGAGTGGGATCTCTGTAGAATTCTTAATACTGTATGTGGATGACATATTGTTGATTGGGAATGATGTAGACCTTCTTAATAGTGTCAAGGAATATTTGAATAATAGTTTTTCAATGAAGGATCTTGGCGAAGCAGCTTACATATTAGGCATAAAGATTTATAGAGATAGATCGAAACGCCAAATATCATTGTCACAGAGTACATATTTGGACAAAGTTCTAAAGAGGTTTGGAATGGAAGAAAGCAAGAAAGGGTTCTTGCCCATGTTGCCCAATACGACCTTGAGTAAATCTCAAAGTCCGACATCGGCAGAAGATAGAGAAAGGATGAGTAAGACTCCCTATGCCTCAGCCATAGGATCTCTAATGTATGCCATGCTATGTACTAGACCCAACATTGCATATGTTGTTAGTTTAACTAGCAGATATCAAAGTGATCCAGGAGTGGATCATTGGACAGCGGTCAAAAACATCCTTAAGTACTTGAGAAGAACTAAGGATATGGTTCTTTCTTATGGAGGTGATGAACAGCTCGTTGTTAATAGTTACACCGATGCTAGTTGGAACACCGATCCGGATGATTCTAAATCACAATCTGGATACGTATTTATTTTGAATGGTGCGGCAGTTAGCTAGAGGAGTGCAAAGCAAAGCGTTGTGGCGAGATCTTTAACTGAATCGGAATACATGGCTGCTTCGGAGGCTTCACAAGAAGCGATATGGATGAAAGAGTTCATTACAGAGTGGTGTGGTTCCTAGTGCTGGACCCAATGTCTATCTCTTGTGATAACATGGGCGCCATAGCCAATGCGCAGAACCAAGGTCACACAAGAAGTGAAGCACATCAAGCTGCGTTTTCACGCTATTCGAGAACATATCCGGGATGGGGATATAAAGATTTGCAAAGTACACAGATCTGAATGTGGCGGATCCGTTGACTAAACCTCTCCCAAGGGCAAAACATGACCAACACCAAACCGCCATGGGTGTTCGGTATATTACCATGTAATCTAGATTAGATGACTCTAGTGCAAGTGGGAGGCTGTTGGAGATATGCCCTAGAGGCAATAATAAATGTAGTTATTATTATATCTTTGTGTTTATGATAAATGTTTACATTCATGCTATAATAGTATTAACAAGGAAACTTTAATACTTACGTGATTTGTAAACTTAATTTGAAGTCCCTAGTATAGCCTCTATACTTCACTAGCTTGTTGGTTGATTAATGATTGTGGTTTCCTATCATGAACATTGAGATGTTATCGACAACAAGATCATATCGTTAGGAGAATGATATGGTGGACATACTCCTATAGATAAGCATAGCATAAAGATCAAGTCATTTCAATAGTTCAATTGCTATATGCTTTACGATACATAGTAACCTAATTCCTTCGACCATGAGATCATGCATATCACCTTCTGGGATGGATGCTTTGATGACATCAAACACCACACCGTGAATCGGGTGGCTATAAAGGTGGCATTGAGTGTTCGAGAAGTATTGGTTGAAACACATGGATCAAGAGTGGGATTTGTCCATCCATATGGCGGATAGATATACTATGGGCCCTCTCGGTGGAATGTCATCCAATTAGCTTGCAAGCATGTGACTGGGTCACAGGGATCACATATCAGGAACGAGAAAAGAGTACTTATCGGTAACGAGGTTGAACTAGGTATGCAGAGATACCGACGATCATAACCTCGGATAAGTAAACTATCGTGAGACAAAGGGAAATTGGTATCGTATGTAAGTGGTTCATTCGATCGCAAAGTAATCGTAGAAATATGGAGCCATATGAATTTCCAGTTCCTCTATTGGTTATTGTTGGGAGAAGTGTCTCGATCATGTCCGCATAATTCACGAACGTAGGGAGACACACTTAAGGAATCGACGTTGTTTTGAGTAGTTATGGTATTATGAGAAAGAGACCGAATGTTGTTGGAGTCTCGGATGGGATGCAGGATATCACGAGGTGATCCGGAATGGTCCGGAGAATAAGATTCATATTAGGAAAGTCCCGTTTGGAGTTCGGGAATGATTCAGTGTTTTCATCGAATGTTCTAGAAGGTTCCGGATTGTCGGCCAACTCCGAAGGTACATGAATGTGTCATTGAATGATTGCATCATGTACTAAGTGTTCTTGCTGTTCCAAAACTGAAAAGTCAAACTGCCGGTTTGAAAGTCAAGCAGCTAAAAACAGAAACTGTGGGAAGCAGAAGCTGTGGGAAACAAGCAAGAGGAGGTTGAAACCAACTTGGAGGAGTCCCTCCTCTCCAAGCGGACCCAGAGGCCGAGTTGGGGAGGACTCCTCCTCCCAGCCTGGCCTAGCCCTCACTATAAAAGGGAGGGCCTCCTCCTCTAGACACAAGTTCCTATCCTCTAATCTCGGTTTAGAGCCGTTTTGGTTTAGAGCTTCTAATTGCTTTAGCCTGCGGTTTAGAGCCTTCTAATTGGTGTGTCTAATCTCTAGACCACTAATATCCCTCTCATACTCCACCATACTCGCTCGGCTTAAGCGAAGCCTCGGTATTCCCTCTACTTAGATACCACGCCGTTGTCTTGCCGGAATCGCGAGGAGAGTGATACAACCTCCTTTTCTTTGGAACAAGGAGAGGAAGGTCTTCGTCGAAATCTGCGAGCGTGTGACCGATTGCGGGAGCTGTGTCGAATGCCGGAAGGATCGTCTACGATCTTGAGATCGGAAGAGTATGACTACATCACCCGAGAATCCGCTCTCGTTAAACACTTTGGAACCTTCGAGGGTAAGTTATTCCATCGACTCGTTGCTACAATCTAGTAGATAGATCTTGGCTTGTTTGTTTGTATGCGATAGAAATTTTTTGTTTTCCATGCTACGAACCCCTACACATCAATAGTGGAGTCATACATATGACACATAATCCAAAGCGTGTATAATTAAATACCAATGTCTTTGGACTTGCACTTTGAAGTAGATCACCATCATCAAATGTTTGGTGTTCTTCCAAATTCCTTTCTTTAGTAATCTCTTGGTGTAGTAAATATTTTACCTACATCAAATATTCACCCTTATCATGGAATTATCCATGATCAAGCTACTTATAGCTTATAAATATGAATCGTGAGTATAATGTTGCTATCCAAAACCTTTTGGTGGATTAGGATAACTAGTGTCTCCAACCCTTTGCAAATTCTCATCAAAATATGAGAACATGAACTTTGCCATATTATACTCTATCATGGTGTAACCAAAACTTCGTTTCAGATATCACAATATCTTCCACACATCATGGTTTCTGAAACAACTCTTTCAGATCCTAGATAACCTTGATATTTAAGACAATCCTTTGAATATCAAGAATCATGGAGACAAACATGATACTCATACACTAACTCTTGGAATTGTCACTCTTGATTTAATACCAATTATTAAACTTCATGGAGTAACCGGAATTTACTGAAAGTTTGCAATAGGACTTTTAAACTTTAGATTAACACTTCAAAACAATACGATACCAGTTCGTAAAGTAACTAACCAAAATTCTATAGTTCTATCATCTCAATTATAACCAAGCGCAAGGTGGTAAACGGATGCCAATGACTACAACAACTATGCAATTCACTTTGATTTAATTTATGATAAATAATGTTCAACTTTTAATTATATTGCTGTTGAACTCCCACTCAAAAAAATATCCCTCACATTGTTTTAGTGATCACACGAACCAAATCCACCACATCAAAACCGATCATCACGAGAGTTGATGTAGCTTCAATGGCGAACAATCAACATGTTCATCATATCTACTATATGACTCATGCTTTACCTTTCGGTGATCCGTGTTCCGAGACCATGTCCATACATGCTAGGCTCGTCAAGATCAAACCTTAGCTTCGCATGAGCAACTGCTTGCCCACGTTGTATACACTTGCGGAATCCAACACCCGATCATCACGTGGTGCTTGAAACAACAAGCTTTAGCAGTGCTAACTAAGGTGAACACTTTATGACTTGAAATTCATGTGCATGAGGAATCATCTTATAATGCTACCGTGTCTACTAAGCAATACAAGATGCATAAAGGATTAACATCACATGCAATTCATAATATGTGATATGATATGGCCTTTCTTCTTTGTGCTTCCGATCTCCATCGACTAGCGAACATGATCTCCATCATCACCGACATTGCATCAAGGTCAATGATGCTTCTCCATGGTTGTCCACCGGCTTCAACTATTACAACTACTTTGAATAGACACGGGTCTTAACGAATTAAAGACAACCATATGGCTCTCCGCGGTTGCCGACTTACAATAAGGAACATTGCATACATCATATATAATCACAATCATGGCCATATCACATCACTACACACCCCTGCAAAACAAAGTTAGACGCCTCTACTTTCTTTGCATATTTTATGTGGTTTGGGGCTTTCAATAAGTGTTGTTCTAACTTACGAACAAGAACCACAACATTGATACTAGTATTGTTAATCACCCGTTGTAAATTGGATCTTAACTATGCTAGGAGAAACAGGCACCCGCAAAGCCACTTATGCAATACAAGTTACATGTCAAGCGTGGAGCAAGTCTCATGAACGATGTCATGTAAGGTTAGCCCGGGCCGCTTCATCCCAACATACCGCAAGATGCAAAGTACACAAGAAGAAATCCACAATAAAAGCATCAACGCCCACAATGACCATTGTGTTCTACTCGTGCAAACAGATCTATATAGACACGGCTCTGATACCACTGTAGGGGTTCGTAGCATGGAAAACAAAAAATTTCTATCGCATACAAACAAACAAGCCAAGATATATCTACTATATTGTAGCAACGAGTCGATAGAGGAACTCACCCTCGAAGATTCCAAAGCGGTTAACGAGGCGATTCGTGGGTGATGTAGTCACACTTGCCGATCTCAAGATCGCGTAGGCGATCCTTCCGCTTGCGTTCGGCAGAGCTCCCGATCGGTCACACGTTGACTCGATGAAGACCTTCCTCTCCTTGTTCCAAGGTGACGGAGGTTGTAGTACTCTCCTCGCGATTCAGCGGCAAAGGCGTGGTCTGGAAGTAGAGGAGATCTCGCAGGCCGCCTTAAGCCGGGCGAGTATGGTGGATTATGAGAGCTCTCGGCGATCTAGGGTTTAGACACACCAAGGAGGAGGTGCTAGAGCGTGGCTGGGGCTTGGGGCAGCCCAAGTCGGCTAGGGCAACCCTAGGAGGCGGCGGCACTGCAGGAGGTGGTGGCGCCAAGCTAGGGTTTGGGGCGGGGAACTTGTGTGCTGGGAGGCAGCCTGCCTCCCTTTATAGGTGGGAGGTGCGGCCAGGATAGGGAGTCCTCCCCAACTCGGCTTGGAGGTGGGCCGGGTTGGAGGAGGAACTCCTCCCAACTCGTTTCCACCTCCTCCTCTTTCCAAAAACTGCCGTTTGACTTTTCAAACTAGCCGTTTGACTTTTCAAACTAGGATTTGAATAAACCCTTTATTTTGGACAGCGATGACACCTAGTACATGATGCGATCATTCCAACTTATAATGACACATTCATGTACCCCTTCCCCTCCGGAGTGCCGGACATTCCGGAACCTTCTAGAACATTCCCGATGAAAACACCGGAATCATTCCCAACTCCGAAACGAGACTTTCTTTATATGAATCTTATTCTCCGGACCATTCCGGATCTCCTCGTGATATCCCGAATCCCATTCGAGACTCCGAACAACATTCGGTCTCTTTCTCATCATACCATAACTACTCAAACAACGTCGAATCCTTAAGTGTGTCTCCCTACGGTTCGTGAATTATGCGGACATGATCGAGACACTTCTCCGAACAATAACCAATAGAGGAATCTGAAATTCATATGGCTCTACATATTTCTACGATTACTGCGATCGAATGAACCACTTACATACGATACCAATTTCCCTTTGTCTCACGATAGTTTACTTATCCGAGGTTATGATCGTCGGTATCTCTGCATACCTAGTTCAACCTCGTTACCAATAAGTACTATTTTCTCGTTCCCGTGGTATGTGATCCCTTGTGAGCCAGTCACATGCTTGCAAGCTATTTGGATGACATTCCACCGAGAGGGCCCAGAGTATATCTATCCGTCATATGGATGGACAAATCCCACTCTTGATCCATGTGCCTCAACACATACTTTCCGAACACTCAATGCCACCTTTATAGCCACCCAGTTACGGTGTGGTGTTTGATGTCATCAAAGCATCCTTCCGGTGATGGTGATTAGCATGATCTCATGGTCGAAGGAATTAGGTTACTATGTATCAGAAAGCTTATAGCAAATGAACTATATTAAATGACTTGATCTTTATGCTACGCTTAACTATAGGAGTATGTCCATCACATCATTATCCTAATGATATGAACCTGTTGTTAATAACATCTCTATGTTCATGATCAGGAAACCATGATCATATATTAACCAACAAGCTAGTTTAACAAGAGGCTTTACTAGGGACTCTTTTATGTTTACAAATCACACAAGTATTAATGTTTCCGGTTAATACAATTATAGCATGGTATGTAAACATTTATCATAAGTATGAATATATGATAATAACCACTTTATTATTGCATCTTGGGCATATCTCCAACAGCTACCGTTCGTTGCAAGTTTCTCTTTCTCCATGAACACATTGAAATTAAAAGAGGGTGGTGCCATCTACAACAAAATTTGTAAAGTTTAGACTAAGTTTATGATATATTGAGTTCAACTAATCCACATTACGAATGAACTCCCACTCAAAAACAACATCCCTCGTGCCTTTTTGGTGATTACATGAACCAAATCCACTACACCAAGTCCGATCATCACGTGAGTCGGTGTAGCTTCAAAGGCGAGCATCAAATGGGCATCATATCTACTATATGACTCATGCTTAAACTTTCGGTCCATGTTCCAAGGCCATGTCTGTACATGCTAGGCTCGCCAAGTAAGAACCTTAGAATTCGCGTGTGTAACTGTCTTACACCCGAAATATGGTCAGGAACACCCGTTCATCACGTGATGTCTTGGAGCAACGAAAACATAATCGGTGCGTACTAAAGGAAGAACACATTTTTATCTTGATATTTAAATGAGGGATCATCTTATTATGCTAATAAAATGCCAAACAAGCAATATAAGATGCTATCAAACATCATATGTTTATAAGTGAAATGATATGGTTACCGCATATGATCTCTTTCAAGTGCATCGTGGTATGATAACTATCATACCTTTGTGTGTAAGGCCAAGGTCTATGGAACTTACACATTATGTGTGTTGTAAGAGTATCATCTCATACTTCTACTTACAACATCACCATATCATAACACTAGCCCAGCAACAATCTAAACTAGACGCCTCTAATTTATCCATTGCAAGTTTTACGTGGCTTAGGGATTTCGAAGATAGAACCATTCTTACCTACGAATATGAACCACAACGAGGATAACCAAATTGTTGACAACTCGTTGCAAAATATATATTGACTATAGTAGGAGAGACAGACACCCGCTAGCCACTTATGCAAACTAGTTGCATGTCAAGCGTGGAACAAGTCTCATGTGCGAGGACATGTAAGGTTTTTCTGGGCCGCTTCATCCCACTATGCCACCAATATCCAAAATTACAACTAAGAAGCAACACCATGATCATCATCGCCCACATACTCATATGTGTACTACCCGTGTAAATCATCTACGCATAGATCCGGCTCTGATACCACTGTAGGGTTCGTAGCATAGAAAACAAAAAAATTCCTATGATGGGAACAACTATGTACCAACATTTATCTACTAGATACAAACAATAGGCGGATGTATATCCGTAGATAACATACCCTTGAAGACCGACAAAGCTTAACGAGTTAAACTCGTGGTTGATGTAGACGATCTCTTGACGATCTCAAGATCGAGAGGAAGTCCTAGCGCCGCAAATCAGCAGCGCATCCGTGCTCGCACACACGTCTGAGGCACCGCGCAACCTCCGCCTCCTCGCTCCAGCGATGCAGTGGAAGCACAACTATTTCTTGCCGAATAGCCACCGGGAACATGTATCTCGCTAGTCCGAGACCATGGGGGATAAATTCTAGAGGGGGAGAGAGATCCTTCACGAGGAGGTGTGAGTGAGAAGTGAGGAGGGCGTGCCTTTTATAGGAGAAGGGGGACCCCAAGGGGGTGGCCGGCGCATGGGGGCTGCCCCCTTGCCCTCCCCTCATTCATGTGGGTGGACACTCCACTCACAAAAATCCTTTCAATTCCCTCCACTCAAAATTGCTATTAAATTTCCACCAAATTTAATACAAACTCTCATTAAATAAAACTCCTTTTATTTATTCAGAATTTTGTCAATTAATTTAGTGAAAAACATTTACATATAACCCCTTGATAGTATTTCATTTCACATGCAAAAACACTTTCTGCAATTTCACCCAAAAACCTGTTTCGGTATCTAGTGAAATAAATTTCTGCGCTTGTTATTCTTTCCGGCATGAAACTTTTGCTCCAATTGGATGTCGGTGTCTCTTAAGTGTGTCACCCTACGGTTCGTGAATAATGCGGACATGATCGAGACCCCTCTCAGATCAATAATCAGAAGCGGGATCTGGAGACCCATACTGACTCCCACACATTCAACGATGACTTTCTTGTGATCGTCGGAACCTTTTACGCTAGTATCTTTATCCCTTTGTTTCATGGTATATTACATGTCCAAGATTTGATCATCGCTATCTCCATACCTAGTTTGATATCGTTATTGACATGCACTCTTTTCTCGTTCCCGTGATATAACATTCTAGTGATCAAATCACTTGCTTGCAAGCTAATCAATGTGATATCACCGAGAGGGCCAGGGTATATCTATCTGTCATCGAGATGAACAAATTCCACTCTCGATCCATGGGACTCAACATAACACTTTATTAGTTATGAACACATCTTTATAATCACCCTGTTACGGTGTGACGTTTGATGTTATCAAGAAACTCTTCCGGCGTTAGTGATTGACATGATCTCATGGTCTAAGGATTAGGATCACTTCGTAAGTTGTTATAGCAATATAAACTCAATGACTTTGATCGTAATGCTATACTTCGGATGAATGTTCATCACACCATTACACTAATGTTGTGATCTCGTTATTAACAACATCCAATGTCCATGATCAGGAAACCTTGATCATCTTGTTAATCAACGAGCTAGTTTATGAGAGAGGCATAACTAGGAACTTTCTGTTTGTTTATTAAACACACATGTATTAACGTTTCCGTATTAATACAATTATAGCATGCAAAATAAACATCTATCATATACTTGGAATACACATAATAAACACTTTATTATTGCCTCTCAGGGCATATTCCCTTCATACACACCTCAAGGTGAGCCATTTGTGGCGTTCGGAGAGCATTGCGCCATTGCACCTCAACAGAGATGTATCTTCTAAAGAAGTGAACTTCAAGATAAAAATCAACATCTTTGCGTCCATCGATTATCTCTGAATCGAGCCCTTCATTTACACAATTTACATTGATAGCCATCGTTTTGAAATATTATATCTTGCTATCACCTTGTTGCTTGCCTTTCTTAGCATAGGTTGTTGGTACACTCAGTTGAACCTAGTAGTTTTAGGTTTTGTGCTCAGTAAATTAAACGTTAGTTTTAGTCTGCATTTATTAGAATCAAAACCGTAATTATTTTTAAACGCCTATTCATCCCCCTCTAGGCGATGTTCGTTGCTCTTTCAGGTGTGTTATAGGTAAATTACCTCATGCCTTTGGTTGATAGGATTGAGAGGAGTCTCACTGCTATGATTTCATACACTGGAAGGGTTACTGTCATTAATTATGTCTTGACATCCATAGCCATTTTTCCAATGTGTACACTGAAAATCCATCCAAAAATAATTGAACATATAGAAAAGATAAGGAGATATTGTGTCTATGGAATAAGAAAACAGAGGATGGAGAAAAGGGAAACTCTTTAATTGCTTGGGACAAAGTGCAGACCAAAACAAAAAGGAGGGGTTGGTGTTCTGAATCTGAAACTATAAAATGAAGCCTTGCTTCTAAATTATCTACACAAATTCTATAATAAGATGGACACACGTTGGATGCACCTCCTATGGAATACCTACTATGCAAATAAGGTACCACATACATTTCCCCCTTGTGGCTCTTTCTAGTGGAAAGATGTATTCAACTTATCACCTATCTATAGAGTAATAACTACTTGCTCTATTTGAAAGGGTGATACCATTTTATTATGGAAAGATCTTTGGCTGATAACACTCCAGAAGTTAAATTTCCCAAAGAATTTTCCTTCGCTGCTAATGAAGATGTGGTAGCTAAATACTTCCTGATGGCCAACAACCTCTCACACAATTTTGTTTATGTTTGTTGCTGCAAGCTTTGTTGGAAGTTAGACAAATGCAGATCGGTTTGACTTCAGTATCTCTTTCTGAGTTGGGAAAATAAATATTATTCGGCGAGTCGATATTACAAATTCTGCTTCAGAGACATAATTGCACATCAGGCTTTCTCCTGGATTTGGAAATCCAAGTGTGTCTCTAAAATGATTTTTTTTGTTGGTTACTGTTTGCTGACAGATTGAATACTAAAATATGATGAAAATGAGACACTAAAAAATTGGTGGAGATAATTACAAATGCCTAAGCTGTAATCAAAACACATAAGAAACTTTGCAGCATCTGTTCTTTGAGTGCCCATTTAGCATAAGCTGCTGGGATACTATTGGAATGACCTGGCAGAATAATGATAACTGGATTGATGAGATAACCATAGCTAACAAAGATTGGTCAAAACCCATGTTTATGGAAATTTTCAATGTATCGGCCTGGTGCTTATGGAAGTAAAGGAATAACTTATACTTTAATGAAACAATGCCAGACTTACTCTCCTGGAAGACTATATTCAAGACTGACTTTGGCCTGCTAGTCCATAGGACTAATGAGAAAGCACACACTTTCATCAATAGCTTTATAGAATCTTTGTAATTTTTTATTTCCTAGGGAAAGTACTTCCTATAAATATGTAACTCCTTGTACTACAAACCCTTACCCTTTCTTTGGGTTTTTTATTAATCTAGAGACAGACAGTAGGGCCATTCCTACTATCATAAGTTTTTCAAAAATCCCATATTAAGTGATTCATTGCAAATCTGACTTTCACAGTTTTCTTTCCAAATATGACGACCGGGGTTAACGAGGAAAGTAATGATGTGGCATCGACATGTCATCATCTAGTGATTTTTTAAACATTTTAAAAAATGTAAAACTTTTGGTAATTGAAACAATGTAAAATACTCTATAAAGTAAGTATATAGGAAAGTTTGAAACTATATTGTTTCAATTGCTAGAATTTTTTATATTATTTGAGAAATTTGAAGAAACACATTGGATAATGACAGGTGGATGCCACATCCTCATGTCGTGGGGCCCGATAATCAGTTTTTCATATAATCAACTTGATTTGAGATTTGAACATGTGTGCAACCTATTGCACCAACAGTAGGTGGTATGTGCAAACAACACATAAATTTGTTGTTTTACGCAACAACAACAACAACAACAACAACAACAACAACAACAATAAATGGTGGTTCCCGCAATTTCCTCATGCATGCATTAATATTTGTGTCGATGATGAAAATCATTGGGTAGTAAGGGGGTGTACTGAGTTGGGTGAAAATTCCATTCAGATGACACCTTTAATTAGGAATCATGACATGTCCCTTCCCGCCCTGCATGCTGATCTCCTTCCTCTCCCGTCTTGGTATGACCCTAGTTCGGTACACCCCTGTCTAGGGGATGGTTGACTTGATGGATAGGCTAAGACATCATAGGAACCGATCTCGGTAGTCTTCCTCCCTCGAACATGTATAGAAGTCCGGGTTCCGGTGTATGCCCTAGGTGCTCAGTGCCGTCACAGGTCTCCTTGATGTGGTCGGTCCGGGGATGCCTCCATTGTTGAAGATGCTAAACAGGGATGTTGGCCCTGATGTTCCTGAAGGAGTCGGTTGGTGACGAGGGGTAATATCGGCAATGCCCTTTGTTATGGACATGTGATTTTGGGGAAAAGGATGCACTGGTTATTTCGTCAGCTTATCAGACAAACAAAGGAAGTTCATGTCTGTCTGATTATTTTCAATGGATGATTATAAATTCGCCGAGTCACTAGATGCGATGAAACTCACGACGGATTGTGGTGAATCAAAAGCTACTATGTCCTCTCCATCGCTCCTCCCAACCCTTTATATGAGAGGTTGGGTCTCAGAGTCAAGTATGGATCGATTACAAGTTGGAAATACAACTCTATGACTATGTCGCTTTAGTCTTTTTCCTTGATCAGTACGTCTGGTTCCTAGGCTTCAAATTCTCCTAGGACTCTAGATTTATCGTAGGCCTTATGGGTCGTAGCTTAGGTAAGTACCAGGTATACCAATTACGGGAACCCAATAAGGCATACCCATGTCATTTGGGCGATGATTGGAGGGAGCTAACAGAACGAGAGGCAGAGTTGTCATGGGGTTGTCTACATCGATATAGACACGGTAGGGAGGTTCCCTCCTGGAGAGGTGACTACGAAGGGTTCTAGAGGAGCCAGGCCCCTAGGGGGACGAACCATCGAAGGGGTTGGTGTAGACCAACAAAGGTCTCATGAGCCTCGATGCAAATCGAGTGATATCCTGGAAGGTGGATGGCTCCATTATGTGGAGGAGGTGCCCATCATCCAACTTTGGCGAGGTTTATGGAGGGTGGTCCGAAAAGACGACGGTGGTCGAACAAGGGGGTGATGGCTTCCGTGGTGTTGGTCGCCGAGAGGGCAGGATCCACCACTTGGAACAAATACTATCAAGGGGTCTAGGACCCGTAGGCAGGGTGCCGTCACTAGGTGACAACACTCGGCGTGATGCCTTAGGGGTAGCCAACCATATGTGGAGAGGGATGGGGCTTTCTATAGAGTTTTCTGGAAGGATTTATTAAAAGATTGCCCCTAGTGGGCGATTCCCCATCCTCCCTATGGTGGGTGGGATGCTTTGGTGCACCCACTTTATGCTACTTTTACTATTAGGTACCTCCTACTTTACACACATGACACCCTTTCTAGACATTACACGGGTGCCACAGACCTTATTTCTACCATATATCCCCTTTTAGGACTTGGATCATCACACCATATTCTCTAGCATACTTTGAGCTCCGTGTACTCTTTCGGGGGTAGTACCTTGGCGGAGTGGGGATGGCGTCACTTGACCGATCTTGGGGTAACCATTGGGAGCTGCTAGGGGGCGCATCATGGTAAGCACATTGATGACTTGTGTGCAGCAGAGCGGCAAGCCAATGATACGGTCCAGGCGTGCGGTCTCGCATGTGCTTGCTCTTCATGGGTGTCACTAGGAGCTGCACGACCATTGGTGGGCATGGGAGGGACTTGGTGATGGTGCACAGTGCTCGTTTTTACCGGGTCCTTGATCCCCGCTCCTCTATTTGTCGCTCCTTGCTCCTTGGGTTCCATGACATGGGGGTGCCTTCCTCATGGTGGTGCTTCCATGTGATGGGATGATCATAGAGTTCTATATAAGTTTCGGTGCAACTTGACATATAATAAAATTTGCATTGGCTTGCGGCCGGACCAAAATTACCTCTCACCATAGTATCCGTCGTTGATCGGGACAGCAAAGCAGCACGCGACCGGGTCGTCAGACAATCTGACAAAGGGGTTGTAGGTCGATGATGCATATAAAATGAATACATAAACTTTATAGTTTATTGCGAGATATTGCAACATATCTACTATTATACCCATGTTTTATATTTATTTTAGGGACTTCCCAAAATATCCCTTATATCTAGGTTGTAACTCCGTGGGACAAGAAAACTCCATTTTACGTATTTTTCACCTTTAAAGACATTCGTGAACTTAAAAGAACCTAAGATTTTTTTGTGAAAGTTTTTCATCAAGACGAAGGCCTGAAGCACTTGGACCAGACGGGGGGCTGTACGAAGTCTGAGAAGAGACCCATGGCACGACCAAATAAACCTGCTATGCCATGGGGACCACTTCCATCATCGTGGCTCTAATGCCATCCATCTTCCCGGCAATCTAGTCATGAAGAAGATTGCTTGGATGAAGGATGAAGAACATATATTTGTAGGCTCAGATATGTGGTGTCATTGTGGCTCTGATGTCATCCATCTTTCCTGCAAGTTTCAGACGCATTTTTTTCTTACCAGCGTATCTAAAGGAACGGGAAGGTTTTAATGAGGTTGCTTGCATGCCTAATATATGTTGGAGAATTCAAAAAAAAAGAACATATATTGTGGCTCGGATATATGGTGTCATTGAACGGGAACAGTGGGTTGGAAAACTGAGTGAGGACGATGGGCGTGAAAATTAAGCGCGAAGATCGGTGATAAAAAGAGGATAGTAACAAAGATAACGAATAAATGTTGGGAGCGAAGATGGATAGGATGAGAAAGAAGTGTAAGACGTGAATGTCACCTATTATCTACGTCATAGACAATAAGTGACTAATTGTTTATATCATAGACGAAATAGAGCGGCGGCTCGCAGGTGCATATGAAACTATCGTGAGAAATGCAAAAAAGTAAATTTTAAAATATTAAAAAATTCTGAAATTTGTTTTGCATGTACATCATACATTCTATGTTCACACACGAGTTTAAAAAAACATTTTACTTGACTTGTAAAAAAGACAAAATAATATCCACGAATAGTCATGTTAGAGTATCAAAAATTATCCTTCTTATTCAGAACATAAAAAATGTTTCTTTTTTCAGGAACTTATGCGCGAACATAGAATCCAGATGCACGTACAAATATTTTTTTCTAAATTTTTTACATTTTAAAATGTGTTTTTAAATAGTGATTTCATAAGCACCCGTGAATCGAATTGGATTCAATCGTCACTAATTGTTCACGCCGTGGCCCGTGGACGATTATATACTTATAGTAGTGAAAATTATGAAATCGGAATATATACTTCCGGAATTTACGAAAAAAAATGTTTAAAGAATTCTTGGCCTGGGGTCCGTGCGGTTCGAATCGAACCCGTGCGCTAGCCGAGGGGAGGGAGCAGGTGCGAATGCGACCCAGTGGATGGAGAGCGGACTCGACTTTCGAGTGTGGCTGATTAATGGTGACAACGACGACTCCATTCTCCTGGTTTTGGTTTTGAAAGTCCTGGCCGTTCGTCCCGACTGACGAGTGGTCCCATCCACCAGCCTAGACGTAACGAGAAGTTGCCCGGGTCGGAGGCCGCCGCGGCCGGACCGGGGCGATTTCGAAAGCACGTGATGAACGAACGCGGCGGGGCGACCGGACCGTTACGACCACGTGGCGGCCGGCCCTGTCCGACCCAAACCTCCAGGCCCACTAGCCGTTGGCCTCCCCTTCGTTTCAAATCTCACCCGTTTCCCCCCTTCCGGCCTCCGCAGAGAGACAGACAAGACAAACCCCCTCCTTTCTAGTACGTGACACACTCTCTCCTTCTCCCCCCTTCCACCGAACGGAACAAAAAAAAAAAACAAATCGCTGAAAATCTGTAAATCTTTCCCGATCTCTCCCTCTCTAGTCTCTATATCTCCGTCTTCGAGGAGGTCAGAGAGAGTGAAGGCGGAGAGGGGGATTGGAGACGTTGCCATTGCTGTTTGTATTAACGACGCCGCCGCCGCCCCTGTTTCTTGAATCCCCCTCTGCATGGCCGTGCTGCCCCATCCGTTGTAGCCCCGGATCGGAGAAGGAAGAGCCGATCTGCTTCCGCTCCCTGGGGTGCGTGCGTCTCGCCTCTCTCGAATCCCCATCCCGTTCCATGTATACACGCCGCGGTTCTTGGATCCTGACGCCGCCGGGGTCGTCTTTTCTTGCGCGTGTGTAGGTGCCCGTCGGCGGCGGCGATGGAGAACCGGAGGCCGGTGGTGGGGAAGCCCGTGCCCACCGTCCGAGGTGCGTGCCCGTCCGCGGCCCCTGAGTTCTTGGTTTCAGTCGATATGCCTGCGGCCTCGCGATTCCCCTTTCTGATGTTCTTCATTTCTCTTTGATCGGTGCAGAGATGGGGAACCGGAGGCCGCTCAGGGACATCAACAACATCGTGGGGGCACAGCCGTATCCCTGCGCGATCGCCAAGAAGCCGATGCTAGAGTAGTCTCCTAACCCCAGAATCTTGAGGATCTCGCAAAAAGATTTGTTCTTTTTTTTCACTTACCCAACGTTCTTGGATCGAGATTCTAATCCCGGCGAGGCCTCCCTTTCTATCTTTCTTTCTTTTCAGGAAGAATGTGAAGGATGAGAAGAAGCCGGCACTGCTGAGCCGCCGGCCTGTGACGAGGTTAGGACCCCAACTGTTCTTGTGCTCTCACGTTTCTTGGGACCTTGATCTGACGGTACTCTTCTAATTCAGGAAATTTGCTGCCTCCTTGGGGAACAAAGAACAACCTGACGGTCAGGCCACCGCAGCCGAGACAGCACCACCCGGATTTGATCCCAAGAATGAGCCCATCACCATTGACTCTGACGACGACATTGAGTCGGTCGACGACACTGATATGGTATATGTTCTGCCATGATTAATTAGCACTGTTTTACAGAAGGGGATGGCTCCAGCTTACTGCTGCATTCGGTACTGCAGGATGAGAACGATCTGAAGGATGCTTTGGAGGATGAATCCCTCATGGATATCGACAGTGCCGACTCGGGGAATCCACTTGCAGCAACTGAGTATGTTGAGGAGATCTACAAGTACTACAGGGAAAATGAGGTGATCTACTGTCCCGTAGTAACATATAATGTATATCTTCATTTTGTGAAAAAAATGCTGAATTTTCTCTGAATGTGAGGATACCTTTCTTGCATTATGCTTGACTGAATAAGATATGCCCATGAAAATAAAAGAATTTGACCGGGATCCTGTAATTAGTAGTACACTTTTATGTGATACTATTATTGTAGTATGCTTTAATGAGATCCATTAAGGAAAAATGCATGCTTTAAAGTAAAAAGATTGTGATCTTTAGCACTTTTCAGCAACTAATTTGAATAGAAAATGTTGAAATTTTGTGTTTGAGTAACTGGTATGACACTAAGGGTCATCAGGACAATGGTTACAGTAGTTTATTCCAAGATAGGGATTTTGTTATGATCTTCCCTGTCCTTGTGGCACTGTATTAGTTCATCTGGGTCACGGCTAAAATATGACAACATTTCCCCTTTCTCATCACCATGCCAGATAAAATGCATTACTTTGAACCACTGAAATCAGCCATGTAAGCTCATAATAAATCGTGATTTTCTTGATGAATATTCTGGTCAACATTTAAACATTATTATGGCAACTGATAGCAATTTGTCCTCATCAGCTTGACTGAAAAGCAATTTGTCCTTATTAGCTTGACTGATAGCAACCGTTTCTCCTGTTGTGTGTATCCTGAAGAGTTTGGGCTCCTTAACTTTTCAGTATTACCAAATACAAATATGGTTTTATACAGGAAACAAGCTGTGTGCGTCCTGACTACATGTCCAGCCAAGGAGACATAAATGAAAAGATGAGAGCTATTCTGATAGATTGGCTGATTGAGGTAGAAAAGCTTGTGAACATTATATTTAGGACTTCCTGTATCCTAAGGATTACACTAATTTTATACCGTGTATTTGGGACTCATTATATTTTATTTATCTCCTGATAGGTTCATTACAAGTTTGAGTTGATGGATGAGACACTCTTTCTTACTGTGAACATAATAGACAGATTCTTGGAAAAAGAAGTGGTGCCAAGGAAGAAGTTGCAGCTAGTTGGAGTGACAGCTATGCTTCTTGCTTGTAAATATGAGGAAGTAGCAGTTCCAGTAGTTGAAGATCTGATACTAATTTCTGACCGGGCTTATATGAAAGGAGAGGTTCTGGAAATGGTAATATCATTTACGACCCTATCATTTAACAGTGTGCACTCCCATTAAATTCATGCTCAAGGCTTTCTAGCCCTTGTTATATCTATATAACATTCCATCATGGTTGAAGTTCCAAATGCATTTCCTTTTATATCGTGGTTAATGTTAAACGTACCACAGATGTTAGACTGCAAACAAGTTGCGATCATTTCTAGTTATATCATTTCTAGTACACCATGAAGGTAATCTTCTGAATAATTTCCTCAGCTTATACTGTATTTTTTTTGGAGCAACCGGCAGGAGCGCTGCCTCTTCATAAAGTAGAAAAAGAATTGGCCAGTTTATGAGGAAAACTGGCCGAAAACGAGCTTATACTGTATTTCACAATGGCTTATTGGCTATTCTTCTTCCCTATGCATTTCCTTTTATATCGTGGTTAGCGTCAAGGTGACCACAGATGTTAGACTGCAAACAAAGTTCTGACTGATTTCTTCAGCTTCACTGTATTTCAGTGGCCTGTTGGCTATTGTTTGTTCCGCACTAACAGGGGTGAACCTTCTGTTTGAGCAGGAAAAATGGATTCTAAACACTCTGGAGTTCAACATGTCTGTGCCAACACCATATGTTTTTATGAGAAGGATTCTGAAGGCAGCAGATTCTGACAGGAAGGTGAAGTATCGTAACCTTCTGATTAAGTATTTCCGTACTTGGACAGCAAAATTCACAGCAATAACATTTGCATTTGGGACTGACACAACACCTTGTGCATGCTGTAAATCACAGCTACAGCTGGTTTCCTTCTTCATGCTGGAGCTATGCCTTGTTGAATACCAGATGCTTAAGTACCGCCCTTCGCTTGCTGCCGCTGCGGTTTACACTGCACAACGTGCTATCAGTCGCTGCTGGCACTGGACAAAGGTCTGCGAGTTCCATAGCAGATACACTAGAGATGAGCTCATGTAAGTTTGCCTTCTGTCCCTGACAAACTGTAATTTTTATCATGTCTGTCACTAGGAGGATGGTATGGTGACTTGTCTGTTCCTTTGTTTGCCTGTTTTCTTCAGTGAGTGCTCCAACATGATGGTACAGTTTCACCAGAATGCGGGAGGTGGCAAGCTTACAGGAGTGCACAGGAAATACAGTACATTCAAGTTCGGTTGTGTATCAAAAGTGGAGCCTGCGGGCTTCTTGCAGGCCTAAAAATGGGGTGACGAAACTTCTGGTGCAATCTAGGGCAATCTATTCCTCTGGATAGATTTTAACCGTTCCACTGAAAACATGCAGACATCATCGTGTTGATGTTGCACAGAAGTGCAACAGGTTTCCTAGCACAAAATATGCTTGTGACGATGTAATAATCTTTGGTAGTCAGTCCTTAAGCTACTCTGTGGCTAATAATAAATTTAGCCTTTGTTAAAGTGTCTTTGAACCTTATAAAGATCATTTGCGTGCAAGAAGTCGAGCAATAATCTCTCTTTTAGTGACGAGTAAATGATAGTTAGTACTATTGAAATTCCATTCACCGAAGAAATGCATTTCCCGTAGATTTATTGGAAATACTTCTTCACCGTTTCTGTTTCTATGCTGCACAAGTATAGCTTGTACTTTGTCCTGCTCAGCTTTTGTTTCGTCGTTTGAGTTGGTTTGTTCTGCCGTAAGATGCACCTCTGAATTGGGTGCATTAGAAGAACCGCACCTCAGTACGGCATGATGTGTTGTATAAATCGTGCCACATCTCAATCATCTGTTTATGAGTAAAAGGTTTGTGATACGGAGCATGTGCATTGGTATTCGGTGAGACTGGTGAAATTCATTAATTTCATTCCTATATGTTTTTGGTCATCCTAGTTACTAGTCCTTATCAGGTATTTACATTCCAAAGGCATTTCACAGAGTCCCTGTATCAAAGAGAACGGATAGAATTTCAGACCCCATATGAGGCTCCATTCAAAATTCTTAAAACTCGAACTTGCACAAGATTTAGTCCACATTGCTGAAACAACAATGTGGATACTAACGTACAAGATGAATCTTCTGCCGTATACCAAAATATCAGAGGCTGGCCCCACACTGTTAAAACAACGAGGTGGAGACAAATTAGCCACGTTCAGTTAGCATAAATAACATCTTCAACATTTCAAAGGTATTTCAAAAAATTTAAACATAAACATGAAACCAACCGCCGTAGCCATCTCTCACGGTTTGGCAAAACGGCACAACTATCTAAGTGGTTGTTTTCTCTTAACACACTGGCTCTATTTCTCACAAGTTACAGCTCAATCAAATATGCCCTATATCTCCCTTAATAGTACAGCCCATGTCTAAAATCATTCAGCAACATCATTAGTGATTTCAAATACTGAATTAGCATTGATTAGCACATAACTATGATTAGTACAAATTATATTTATCTCATGAGTATATCTACCATAGATCATTCTATCGGTGGCATTCATAGATCTTTATGTATTTGCAATATCATTCTATCGAATGGCACTGGGTTTTGTTGTCTTATCCAGTCTTGGCAGGCCACAACTCGCAGGGGCAGCTGTTTTCGCTGTCGGCAACAAAAAATTCAATTTGCTGGCAGAAAGGTATGGGCTAGCGGCGTACGAAGTCGTGATTCTGGGCGAGAAATAGCGTTTGCAGCCATTGCTCACCATGGCTATCTCTTCCTCACCATCCTATGTGAAGGAAGAGTCTGTATGACCTAAATATTGAAGGTGGAGGTCGATGGGGAGGTTAGGTCAGATCGGATCATGAGGAGGAGGCAACAGTAGCAAGGAGGCTGAGGACAGTGAGGAATAAGCTAAGAAGGGTTTAACTGATGCTTGTTGGTAAAATTTTCCAATTTCTATCAAGGGAAGAAAAAAAAGTCTAAGCATCTTTACTAGATCATTAGAAAATTGGAAAATATATTTTGTCATCAGATATTTAGTATATTTATACTTGTTCCTTCAGTGCAGATATCTGTATACATATTGTTTTTATAGAAATTCCATATTTATTATGCTTTTGGTCTAAAAGTGAGCTCCAATAATGAATATATAGAGTCAGTCATACGATGGAGTGAGTCTAAATATGTGGTTATCTACTGAAATATTGTTTGGAGTATATAGAAATGTGTAGTATCATGTAAAAAATGCACCCACACTTGACTCTACAAGATGACATAACTGTTGGGCCACGCTCGGAGGAAACACGCCAGAACAAGGTCGCTCCCAAGATTCAGCTAAGGTTCAGAGCCAACAGTCCTTACCCCTGGACACGCATGTGAGGAAGGTGACGTCGCGCGTCGGGGCAGTGCAGTCCTTATACGACGTCTCACGTCCGGCTCGTGCACCAGCCCGGTGAACTCCGGCTCCGTTGGAGGTCTTCATCGCCGTTATCTAGCGCAGCCTAACACCACACGTGCAATGTCACTGCTGGCTCTTACACATGCAAGGCGGAGTAGTGAAAGGGGAGGCGCTAAGCCTTTTTTTTCTCTTTATTAGAGGATGCGTGACGGGCTCGTGGACGATGCTTGGGCTTTTGTTGTGCGGGCTTTTCTCTTTCGGTCACTGGCCCGCTATCTGTTTCTGTGTTCAGTGAGACCCGTGGCTTCTTCTTCCCTTCGAAATAAAAAATATATAACATATCAGCGGCTTCTGCTGACCGCCACATCAGCACCTTGCAGAAGTCGCCGGCCCACGGGACAGGGGCGAACAGAACGCCGACGCCGTCACGGCTCGTCCCGCCGCCGCGCTCCTTCTCGCGGGAAATCACGCGGAGAACTTCCCCCGTCCCGCCGCGGCCTCCAAATCGCCTCGATCCGGCCGCCCGATCGATCCAGGCGCCGCTCGGGTGCTTCTCGCCAGGTCAGGTATCTTCCTCCGGCCACTGTGTTCCGTTTGCATCCGGTGCCGTGGGAATCGAATTCGTCCGCGGCCGAGCCTCCTAGTCGCGCGTAGTACCTCCCCGCCTCCTTCCGGTGCTTCTAGGACGAGGACTCGAGGGGTTTGAGTGATCTGAACCGAAATTAGCATACTCTTTTGTGAGCCTTTGCACATATACTCTTTTGTGAGCCTTTAGTACTTGCTAGGGTATGCTGGAAACTTGCAGTCGTGGTGGCGATTTCGCCCTCTTCGTTGGCCTAGGTTTGCATATGGTAGCCTAGTTAGTTGGTCTCGCTTGTAGTGTTTGCGTCTATGCTCTACTGAAACGAACTCAATTTGTATTTCTAGATCGTAGTTGTCGCAAACTATGTTGTGTTCATTGGTTGGTATCATTGACAGGTTTGAACTAACACACTTCTTGGTGCATTGCAGCTAGGAACCATCGTGTGAGGATTCTCGGAATTTTATTCGCATCAGAATTTCATTTGTCAGTCGGTTGTTATCGACATTTGTCATTGCAACGGTCTGCCTTGTGCATCTGGTGATGCCCACTGATCAGGGAAGGTGATGCTGGTTGAGGTTGAGGGATTGTGAGAGCACAAAGGTTGGAACAATAGCTGTCTGCCACCATGAGGGTCAATCTTGAGCTCCTCATGCCCTTGATGGCGGAATACACCGCGCCAGCATGGGCCACAATTGTTGCTGGGTTCTTTGTTCTGCTTGCCCTTTCCCTCTCCATGTACCTGATATTTGATCATCTATCGGCATACAACAACCCTGAGGTTTCTGCTTTTCTATCAGCGGCATCTTGCCATCAATTTTCAACCTAGCTCTGTTTTTATAAGCATTTCTTTACTCTTTTGTTTTTGTTCTACCTCTCCAGGAACAGAAATTTGTTCTGGGTGTTATCTTGATGGTCCCTTGCTATGCAATTGAGTCGGTAAAACCTCTAATAAATTTCTATATGTGCTAAATTATTTCAAAATTATGTTTTGTGATCGTGCTCTCCTTTTGGAACAGTATATTTCTTTGATAGATCCAAATACCAATGTTTACTGTGGCATCATCTTGCGATGGCTCTGAAGCATTTGCCATGTACTGCTTTGGAAGATACATTACTGCATGTTTAGGTAAGTTGTGGCTAGTGGCATTATGATAGCCCCTTACTTCCTTACCTGCAGTAGTTAGCTTTGCTTGTGGGCTTGCATTTAGTAGAACTGGCACCATTTTCTACTTTCAAATGCTAATGCTTAGGCTATTGTTGTACTTCGCATTTAAAAAAAATCTTTTGACAGAACACGAATAAAACATCTGTTCGAATAAAGAATCCTTGTGGATTGCATGCTGCATGAATTTAGTATTGCCTTGTATATCTGAAAAGTGCAAACTAGAAGGGATGAGTTTGTTATTAGTCGATGTATTCTTATTCTAGTCTGTTGGGGAAAGAAAACCCTTCTTTGTATTTCTATTTCTATTTCTTTACTCTATGTGCTTAAATGTAGGTGGGGAAGATAAAACAATAGCCTTTTTGAAGAGGGAAGGCGGCACGAATTCTGGGCAACCCCTTTTGGATCATGCCTCAGAGAAAGGAATCATACACCATCATTTTCCTGTCAATTTTATATTGAAACCTTGGCGAATGGGGCCGCAGTTTTACCAGATTATCAAATTTGGAATCTTCCAATATGTATTCCACTGACTCTTATTGCAATTTGATAGTTCTGGAAAGTTGAGAATAAATTAGTTAAAGCGTTTTTCTCATGCAGGTGATTATAAAGACACTCACAGCTAGCTTATCGCTTTTCTAGAAGCTTTTGGTGTATATTGTGAGGGCGAATTCAATTTGCGATGCGGGTAAGATGATTCTCTCTTTTCTGCTTGTTTAGTCTCACAGGGCAATAATGCGCTGTTCATACTTTGAGTTGTTTATGCAGAAAACTTGACAGTGTAGACAGAGTGTAAAATTTAATTTTTTCACGACTGAATGAAACATACATGCTCCAGTTTTTCTGTCCAATCATCAGAGAGTATCCACCCTTTCACTCTTTCCCTGGAAGCCCAAGCTGATATTGCTAAATCAATTAATTGCTTTCACTGTTCTTATATCTTTCTCTAGTTACGTGATGACTCATAAACATCTCTTTTTGTTGCAGATACCCTTACTTTGCCGTGGTCCTGAATTTCAGTCAGTTTTGGGCCCTGTATTGCTTAGTAGAATGGTACACAGCCACCAAGGAAGAATTGGCACATATAAAACCTCTGGCTAAGTTCCTTTCTTTCAAGTCAATAGTATTCTTGACTTGGTGGCAAGGAGTGGTGATTGCAATAATGTTTTCTTTAGGCTTGCTTAGAAGTCCTATAGCCCAGAGCTTGGAGTTAAAATCGAGCATCCAAGATTTCATTATTTGTATAGAGGTATTTATCTTTCCAATGTTATGTTTCTAAAAGTTTTCTTGGCTTTCGCTTTAAAAAGTTATACTCCTGTCATGCTTCTGTGATTACCCGTTGTGCAAATCTGATGACATTGTGTCTTCCTCCAGCACAGATGGGCATAGCGTCAGTTGTTCACCTCTATGTGTTCCCTGCTAAGCCCTATGAGCTCTTAGTTAACCAGACACCTGGAAACATTTCAGTCCTGGGAGATTACGCATCAGCTGACCCTATAGACCCTTTTGAAATCAAGGAAAGCAACCGGCCCAGCAAAATGAAGCTTCCACAGTTCGAACCCGATGAGAGAAGTGCAACAAACATCAGGGATAGTGCTAGAGACTTTTTGATCGGCAGTGGGGAATATGTGAGTTCTAGACATCTATAAAGATACCTTATCATGGAGCTGTCAATATATATATACTTTTATCATGTTTCACACTTGGTTATGAGTTATGAAATTAGTGGTTAGCATGTGCACACAATATGGTTCACAATTCTCATGCTTCTGTATTATTATTTTCCACCCACCTTTAGGTGATCAAGGATTTGAAGTTCACTGTTAACCAAGCAGTGCGGCCAGTGGAGAAGCGGTTCGATAAACTGTTGAAGAAGAAAGACAAGTATAAGAAAAGTCAGGATGACAACTGGGTGAGTGCAGCATCACCAGAGAGACCGGTTCGTGGTATCGATGATCCGCTATTAAGCGGGAGCACAAGTGACAGTGGGGTCCTGAAGGGTAAAAAACACCGTAGAATTATCAGCTCAGTTGCTGCTGCTGCTGTGGACAGTTGGGGAGGTGGCGATAAGACACCCGATGGCTACGAGATAAGGGGCCACCGCTGGGCAGTGAAGAATTGACGGTTTAACCGATATGCAGGGTTGGTATATTTCAAACCATATCACGTGAAAAAGAAAGTGGCATTTTGTTACAGCAAACCGCTGGTAACCTTCTCCAACACTGGCCAATTTTGTTGCCTATGCAATTTCACGTTGTGCTGTGTTGTAGGTAGCTGTACCTCCTGAATCGATGAATCCCTTATACTGTAGTTTCTGTGCATAGCCTATTATTTTCCCCCCTTTAAAAAGAGATTGGGTAAAGGGAATTGGTTATTACAAATTCAATTGGTGTTACTCAGAATTGAGAAGAAACTTTTTCCCGTACAAACGGAAGCCCTCTACAAGTGTCCCTTGTTTGCCGATTTACCTAATTTTGCGACGCCATTGTTTTTGTACATCATACTTCGTTACTGTAAAGAGCTGGTAGTACAGCATTATCATGAATAGTATCAGATTAGCAATAAAGGAAATGTCAATAGTTGGTCGTTTCCCTCCTGAAGTATAATGTGTTCTATATATTCCATGCATCTAACATTTGAAACCATTTTCTGGAATATCAGATGTTGCATCCAGTCAGTGTCTCTCTGCCTTCTCATGCCTGTTCACTCTCCTACAAAAATTTCATGACTAAATGAATAATGAAATGGAGCTACTCCTATTTACTGGACAAACTATCTGTCATTTTTTCCTGTTCTTCCCAAGGTATTGTGAGTACTAACATGTACGGTTCAGCCTTCAAGATTAGACATTTGATTAATCATGGCATATCTAATAATAATATTATGTACTCCCTCCTTCTCAAAATAGACGTCTTAGGTTTTTCAAATTTTGGATGAATCTATATAGTAAGTAGTGTCTAGGTTTCATTCAAATTTTGACAAATCTAAGACGTCTATTTTGAGATGGAGGGAGTAGATGTTTTCTGTGACCGTCTGTACCATATATGCATCGCAAAGGTGGGAGCATCTGCTCACTGCTGTGTGCCGTCTGTGCTGCTTTAAATCTGCACATTCAGCAAGAGCTCATGCACCACAAGTTCCTTTCAGAAAGACACCACACATTCAACAAGTGCTAAATGCACCGTTGGTAGTAAAAGCACAGAAGTCGTACGGCCCTTCCAGGGAACCCCCACATTCAAACTCCGAAGTTAAACTATCATCCTTTATTCGAATTCAGGGTTAGACCAACAGGGGCACACAGTTCTGACTCCAACTACCCAATCCCAATGCGCACAAGCCCCCCACGGATGGCCATGGGGACCTGCGATCCAGCATCGCACACCCCCAAGCACGAGGGAGCCACTAGCCAGCCAGCCAGCCCTCGCCAGATTCTTCCCAAGATGGGAATGGGCCGTCCCGGCCCGGCCCTGGCCTTGGACCTGGCCCTGTGGCCTCGGGGCCAATTTGTGAGGCCACGAGTCGACCCATATCATAAATAGTGAGTGGCCC
The DNA here is from genome assembly GCA_030063025.1 of Avena longiglumis. Lineage (NCBI taxonomy): Eukaryota > Viridiplantae > Streptophyta > Magnoliopsida > Poales > Poaceae > Avena > Avena longiglumis. The sequence continues at coordinate 60,410,339 of CP125976.1, forward strand.
CGGTGGCCCGATGGGTATTTCGGGTCGACCCAATTTTTAGTAACATATGTTGTTTTATTAGGTTCTAACTAAATTTCTACTATTATAGTGGTGTAGTGTAGGAGCTAAAAAGATTTTGTACCGGGATCCAGGTCAAGCTGCTTTCATACGTGCATTGTACATACATGCTGTTTGAGGCCGACCCGCGTGACCCATTGGCCCCGAAGTTTTGGGCCGGGTCAGTGACCCGGCGGGTCGACCCGGCCCATCCCCATCCTGAGATTCTTCCATCCAAACCCAATCAGCTGCTCGCCACATTCTCGCCCCCCTGCTGACACACGGGCCCAACTCCGTTGGCTCGGGGCATAATTTATGTAGGCCTCCCGGGTCCTGCGGGCTGGCTGCGATCGCACCCCTGCTGCAATTTCTGCGCTCGTACGGATCTGTGTCTCCTGGCCCGCCTGTCTGCCCATATATCTGTCTAGGAACAGTGCGCGCTCCACTCTCCTGTGCCAAGTTTGGTTCTTCTTAACCATTTTTTTTCTTCATAATTCTCGTCCCTTTTATTTCAGCCTAAGACTTAATAAGTCAATGTCACCATGCGTCACACCGTGGATCTCCTCTTCACCAGATCCCATTTTCTCTTTCGGGCATTACCGTGATCTCTGCTCCAAACACAATCATGCGGCCTGGCCGTCCGTCGGTGCCGTTCCAGGTAAAGTGCTCGGACGAAAGAACTCGCGGGGCCGTCTTGAGGTTGCGCACTCTGCGAATGTACGTGCATCCCTATGCTAGCTTGCCGGGCGCCTAGTGGACCGATTCGCACGTGCTCCTCCTATCCCGAAAGTCCAACCGGGGTTCACAGTCCGCCTCGCGCGCGAATCATTTTGTTGGATCACTCGCCACATTTGCTTCCTGACTTGGTTGGTGTGATGCTGTGATCCACGGTGAATCGTACAGCACGGCGTACCGTGTTCTTAGTAGTACTACGCCAGTTACGGCAGGCACGGACTAAGGCAGATTAAACCAACTCGTAGATTTGGGAGGACACCTGCGCGCGTGCGCTGGGTCGATCGGTAAGTGCGGCGCACGAGCCGCTCGATCGTTTGCGTGATTGCTGCCTGCACGGTGCAGTTCAAAGTGCAGAACCACTTACTACAGTTTAATAAGTGCCACTAAATGGAGGAGCGACAGGCTCGGTTTGGATCGGCGCCCTAGCTAGCTTGTTAACTGCCCTTCTTATCTTCTGCAGATCGATCTCGATCGATCCCCTTTCGGAGTTGTTGGCGAATTGCTTTCGGTCGTCGTCGGGGACCTCACAACGCTGCATGGAAATGTATAAGTAATCGCTTTAATGGGGTTGGTGGGCAGCTTTGGGCCCGCGTGGCGCCCACCAGCGAAAAAGAAATGGTTTTTTTCGAACGGGGACGACTTATTTTACTTTAAATTTCATAACGGAAACAACAACATTATTTTTATTTTTTGTAGGAGGAAACAGACAGTCTTCGAGATGATTGGTTTTATAAGAACATCAGTAGTAGCAGCGGTGAAGACGGAAACATGGGAAAGAAAAAGAGTCGTGCCCCTGACTAAAGCTAGCACCGAACCGAAGCTTTCTCCGTTCAGTTATTAAGCATATCCATGCTCCTTTCTGTCTCTGATTTAGACATTTATTACTAGGGTGTGTACCCTGATCCACCTCGGCGTTTTAGCCAATTCAGGATGTTGGCGAACTGTGCTTCTAGGGGAGTGGTTAGTTAGCGATGTGTTAATTAGTGGAGTAGAACGTAATTACGTGCTGATAGGATGGCGCTGCGTCTAGCAACCCCGGCCGGCCGGCCGGCCCGCGCCGCAAAAAGTAACTAGTATTGCTTCAGCAGCCCGGCCGGCCGGCCGGCCCGCGCGGCACAAAGTTACTGCTGGATTCTTTTCCAGCCGTCCAATCTGCGGAGGTACATGTCGGTGCAGCCACGGGACGGCAGCACGCACGTGTACTGCCTCGGCTTTACCCCATCTACACGTCTGCCCGATCGCTGGCTGGGCGAATGGATGCTTCCAAGCTTCCATTGAGATGCAAAATCAAAATTCCATCATCATCCATGCCTAGAACTAGAAGCCTCTTGAGTCTGGAGTTTCGATTTCACAAAATGGGGCGTCGTCGGTAGCACGTGACACCACATTGTCAAGCGAGACAGAATAATTCTGCGTGCTCTGATCCCCAGTACCAGTACCAGTACTACTCCGGTAGTTAACTAAGTACAAATGGGCTACATCCACGTTGTAATCGGCCGGCGATCCAAGTCGTTGGCATTTCACTTTCTCCTCGCTTCGCGCCACTAGGTTAGTTCTGTTCTGACCGTGTCCACACGATGATGATATTCTAGTTTTCCTCTTGGTGTTACGCTTTTCTTAACCAAGTCTTACTAGGTTCAATTATGTTGCTGTGAAGACGTCATGTTAGGAAGAAACAACTGGTACCAACTTTTGGCTTGCCACTTCTCCATATTTGTTGTTCCTGTTTCGAAATAATGCGCATATATTTGGATGGCGTAGAATTAAGCCAAAGTGTGATGCGATGCTCTTTGTGCAATAAGTACCATTGTTTTGTTTAATCCTAGATACTGCAACTCATGTGAGCATCTTCTAGCCAAAAGAGATAGCCAATTGTTTATTATTTAGTACCTATATTTTGCGACCAAAGTTGAATGCTAGATTTTTTGGTTGCTTCATCTAGAAGAATAAGAAGAAGAAAAAGAGAAAAAACACCTAGTCAGTGACAGAAAGGCAAGGTCTCTGATTAGCTCCGGATTTTGATCCAATACAGTTCAGCAACGGACGTGACTACACGGCACATAACTAAACAGGAAAATATCGTCGACGCATCAGCAAAGAAGACTTAAAGAGATATTGTCGATCCAATTATTGGTCTCCAGCACATAAGAAAGGAAACATAAAAAACCTCATGAGTGCATGGGCTGGGACCATTATGGTTGAAAATAGGGTGATGGTGACTTTCCTTCTAGCTACTAATCTACCTATCAACACGATTTTTTTCCCTTTATACTACTGTTTGCCCTTTCGTGTCGAGTTTGTTAATCTTGGGTGTAGCCCCACCATATGGTCCACCTCCACCCCATTTGTATGCAAAACAAAGCCTTTTCTCTCCAGTGCACCATCCAAATCGCATGCAGATCTTCTAAACTAACCTTTACTCCTCTAGGTTCTATTCTCACCGGTAAATAAATTAAGGTCCAAAAGGGAGTGAGGGGGTTTTGGTGCAAGACAGCTGGAATAACAGTAACTCTATTCTACAAATTTTGGCGCTGTAAAATATTTTCCGCGTAGCGAAAAATAGAGCATCTGTTGGAGGACAAGATATGTGCTCTCGCACTGAAAAAGGACATCATTTAGCGCATGGGGGCGGTTTTCCAGAGTTGCTCAAAGGCTTTGCTTGGCGCCTTGGCCAGAGCTAAGCGCATAACACTGTAAACTTGACCATGTTGTGATCGCTAGAAAGTCCATGGTTAGTTTTCTTAATATTTTGCATTTCAATATTCTTTCATATTCAAATTAGTTGACTCAGTTTTGTATAGATTCAGACGTATCTATACTGACTTTGTTTTGTCTAAATTCGAATGTATGTATCAACATATAACATATAACAAGTGTAAATTCGAATGTATGTTGCATCAAAGAAATCTTGCAGACAATTCCAACAACCAGCGCGCAACAAAAAGAACCTCAACGACCTGCTTCTCCATATTTTGTATTTATTTATACGGAGGAACTATGGAGGAACTATACGGGGCCAGAGTTAACCATCGATGATAACCGCATTTTTCCATTCGATTATTCCCAGGAATTCCAGTCCATTTTGTGATACTGTGCATACGTAGAATCTGTTCATCTGGGTCTTGGGCGCCGCAGTCTTTTGCGAGCACACTCTTTGCATGGCAGGTTAACAGCCAGGCATGAGATGAGACATGGCTGGAAAAAGGTGATCCAGGCCGCGGGGACGGGATCGGTCGGTCGCTACTAGTAGTACGACTGTCGAAAGTACAAGGAATCACCACATGGACTGTTCGCGCATGCGCACGTCTCTAAGCCCCGTCCCGCTCCATCTTTGACGCGACACGAATTAATTAAACTCGCTACCGTGCACGTTGCGCGTCTAATTATTGGCCAGGCGGCCTTGACATCTTCTGCTCCATCCGGAACGAGAAAAATCAATCAAAAATAATTAGAGCGGCCAGCGGGGATATAATCACGATTCATGAGCGCAAAATATTGTGGTCGGCGGCACCTTATTAGTACTACAAAACGCAGTGAATAATTACTAGTCGTCGTGGGCGAGCACCACCGAATGCACTGCGCATTGAATGAGCCCATAATTAATTAAGATTCACAGCGGTCCTGTCCAGAGATTAGTGCTGCTGCTGCTGCTAGTAGTACAACGGATTATTAATTTCTCTGTAATCTGGCCATTATGTGGTGGTACTACTAGCAGAGGAGCAAAGGGGTGGTTTATGCGGATGGCACCCTGAGCTTGGCGGATATTACCAAGCACTGGCTAATCACCTAACGCTAGACACCAACACGTTCGTTGCTGGCTAAGCGACACGCATGTACAGTGGCGCGGAAGGCGCCAGATCGGCTCACACGGAGGCACATGGATGTGAAAACATTGTTTGTTTTTTGTTCAGCTTGGTCTTATTATTCCTAACCGAACAGCTAAAGCTACAATTAAAAGCGGTTAGCGTGCGGAGATTCGTTCTCATCTTTTAATATTTTTACTGAAAAAACAGTACGATTTGCAGTATTGCCCCTGGAGATGTTCCATATATAGTTCACCTCCCTCTCGCCGCCTCGCTTAGCCCTGCCGCGCCGTCTCACCGTTTCCTTCTCTACCTGCTCTGCTCTTTCCAAATGTTGCCACCCAAACCCAACTAACGAAGCCCCTGCCGCCTCCGGCCGCTTCCCATCTCTGCCGCGACTCCTTCTCTACAAGCGCGCTTCCAAGCGCACGCACGCGCTCGATCAGAAACACCAAGGCGTTCGTGCAACGGGCGTGCAACGCGCGTCCCTGCGTAGTATGGGGACGAAGCGGCGGCGCCAGCAGCACCACGGCCGGTGGGTGGTGCCCCCGGTGGCGCCGGCCGCGGCGGCGTTCGCGGCGGCCGGGATGCTGCTCCTCGTCGTCGCGTTCCACTGCTTCCTCTCCCCGCCGCTCGGGGCAGGCGGCGGCGGCGGACGGCGCCCCAACCCGCCGTTCCTGGTACGCTCCCTCGGCCCCTCCCTTATCATCTCGACAAAAGCCGCGACTTTGCGACGACGGGGGTCGTCTGTTCGTTTTCGTGCTCCCCGATTTTTTCGCTCGCTCCCTGCCTGAATGCGGATTCTCTGTGTACTGTTTTCCCTCCTCCCCCCCTTTTGTCTCGCCGAGCAGTTGAACAAACCGGGCGAGCCGCGCAGGAATCTCGTCGGCACCGTGGATTTCACCGTTCCGGTGAGTGGATAACGAACCCCCCCTTCCTGTTTCCTTCATCGTTTCCCGGGAAAATCGACACCTCAATTGGCCTAATAACCGGTTCCGGATTTTCTTCTGTCAGAGTGGCGGGAGCAGGCTTGGGGAAGAGCTCTGGGTGTCCAAGGCGGCGCATGGCTTCGTCGGCTGCAGTGACGCCACCAGCGACTTCGCCGGTACGCACGCGCTGCTGCTTGCAGCACAACAGCAATTCTGGTTTTCTTTTCGTAAACGGCATGCTTTGCTTCAGATGATTAGCATTGCCGCTGTCTGTCTTTGACTGTGTTCTCCAGCAATAAAGCTCCCCCTTTTTTGCTGTATGGCTCTGGGCAGATGCCAAGGCCGTCACCGAGTCGAATCGCTACCTGATGATCGCCACCAGCGGGGGGCTCAACCAGCAGCGAACAGGGGTAAGCCACAACAAACAAACCTTCGTGTGAAGTGCATATATGCCAATTGAATAAGCTCGTAATTTCAGTGCATACATAAGAAACAAAGCCTCTAGGAATTAGTAGTAGTACTGTGTTGGTGGTCTGATGCTAGTGTAGGTATCGCAATGATGAGACTCGAGCATGTGCTACCAATACAGTGATAATGTACTAGTTTCAAATCATTTTTCTTCAGTTGTAAGCATCTAGTATCACCGTAGCCCTGGTTAATTTACTCCACCAACTTGTTGGTGCCTTGCGTGCTTACATCCGTGCATTTCTGTCCTTTCTTGGTATACTCCAACTACTTTTGGAAGCCATGCATGACTGCACATGTGTATTAATTTGATTTCTTCTTAGTACCAGCTGTCATGTACAACTACCCTGTATCAAAGGAAATGCATACCTGAACCCTTACTTGCCAATTCTGATGTTGAGTAATCTGACCAACTGCTAATTTGATCATAGTGTATGTTTCCTGTCAGAAGCTTACCATATCACGAGTTATCACTGTGAATGGGTATCCGGAGAATAAATTCTGCCGGGGCTCATACCAATATCTTCTCGCTATATTAAGTGAAGAAATTTCTCATGTTCAAACGTCAGCAGTTTTGTCATGAAAATTCTTCCCAATTTAACCCTTATCGCCATTAATGACGCGGAAACTCTTCTGGTTATGTTCTTTCAGATCATAGACGCTGTTGTTGCAGCGCGCATTCTGAATGCAACACTTGTCATTCCAAAGCTCGATCAGGCATCCTTCTGGAAAGACGCAAGGTTGGAGGCTTTACCCTCTCTTGGTTGCTTACTTGCTTTGGCCAAGTACCATGTGTTGATTCCGTGTTCTCTTATTGCAGTGATTTTGAGGAGATATTTGATGCTGATTCATTCATATCCTCACTCTCGAACGATGTAAAGATCATACGACAAGTACCTGATAGAGATGGGAAAGCACCATCTCCGTATAAGATGCGCGTACCTAGGAAGTGTACCCCAAATTGCTACGAGAACCGAGTACTGCCTGCTCTTTTAAAGAAACATGTAAGCGTTACAGATTGTCAACATGACATGTTTCTTACGTTCAGAACTTTAGGCTAAAAATGCTTGATTCTGACATGTTTCTTGCATTTCTACACATGCAGGTTGTTCAACTAACAAAGTTTGACTACCGGGTTTCCAACAGATTGGAGACTGATCTTCAAAAGCTGAGGTGCAGAGTCAATTATCATGCACTGAAGTTCACAGATCCAATTCACAAAATGGGACAAATGCTTGTCCAAAGAATGAGAGCCAAAAGTGGGCGCTTCATTGCTCTTCACCTAAGGTAATATTTTTTAGACGTAACTTTGTGTTGGATAAGCGATACAAGCGAACTTTTTTCACCGACATAGGCCATGACAGATTTGAGCCTGACATGCTCGCCTTCTCCGGATGCTACTTTGGGGGCGGTGAAATCGAGAGAAGGGAACTAGGTGAAATACGTAAGAGGTGGACGACACTGCATGTAAGATAAAAATAGATCATTCTCCGTTCATGGTTATTAAAGTATGGTCATTTCAGGTTTCTTACAGTTAATGCATAACTTATGTGCAGGCAAGCGACCCTGACAGAGAACGGCGGCATGGCAAATGCCCTCTAACACCAGAAGAAGTTGGCTTTATGCTCAGGGCATTGGGGTTTGGGAAGGACGTGCACATATATGTTGCGTCGGGTGATGTATATGGAGGAGAGGAGACATTAGCACCTTTGAAAGCGCTTTTCCCAAATTTTCACTCCAAGGAGACTCTAGCAAGCAAGGAGGAGCTGGAACCTTTCTTGTCATTCTCGTCTCGCATGGCTGCCCTTGATTATGTTGTGTGTGATGGGAGCGATGTTTTCGTGACAAACAACAATGGCAACATGGCGAGAATGTTGGCTGGTCGAAGGTAATCTCTTTTGTGCTGTTCTGGAATAATTTGAATAAAAGTAGATTTGAAAATATCAAACTGTTGCCTACATGCTCAAATACCCTCTAAAGACGAGTCGATTGATTGAAAAAGGTATTGGTTGCAGGAGATACTTCGGGCACAAGAGGACCATACGACCCAATTCGAAGAAGCTTTCGTCACTCTTCCTTAATCGAACCAGCATGAGATGGGATACATTTGCATCCAAAGTTCAGATGTTCCAAAAGGGGTTTATGGGCGAGCCCAATGAGATTAAACCAGGAAAGGGTGAATTTCACGAGTACCCTATGGACTGCATTTGTGCAAGGACAAAGAGAAGAACTGGGCATGGTAAGCCGTACTTAAGTAAAAGTGCTGGGGAAGGTGTCGAGAATCATACTAGTGATGCAGAGTTTGAGTGGAGGGATCTTGACTATGGAGAGATTACACCCTTGGGAGGGGATTCATCAAATGAGACTGATCCAGACTATAGCCGTATTGGGGGATCAGACATCCCTGAACTGGAGGACATAATCTCAGACTAGTCATTTAAAATGGATAACTATACAATTGGTTTGGGCCACTTTCTCGTGTACAGAAGCTACCGCATAATTTATCTTCTCCTACTCTTTTGTTTGGAGATATAAGGAAGAGCTTCTTACAGAAGACAGGTAAACACAAAATACTTGACCTGAGTAAATGATATGCCTTTATTTACTTGATGCTTTAAAGAACAAAGTTCTGCACCTACATGATATTTGATTCTGGTAAATCAAATTTTATTCTAATTGTAGTTTCAACAATATTATGCATCAAATGATCATTTGATATTGGATAAAATTTTCATTTACATATGTCGTTTAAAAATTTCATTTAAAAATACGTGTTTAAGCTAACTGGCAACATGATTCCCATTTGTGTATTTCAAACTTGACTTCAAAACTCTAATGCTCCACATATGCTGTTAATGCAGAAGTAGGCGGCCATCAGTATCTGCAAGACAAATGTACAGTGTTTGATGGGTCTGCAGCGAATGCTGACTGGCAAATTAGCAGAACCTTTTCCGTGTTTTTTCATTCAGATATCTTAGCTTGAACTGTAATACTACTAGATGGTAAAGCCCTTTTTTCTTCATAGTTTCATATAGTATTGTGGTAGTGAGTTTATAGGTTTTACTCTTCATTTTTCTTTCACAAAAAGTTTTGGTCTGCCGAGAAATCTGTACATATCTTAGAAAATTAAGAAGGGAAAGAAAGAACGAAATTTTCATAAGTTCAGATTCTCTCCTATTTTTTTGGAAATTGATGCTCTTGTGTTGCATTCAGCTCTTATTTTTCCTAATTATTACATTTTAGTCTGCCGGATGCTCGAAAATAGTCAGATATTCTAGAGACAATATGTACCATTTTATATGAAAATGTACTTCTAAATTATCGTGATGGTTGTACAAAGTACAGGGATTTAAAATTTTATTGTTAAATGCGATGTCATCATGAAAAACAATATAAAGAGGGGTGCATGACGATGTCGATATATTAAAGGATGTGCTCGACGAGATGACGGCCATGTTGCTAGGCGAGCGGCAGTAATACATGGTATTTTTTTGTAACTGGGTTAAGCCTCGACTTGTGGACGCGGGGGACCTCAGGCGCACACAATTGACTAGTGAGAGATGTGTCAAGGATACCCCAAGATGCACCCCTCTTCTATCGTGATAATTTTTTGTGACATCGAAGTTTAGAGGAATCCCACATGAAACCGACGTCTGAAATGATGAACACAAGGAGTAGGCCTCACCCTAGGGGAGATCACTTGCTTCATTTAAGAGATGAGTTACGAATACTCGTGATGTGTTTGTTATAGTCCTAGAACTTTGTAAAAGTGATCACCAATATCTTTGGTAGGGAGGTAAAAGTAAGGAAAAAAGTCTATTTTAGAAAAACCCAAAACACCCCTACAGGAAGAGAAAAGTAAGGGGTAGCATTGTCTTATTTGATCCATGCACTTGGTCCATAAAGGAGGGTTGCTTTGGTCCATGCACTTGTTCAGATAGGTAGTTGCTTTGGTCCATGAGGGATGAGTTAGTGGGCTTCACTCTCCTTCCATGGGCTTCTTATCCTTTTGCCTCCTTTATACCTCTTTCTCTTTTATTCTTGAATTTCTACTACTTTTTCTATGCTTTTTGGGCTAGTTAGAAGGAACTCCCATATCGAGAACTGATTTTCTCCCTTAAAACAAATTGAAAAATTTAGCATCGACAAAAAACCTTAAAGGTAAATGTATTCATCATTTGGTGAGGGAAACAAGAAGAAAACCAATGCAAATGGCTCAACAGACAGAAACTAGATTTGAAGACCACACACATTAACAATGCGGCGAATGTAGCGAATACGAAATTCGTTGAACATACTCGAACACACGGACATCAGGTCACGATAAGAATGGGGATCACCATCTCACACTCCATCTAGAGCAACCTCACCAAACATCCTTGCCATGCAAGCATATATGACATGATTGCATTAAAAAGAACATCGGAAACTCATCAAACTTGAAATAAGCATGATTTAAAGGGTATGTCTCTCCGTTAGTATGTCTTAGGTGTTGATTGACAACATGAGCGAGTTTAACCATATGCTGAGTGTTTTAGACTAATTCCATGAAAATCACAATACGGTGATTGACCCCTCAAAAGTGAAAAGACCGAGAAGGTTTCCGAAGGTTTTTTATTTGTTTTGAGTCATAGGAAAACCGTATTATAAATATGGGTTGTTCAGTGGAAGGTATGTGTGAAATAAAATCACATACACAAACCCTTATGCACTAAGTAAACCTTCCTATGAAATGATGGAGAAGAACCCCAAAGTTTAGCTACTGTTGACGAAGGGTTGAGAATCCAAAGTGCTTAGACTGGAAACTCTAGTGTAAGCTCCAAAGTATCTGAGCCTCTATTTCTGGGTACCACCATGTGTGATAAACAGTTAGAATAGGATGTTGGAGTCTGCCTAGAGAATGGTCCGGAGACTCTCTAACACTGAAAAGAAATGCGAAGACTTCAGAGTTCTTAGACAGAAGGCTCCGGTGTGTCAACATCGGAGACTCTAGCTAAGCTCCAAAGTCTCTGGCCCAGGACCCTGGTCCTCTATTTTTTGGGCGCCACCAAGTGTGACAACTAGTCATAATATCATGTCAAAGACTGGTTTGGAGAATCTGCCCGGGCGTGGCCAGGACGAAAACTTCGACCCACTTAGACTGAAAACTCCACTCATGGCCGGAGACTTTGGGGCTATTTTCCTTCAATGGCTAGATTTTGGGGGTACCTATAAAAGGCACCGTTCTTCCCCAATGATAGGTTGCAACTTTTATCTCTGTCCTCCATTGTTACTGACCTCAAGCTTGCTAGATTTCTCTCCCTAGCCACTCAAACTTGGTGTCCTTTTGGAAACTGAGGGAGAAGACCTAGATGTACACTTTGATCGAAGGAATTTGATGTTGGGGTTCGTAGCATGGAAAACAAAAAATTTCTACCGCATACAAACAAACAAGCCAAGATCTATCTACTAGATTGTAGCAACGAGTCGAAGGAATAACTCACCCTCGAAGATTCCAAAGTGTTTAACGAGAGCGGATTCTCGGGTGATGTAGTCGCATTTCTTGCCGATCTTAAGATCGCGTAGATGATCCTTCCCAAGGCTCCGTAAGCACTTCCAGTGTCGGTCACACGTTCGATTTTCGAAGACCTTCCTCTCCTTGTTACAACAGAGCGGAGGTTGTAGCACTCTCTCGCGATTCCGAAAGACTTGGCGTGGTACCTAAGTAGAGGGAGATCTCGCAGGCTTCCTTAAGCCGAGCGAGTATGGTGGACTATGAGAGAGAGCCTCGGTGATCTAGGGTTTAGACGCACCAAGGAGGAGCAAGGCGGGCTAGGGTTTGCCTAGGCGGCCGGCGAAGTGGAGGTGCGCCGTGGCTAGGATTAGGGTTTTGGGCGTGGTGTTGTGTGCTTGAGGCAGCCTCCCCTCCTTATATAGGTGGAGGCGCGCCAAGAGGGAGGTAGTCCTCCCCAACTCGGTCTCCAAGTGGGCCGGCGGTGGAGGGAGGGAACTCCTCCACAAGTAGGTTTCCTACTCTCCCTCCACCTCACAAAATAGCCGTTTGACTTTTCAAATTGGCGTTTTGACTTTTCAAACTAGGATTTGATTAAACCCTTTATTTTGTTCAGCGATGAGACCTAGTACATGATGCAATCATTCCAACTTGTTATGACACATTCATGTACCCTTCCCCTCTAGAGTGCCGGACATTCCGGAACCTTCTAGAACATTCCCGATGAAAACACCGGAACCATTCTCAACCCCCGAAACAGCACTTTCCTTATATGAATCTTATTCTCCGGACCATTCCGGATCTCCTCGTGATATCCCGGATCCCATCCGAGACTCCAAACAACATTCAGTCTCTTACTCATCATTCCATAACTACTCAAACAACGTCGAATCCTTAAGTGTGTCTCCCTACGGTTCGTGAATTATGCGGACATGATAGAGACACTTCTACGAACAATGACCAATAGAGGAATCTGGAAATTCATATGGCTCCCACATATTTATACGATTACTTTGCGATCGAATGAACCAGTTACGTACGATACCAATTTCCCTTTGTCTCATGATAGTTTACTTATCCGAGGTTATGATCGTCGGTATCTCTACATACCTAGTTCAACCTCGTTACTGATAAGTACTCTTTTCTCGTTCCCGTGATATGTGATCCCTTGTGAGCCAGTCACATGCTTGCAAGCTAATTGGATGACATTCCACGGAGAGGGCCCAGAGTATATCTATCCGTCATATCGATGGACAAATCCCACTCTTGATCCATGTGTCTCAACCAATACTTTCTGAACACTCAATGCCACCTTTATAGCCACCCGATTCACGGTGGTGTTTGATGTCACCAAAGCATCCTTCCGGTGAAGGTGATATGCATGATCTCATGGTCGAAGGAATTAGGTTACTATGTATCAGAAAGCATATAGCAATTGAACTATTAAAATGACTTGATCTTTATGCTACGCTTATCTATAGGAGCATGTCCACCATATCATTCTCCTAACGATATGATCTTGTTGTTAATAACATCTCAATATTCATGATAGGGAAACCACAATCATTTATTAACCAACAAGCTAGTATTTATAAATAGGCTTTACTAGGGACTCTATTTTAGTTTAGAATCACACAAGTATCAATGTTTCCTTGTTAATACTATTATAGCATGAATGTAAAAATTTATCATAAACACAAAGATATAATAATAACTACATTTATTATTGCCTCTAGGGCATATCTCCAACAATCTCCCACTTGCACTAGAGTCATCTAATCCAGATTACATGGTAATATACCGAACACCCATGGCAACTTGGTGTTGGTCATGTTTTGCCCTCGGGAGAGGTTTAGTCAACGGATCCGCCACATTCAGATCTGTGTGTACTTTGCAAATCTTTATGTCCCCATCTTGGGCATGTTCTCGAATAGCGTGAAAACGTAGCTTGATGTGCTTCAGCTTCTTGTGTGACCTTGGTTCTTGCGCATTGGCTATTGCGCCCATGTTATCACAGTAGATTGACATTGGGTCCAGCGCACTAGGAACCACACCGAGCTCTGTAATGAACTCTTTCATCCATATTGCTTCTTGTGAAGCCTCAAGCGACCATGTATTACGATTCAGTTGAAGATCTCGCCACAACGCTTTGCTTTGCACTCCTCCGACTAATCATTGCACCATTCAAAGTAAATACGTATCCAGATTGTGATTTAGAATCATCCGGATCGGTGTTCCAACTAGCATCGGTGTAACTATTAACAACGAGCTGTTCATCACCTCCATAAGAAAGAACCATTTCCTTAGTTCTTCTCAAGTACTTAAGGATGTTTTTGACCGTTGTCCAATGATCCACTCCTGGATCACTTTGATATCTGCTAGTTAAACTAACAGCATATGCAATGTCGGGTCTAGTACATAGCATGACATACATCAGAGATCCTATGGCTGAGGCATAGGGAGTTTTACTCATCCTTTCTCTATCTTCTACCGTTGTCAGACTTTGAGTTTTACTCATGGTCGTATTGGGTAACATGGGCAAGAACCCTTTCTTGCTATCTTCCATTCCAAACCTCTTTAGAATTTTGTCCAAATATGTACTTTGTGACAATGATATTAGGCGTCTCGATCTATCTCTATAAATCTTTATGCCTAATATATAAGCTGCTTCGCCAAGATCCTTCATTGAAAAACTATTATTCAAATATTCCTTGACACTATTAAGAAGGTCAACATCATTCCCAATCAACAATATGCCATCTACATATAGTATTAAGAATGCTACAGAGCTCCCACTCACTTTCTTGTAAATACAAGCTTCTCCATAAGTTTGTATAAAACCAAAACTTTTGATTACTTTATCAAAACGTTGATTCCAACTTCAGGATGCTTGCTTCAATCCATAGATGGACCGTTGAAGTTTGCATACCTTGTTAGCATCTTTAGGATCGACAAAACCTTTGGGTTGCATCATATACAACTCTTCATCAATGTCTCCATTGAGGAATGCTGTTTTGACATCCATCTGCCATATCTCATAATCGTAATATGCAGCGATTGCTAACATAATCCTCACAGACTTTAGCTTCGCTAGAGGTGAGAAAGTCTCATCATAGTCAACTCCTTGAATTTGTCTAAACCCTTTTGCGACAAATCGAGCTTTATAGACAGTAACATTACGATCAACATCTGTTTTCTTCTTGAAAATCCATTTGTTCTCGATAGCCTTCCGGTCATCCGGTAAGTCCACCAAAGTCCATACTTGGTTTTCGTACATGGATTCAATCTCGGATTTCATGGCTTCTTGCCATTTATTGGAATCTGGGCTCATCATCGCTTCCTCATATGTCGCAGGGTCATCGGTGTTGTCCACCAACATGACACTCATAATGAGATCATACCAATCAGGAGTGGTACGAGTTCTCGTTGACCTGCGAGGCTCTGTAGTAACTACAACTGAAGTTTCATGATCATCATCATTAGCTTCCTCTCTTATTGGTGCAGGCACCACAGGAACTTCTTCCGGTGCTGCACTACTCGCAAGTTCGAGAGAAGGTTTGACAACCTCGTCGAGTTCTAATTTCCTTCCAGTCACTTCTTTCGAGAGAAATTCCTTCTCTAGAAAGGATCCATTCTTGGAAACGAAGATTTTGCCTTCGGATCTATGATAGAAGGTATACCCAATAGTTTCCTTTGGGTATCCTATGAAGACGCATTTTTCCGCTTTGGGTTCAAGCTTGTCCGGCTGTAACTTCTTTACATAGGCTTCGCAACCCCAAACTTTAAGGAACGACAATTTAGGTTTCTTCCCAAACCAAAATTCATACAGTGTCATTTCAACAGATTTAGATGGTGCCCTACTTAAAGTGAATGCGGCTGTTTCTAATGCATAAGCCCAAAATGATAGCGGTAAATCTGTAAGTGACATCATAGAACGAACCATATCTAAGAGAGTTCGATTACAACGTTCAGACACACCATTACGCTGTGGTGTTCCCGACGGTGTCAATTATGAAAGTATTCCGCATTTCTTCAAATGCTCGCCAAACTCGTAACTTAGATATTCACCTCCACGATCAAAACGTAGAAATTTAATCTTCTTGTTACGTTGATTCTCAACCTCACTTTGAAATTCCTTAAACTTCTCGGAAGTTTCGGACTTATGTTTCATGAAATAGATATACCCATATCTACTCAAGTCATCTGTGAAGGTAAGAACATAACGATAACCACCGCGTGATGCTACACTCATTGGACCACACACATCGGTATGTATGATTTCCAATAAGTCCGTAGCTCGCTCCATCATACCAGAAAATGGAGTCTTAGTCATTTTACCCATCAGACATGCTTCGCATCTTTCAAGTGATTCAAGAAGTACATCGGAATGGAGTTTCTTCATACGCTTCACTCCAATGTGACCAAGACGACAGTGCCACATATAGGTCGAGTTATCGCTCGATTTCAAACGTTTAGCTTCAATGTTATTAATATGTGTATTTCCACTATCAAGATTCAATAAGAATAGACCATCTATCAAAGGTGCATGTGCATAAAACATATTACTCATATAAATCGAACAACCATTATTCTCGGACTTAAACAAGTAACCGTCTCGCAATAAACAAGATCTCGACATAATGTTCATGCTTAACGCAGGCACCAAATAACAATTATTTAAGTATAAAACTAATCCCGATGGTAGATGAAGAGGTAGCATGCCGACCGCGATCACATCAACCTTTGATCCGTTTCCCACGCGCATCGTCACCTCGTTCTTCACTAGCTTCCGTTTATTCTGCAGCACCTGTTTCGAGTTACAGATATGAGCAACCGAACCAGTATCAAATACCCAGGCACTGTTGGAATTATGCCCTAGAGGCAATAATAAAGATGTTATTATTATAATTCTTGTTCATGATAAAGTTTATATTCCATGCTAGAATTGTATTAAGCGAAAACTTTAATACTTGTGTGGTTTGTGAACAACACCGTGTCCCTAGTACGCCTCTATGGACTAGCTCATTGATCAATGATGGTTAAGGTTTCCTAACCATGGACATGAGTTGTCAATTGATAATGAGATCATATCATTGGGAGAATGATATGGTGGATAGACCCAAACAAAGCAGAGCAATTAGATCGTGTCATCGTGTTCGTCTTTGCGAAGCTTTTCCTATGTCAAATATTGTATTCCTTAGACCATGAGATAATGCAACTCCTGGTATCGGAAGAAAGCTTTGAGGTCATCAAACGTCATCCTATGAGAGGGTGATCATAAAGGTGTCTCTCGGTGATCGGAAAGTATCTGGGTTGTATGTATCGAGATGGAATTTGTCCTCCCAAGTCGGAGAGATATACTGGCCCACTCGAATCGATATCGACACCGCTTGCAAGCATGTGGTTAAGAGTTAATCACAAAGTGATATCGGATTACGAACGAGTAAAGTACTTGCGTGAACGAGATTGAACTAGGTATGACGGTACCGACGATCGAATCTCGGGCAAGTAAAATATCGCGAGACGAAGGGAATATATATATGGGATTGATTGAATCCTGGCATCGTGGTTCATCCGATATGATCATCGATGAATGTGTGGGAGTCAATATGGGTGCCCAGACCCCGCTGTTGATTATTGATAGAAGATCATGTCTGCATATTCTCGAACCCGCAGGGTCACACACTTAACGTATCTCGACGCTAGGATAGATTGGATAATTGGTTTATGAATTTTTGTTCGGAGTCTCGGATGGGATCCGGGATATCACGAGAGGTTCCGGAATGGTCCGGAGAATAAGATTCATATAAGGCAGTGCAATTTTTGGAGTTCGGAATTGTTCCGGGTTAATCGGTATTGTACCGGAAGCTTCTAGAACCTTCCGGAAGGGGACCAACGTGGCCCCACCTTCCGGGAGGGGGCATGGGCCTATGAGGGAGTGTCCTGGCCGCATTGGGCCAGGGGCACAAGGACCCATAGGGCCCAGCCGATCCTAGATAAGTTTAAACTCGTTTAAACTAGAGATAGGATTTCTAGATAAGGGATAAGTTTAAATCGTTTAAACTAGAGATAGGATTTCTAGATAAGGGAGAGTTTAAATTGTTTAAACTAGAGATAGGCTTGGAGGAGGGGCAAGGGCTGGCCGCCCCCCTCTATATATAGAGGGGTGGTGCGCCCCCTCCCCCCTACACACACCTTCCTCCAAGCCCTAGCTGCCTTGCTACCTTCCTCTCCCCCTCCCGACTGTTTGCAGGCGAAGCCCTGCTGCAGAAATTCTCCACCATATACACCACGCCGTCGTGTTGTAGATCCAATCTATCTCTCCACCATACTTGCTGGTCCGAGGAAGGAGGAGACGTCGAGGTGCTGCACGTGTGCATCTCACGGAGGCACCGCCACTTGTGGTGCTAGATCGGATCGGATCGCGAGGAGGAGAAGCACGACTACATCACCCACGCCCGATTTAACGTTCACTGCTTGTAATCTTCAAGGGTATGAAGATCTAATCCAATCTCTCTCGTTGTTTGCATCTCCTAGATTAGATCTTGGCTTTCCTCTGTTCGCTCCGTAGAAAATTTTGATTTACTATGCCGCCAAACACTTGAGGTATCGAGCTAGATCTATGCGTAGATGTGTTTCACGAGTAGAACGCAACATGGTTGTTGCGGCGTTGATGTTTTCTGTTGCAAGCCTCTTGTTTGTGTTCTTCTTATGACGGGATAGTGAGATTGAAGCGGTCCAAGCCAACCTTCGCGACGTCGTTCGAGACGGCTCGCACTTGACGTGTGGCTTGTACCACACATGCGGTGGTGGATGTCGTTTCTCTCACTATAGTTGGCATGGGATTAACACGGAGTTTGGCAACCATAATATCACCGTTGTGGCTTTCCATAGTAAGAATCGTTCTTAGCATCTACTCCCATAAGCCACGTAAAACATGCAACAACAAAGTAGGCGTCTAACTTGTTTTTGCAGGAGTGTTTTCGTGATATGGTATGGCCCAAGATGTGATGTGTATATTGTATCGATGATCATGTTTTGTAATGTTTCACGACTTGCATGTCGATGAGTACACAACCGGCGAGAGCCATATGGTTGTCTTTATAATTGTGTATGACCTGCGAGTCAACTTCTTATCGCCATGTAATAGCTTTACTTTATCGCTAAGTAGTTAGCAATAGTTGTAGTTGCTATTCGTGGTGGAGGAAATCATGGTGGAGTGATGGAGATCATGCTTAGGAGCGCAAGATGGAGATCATTCTTGCGAAGATTGGCTATACCATGTCACATAAAGTTATATGCATGTGATGTTTATCCTTTTATGTATCTTATTATGCTTAGATCACGACGGCGGTAGCATTATAAGATGATTCCTCATAAAGATCAAGATAAAATTGTGTTCTCCCCAAGTATGCACGTATGAAAGTTAAATCGTGTCCAACCATCACGTGATGATCGGGTGTTATAGACTCTACGCTCACATACAACGGGTGCAAGCCAGTTTTACTGCACGCGAAATACTTGGGTCTAGCTTGGACGAGCCTAGCATGTCACAGACATGGCCTCGGAACACAAGAACCGAAAGGTTAAGCATGAGTCATATGAATGATATGATCGACACTTTGTTGTCCACCATTGAAACCACATCTCTTCGTGATGATCGGATTAGGTGTGGTGAATTTGGATCGTGTTCACTAAACAACTTGAGGATGTTGAATTTGGTGGGAGTTCATCTAGTAATTTGATTAAGTTGAACTATTTATCATGAACATAGTCTAAATTGTACTTGCAAATCTGTAGATCCAATGGCCAAGTCCAACTTCAACTTCAACGTTTTCTTTGAGAAAGAAAAGCTTAGAAACAATGGGTCTAACTTCACCAACTAGTTCCGCAATCTAAGAATCATTCTGTCTGGCGGACAAAGGACTATGTCCTTGAGAAAGCGTTAGGTAACCCCTGTCAGCTGGCGGTGATGAAAGCTATCTATCAGTCGCGCAAAGATGATTATGGTGTGATTAAGAGCACCATGTTGTATGCTATGGAATCGGATCTTCAAAATCGTTTTGAGGAGTTCGCCGGGCCCTTTGAGATTCTCGAGGAGCTGAAAACCATGTTTCAGACTCAAGCCCGTTCTGAGAGATATGAGATCTCTGAGAAGTTATTTAACTGCAAGATGGAGGAAGGGAGTTCCGTTAGTGAGCACGCCATAAAGATGTCGGGCTACACTCAGCATTTGAGCAAGCTGGAATGCGATTCGGAGGAGCTCAAGATTGATGTGGTTGCAATCACTCCTCCCGGCTACAAAATTTTGTAGTGACTCATAATCAGATTGGTTCCTTTGATCGATCACGAGCTCTTGCAAAGTGAAGGCTGCGGAAGTGGACATCAAGAAGGATAATCATGTGTTGATGGTCAAGCCCTCCTTTAAGAAGGTAAGGAGCAAAGAAGCCCTTCAAGAAGGCGGCAAAGCTTAATGCCCTATTGAGAAGAAGCTCGGTCTAGTCCTAAGCGGACAATTGAGTGATTCTATTGCAAGGACAGGTCCTTTGGGCATATGTCCAAGTACTTAGCGGACAAGAAGGCTGGCACCATCAAAGGTATATTTGATATACATGTTATTGATGTTTTCCTTACTAGCCCTCGTTGTAGTGCAGGTATTTGATCGGTTGATTGCTAATATTTGTAACTTTCGAAGCAGAGCTACGGAATAGGCGGCTTCGAGGATGAGGTGACGATGCGCGTTGGCGGCGGATCAAGAGTTGATGTGATGGCGTCGGCACGCTCTCCTTAGTTTTACCTTCGGGATTAGTTTTAAACCTTAATAAATGTTATTATGTGCCTCGTTGAGCATGAACATTATTTAGGATCATGTTTATTGCAAGGCGGTTATTCATTTAAATCGGAGAATAATGGTTGTTCTATTTATATGAGTAACATCTTTTATGGTCATGCACCTCTTGTGAATGGTTTATTTCTTCTAAATCTCAAAGGGATGAAACACACATCCATAACATTGAGGCTAAGAGATGCAAAGTAGATAGTGATAATACTACTTATTTGTGGCCTTCGTCGTATAGGTCATATTGGTGTAAAGCGCATGAAGAAACTCCATTCGATGGACTTTTGGAGTCTCTTGATTTTGAATCATTTGACACATGCGAACCATGCCTCATGGGCAAGATGATCAAAACCCCGTTCTCCGGTATGATGGAGCGAGCAACGGACTTGTTGGAAATCATACATACCGATGTATGCGGACCGATGAGTGTTGCGACGCGCGGTGGATATCGCTATTTTCTCACTTTTGCCGATGACTTAAGTAGATATGGGTATATCTATTTAATGAAACATAAATCTGAAACATTTGAAAAGTTCAAGGAATTTGAGAATGAAGTGGAGAACCATCGTGAGAAGATTAAGTTTCTACGATCCGATCGTGGAGGTGAATATTTGAGTTATGATTTTCTCACGCATCTTAAAGCAAGTGGAATCGTTTTACAACTCACGCCATACGGAACACCACAGTAGCAATGGTGTGTGCGAGCCTTGGAATCGAACCCTATTAGATATGGTCCGATCAATGATGTCTCTTCTTGATTTGTTATCATTTTGGGGTTATGCATTAGAAACCGCTGCATTCACTTTAAATAGGGCTCCATCTAAATCCGTTGAGGCGACACGTATGAACTGTGGTTTGGTGCTAAACCTAAGTTATCGTTTCTTAAAGTTTGGGGATGCAAAGCTTATGTCAAGAAGTTGATCGGACAAGCTCGAACCCAAAGCGGAGAAATGCGTCTTCATAGGATACCCTAAGGAAACTATTGGGTATACCTTCTATCACGAACCGAAGGCAAAGTGTTTGTCAGAAGCGGTTCCTTTCTTGAGAAGGAGTTTCTCTCGAAAGAAGTGAGTGGGAGGAAAGTAGAGCTAGACGAGGTTATTGAACCTTCTCTTGAATTGGAGAGTAGCGCTTTTGAAATTGTTCAGTGCTTTGCAACAATAGAGAAGCTAATGACAAGGATCATGAAGCTTGGACGATCTGCTCTTGAGCGTCGCAGTCAACAAGGTCGCATGCCCTCACGGGTGATGCGGCAACCTGTCTTGTTGTCTTGTTGGTAGAAGACGGTGAACCTCGAACTATGAGGAAGCGATGATGATCCTGTAACACCCTCGAATCGGACCTATGCAAGTTCAGCAAAATTCACCAAACCCGCATAGAAACGATTCAAAGGTGCCACCAGCACTTTCGATGCGGTGGAAAGCGAAGTAATAACATTACACAACAGTCCTCGATGGGACCTGAGCAGATATATATATGAGCGACTCAAAGAGTCAAGAATACTGATATAATATACAAGATCCAAATCACCTTGAAAGCGGTAGGCGTCCGACTACGGACAAGAAGCAAATGGGGCTAAGAGCCACGAAGAATAATCAATGGCGTCCATAACCTTGAGCCAATAGGAAGGGTAACCACGCTAACGCGTCGATCTCAAAACCTGCTTAAACAAAGGGGTTGACAAAGGGCAAAGGAAAAGAAGGAGGCGTCTGCGAGGCCGATGCAGCGAGGCTAGAGTCGGCGGTCCTCGCCTACATAGGTATGGTGGATCAAGCGGCGTGGCGGCACTAAACAACCTATAGAGACTCGATACTGGCGGTTATCGAGAGGGGTAAGAATGACCTAACGGATCCAACACGAAGCTATCACCAAACAAACCCATCACGGTGTTTCCCCCTCGAGACCAAACGAGGAAGTCAACCGAGGAACTCACACAGTTGGCAGTTTTATTTATTCGGTTATAGTTGCGGCACTTTACTAGTCAAGTTTAGATAATCGTCCTGATAAAGTAAACAGTGGGCACTTTTAGTTAAGCATTCCGTGATAGTTGCAACAGTTACTAATCAGGTACAGATAGCATGAGATAAACCCAAAACCCAGCAGTGGTTGTTACTTTTATTCAGCCAATTCGTTGTAGTTGCAGTACTTACTAGTCAGGTACAATTGTCATGGCGGCAGCCAAACAAGCAATTGTGGGCAGTATTAATTAGCCATTCCGTTATAGTGGAGCTGATTACTAGTCATTATAAGTCAAGTTGATAGCGATAGCTTTAGTTATGCTTGTCATGATCGAGATCTTTGCTCCAAGTCGTCCATATCCGCGGACACGGCTTTGAAAGTTTTTACCCGGGGTGCACCAATAGCAACACGCTCGATCAACCTCGGAAAAACCAAATCAAAACCAACGAGGCTTTCACATTGAACAATCACGGAGAGAGAATATTTGGGGCCACCCTTAGAGTAGAATCATAGAGTAAGCAAGCTCGAGACGGCCTCAAGGTTATGGGGACGGTTTGTGAGCATCGGGAACCGAAAGTGTGGCTGGCTTGTCGACACATGAACGGGCAGGCCATTATTTCCTAAGCGATGCGGTGTGCACCTCGCACAATCGTAAATAAAGCGGTAAACATGGCATAAGTACAGGATAGTAAGAACACCTCAAACTAGTTTGTGGCCCCGAGAAATAAGTCTGAATCAAGCTCTGGCTCAGGGGGGTCCCATATACCTCCCGGATGTGGATAGCGCGCAAAAATCAAGGAACAGGTATCAAGTACTCGGGGTCTTACGGGACACAAGTGGGCGTTCGGAAACCAAATATTATCTATCACCCACCGATGCCTCTGCTTATTCAATTTTAGTTGTTAAACAGAAATTAAAGTGACGATAAGTAAAACTATGATCATCTCCATCAACAACATGCGACAATACATCAGCAACTGTGGCATATGGCGACACCCATCAGCATTTGAGCAAGCATCTACGACGCGCAAGTCCAACTATCTACCAAACAACAGGTAGTAGGGTGTGGCCAAGGCAATATAGGGCTGCACGGTATATCACAGGTACGGAAACTAAAGCATCGCAACACAGGTAGCAATAGATCAACAGGGGGAAGTAAATACTATAAAAGTAAGATAGGTAGAAAGGGGGAGATGCTCGCCTGAAAACATTGTCGAAAGGTTCATCCGAAGAGCGAGTGACTCACATCAACTCAACGGCCTTATCGCGAAGAACCAAAACACTAGAAGAAAACCGGATGCGATATTTAAGGCGATGGCGGAAGATCGGCATGATGCATGTATGATGCATGACATGGCAGGTGCGATGCAATTAGGTCAATATTAAGCGGAACGGGGTCCCAAACAATTATTCAAGTGGTTCAAGTTATTTAGAAAACCCGATTTAAATGTTGTTTAACAGGGTAGAAGATATCATCGGTTCGCTACACATGTTTAAATGAGGCCAATATGAGACTAGATTTGCCGCATATGGGCCCCATATTTAATTATTAGGTGAATCGGCATAAGGCCCCAAACCACGAGATGCATGCGAGATGACAATTAAACATGCAACAAGTTGTTATGTTATAATATAAGGTTCGAGGAAAAGGGTCACATTTAGGGTTCTCGGCGATCTTGTTAGGGTTCCGTGTTGGGGTTCGACAGGGTCCGAGTCCGGTCTCGGGTCGAGGTTTGTGGTTCCGTTCGGGTATCGGTAGGTCTTGGCGCATCCGGTGCGGAACTTGGTCATGTCGACGGTCATGGCGTCTGAGGAGTTCTCGGTGTCCGGGAGCAGAACTTGGTCGGTGTCGGGGTGTCGGAATCGCCCTGGTTGCTGTCGTTCTTGTTGCATGCGGATCTTGTCGCATTCGCGGTCCTCGGTTCATGTTGTCGGTCATGGCGTTTCGATCCGGTCTTCAGAGATTCCGTACGGCGATCTTGTCGTTCCGGGGTGCCGGCGTCGTCGGGTTCCACGGTCTTTGGTTGTCGATGTCGGACTCGGTTCTCGGCTGAAGATCTTAGCGAGGTTGGTCTTGAGGTCAGGATCTCCGGATCGGTCTTCGGGGTTCGGCTATCGGATCCGTGAAGGAGTTCTTGGCGGAGAACACGATCGGGTTTGCTTTCGTCGGAAAGGTTTGATTCACAACATCAAACACCACATGAGAAAGAAAAAGAGCGTTGGACATCGAAGCATACATATACGAGGGTATCACGGCGAGCGAGGCAGCGCAGGGAGGGAGCTGGTTGGCGGCTGCGAGGCCCTCTCGAGGCCTTGCCGGCGGCAATGATCTCCACAGGCCGGCGGGAAAACGAAGGGCGGCGAGCTTGGGCGGTGTGGGCGGGAACGTGGCGCGGGCGTGGCGCTGGCGGCCGCGAGTCCGGGCGAGGTCGAGGCGGCAGGCGAAGCGTCTTAGCGAGGGCAGCGGGCGCGCACGCCGGAGGCGAGAAGGCACGGCGGCACCCGGCTGCGGAGGTCGGGCGGAAGCGGAAGCAGCTTGAGGCGGAGGCAATGGCGGCTGTGGCGCGAGAAGCAGCGGGCACTGGGCAGCGGCTTGTGTGTGGTCGAAAGCCTTGGTCGGCACGGGGTGTGGCCAGCCATGAGCGAGACGGCAGCGTCAGGTTGAGGTGGCCGCTGTGAGGTGAGCGGGTGTGGGGGCTGGTGGCGGAGCTTGCAGGAGCAGGCATGAGGCGGGCGGCAGGCGGCGAGGAGGAGGAAGGAAGGTGGCGGGGCGGGCTTGGAGGAGGCGTGGCCAGTGGGGTGAGGTCTGGGGGAGGAAGAAGGTGCATCGGGGAGGAGACCGCGTGCTGAGGCGTTGGGCAGGTGGGACCCTGGTGGGGCCGGGAGGGCGGGGAAGGGTGGCGGTGAGTAGAGTGCATGCGTGTGTGTTTCTTTGGGTGGTGGACGGCGTGGGGTGAGAGAGGGAGAGAGAAAGAGAGGGAGAGGGGCTGGCCGTGGCGGATTCGAGTGGGTGAGGGAGAGGAGGCGGAGGTGGACCTAGGATAGGTGGGGTGATGTGGAGGGAGGTTGGGTAGATTTTAGGTGGATTTAGGATTAGATGGGGTGGCAGGTTGGACCGATGTACATTGTCTGAGGGGTGGTCGTTGGTCGGGTTGGCCCGTTCATTGCCCCACTAAAATAAATATAATTTTTATTTAATACAAACAAGGTTTTTGCGAACCGATTCGGGCAAAACAAAATATTAGGGGACCGGTTTGAGGTGTGAATAAAGATGGGGCGTTTGGAAAACAAAACGGGGTTTGCGAAATTAGTTTTAGCAAACAATGCATGATGATGACGATGCAATGCACAAATTCAACGCGATTTTCTAGTAGTGGTTTTGCGGGATGCCACAATCCCAGACTCTGAGAAATGGCTGGAAGCCATGAAATCCGAATTGGGGTCCATGAGCGAAAACCAAGTATGGAATTTGGTGGATCCTCCTAGCGACCGAAAGGCCGTTGAGTGCAAATGGATATTCAAGAAGAAAACGGACGCGGATGGTAATGTTACCGTCTATAAAGCAAGGCTTGTCGCAAAAGGTTTTCGACAAGTTCAAGGTGTTGACTACGATGAGACTTTCTCTCCCGTAGCAATGTTTAAGTCCATTCGGATTTTATTAGCAATTGATGCGTTTCATGATTATGAAATATGGCAGATGGATGTCAAGACTGCATTCCTCAATGAAAACATTGATGAAGAGTTGTATATGATGCAACCCGAAGGTTTTGTCGATCCTAAGGATGTTGATAAAGTGTGCAAACTTCAGCGTTCCATTTATGGACTGAAGCAAGCATCTCGGAGTTGGAACCTTCGTTTTGATCAAGTGATCAAGAGCTTTGGATTTGTTCCAAATTGCTACGAAGCTTGTATCTACAAGAAAGTGAGTGGGAGCTCGGTGACGTTTCTGGTACTATATGTGGATGACATATTGATTATTGGAAATGACATCAACATGCTTAACGATGTGAAGAGTTATTTGAACAAGTGTTTTCAATGAAAGACCTAGGTGAAGCTGCTTATATATTAGGCATCAAAATCTATAGAGATGAACAAAAGGCTTTGATAGCTTTAAGCGGTACATACCTAGACAAAGTTACGAAAAGGTTGAATGGATAAGGCAAAGAAAGGTTCGGTGCCTATGTTGTCGTAAAATATTGAGCAAGGCTCGGTGTCCGACTACGGTAAATGATAGGAAGCTATGAGCAAAGTGCCTTATGCCTCGGCCATAGGTTCCATCATGTATGCCATCTTTGTACTAGACGGATGTGTCCAATGCTCTTAGTTTGACGAGATATCAAAGTGATCCGAGTGGAACCTTTGGACAGCCGTGAAGAACATCCTAAAGTACCTAAATAGAACTAAAGAAATATTCTTAGTCTATGGGGTGATGAGCGACTTGTCGTAAAGGTTACGTCGATGCTAGTTTCGACACCGACAAGGATGATTCTAAATATCGAACGGATACGTTTATATTTTGAATGGAGGCTGTGGAGAAAGGCAAGCAAAGCGTGATCGCGGATCTGATGAAAGCGGAATACATGGCTGCTGCGAGCGTCAAGTGAAGGAGTTTGGATCGAAACTTCATCCTTGAGCTTGTGGTTCCAAGTGCATTGGACCCATTGGAGATATTGTGTGACAACACCGGCGCCATAGCACTCGCTAAGGAACCAAGATATCATCCAAAGACCAAGCATATCAACCGCAAGTTTCATATAATCCGAGATTATATAGCGGATGGAGATCGAAGATTAGCAAAGTACATACGGATCTGAATGTCGCAGATCCATTGACTAAACCTCTTCCACGTGTAAAACATGATCAACACCTCGATTGCCATGGGTGTGAGATTGTTGCCAAATGTAAACTAGATTATTGACTCTAGTGCAAGTGGGAGGCTGTTGGAATTATGCCCTAGAGGCAATAATAAAGATGTTATTATTATAATTCTTGTTCATGATAAAGTTTATATTCCTTGCTAGAATTGTATTAAGAGGAAACTTTAATACTTGTGTGGTTTGTGAACAACACCGTGTCCCTAATGCGCCTCTATGGACTAGCTCATTGATCAATGATGGTTAAGGTTTCCTAACCATGGACATGAGTTGTCAATTGATAATGAGATCATATCATTGGGAGAATGATATGGTGGATAGACCAAACAAAGCGAGCAATTAGATCGTGTCATCGTGTTCGTCTTTGAAGCTTTTCCTATGTCAAATATTGTATTCCTTAGACCATGAGATAATGCAACTCCACGGTGTCGGAAGAAAGCTTTGAGGTCATCAAGCGTCATCCTATGAGAGGGTGATCATAAAGGTGTCTCTCGGTGATCGGAAAGTATCATTGGGTTGTATGTATCGAGATGGAATTTGTCCCTCCCAAGTCGGAGAGATATACTTGGTCCCTTTCGTGTCGATATCGACACCTCTTGCAAGCATGTGTTTAAGGAGTTAATCACAAAGTGATATCGGATTCTGAGCAGTAAAGTACTTGCGTGAGCGAGATTGAACTAGGTATGGCGATCTGCGATCGAATCTCGGGCAAGTAAAATATCGCGAGACGAAGGGAATATATATATGGGATTGATTGAATCCTGGCATCGTGGTTCATCCTATATGATCATCGATGAATGTGTGGGAGTCAATATGGGTGCCCAGACCCCGCTGTTGATTATTGATAGAAGATCATGTCTGCATATTCTCGAACCCGCAGGTCACACACTTAACGTATCTCGGCTAGGATAGATTGGATAATTGGTTTATGAATTTTTGTTGAGTCTCGGATGGGATCCGGGATATCACGAGAGGTTCGGAATGGTCCGGAGAATAAGATTCATATAAGGCGGTGCAATTTTGGAGTTGAATTGTTAGGGTTAATCGGTATTATCTGGAAGCTTCTAGAACCTTCGGAAGGGACCAACGTGGCCCCACCTTGGGAGGGGCATGGGCCTATGAGGGAGTGTCTGGCGCATTGGGCCGGGGCACAAGGCCCCATAGGGCCCAGCGATCCTAGATAAGTTTAAACTCGTTTAAACTAGAGATAGGATTTCTAGATAAGGGATAAGTTTAAATCGTTTAAACTAGAGATAGGATTTCTAGATAAGGGAGAGTTTAAATTGTTTAAACTAGAGATAGGCTTGGAGGAGGGCAGGGCTGGCGCCCTCTATATATAGAGGGTGGTGCGCCTCCCCTACACACCTTCCTCCAAGCC
The DNA here is from genome assembly GCA_030063025.1 of Avena longiglumis. NCBI lineage: Eukaryota > Viridiplantae > Streptophyta > Magnoliopsida > Poales > Poaceae > Avena > Avena longiglumis. The sequence goes on from CP125976.1 coordinate 60,438,848, forward strand.
CTAGCCTTGCTACCTTCCTCTCCCCCTCCCATTGCGGTGAAGCCTGCTGCAGAAATTCTCCACCATATACACCACGTCGTGTTGTAGATCCAATCTATCTCTCCACCATACTTGCTGGTCCGAGGAAGGAGGAGGCGTCGAGGTCTTGCCGTGTGCATCTCACGGAGGCACCGCCACTTGTGGTGCTAGATCGGATCGGATCGCGAGGAGAAGCAAATGCGACTACATCACCCGTTAGCCGAGCGTTCATTTGTCTTGAATCTTCAAGGGTATGAAGATCTAATCCAATCTCTCTCGTTGTTTGCATCTCCTAGATTAGATCTTAGCTTTCCCTCTGTTCGCTCCGTAGAAAATTTTGATTTACTATGCCGCGAAACCCTTCAGGCACTACTACGAGTACTAGTGAGATACACATCAATGACATGTATATCGGATATACCTTTCTTATTGATGTTGCCGTTCTTCAAATGCGCCAAGTACTTTGGGCAATTCCGCTTCCAGTGACATTCTCCCTTGCAGTAAAAGCACTCCGTATCAGACTTAGGTCCAGCCTTGGTCTTCTTCTTCGGCGCGGTAACTTTCTTACCACCCTTCTTGAAGTGTCCCTTTTGCTTAGACTTGCCTTTCTTGAATTTGGTGGTCTTATTGACCATCAACACTTGGTGCTCTTTCTTGATCTCCACTTCTGCAGATTTTAACATGGCGAAGAGTTACGGCATGCTTGTTCATGTTTTGCATATTGTAGTTCATCACAAAGTTCTTGTAACTTGGTGGTAGTGATTGGAGGACACGATAAATCCCCAAAGCATTAGGAATCACTATACCCAAGCTTTGAAGTTTGTTTGCGTGCCCAGACATCTTAAGCACATGCTCACTGACGGAGCTACCCTCTTCCATCTTGCAGTTAAAGAAATTTTCAGAAGCCTCATAGCTCTCAATTGCCGCGTGAGTCTCAAAGATCAATTTGAGATCACGGACAATATCATGTCGGTCTGAATTCTCAAACCTTTTCTGAAGCTCCGATTCTAAACCATACAAGATAGCTCACTGAACTGTGGAGTACTAAGTCTTCCGAGCAAGGTAAACATTCTTTACTTCATCGGTAGCAGTAGCTGCAGGTGGGTTACCCAGCGGTGCATCCAGCATATAGGTCAAATTACTAGCAGTGAGGACAATCCTCAAATTGCGGAACCAATCCACGAAGTTGCTTCCATTGTTTTTCAACTTTTTTTCTCTAGGAACGCATTAAAATTGATGGTAGGGGCCGCCATTGATCTACAACATATTTGCAATAGTTTAGACTAAGTTTATGACAAATTGAGTTCTAATTAATAGTTAAATTAATCTAGGTGAACTCCCACTCAAAAAAATATCCCTCACATTGTTTTAGTGATCACACGAACCAAATCCACCACATCAACATCGATCATCACGAGAGTCGATGTAGCTTCAATGGCGAACAATCGACATGTTCATCATATCTTACTATATGATTCATGCTTTACCTTTCGGTGATCCGTGTTCCGAGACCATGTCTGTACATGCTAGGCTCGTCAAGATCAAACCTTAGCTTCCGCATGAGCAAATCTGGCTTGCTCACGTTGTATACACTTGCGGAATCTAACACACCCGATCATCACGTGGTGCTTCGAAACAACAAGCTTTAGCAACAGTGCTTACTAAGGGTGAACACTTTAGAACTTGATATTCATGTGCATGAGGGATCATCTTATAATTCTACCGTCGTTAACTAAGCAATACAAGATGCATAAAGGATTAACATCACATGCAATTCATAATATGTGATAGTATATGGCCTTTCTTCTTTGTGCTTCCTATATCCATCTTCAAGCATGAACATGATCTCCATCATCACTGGCATTGCATCAAGGTCAATGATGCCGCTCCATGGTTGTCGTCCACCAGCTTCAAGTATTACAACTACTTTGAATAGACACGCGAGTCTTAACATAAATTAAAAACAACCATATGGCTCCTGCCGGTTGCCAACTTACAATAAGGAACATTGCATACATCAAATATAATCACAATTATGGCCATATCACATCACAGCACACCCATGCAAAACAAAGTTAGACGCCTCTACTTTCTTTGCATGTTTTACGTGGTTTGGGGATTTCAATAAGTGTCGTTCTAACTTACGAACAAGAACCACAACATTGATACTAGTATTGTCAATCACTCGTTGTAAATTGAATCTTAACTATGTTGGGAGAAACAGGCACCCGCAAAGCCACTTATGCAATACAAGTTGCATGTCAAGCGTGGAGCAAGTCTCATGAACGATGTCATGTAAGGTTAGCCCGGGCCGCTTCATCCCACCATCCCGCAAGATGCAAAGTACACAAGAAGCAATCGACAACAAAAGCATCAACGCCCACAATGACCATTGTGTTCAACTCATGCAACATATCTACATATAGACACTGCTCTGATACCACTGTTGGGGTTCGTAGCATGGAAAACAAAAAATTTCTACCGCATACAAACAAACAAGCCAAGATCTATCTACTAGATTGTAGAAACGAGTCGATGGAATAACTCACCCTCGAAGATTCCAAAGTGTTTAACGAGAGCGGATTCTCGTGGGTGATGTAGTCGTACTCTTGCCGATCTCAAGATCGCGTAGATGATCCTTAAACCTGCGTTCGGCACACTTCATGATCGGTCACACGTTCGGTACTCGACGAAGACCTTCCTCTCCCTTGTTCCAGCAGGCAACGGAGGTTGTAGCACTCTCCTCGCGATTCCGGCAGCACAACGGCGTGGTACCAGAAGTAGAGGGGAGATCTCGCAGGGCTTCGCCTTAAGCTGGAGCGAGTATGGTGGACTATGAGAGAGAGCCTCGGTGATCTAGGGTTTAGACGCACTAAGGAGGAGCAAGGATGGCGTCTAGGGTTTACCATAGGCGGCGGCGGCTTGCCCTAGGCGGCGGCAGCAGGAGGTGGCGGCGCCGGCGGCTAGGATTAGGGTTTGCGGGGCGTGGTGTTGTGTGCTTGGAGGGGCATCCCTGCCCCTCCTTATATAGGTGAACGGGGCGCGCCAAGGGGAGGGGAGTCCCTCCCCAACTCGGTCTCCAAGTGGGCCGGCGGTGGAGGGAGGAAACTCCTCCCCAAGTAGGTTTCCTACTCTCCCTCCACCTCACAAAATAGCCGTTTAACTTTTCAAATTGGCGTTTGACTTTTCAAACTAGGATTTGATTAAACCCTTTATTTTGTTCAGCGATGACACCTAGTACATGATGCAATCATTCCAACTTGTTATGACACATTCATGTACCCTTCCCCTCAGGTCTTGGGACATTCGGAACCTTCTAGAACATTCCCGATGAAAACACCGGAACCATTCTCCAACCCCGAAACAGTACTTTCCTTATATGAATGTTATTCTCCGGACCATTCCGGATCTCCTCGTGATATCCCGGATCCCATCCGAGTCTCCGAACAACATTCGGTCTCTTACTCATCATTCCATAACTACTCAAACAACGTCGAATCCTTAAGTGTGTCTCCCTACGGTTCGTGAATTATGCGGACATGATCGAGACACTTCTCCGAACATAACCAATAGAGGAATCTGGAAATTCATATGGCTCCCACATATTTCTACGATTACTTTGCGATCGAATGAACTAGTTACATACGATACCAATTTCCCTTTGTCTCACGATAGTTTACTTATCCGAGGTTATGATCGTCGGTATCTCTACATACCTAGTTCAACCTCGTTACTGATAAGTACTCTTTTCTCGTTCCCGTGATATGTGATCCCTTGTGAGCCAGTCACATGCTTGCAAGCTAATTGGATGACATTCCACCGAGAGGGCCCAGAGTATATCTATCCGTCATATGGATGGACAAATCCCACTCTTGATCCATGTGTCTCAACCAATACTTTCTGAACACTCAATGCCACCTTTATAGCCACCCAGTTACGGTGTGGTGTTTGATGTCATCAAAGCATCCTTCCGGTGAAGGTGATATGCATGATCTCATGGTCGAAGGAATTAGGTTACTATGTATCAGAAAGCATATAGCAATTGAACTATTAAAATGACTTGATCTTTATGCTACGCTTATCTATAGGAGTATGTCCACCATATCATTCTCCTAACGATATGATCTTGTTGTTAATAACATCTCAATGTTCATGATAGGGAAACCACAATCATTTATTAACCAACAAGCTAGTATTTATAAATAGGCTTTACTAGGGACTCTATTTTAGTTTACAAATCACACAAGTATTAATGTTTCCTTGTTAATACTATTATAGCATGAATGTAAACATTTATCATAAACACAAAGATATAATAATAACTATATTTATTATTGCCTCTAGGGCATATCTCCAACATTTGCCCCCCCCCCCCCCCACTTTCCATTGAGAAAGTTGTTATTATTGGGTTCTTGGAATCTTGGACGGAAGAGGTCGCCCCCAAAGCCCGTCCTTGTTATGGTGTAGCTTCATGGTTACACTAGGAGCCTCTAATTAAGCTGTGGAGATTTCTCCAACTTTGTTTGTAAATAATTCAGTCATTGCCTTAAAGGCCATGGCATAGGGGATCGGGTGTCTACCTTGGTGGTGAACACACTAGAGAATATATAGAGAGAGCCTTTGTGGCGCCATAGCTGTCCAACGAAGTCATTCTTCTGAAAAATAAACTTTTGGAATACATCCCCGTGTCTCCATTGAGGTTATTTCTATCATTTATCTACTTATATTTACAATAAAAAGGTGAAATATCACATATATAGGTATATGCCGACATTGTGAATCATCTAATCTATGTAGAAGTGAGTCAATATGTGTTATTGAGTGATTATTATGTAGGTGCTTCCCCTTTATCGAGGCTGGTATGTATAATGGAGTATTTTTGTGTGTGTGTGTGTGGGGGGGGTGTATAATGGAGTATTGACATTAACTTTGAGTGTGGGTTCACTAGTACAAAGCGGCACTATGGGCACGGGGCGAAACCCCCAGCAGCAATGGGGGATCGTTACTTTGACAGGGACCGATGACTGATATGCATATCTCTATGGCAACGGATTAAAAACCCGTCACCGATAGGGGGTGGCAAAGGTTTTCATCATGTGCCCGTTTCCTTGGGTTCTCATGAGTTATAATTACTTAACTTTCACTTGTTTGCACTAAGATTTTTCAGTGTCCGTATGAGAAATATATATTTCACATCACATTTTAATACCGACAATATTCATCTTCATTACATTCATACCATAATATCATAGATTACAATGTCATGTCAATAGTAAGAACATCATAACTTTTTTTAGATAAATAAAATGCTAATCATGTCAATAGTGAGAACATCATAACGTTCTGAGAAAAGGAAAATAATAAGGAAATATATCGTTGCCTTGGTTAAAGAGCGGAAATAATTAAAAAATTCTTCTCTCAACCCTTTTCACCAATCCTAGCGAGAGGAAGTTGATGTCAGCAGCACCAACAACACCGCATAATATAAGCAAAATGAATGTTCACATATTACAATGGTAAGTATATATATGCATGAATATAAAAAAACTGAATGTAGATGGATTGAAATAATAACTTACCTAGTAGGTTACTTTGGTTGAGGAACAGACGCAACCAATCCATGTCTTAACATCAAGACAGTGTTAGGTCGGCTCCGTCATGGGACGTTAGACCTCAACGTCATGAAAGCCAACAACTGCTTCGGCATTTATTTGTGGCATCACTGAAATCTAATCTAATATATATTATCATTGTTGTGAAATTTTTGTCACTGCATAATACCTTTTTATTTAAAATATTATAGTATGCAGGGCACTAAAATGTCACAATAGCGACATGTGGATTTGTATGGTGGATTTTGAGTGGGAATAGCTTGATATCCTATCTATATGAAATTGAAGAATTATGTTAGTTTGTCGACATTGCTATAAGAACAAATTAACACCATAAAAATTAGTTGTATAAGAAAAGTGTCCTCACCTATACTTATTAGTTGTAGAAACAACCCAAGCCTGTTGTTAGGCTCCCTATACTGGCAGAACACAAGTCCACCTATGTATCTTATGGAGTGTGTGACCGAAAAAGACTCTTCTCTATACATGAGATCTGACTTAGTGAGAAGATCACTTAATATAAACATAATTATTTCCGATAACCTAAATAGACACATTACAACAAAACCAAACCGAATTATGTAAACACAACACCCACAATAAATAGACTCATGTTTTCAAATAACCTATCACGTAGTGACAAGAGCACTTAATTTTATAATTTTACCTTTTAGTAAACCACATGAAGTACTTAATCTAAATAGAATTATGTAAACCTAAACAGAAAAAACTACAATCAAAATCAGAGTTCTACACATAAAATCACAATAACCAAAAAAGAAATAGTACAATAACTTGAATGTTCGGTCACACAAAGAGTAAACCTTCCTATGAAATAACCCTAGAGTATCCCAAACAGTTCATCAGATCGATGGCCGGTCACACAAAGATCTACCTTTGAGAGTCGTCGTACCCAGGTCTAGGCGGTTCCTCATCAATGATGCCACCCACGGAAATCCATCTGTGTCAGCGTCATCCCACCTCCATCACACAGATGACCTGGCCAAAGAGTAAGCCAATCGTGCCCGTCAATGGGGACATGCGCTCACCACCGACGAGATTCTTCTTTATTCTCGCTTTCGGGACACCTCCACACCCGACGCAACCAGATATGGCCAGCGAGGACATGAGGACGAGAGAGGTTGTGCCTTGACAAGGCGGATCCGCTCTCTAGATCACATTGTGATAGCATGAAAGACACACCTAGGTCACCTCGAGCACCGCCACTTACAAATGTGGGAAGCGTGAGTGAGAGGTAGGATTTTCTGTAAGGATTACTGGACATTATATAGAGGGTTCATTCCACATCAACAACGGGCCGTCCTATACAACCGTTGTCATAGAGGCACATTCGGAAACGGACCCCAAGAAATGTCCGTTGGTAACATATTGGTAAGAGAGACAAAATTTTCTCCATGGCCTACAATGCGCGGCATGTGTCAGGCAAGCCTCGTCGACCATGCGCAATTATGTTTATCCATGGGCATAACACTATCGTTTCCGATAGGGGTTGTCCTTAGCATCGCTCTGTACTAGTAGTTCCGACTTTGAGTGAATGAAATGATTGCATTGTTGTTAAGAGCGGGAAGATAAAGGATTGGAAGAGGACCGATCACCCCTCTTGTTTGTGATCTTTTAATATAAATAAAAGCCTTCTATCTACTTCAAGGCCAATGAAATCGGGATTCAAAATGATTGACGGGTACTAAAGAAAACATCCCTTTTCCCCTTGTATGCCTCCCGTGATAAGGAATAAGTTTTAATTAAAGAGCGAGAATCAATGGATTCATGATTAAACCCTCCTCCTTGTATTAGTTTACCTAAAATGGGTGGTTGGTGGTGTTTTCACTAGGCTACCCTTCACGTCAACGAGAATAATTTTATCAATCAGAAAGTGGCTATAGACACCGATTTCATTTCAAAGAAATGAGTGGAAGCCTGAGCAACACTAATGTTGAGATACCCATTATAAGAAATCAGCAACTCGAATAACCATACCAAACATGATGTCATTCACTAGATTGAGAAATAGTAAGGGTGTTTTTCCCTAACAATGCGTGGGGTTATTTTAGTTCTCCATGCGCCAGGAAATGGGATAAAAATCCAATTGAAATTGAGTCGCCCGCATATTAAGTTGTTCCATATAGAGCGACATACATTTAATGGCGTTATTACGTTAACTCATATTTACAACTGTATATTGGCCAAGTCACATTGAATATATTTAAGTACTATGTGCAAGATTAGAATCTTAAAGCGACTTCTCAAGCCTATATGTGAATTTTTCCTTAGGTGAAGGAATATGTTCTAACCCCTTCCCCCTCACCCACACCCACTCCTCTTCTGTACCATCCAGGGGTGGATCTAGGATTTGACCATAGAGGGGGCGGTTGATAGTGACGATAAAATAGGTATACAAAAACACTATATCGATTCTTTAATATATGTAGTTTTGTTATCGGACAATATGTTCTATAATTAAAGCTTCTTTTTATTTGATCTAATATATGAGCATGTCGTTTGATCTAATATGAGCATGTCGTTTGATCTAATATATGAGCATGTGGGGTAAATAAAAAATTCACCATGAAAAAGAAATAAACATGAAAATATATCAAGTCTTCTAGTGTATACTATGAATATCAAACTATAACATTATATGTTTTGCAATGAAAAGGCAAGATACATTATACTAGTTTGAGTGTAGGTCTATGCCCACACCTATCAAATAAATCAGTAACTCGATAGTTAGTTAATCATTAAGTAGTTCATAAAAATGCTGGTGTATATAATCTGCAATTGATTACACAAAAAAGTTTCTATTAGGTAGGGTAATCAATTAGCAATTCTATTAGACAACATGCAATATATAGCATGATCAATTACGAATTGGGCATGGCGTGTAGATGGCATGCGTAGTTAATAGTTCCTAGGCACGGGAGTTATGATTTGTGCCTTCGCTAACGGATAATCACGGACATGGCGCCTAAATACAAAGTTCCGATCCCGGCGGCGCTCAACCAACAAGACCCTTACCCTAGGTAGGCGCCACCACGGAGGCGGAGAATAGATAAATAATTCGACTAGATCGTCAAGGGAAACCAAGTAGAGCAGAAATTCAGATGCGTCTCATGGATCAGATGATTGTCCGTGGTCTTGATAGTGCTTCAGTAGATATGTATTATCCCTTGATGGCTATAATATTTTAGGCTTGTCCCATAAAGCTTCACCAATTAGCATGTTGCAGACATCGGTCTAAGCTAATAGACAGAGTATTACGGTTAGTAGTTTAACATCAAAACTAGTGTTAGCCCCCGCTGCATATCCTTGAGGGGCCCAAACCATAGGGAGGCCTGGCCACCCCTCGCCCCTCACCGGATCCGCCTCTGGTACCATCACCATGAGCATTGCAATCGTGTACTCTCACATTACGCTATGACCGGAGATGAAAACAAAGAGCCTGATGCACTAGACACTTGAGTGTCACAAGCTCGGTTTCGTTTTGGCAGTTTAAATTAAACTAACAAAACATCTTATATTTGAGAAATGAGAAATGTAGCTTCTAAAATGATTATCGAGAAAGGGAAAATCTAGTGCATTGATTTGGCGAATTAACGGATGGGGCGCTCTACCGTGTTAGTGTCCATTCCGCATCGAAAACATTCCATAAATGCAAACTACTAATACGTGTCCAAAAGAAAAACAGTATCTTTTCGCAATAAAAGGCGAAATATTGCACGAGATGAACGCTGGATATATACGCGCCATCATAAACCCAGCGTATATGCGCTATATCTTCCAGCTAGCGCGTGATCTCGACGAGCACACGCACGTTTATCTAGCTAGTACCGAAATCATTTCTACCATGACGCAATATCTTGACCAGCACACACGCACGTTTTATATTTACCGAAATTGCTTATACGCACTCAATTAATCCGCGACGATTAATTCAGCGTATATCTGCAAGATCGATCGAACGTATGTAGTCACTCTCGCTCCATCTCGTTCCGCCCACGCGAACGTCACAACGATCGAATCCATCCATCCGATACGGGTGAGCGTTGCGTTGAAATACGCAGGATCTGACAAAATATGTTGCCTCACCCTGGACAGTTGGCGAGACCAGAACGAGCATGCAGTGCCGCCTCCGGTTTTCGGTGTTCGTCTCGTCCTGCGCTACATATATAATCCCACGGTTCAGTTCGGTTTGTCGGCAAAAAAACACCATTTGTAGGACTGACACAGAGCTTGGCGTCTGATTTCACTCGAAGTCCGTAGCGAGAGCACGATCGAGTTAACGACCTTACGAGGAGGCCAGATCACATGGTGCTAATGGTACTTACTACTACTACTAATGTTTTCTGAGCCAGATCACATGATTACTTGAGTAGTCTTGAGCTCTTCACACGCTCTGTCAGTGCATTTCCCCAAATCTGCTCGAACTGATGCTCAGATTCAGTCAACGGACTAGTAGTTTCAGAGTAGTTTGCGTGATGTGATGGCGGCCAGTGATGTGTGAGGCTTGGGTAGAACTGATAGAGTTTGCGTGATGTGTGAGGCTTTTGTTTGCTTAATCTTGCAGGGCATCATCGGAATTTGCAACGCCATCCTGCTCGTCGCCGGCCTCGCGTGGTGTAGTGTTCTCCCCACCGCCGCCGGGCAGGGGCCCGTTTTCAACGTCGTGGACTTCGGCGCGCGAGGCGACGGCATCACGGACGACACTGAGGTACGTACGTATGCGCACGCGATGCCGCGTGAGCTGACATTGGGCTCTCAAGTGGAAACTCTCGACGCCTTTGATCGTCCTGCGCACTCACGTACGTATATGGATGTGTTCTCTGAATTTGCGTAGGCGTTCGTGCGCGCATGGACCGCCGTGTGCAGCGCCAGGGGCTCGTCGGCGACGCTGCTCGTGCCGCCGTTCAAGTCCTTCCTCGTCGGCCCCACCAGGTTCAACGGGCCCTGCGCCTCCGCCAGAACTACCGTCCTCGTAAGCACGTGCCGCTCATCTTTCCTGATCTGGGCCGTGGTTTGTTTGATCCGTGCCCTTTGTTTTGTTTGTGGTAGGTCATCGGCACGATTACGGCGCAGCCGGCGAGCTCGTGGGCATGGGCCGGGAAGAACTACTGGCTGATGTTCTACCAGGTCGACGGGCTCACGGTGACTGGCAACGGCGGCGTGCTCGATGGAAGAGGCCACACTTGGTGGAGCAACAAATGCAAATACGATACACAAGTAGTACTTCTAATTCCTCCGAGTTATCCATCAAATTTCAACTGATAAAAACGTGCATAGTCATCAATCTTTTCTTGTAAACGAGTAGGATTTATGGAGAGATCTTTTTTAGGGGATCTATCAACGCATCTTCACTCACTTGTTCTTGTTTTTCTTTCCAGAACTGTATTCCTGAGGCACCGACGGTTAGTACAAACATATGAAAGCAAATAAAAAAGTTGTGTCAGTATACTACTGTAATTAAATTCTGAGACGTATATATATGTGTAACCTCGTACTGCCTACTGCATACATTAAACAGTCCTTGTTGCTGATGAGCTGCAACAACGCGGAGGTGAGCCACTTGACCAGCAAGGACAGCCCGCAGATGCACATCGCCGTGATCACGAGCAGGACGGTCAGCGTGACGCAGCTCACCATCACCGCGCCCGGGGACAGCCCCAACACCGACGGCGTCCACATCGACCGGAGCGAAAACGTGCAGATCACCGGATCGACCATCGGCACCGGCGACGACTGCGTCTCCATCGGCACCGGCTGCCGGTTCGTCACCGTCGACAGGATTGTGTGCGGGCCAGGCCACGGCGTAAGGTAACAAAACGACGATGCATTGGCCAAATACTCGGAGATGAGATGGTGTAATGGTTGGTTGGTCTTGGTTTTTTCTTGCCTGCAGCGTGGGGAGTCTCGGCAAGAACGGCGCGATGGAGTCCGTGGAGCACGTCGACGTGAAGAACGTCCACTTCGTCAACACGATGAACGGGGCGAGGATCAAGACGTGGCCCGGCGGGAGAGGCTACGCGAAATCCATCTCCTTCACCAACATAAACTTCACCAACGTGGACAACCCGGTGATCATCGACCAGTTCTACCAAGACCGCGGCCTCCCGAACATGGTAATCAATGGCGTAAATAAATCATACAGTACCATCGAAGCAAATTCACAACGCACCGCCGTGGTTACGCTTAGCTGGCAGTAAAATGTTGGTATATCTTCTTCGCTGATTGCAGGCGGCGGTGGCGCTGAGCAACATAACGTACACGAACCTGCAGGGGACTTCGAGGCAGAAGACGGCCGTGGATTTCGACTGCAGCGGCATCGGCAGCTGCACCGAGATCCACGTCAAGTACGTCGCGATCACGGCCTCGGACGGCCGAGCAACCGAGGCCCGCTGCCGGAACGCGCAGGGGGACACCTACGGATACGTAAACCCAAGGATCCCGTGTCTTATTAGCTAACGGGAACCGTCGGATGGCTGCTGGCTAATATATGAAACAGCCCGCCGTACTTGCTATGGTTTGTGAACGCGTTCTTCTCTCGAGCTATGTCGTTTTTTCGATAAAAAAAATATATTAATAACAAGAAGATAACAGTTATGTCAGCCTCTGTATCAACCGTGATGTCCAGATCAAGTCTAGAAATCAACACTACACACATCTAAAAAGGGAAAAAGAAAAAGAAAAAATACCTAATCGAAGAAATCAGAGGCTCGAGGCAGCAACAACACTAGTGGTGACCACAACTATACTCCGAAAAAATCTCAAAAAACAACCGTTGTCACCCATTTTAGGCCGACTTGATTCCGAGACAATGAAGGCATGTTTTCATAGACAGGATTGATGGAAGCATTTAGCTTGGAGCCGAATCACAATGGAGTTAAAGAGCAAGTCAACCAGGTGCAGAAGAAGGAGCTGGAAGGATCCCAAAGACGTTCCAATATATCCAAACATAGGATGACACTTACCGCCTTACGCATAGCCTAGAACGGTTTCTTGCCGATCCAATGACACATAAATTCACCAATTGGCCTAGTTGGCAACAATTTACGTCCGCAAGGCCACGAATCAGCATCTACTACAGCGTGATGACGAAGGAAGTTTCTACTCCAACACGGAAAGGCCACTGACGACTTGATGCTGAAGGCGACAATTGACACCTGGATCAGGGTCCAGTGCAAAGCCAATGACAAAACTTCTGTACAATAATGCATCTTTTCCAAAGATGTTATCATTTTTCATAAAAAAAATCATATTTTCCTAGTCAAGTTACCATTTTTCCGTTTGTGCAGATTACTACCTACTATTACATCTGAATTATTTGTTGTTGTGATGTCATGTATCTTTTCTCCATGTTTAATGGACTCTAGTATTGTCTCCGTCACCTTTGGCAATAGTACACGGCAAAAAACAAAAATCACAACATTCATCACTTCTCTACCATTTTCCACCGTCATGATGCATATATGAGTTGGCGATTTGGGAAGCCAGATGCAGGTGGTGTGTCGGTCCCAAATTCTCTCTTAAACTTGATAGTATAATTCTGAATGACAACTTTGAAACACCCAGGTTATAGTACATTTGCTGATATTACAGCGCACCACTGGTTGATGTGCATGTGCCGCTGCGAGCTCCCCCATTCCTGGAAGGAGGATGCGAGCCTCCAGAATAACGGAATTCCACACAAAACCACGCCTTTAGTCCTTACTCTTGAGTCCTTACTGTTGCTTCCCCTGAGAAAAAATTCAGAATAGAGGACACCTACTTATTTGTCTCTTTTTTTGCGGTAGGACAGGCGCACCTGCGTCAATAGCGACACCATGAACAATCACACAACTGATAACCCAACCAGTTGATAATTACGCTGTGCCTAGGTTCATTCTTCACCTGCCACACTCATTCTTAATCTGCAGCCCCCGTAAGATAGTGGGAAGGATTGATCATGTGCAGTATTGAATCAGTTTGATGTGCTGCTTAGGACTTAACACCCTGTAGTTTTTTCTATAGACTATCATGTTTTTTATTTCCAAGCATAAACTACATATCTTATATTTTTATAGAATGCTAAACCAAGCACAGGTAACCAATGCAAATTAATTTACGATCTAAATCTAGAAACACATCTTCTCAAATTATTCAAGTACCTAACAGAACCATCTTAGCAAGTTATATTACTGAACATTGGGAAATTTCTAAAATAGGATGTGACACTAAAAACACAACTACACCAGGAGAATAAAGAATGGACGTTGATTGAATGATTGAACAATTCGACCGGCTTGGAATCGGAACAGACAGATACATAATTAGTACTTCCTCCATCCAAGAATAGATGTCTTAGTTTTTTTAAATTTTAGATAAATCTATATACTAAATAGTGTCTAGATTCATCTAAATTTTGACAATTTTGAGACATCTATTTTAGGACGGAGGGAGTAGGAAACTGCTAGGTGTCCCCCGGACGATGGGAGAGCTCCCATCGTCCTGCTTCCCATGCTGACACGTGTCCATTTGCTGCAAAACATCTCGCGTTTGCTGCATATGTCCCCGCTTTTGCTTCCGAAGCAAAAAAACGGTTCGTTTTAGAAATAGAACGTCTCGCCGGAGACCACGCAGCAAAAAAATTATGCTAATGCAGCAAAACCGTCTTCGCCTGAGACATCGTCGGAAACAACTCGTTGATGACCCTCGCCGGAGACCATGCAACAAAAAAGTTTCCGGCGAAGTCGGTTTTGCTGCATTAGCACAATTTTTTTGCTGCATGATCTCCGGCGAGGTCTCCGGCGAGACGTTCTATTTTTAAAATGAACCATTTTTTTGTTTCGGAAGCAAAAGCGGGGACATATGTAGCAAAAGCGGGCCGTTTTGCAGCAAAAATGAAAATTGGGGCAATTTTGGGGGAGGGAGGACGATGGGAACCCCCCCATCGTCCGGGGGATCCATATCATTTTCCTAATTAGTACTCTTTGAACTCGATGAGATGGATGGACAGCCTCATGACCAGTACAGTGAGTTAACTGAGTGCTTGTTGCAGCGAAATCTGCTAAGTTGTACATGTCAATTTCTTTGCCAGATACATAATATATTGCAAGTACACCATAAGATTCATCTTTGGAGGTCAATATAGTACAAAAAACTGATACGCATGTGTTGATTGTAAGTTTTCATGTGATATCATTGTAGTAGACATCAAGAGAACAAAGAGGTATAATATAATCGTGAGTTTGAGTATTTTCTGCATATTGGATAAAAAGAATAGTTTTCCTAGAGATGTTGTGGTTATTGACTTATAGCAGAGAAAAGACAGGGGTAGAGGTTCTTGTTATATGGCATTGTAGTTGTCTCAATGGTGCAAACCTTGGGGATGAGCCATGGTGAGACGGTCCAGGTTGCGGGACGAAAGCTGCCACAACAGCAAGCAGCACCAGCGACAGCATAATTGTGTCTCCTTCATCTGGAGAGACATGCGAGAGTAGTTTCTCCGGAGAGAGCGCCGACACCGGCCATGGCACAGTACACCTTATGAAGACTCTGGATAGCTGCAGATTCATATCAACATCGCTGTGGAGTGCGAGTTATTGTTGGCCCTGGCTCTCCGGCTTCCAGACGCCAACGAGAAGAAGGATTCAACCCTGATTCCAGTTTCATTCCTATTATTGGGCGAGGATTGGGTTAGTGGGGCATGTAAGAAAGACTTCAATTTCCATGACATAATAATTCCAACATCCAGTAAATTTCCTAATGATCTAACAAGAAAATAGGTAGTCGGCTACACATTTCATCAAGCAGATACCACCTACGTGGATAGCACACCTGAAAAATGTCCTAATCATAGAAGAATAGCGCCGTCTGCAGTGCAGTACCCACCGTCGTTTGAACGTCCGGGCGAGGCACACACTGAGCTCCGCGCCGGCAGCCTTGGCAATAGTTGCGTTCACCCGCTGGCGCGTGGACTCCTAGGCAGCAAAGATGGCAGCCAACAGTCCGCCCCTGGCGATGGGATCCAAGTCGTTGCCGGAGTAGCATCGAAGACCAAATCTAAGGAGTTGAACAAACTGTACCTTGACAGCGCCAACCATCTGTTCCCTCGGACTCAGCTTGATCCCCCGAAAAGCTTGCTTCCCTGCTTCTCCTCCTCCGAATCATTCGATCTGCAACACGCCAGATCCTCACTGCCCAAGCCTGGAGCTCGGCCGGAAGGACTTTGGCCGGCTGTGAAGACGCCGACGTCCTGGAGAGGAGGCACTAACTGCCGCCAATCACCCTGTTCGAACCGGTGCGGCGAGAAGACGGGGAGCCCGTCGGCTCCGGGGGACCCTGCCGGTTGATCTCCAGGCAGAGGGGAGGTCGAACTTGTCCCCGATGGCTGTCGTAAGTTCGTCCTCAACCAGTACACCTCTCGCGGGCGTGCTCCCTGCACCGCCGCGAGCTCCTACCTGCCAAGCCTACCTGGGAGGAGCTTGGCGGCGGCCTTGCTCATGGCGCTGATGGCTGGTGGGGGAGAGAACCAGGGGAGTACGGCGGGGCAGGTGAGGATCAGGACTTTTTTTTCGAACCGTTCACTTCGGGACGGGGGCATCGGTGTGGAAGCGTATTTTGGCTGACGGAAACGTATAGGACGAACCTACCTCTAGAGAAATTAGTAGATAGATGTTATACCATCAAAATCGAGGTTACAACTTGCGTTACTAACAAAACCCTACACCCTTTGTAAATCACAATCAAGTGGGGTGCGTGTGGCAAAAAAAAAGAATTTATGACCTATGCGTATACATATCAAAATCTCTATTTCGGTCAAAATTTCCTTAATGTATCTCTTATTGTACTTTCTTAGCTTATATTTTAGTAATCTTTATATGGAATTCTTGCATGCATTTATACTTACGGTTATCACAGAAACTCAACTTTTGCTCTTTGCCCCACACATCGATAGTGCAATAGTTTAGTTTAATTTCTTTGTATGTGGCCGTTATAATTAATCGTGTTCTCACAATATTCATTGTCTCCATAAAGAAAGATAAAGTAGATTTTTCAACATTGCACTTTCATCAACGGGTAATTACATGGAATTATACTCTTTCAGTCAGGACGGATTCGTGCATGGTGGGGCGGATTCGTGCATGGTGCTACCGGTGCCGTAGCACCGGCTAGACGGCTGCACTGCAAAAGAGCGGTGCTAATTTTTAAGACTAAAAATATGAAAAATAGAGATAATTAGCTTTATTAAGACTGTTTAGCACCAGTCTTGGGATCCATCCAGCTCCGCCCCTGCTTTCAGTTGTTTTAGATTTTTCATTTTACAAGAATTGGTTCAACTTTAATAAAAAAATAGGGAAATTAACCCAACCTTTCTGAAACGTTTTATATGATAAAACATTATTTGTAAATATCCCGGCGCGCTGCCCCCACCTCGTGACTCCTTCCCTCGACCGGTCGTCCCCCCACCGGGGATCTTCTTCTGCAAGAAAACACAGGCACCCCGGTCTCCTCCCTCCCTCCTCCTTCTCTCCTCCGTTGTTTTCTTTCTCCAGATCTCCATGGATGAAAACAACAACAACATAAGAAAGTACTTCCAGATCTCTCTTGGTCAGAAGCCATAGTGAGCTCCCCCATAAAAACCCCAGGAGAAGGACACTCTTCAAAGAAATAGACCCCTCTCTGCACTTACCTCTAGCATGTAGATCCAGATGTTACAGTATTTTTGCTTCCATCTCCGTGGTTACGCTTAGCTAATGTTCTTATTTTTGCGAGGCGGTGGTCTTGAGCAACATAACGACACGAACACATGGGGACTTGAGCGGAAGACGGTCGTGGATTTTGACTGCAGCGGCTTCGGCAGCTGCACCGAGATCCATGATGCGTGCACCCAGTGTTGACGTGGGACACTTCGTTGGAACACCAAGAGCATGGTGTGATGAGCACAGCAGCAAGTTTCCTCAGTAGAGACCGAGGTTATCGAACCTGAAGGAGGAAGGAAACGTCTCAAAGGTGTTGCAATCAACTTGGAGACCTGCACACCACAAACTCAAGACTTTGTCCCAACGAATCAATAAGGTTGTCAAGCTCACCGGTTTGCTGTAACAAAGGATTAAACATATGGTATAGAAGGTAATGGTTTGCAGCAAGTAAACATGTAAGAATGGAAGATGTATCAATGGTAAAGACTGCACCGGGGTCCACAGTTCACTAGAGGTGCTCTCCTTAGATAAACAACATGGCATGAAGGGTAAACAAATTACAGCAGGCAATTGGCAGAGGCGAGCAAGGCATAACAATGCAATTACTAGTCAGAAAGATCCTATGAGATTCGATTGAGAAATACAACAAGATACATAGACCACCATCCAACTGCATCTATGAATAGAAGTATACCTTCAGGTTATCATCCGAACCCCGTCCAGTATTAAGTTGCAAGCAACAGACAACTATTTTAAGCAAAGTGTGTAAGGTAAACAGTCCACATGTTCCATGAACAAGAGACCATTGTTTTCTCCCTAGTAGCAACAACACATCTACAACCGAATAAATTATTATCACTTCCCTTGGAAACTAGAGGCATGAACCCACTATCGAGCATAAATACCCTCTCTTGGAGTCACTAGCAACTGCTTGGCCAAGATAGCTAGTAACAACGGAGAGCATGCAAGATCACAAACAACACAGACATGATAGAATCATAAAGACAAAACCATTAATCAAACCAACATAATAATCTGAATATCCATCAGATCCCCGCAAACACAACATCCATGAATACAAATAGATTAGATCTTGATCATGAACGGATCTCACAAGATCTATACATGAAAGCACAAATGAGGAGATACAACCATCTAGCTACTGCATGGACCCATAGTCCAAGGTGGAACTACTCACGCATCATAACGGAGAGAAGGCCTCTGGGATGATCTCCCCTCCGGCAGGGTGCTGGGATCAACTTCAGATCCCCCCCGATCTAGGGACGATGGTGGTGGCGGCTACAGACGGTTTTGTGGAGATTTGATCGGGTGCTTAGGGTTTCTGCATCAGGGGCTTCTTATAGGCGAAGGGGGAGGCCGAGGCGGCGGCCAGGGGCCCCACACCCCTCCCAGGCATGGGGCAGGGCCCACCCACGCCTAGGGGGTATGGGCGCCCTAGCCCGCCTCTCCAGCTCCCCTCTGGACTTCTTGTTCCCCACGGAAAGTAATTGACTTTGGCGTTTGTCCCGTCCAATTCCGAGAATATTTCTTTACTAACTTTTCTAAAACCAAAAACAACAGAAAACAGGGAACTGGCACTGTGGCAACTTGTTAATAGGTTAGTACCAGAAACATGTAAAAAACACCTCAAAGTGTAGACAAAGCAAAGCAAAGTAGATACTAAATAAGTAAGGAGCATCAAAAATTATAGATACATTTCCAACGTATCAGCATCCCCAAGCTTAACTCCTGCTTGTCCTCGAGTAGGTAAGTGATTAAAGAATTATTTTTGAGGTGACATGCACCCTCACAATAAAGATCCAACCATTTTCAAGCATTGAAAGCTGGGATCAAAGAACTCTAAACATGTGCATGAAAGATTTAGTTCTAACAATAGGACATAGTAACTATGTATGCAACATGTCAAGCTACAAACAAAGAGCATGAATAATATGCAATGAAAAACGTTAGTTTGTTTCACATACAGAAAACATAGTATAGTGGCAATCAGCTTGTCCCTCATAGAGTAGAAATATAGATGCATAGGACACCTTCAAAGTTCACAAGGGTGACTAGAATCAAATAGCACAAGACCAAGTAATATCACAATATGCATCAATCAATAAGCTTTGGAACACTACACACATAATGACAACTATGCTCTCTTAATGGTGCCTAAAGGTATAAGGTGGAGACTCAATAGTGGTGGAAGAAAGGCCTTTTTTATAAAGGAAGCAGGGATTACAAGTTTCAAAAATAGCTTCCAAAAATTATGGTACTCGTTAGCTTTCAGCCCTCATTGCCCCTATCATAAGCATCTTGAAGTGGTTAAGGTTAAAGTGTCAAAGCTGGAGTATATGCTTGACGAAGTATAAGTTGGTAATTTCAAGTCCCTTGAATACGAGGGCCACACCTCATGCATACTCAACTTTGGGCCTAGGTAAGTTCTTGTCATTGTAAGTATTTGCATATCATTGAGAACCACCAACAGGGTACCCCTTTCACATGGTACAGGAGCTTTCCCATAACCAAAATGACAAGGCAAGCAGACAATGAGCATCTCGACAATATTTTTATTTATCATATGTATAACTTTTTTATTGAGGATGCTTCATAGATAGCTCATTATGGTGATGCTACAAGTTTCCACCATGATTAGGCATGGCTTAGGCTAGCGGCCCAGACGTTTCTCTAACACAGGATACAAACTCCATGGACTTACAAGTTCCCTCTTTATTTCACACTGGTGACATCCATAGACAAAAGAGCATGATATCAACTGAGTACAAAGTACAAGTACAATGTTGAAAACGTTCCCCGTGACAGCACAGTTCTGTTAATTCCAACTTATAAGTGCAAGCATATACAACAAAGTTGTCATAATGGTTCAAGTTTATTAGGGGCAAAGAATATAAAGTGTGCCATCAAGTTTGTGAGGGCTTTAATCACTAAGTTTTCACATAAAAAATAGTTTTTAATTGGAAGATAGTTGAAAACAAGAATATACTTGGAATGGTGTAACACACCATGCATAGGAGTTTATAGTGGACACTTTGGAAAAACTTGGTTTCTTGGGAGTTGTAAGAATGAGTAGAGCTTACTCATACAAGTGGAGGCTAGCAAAAGATTGGGAGCAACCAACTAAGAGAGCATAATGACCATAATCATGCAGAGCAACAAAGCATACTAATCAAAGCAAAGAGTGGTACTACAAGTCAAGTAATAAATGATCATATAGGCTAATGGTGACTTGTCATAGTCATAACATGGTGTGAGCATGTGCCAAGTCAACCCAAGCAAAGCATCAAAGGAGAATACCACAATACTATGCTTTTGCATGATAAAACAACGCATAATTTCTTTAAGGCACACTAAGCAATCCCAATTTTTGGAACAAGACATGCTACAACATTAATCACTAAGCATAAGGTCAAAACAACACCTAGCATGTCATGCTAAAGTCTAAGTCACAGTCAATGCAAGCTTCTCTTGCACTTCAAGCAAGAACTTACTACTCCTTTCTAATACCAAGCAACTTATTTGCAAAACAACATAGCGAGAACGGGGGTCCAAACTTATTTATTCAAGCAAAATAAACAACCTAAGCAAAGCAAACGAAAACTAAGACGCTCCAAGAACAACACAACTAAGCATGAAACCATAAAAACGAAGTGTCTAGACAGACCGGAGCTTTTTATTGATGAAGAAGGGGATGCCTTGGGCATCCCCAAGCTTTGACGCTTGTACCTCTTGGATATTTCTTGGGGTGACACCTATGGTGGCATCCCCAAGCTTGAGATTATGTCCATTCTTTATCTCATTACATCATTCTCTCTCTACACCTGAAATTTTTCCTTCATACAAAACTTCACACAATCTTCATTAGCAACATTAGTTTATTCAAAAGATATTAGCCCTCTGGCAAAGCTTTGGAACAGCAAGGCTTTTCACTAAAAACACAAGCTAATGTAGTAACTCCTTCAAAAATCTCAATTCACCTAAAGAGAACTCAAAAAGGAATCAATAAGAAGCAAATGCAAATAATGGCAGAAATCTGTCAAAACAGACCAGTAGGTAGAAACTGATTTTTTAGAACATCTTCTGTTGCTCAAATCAAAAAGTGTTGAACTAACTAAAGTTATCTAATATACTGGGGGATTTATTCGTAAATTTTGAGCTCAATCCAAGTTACACAGACTCCTCAAGATTTTTTTTGTGAAGGACAGATATCTGTTTCGGGATAGCAACTCCCCAAATCATAATTTCCTCTCATTAGAGGTCATTCTTGGCACAAAAAGTAAACAAAAAGGATAAGGAGATGTCACTACTGAAGTAATAACTTCCAATACTCAAGGAAACTCTTGTGTTATCTCCCAACAAGTCTTTTCTTTAACGCCTTTAAGTTAGGCTCGAAAAGTTTGAGAAGATGCTCACATAAGAACTATGAGTTGAAGTAAATGAGAGCATCAAGAAGCAAATGCAAAAAACATTTAAGTATAACCCTCTTCCTATGCATAGGAATCTTGTAAGAAAATAAATTCACAAAGAACAAAGTGACATACATAGGAAATAAAACAAGAGTAACTTCAAAACTTTCAGCACATAGAGAGGTGTTTTAGTACCTTGAAAAATTCTACAACCATACTTTCCTCTCTCATAATAATTTTTAGTAGCATCATGAATAAACTCAACAATATAGCTATCACATAAATCATGCTTTTCATGAGCTACAAACACATGATTTATATCAAGCTCAAAAATAGTGGGATTAAAACCTCCACAGGTTTTATCCAAAGTAGATATTTCAAAAGGATCCATAGGAACATAACATTCATCCTCCTTTGGTAAGCATGGGGGACAATCAAATAATATAAGGGGTAAAGAGTTACTCTCATTAGAATGTAGGCATGGGTAGATCCATTCTTCCTCCTTTTGTTCATCACTCTCTTCCTCTTTTTTATCTAATGAGCTTCCAATTTCAACAATTTCTTCTTCCATAGGATCCTGCAAGGCATTAGTCTCTTCCAAATGTGGAAAGCACCTATTAAAATATTCAATAATATAGCCATTTGCTTCCTTGTAATTATCAAAGCAAAATTTAAGTATCTCATAAACCTCATATTCATAAGGTGCATCATCAGTATTTTCAAGCAAACTAGAAAGTTCAAATGCACCCTTGAAAGCAATAAATTCTTCAATCTGTTCCACATCATAAAAGTCATAATTTCCTTTAACATAAGAGGATATGGTAACATTATCATTATACTCACATTGAAAAGGGAGGTGTTTATACCTCCTACGGCTACAAGCTTAATCAAAGCAATATATAACATTATAAGTAGATCACACCTCTCTAGCAATAGTATTCAACTTATCAATTTGTTACCATAAGTGTTTCCCTTTTTGTGACAAACAGTGTTCCTTATAATAATACTTTTGTTCTTCTGTGAACCCACCTTGCCAATAAGAACTAGTTTCAAAGAAACCATCCATTAATAGAAAGCATGACCAAGCAAGGCAATGACAGACCAACAACTAGAGCAGGAACTAATTTTGTTGTGTTTTTAAAAGAGACAAACAAAATCAAGCAAAAGAAACAAAGAAAACTAAAAACAAAGTAAAGATAAAGGAAGTGAATGACTCCCCTTGTGAAGACGTCCTTAGCCTCCCCGGCAACGGCGCCAGAAATCTTGGTGCGTGCACCCAGTGTTGACGCAGGATACTTCATTGGAACCCCAAGAGCAAGGTGTGATGAGCACAACAACAAGTTTCCCTCAGTAGAGACCGAGTTTATCGAACCTGAAGGAGGAAGGAAACGTCTCAAACGTGTTGCAAGCAACGTGGATACCCGCACAACACAAACTTAAGACTTTATCCTAACGAATCAGTGAGGTTGTCAAGCTCACCGGTTTGCTGTAACAAAGGATTAAACGTATGGTGTGGAAGGTAATGGTTTGCAGCAAGTAAACAAGTAACAGTGGAAGATGTATCAATGGTAAAGATTGGACCGGGGTCCATAGTTCACTAGAGGTGCTCTCCTTAGATAAACAACATGGCATGAAGGATAAACAAATTACAGCAGGGCAATTGATAGGAACTGAGCAAGGCATAACAATGCAATTACTAGTCAGAAAGATCCTATGAGATTCAATTGGGCAATACAACAATATACATAGACCGCCATCCAACTGCATCTATGACTAGAAGTCCATCTTCAGGTTATCATCCGAACCCCCTCCAGTATTAAGTTCCAAGCAAGAGATAACTGCTTTAAGCAAAGTGTGTAAGGTAAACAGTCCACATGTTCCATGAACAAGAGACCGTTGTTTTCTCCCTAGTAGCAACAACACATCTACAACCGAAGAGATTATTGTCACTTCCCTTGGAAACTAGAGGCATGAACCCACTATCAACCATAAATACCCCCTCTTGGAGTCACTAGCAACTATTTGGCCAAGATAGCTACTAACAACGGAGAGCATGCAAGATCACAAACAACACAAACATGATAGAATCATAAAGATAAAACCATTAATCAAACCAACATAATAATCTCAATATCCATCGGATCCCCGTAAACACAACATGCATGATTACAAATAGATTAGATATTTATCATTAACAGAGCTCACAAGATTTATACATGAAAGCACAAAGGAGGAGATACAACCATCTAGCTACTACATGGACCCATAGTCCAAGGTGGAACTACTCACGCATCATACCGGAGAGAAGGCCTCCGGGATGATCTCCTCCGACAGTCTTGGGAAGAACTTGGATCCCGATCTAGGGACGATGGTGGCGGTGGCTACAGATGGTTTCATGGAGATTTGATTGGCTGCTTAGGGTTTCTGCATCGAGGGCTTCTTATAGGCGAAAAGGGAGTCCGAGGCGGCGCCAGGTGCCCTACACCCCTCCTAGGCGCGGGGCAGGGCCCACCCGCGCCTAGGGGGGTCTGGGTGCCCTAGCCCGCCTCTCCGGCTCCCCTATGGACTTCTTGTTCCCCACGGAAAGTAATTGACTTTGGCGTTTGTCCCGTCCAATTTCGAGAATATTTCTTTACTAACTTTTCTGAAACCAAAAACAGCAGAAAACAGGCAACTAGCACTGTAGCAACTTGTTAATAGGTTAGTACCAGAAAACATGTAAAAAGCACCTCAAAGTATGGACAAAGCAAAGCAAAGTAGATACTAAACAAGCATGGAGCATCAAAAATTATAGATACGTTTTCATCGTATCAATCCACGTCAAGTACGTCGCGATCACGGCTTCGTACGGCCGAGGAACCGAGGCCCGCTGCCAGAATGCAAAGGGGGACGCCTACGGATACGTAAATCCAAGGATCCCGTGTCTTATTAGTTGACGGGAACCGTCGGATGGCTGACTATTATACCAAACATCCCGTCCTACTTGCTACTTTTACTGCCGGTCATAAGGATGGAAGTGGGTAACTTTTAGATACCCTTCACACTCTTTAGTACAAAAAGTAAACTATATTTTAACAAGTCTTTACTTTCTGGTAAAACTAGTTTATTTATTTGTACTAAGCTAAAAAAGTGGTATCTTAAACGTTCCAAACTTCCATCTCTAGCCGGTTGTACACTTCAGCTTCACTGCAATGCTAGTCATACTTGTTTTTTCAAATTCGTAAGTTTGGAAGATAGAGGAAAACCAAAGTGCGTTCTTCTTTGAAACCTACTATTTTTTTATAATGGAAATATATTAATATCAATAAGAAACCAATTATGCCGGATCTTTGTATCAACATAATTTTCATAGCAAGTCTAGACATCAAGGATGCACGTAGTTAAAAAAGAAGAAGACAAATGAAAACAAAGGATCCATCAAATAATTTAGAGGGACTCGCAACAGCAAAAGCACCACCAGTAATGACAACACCTAGACTCCAATTTTTTTTCCAAAAACAACGCCTGCAAAAAGATAAAAGTTAATAAACTCCAACTTTATTAGGTCGATCATCATAGTCATATATTGTGTTTTTACCCTGAAGAAGGTCATATCTTTATACAACCGTCTTCATCAAGGAAAACGACTAGAAAGCTGCCATTGCCAAGTACGACTACCAAATATTAGATCTAGGGTTTTCACCCTTGAGAATAGAAACCGCCGAGAAAAAATCCACTAGTGTTGCCGCTCCCACTCACCGAGATCACTGCTGCAACACGACGATCCTCCGACATCATACTTCTCCTGATAAGGCCAATCCAATCTTCTTACATCACGACCATCACCCAGCGATCTCATTCAATACGAGCGTGGAGATCCTCTGGCCTTTGATCCACCTTGACATGCCCACCTCCATTAGCACCATCATGAAACCCAACCGACAAGGCGTGCACTCAAAGGAGGATAATCCGATATGGTGGCGCCACCGCTTGAACCTCGTCACGATGATCCTACGCACACACTGTGTGTAGTGTTGAATCAAGGGCCTCACGACCAGATGATGTACATCTTCAGAAGACCATTGTAGGCATCATCCCATCGCCTTCGTCAGTAATGACGACCATGGCTAGAGGGACGTGCACCTCACCAGATTGTGGCCGAACATCGCGGTCCATGTTGGGATCAGCGCCACGATCATGGGCATGTTCTCCCCGATAGCCAGTAGACCAGAACGATATCGGAATTTGGATTGGAGAGGTTGCCGGGGCAAGGAAAAATGGGAAATGGAGAGCACCCTCCATCATTATCCAACGTCGAACAACCTCTTCCAATTGATGAGAATCATGTACACATCATTTTCATCGGGTCGACCCAACCCATCCGAGCGCGTCCGAACGCATCCGCGCGGACGTGCAGGACGTGCACGGCCTTCCAGCGGCACGACCCATCCGGACCGACGCATCCGACTCGACACATCCGTGCACCAAATTTGGGCAACGGTTACATCGACCTGAATAGCACGCGCGCCCTCCCGTGTCCTGCCGCGGAGGTGGGGGTGAGGGCCCGCTTGCCAGCGACCCAATGGCTTTCTTCCACTACCATCAATGGAAGGCCGCTCCAAAGGCTGGCTGCGCCGTTGCTGGCGCCGTCCGACGCCCGCCCTCCTGCCGCGGCACTTCAATGTCGTAACAGTCTTCGCGGGTAGTATTACCCAATTTATTGATTCGACACAAGGGGAGACAAAGAATACTTGCAAGCCTTAACAACTGAGTTTTCAATTCAGGTGCACCTGGAAATAGTTCTTGCTCTCAGAAGTTTATCAGTAGCAACAGTTTGTAGTAGCAACAACAAAGCAACGGCAACAATAACAGTGAACAGTGAACAGTAGCAATAGTAACAGTAATGGTAACCAATAGGATTCGAGTGCGGTAGGCATAGGGATGGATGAACGGGCGTTGCATGGAAGAGTATAAACATGTATCTTCAAGATCTAGGGCATTACAAATAAATAATAACAAGCATCCAAGTACTAAACAATCATAGGCATGTGCTGTAGGGGTTCGTAGCATGGAAAACAAAAAAATTCTATCGCATACAAACAAACAAGCCAAGATCTATCTACTAGATTGTAGCAACGAGTCGATGGAATAACTTACCCTCGAAGATTCCAAAGTGTTTAACGAGAGCGGATTCTCGTGGGTGATGTAGTTGTACTCTTTCCGATCTCAAGATCGTGTAGACGATCCTTCCGGCCAAGGCTGCGTTCAGCGATCGGTCACACGTTGATTTTCGGCGAAGACCTTCCTCTCCCTTGTTCCAAAGAAAATGGAGGTTGTAGCACTCTCCTCGCGATTCGGCCTGGACGTGGTCAGGAAGTAGAGGGAGATCATGCAGGCTTCGCCTTAAGCCGGGCGAGTATGGTGGAGTATGAGAGAGCCATTAGTGGTCTAGAGATTAGACACAACAATTAGAAGGCTCTAAACCAAGGCTAGGGCAATTAGAAGCTCTAAACCAAAGCGGCTCTAAAGGAGATTAGAGGATAGGAACTTGTGTGTCTAGAGGAGGCCTGCCCTCCTTTTATAGGTGGGAGGGCGGCCAAGGGAGGAGTCCCTCCCAGTCGCCTTTGGTTGGCGCGCCGGCTTGGAGGGACTCCTCCCCCAAGTCGGTTCCAACCACCTCTTGCTTGTTTCCCACAGTTTCCTATTTCCCACAGTTTCCTGTTTTCCACAGTTTCATGTTTTAGCCGTTTGACTTTTAAACTGGCAGTTTGACTTTTCAGTTTTGGAACAGCAAGAACACTTAGTACATGATGAAATCATTCAATATGTAATGACACATTCATGTACCCTCCCCGAGTCTTGGGACAATCCGGAACCTTCTAGAACATTCCCGATGAAAACACCGGAATCATTCCCGAACTCCGAAACGGGACTTTCCTTATATGAATCTTATTCTCCGGACCATTCCGGATCACCTCGTGATATCCCGTATCCCATCCGAGACTCCGAACAACATTCGGTCTCTTTCTCATAATACCATAACTACTCAAACAACGCCGAATCCTTAAGTGTGTCTCTCTACAGTTCGTGAATTATGCGGACATGATCGAGACACTTCTCCGAACAATAACCAATAGAGGAATCTGGAAATTCATATGGCTCCCACATATTTCTATGATTACTTTGCGATTGAATGAACCACTTACATACGATACCAATTTCCCTTTGTCTCACGATAGTTTACTTATCCGAGGTTATGATCGTCGGTATCTCTGCATACCTAGTTCAACCTCGTTACCGATAAGTACTCTTTTCTCGTTCCCGTGATATGTGATCCCTTGTGAGCCAGTCACATGCTTGCAAGCTAATTGGATGACATTTCACCGAGAGGGTCCAGAGTATATCTATCCGTCATATGGATGGACAAATCCCACTCTTGATCCATGTGTTTCAACCAATACTTTCCGAACACTCAATGCCACCTTTATAGCCACCCAGTTACGGTGTGGTGTTTGATGACATCAAAGCATCCATCCGTAAAGGTGATATGCATGATCTCATGGTCGAAGGAATTAGGTTACTATGTATCGAAAGCATATAGCAATTGAACTATTGAAATGACTTGATCTTTATGCTACGCTTATCTATAGGAGTATGTCCATCACATCATTCTCCTAATGATATGATCCTGTTGTTAATAACATCTCTATGTTCATGATCAGGAAACCATGATCATATATTAACCAACAAGCTAGTTTAACAAGAGGCTTTACTAGGGACTCTTATTTTAGTTTACAAATCACACAAGTATTAATGTTTCCGGTTAATACAATTATAGCATGGTATGTAAACATTTATCATAAGTGTGAAGATATGATAATAACCACTTTATTATTGCCTCTTGGGCATATCTCCAACAGTCTCCCACTTGCACTAGAGTCAATAATCTAGTTTCAAACCTTTGTGTATATAACACCTATGGCTTTCCGGTGTTGTATGTACACGATTGCTAGTGGTCAACTGATCTCCGGATCTGACACTTCCAGGTCCGTGTGTAATTGCATGTCTTTGCGTCTCTACGCATCACTCATTCTCTAATGAGATGGCTTTGTATAAATTTGGTCTTTCGGTGTGACCTTTAGTTCTTTGGGGTTAAAACATATTGATAATATTGTCGCACAATATATCTTCATAGTATTATCCCTCTGTGAACTACACCTAGTTTGATAACAAACTACTTGACTCAAATGCCCTCTTTTCGCTATAATAGCAGTCATATACTTAGCCTTTTGTTGTAGTATCATCACAATGTCTTAACTTTGGAACTCATCCAAATCCATTATGGAACTCACTTTCCATTATATTGTGCAACCCTTAGTTTAGATTGAGATAAACTTAATTTGTACTTTGTGACAAAACTAGTATCAATGTAGTACTTTTACAATGAACTAACCATCTATTTGTCACTTCTACAAATAATATACTCTTAGTTCTTCCAAAAGATCATAAGAATATCCTTACTATTTTCCAATGATCATCTTACGAATCATTCTGGTATATGCTCACAACATTTAGAGCATAGGACATATCTGGATTTGTACATATCACAGTATGATTGATATAAATATTCTTTGTGATTTCATACATCAAGTATCAATCTATACTTGATTATTTGTTTCACTTTACCAAATGTCAATACACTTGAATATATCATCAACATTGAACTCTTTCAATCCTTTCTGTGCGACAAGAACCTTTTCTTGTAGTTTCTATATTGAACTCATTCAATATCTCGTCTATGTACTTCTGGCACAACCATATTAGCGTCTATTGATGCCAAATATTTGGGTTTTGCCTAAGTATTTCATCGGAATGAAATTCTTAATATGTGTTAATAAAAGATACATTATTTCCAATCAACAATATGTCTTCCACATAATGTATTAGAAACATGTCTTAGCGCTCCCACTTAATTTCTTGCAAATGCAAGCATCTTCATTGTCTCTAATGAACTTTTAAACTCCTTTAACAGTTTCATCATAGTGAAGATTCCAACTCCGCGATGCTCACTTCAACCATTGAAGTTTGCATATGCTTTTAGCATCCTATGAATTAACAAAACCCTATGGATCGTGTTATGCACATGTCATAGGTAACGATTCTATTAGAAGAACTTGTTTTGTTTATTCAACTATCATATAACAAAATTATATGTAGTGGTTGCTACATTAATCCGTCTAGACTAAATATCACTATGAAAGATCAAATCTTGTCATAGTCAACCTTTGAACATTGTTGTGAACTCTTTCCCAATATGTCGATTATAGATGTGAAACATCCATGTCTATTTCTTTATAGATCCAGACACTGTGTAAGGTCTTACACCTTTCTCGAGGGTCCTTCAAGTTCAAAACTTGATTTCTCATGAATGGAACTATCACGGATTTTATGGCTTCAAGCCATTTGACGGAGTCAGGGCCCATCATCGCTTCTTTGCATGTAGTCGGTTCATTATTCTCAAATAATGATTCAACCCTCAAATCTTGGTATTTGATTGTTCATCCGACCTACTTGTTTCAATAGGAACTTGGATCTCCGTGACCACAACTTTTGAGGTACGTGAGCCATGAGCTTTGTTGCTGCCTCTGGAACACTTTTCGGCGCTGCGCAACTCTGCACATACAACTAAGGTTCTTTTAACCTTATCAAAGTTCTATTGTCCTCCCACTTAACTTTTCACGAAAAATTCCTTCTCAAAGAAACTTGGCGTTTGAGTGACAAACACTTTTGTCTCCGATGTTATGGAGGATTACTTAATGATTATTCAAAATAACATACAAAGACAGGTTCATCCGACTTTGGTTGCAAACATCTTTCTTATGCATAGCATACCAATGTTTAAGAAAGGACGACTTGGGTTTTATCCCAAACCATAACTTTATATGGTGTCATTTCAACGGATTATGATGGAGCTCTTTTCAGTGGAAAAACGGTAATCTCTAAAGCTTTTAATCTTTAAAATATAATGGCAGTTTTATGAATTATACCTTTGATCTTACCATGTCAAACAAGGTTTAATTACATATCTCGAACGTTCCATACTCTTATGGTGTTTCGGAAATGCAAATCCACGGAACGATTCCTTAAATCTTAGGTATTATGCTAAACTCGTAACTTAAATATTTTCCTTTATGATCTTATCATAAACTATTCATATTCTTGTTACAATGATTTTGCACTTCATCTTGAAAGTCTTTGAACTTTTCAAGTGTTTCATACTTTATCCTTATTAAGTAAATATTCATATATTCACTCAAATTTTCGGAGAAAGCATATGAAGTTGAAATCCATCGCTTGACTACACAATGGATTTCGTACAACAATATGTACAAGTTCCAATAAGCTAGTCATTCGTTCCCTTTTGGCCTATAAACGAAGTTTTAATTATCTCTAGGAAAGTTTCACAAGCGTCATTTGATCAAAAATCAGAAGACTCCAAAATTTCATCAACATGGAGTTTCTTCATGTTTTCTTTCCATTATAATTCAAACGGCGATGTCACTTCCTAAGTGATCTTTCAATCAATTTGTCTTTCGACATTTTTAGCACTAGTTTTATGGATGTGATTTCTCCAACGAGATTTGTGAATCATCCATCTTTTATGGATCACGGTAATTTATTTGAACAACTCTTTTGTTCTCATAATACCTGATAAAACAAATCTTGAAGGCAAGCTTTGATGTTTAACGAGCAACACAATAACCCTTTATTTGTTCTCGATGAACATCATCACATATTCTTTTGCTAGTTACTTAGGCCATTGTAGTTCATGAATTGTGTTGTTTCGTATGACGATTCACACCAACAAATTCAGTATCAAATACTTAATAACCACATTGTTTAATAAGCAAAGAATATAGCCATAACATGTATATCATCTATATACTTAAACTGAACAATTCTAGTCTTTTCTTTTCTGCCATATATTTATGAGATTCTCTTTCAATATTTCCTTTTCTGTTTGAAAGAATCTATCAATATCAATAGTGGAGTCATACATATGACACATAATCCAAAGCGTGTATAATTAAATACCAATGTCTTTGGACTTGCACTTTGAAGTAGATCACCTATAATCAAATGTTTGGTGTTCTTTCAAATTCCTTTCTTTAGTAATCTCTTGGTGTAGTAAACATCTTACCTACATCAAATATTCACCCTCATCATGGATTTATCCATGATCAAGCTACTTTTAGCTTGTAACGGTGAATCGCAAGTATAATGTTGCTCTCCAAAACCTTTTGGAGGATTAGGACAACTAGTGTCTCCAACCTTTTGCAAATTCTCATCAAATATGAGAACATGACTTTTGCCATATTATACTCTATCATGTTGTAACCAATACTTCGTTTCAGATTTCACAATATCTTCCACACATCATGGTTTCTGAAACAACTCTTTCAGATCCTAGATAACCTTGATATTAAGAGAATCCTTTGAATATCAAGAATCATGGAGACAAACATGATACTTATATACTAACACTTGGAATTGTTACACTTGATTTAATACTAATTATTAAACTTCATGGAGTAACCGGAACTTTACTGAAAGTTTGCAATAGGACTTTTAAACTTTAGATTAACACTTAAAACAATACGATAACAGTTCGTAAAGTATCTAACCAGAATTCTATAGTTCTATCATCTCAATTATAACTAAGCGCAAGGTGGTAAACGGATGCCAATGACTACAACAACTATGCAAATTCACTTTGATTTAGTTTATGATAAATTGAGTTCTAATTAATAATTAAATTAATCTTGGTGAACTCCCACTCAAAACAATATCCCTCACATTGTTTTAGTGATCACACGAACCAAATCCACCACATCAAAACCGATCATCACAAGAGTTGATTTAGCTTCAATGGCGAACAATCAACATGTTCATCATATCTACTATATGACTCATGCTCTACCTTTCGGTAATCCGTGTTCCTGAGGCCATGTCTGTACATGCTAGGCTCGTCAAGATCAAACCTTAGTTTCCGCATGAGCAAATCTGGCTTGCTCACGTTGTATACACTTGTAGAATCTAACACACCCGATCATCACGTGGTGCTTCGGAACAACAAGCTTTAGCAACGGTACTAACTAAGGGTGAACACTTTATGACTTGAAATTCATGTGCATGAGGGATCATCTTATAATGCTACCGTCGTCTACTAATCAATACAAGATGCATAAAGGATTAACATCACATGCAATTCATAATATGTGATATGATATGGCCTTTCTTCTTTGTGCTTCCGATCTCCATCTTCTAGCACGAACATGATCTCCATCATCACCGACATTGCATCAAGGTCAATGATGCTGTTCCATGGTTGTCGTCCACCGGCTTCAACTATTACAACTACTTTGAATAGACACCGGTCTTTAATGTAAATCAAAGACAACCATATGGCTCCTGCCGGTTGCCGACTTACAATAAGGAACATTGCATACATCATATATAATCACAATCATGGCCATATCACATCACCGCACACCCCTGCAAAACAAAGTTAGATGCCTCTACTTTCTTTGCATGTTTTACGTGGTTTGGGGCTGTTAAAAAGTGTCGTTCTAACCACAACATTGATACTAGTATTGTTAATCACCCGTTGTAAATTGGATCTTAACTATGCTAGGAGAAACAGGCACCCGCAAAGCCACTTATGCAATACAAGTTGCATGTCGAGCGTGGAGCAAGTCTCATTAACGATTTCATGTAAGGTTAGCCCAGGCCGCTTCATCCCAAAATACCGCAAGATGCAAAGTACACAAGAAGCAATCGACAATAAAAGCATCAACGCCCACAATGACCATTGTGTTCTACTCGTCTGTGATCTACATATAGAAACGGCTCGATACCAATGAGGGATTCGTAGCATGGAAAACAAAAATTTCTATCGCATACAAACAAACAAGCCAAGATATATCTACTAGATTGTAGCAACAGTCGATGGAATAACTTACCTCGAAGATTCCAAAGTGTTTAACGAGGCGATTCTCGTGGGTGATGTAGTTACTCTTCCGATCTCAAGATCGTGTAGACGATCCTTCAAGGCTGCGTTAGCTGGCGCTTCCTTGATCGGTCACACGTTACTTTCGTGAAGACCTTCCTCTCCCTTGTTCCATGAGCGGAGGTTGTAGCACTCTCCTCGCGATTCGGCAAGACACGGCGTGGTACAGGAAGTAGAGGGAGATCCCTGAGGCTTCAGCCGGAGGCGAGTATGGTGGAGTATGAGAGAGATCTATTAGTGGTCTAGAGATTAGACACACCAATTAGAAGGCTCTAAACCGAAGGCTAGGGCAATTAGAAGCTCTAAACCAAAGCGGCTCTAAACCGGAGATTAGAGGATAGGAACTTGTGTGTCTAGAGGAGGAGGCCCTACCCTCCTTTTATAGGTGGGAGGGCGGCCAAGGGAGGAGTCCTCCCAAGTCGGCCTTGGTTGGCGCCCGGCTTGGAGGACTCCTCCCCAAGTCGGTTCAACCACCTCTTGCTTGTTTCCCACGTTTCCTGTTTCCCACAGTTTCTGTTTTCCACAGTTCTGTTTAGCCGTTTGACTTTCAAACTGCGGTTTGACTTTTCAGTTTTGGAACAGCAAGAACACTTAGTACATGATGCAATCATTCAATATGTAATGACACATTCATGTACCCTCCCGAGTGCCGGACAATCCGGAACCTTCTAGAACATTCCGATGAAAACACGGAATCATTCCCGAACTCAAACGGGACTTTCCTTATATGAATCTTATTCTCCGGACCATTCGGATCACCTCGTGATATCCCAGATCCCATCCGAGACTCGAACAACATTCGTCTCTTTATCATAATACCATAACTACTCAAACAACGTCGAATCCTTAAGTGTGTCTTCCCCGGTTCGTGAATTATGCGGACATGATCGAGACACTTCTCGAACAATAACCAATAGAGGAATCTGGAAATTCATATGGCTCCCACATATTTCTACGATTACTTTGCGATCGAATGAACCACTTACATACGATACCAATTTCCCTTTGTCTCACGATAGTTTACTTATCCGAGGTTATGATCGCGGTATCTCCGCATACCTAGTTCAACCTCGTTCGATAAGTACTCTTTTCGTTCCGTGATATGTGATCCCTTGTGAGCGGTCACATGCTTGCAAGCTAATTGGATGACATTTCACCGAGAGGGCCCAGAGTATATCTATCCGTCATATGGATGGACAAATCCCACTCTTGATCCATGTGTTTCAACCCATACTTTCGAACACTCAATGCCACCTTTATAGCCACCAGTTACGATGTGGTGTTTGATGACATCAAAGCATCCATCAGGAAAAGGTGATATGCATGATCTCATGGTCGAAGGAATTAGGTTACTATGTATCAGAAAGCATATAGCAATTGAACTATTGAAATGACTTGATCTTTATGCTACGCTTATCTATAGGAGTATGTCCATCACATCATTCTCCTAATGATATGATCCTGTTATTAATAACATCTCTATGTTCATGATCAGGAAACCATGATCATATATTAACCAACAAGCTAGTTTAACAAGAGGCTTTACTAGGGACTCTTATTTTAGTTTACAAATCACACAAGTATTAATGTTTTCGGTTAATACAATTATAGAATGGTATGTAAACATTTATCATAAGTGTGAAGATATGATAATAACCACTTTATTATTGCCTCTTGGGCATATCTCCAACATGTGCTCCATATATAGTCATACGTGCTTGCAATGAGAACT
Organism: Avena longiglumis; assembly: GCA_030063025.1. NCBI lineage: Eukaryota > Viridiplantae > Streptophyta > Magnoliopsida > Poales > Poaceae > Avena > Avena longiglumis. The sequence goes on from CP125976.1 coordinate 60,474,379, forward strand.
TGCACACCATTTTCTGTCCAGCCAGCCCGTGGCAGCGGGGCCTCTAGGGAACTACTGGCAATTAAGGTGCTCCTTTTAATAGAGCACCGGAGCAAAGCATTAACACTCCGTGAACACATATGATCCTCACACCACAGCCACCCCCTCCAGTTGTCCCAATTATTGTCACTTTGGGGCCTTTGGATCCCGAAAATGATATGTGTACACAACTTGCAGATAAGACCACAAACAATACTATCATAATGATTCAATAATAAGTTCATATCTGAGATCATGGTACTCGGTCCCTAGTGACAAGCATTAAGCACAACAAGTTGCAACAAAGTCAAATAGCACAAGAGATACTAGGCACTATGCCCTAACAATCTTATTCGATTACATGATAGAACTCATCCAATCCCTACCATCCCCAAGCCTACAGCGGGGTATTACTCTCTCATGGATGAGGGAAACATCGGTCGTTGATGGAGATGTGTTGGTGATGACGATGCGATGATCCTCTCCAAATTCCCTGTCCCGGCAAGGTGCCAGAACGAAGTTTTTGGATCCGAATCTTGGTTTCTGGTGGCGGCGGCGGAGCGGAACTCTCTCTAGAAAACTACCGACCCCCTCCTGAGTTTTTAGGTCAGAAGGCAACTTATAGACGCGGAGGGAGGCCGAGGAGCTGCCTGGGTCGACCAGACCACCCCCAAGCGCGGCCAGAGGTGGGCCCGCACCTAGGGTGGGTATGGGCCCCCAGGCCTCCTCTCTGTTTCCTCTTCTGGCTCCGTGGATCTTCTGGTGAGAAATAGTTTTTGGCATATTTTCCGGGATTTTTCCTGATAGTTCATTTTCTGCACAAAAACAAGACACCAAAGTAATTCTGCTGAAAACAGCGTCAGTCCGTGTTAGTTGCATCCAAAACACACAAGTTTAGAGGAGAAACAATAGCAAAGTGTTCGAGAAAGTAGATACATTTTGGACATATCAACTCCCCCAAGCTTAGCTTATTGCTTGTCCTCAAGCAATTCAGTTGAAAACTGAGTGCGATAAAAGAACTTTCACGAACACATTGCTTCATATGATGTATATATTCTCAGCACAGGAGTAGGTGCATAGACAATTCATAATAAGAAGTATGCAACTAAGTCTACTCAATAGTCATTGCAAGCTATGAAGAGAAACCAACTCAAGAATAATAAGTAGCATGAAACATAAACATAAGCAACATTGCAATGCTTATAATAAGGTATGATAGAGTGGTATGTCGCTTGCCTTTGTTTGAAGAGCACAATATAAATTCTATGGCACCTCTGAAGTTCAAGGGAAGACTAGAGATAAAGATATCAGAGATACAAGCATCAAAGTCATGACATAATTAACCAAGTTTTGAGACAAACACAAGAATGACAACTATGCTCTCAAGAAGGTGCTCATAGAATAAGTGGTGACTCAACAAGGTTGTGAAAACGGTTTTGGAAAGTTTGAAAGGCTTCCAAATGCTGAAAGGAAGGTACTCATTAGCTTTGAGCTCTCATTGCCCCTATCATAAGCATATTTATGTGGTTTAGGTGAAAGTGAGGTCCACTCTAAATTATATGCTTGACAGACCATATACTAGAAATCCCAAGTCCCTTGAGTGCGAGGGCCACTTCGCATATTACTCAACTTTGGGTCCAGGCAAGTTCTTGTCATTGTAAGTATTTGCGTATCATCGAGAACCGCCAATGGGGTACCCCTTGCACATGGTACATGAGCTTTCCCATAACCAAAATGGCAAGGCAAGCATATAATGAGCATCTCAGCAATCTTTTTATTTACTATATGCATATTTTTTATTGAGGATGCTTCATAGATTTCTCACTAAGGTGATGCTGCAAGTTTCCACCATGATTAGGCATGGCTTAGGCTAGCGGCCCAGGTGTTTCTCTAACACAAAATACAAACTCCATGGACTCACAAGTCCCCCTTTCATTTCGCATAGTTGACATCCGCAAACAAAAGACCAAGGTATCAATTAGATATAAACGTATCTAAAAGGTGTTGAAAGCGTTCCCTGTGACAGCACGGTTCTGCTGACTCCCAGCATATAATTTGCAAGCATATAACTTTCATGGACTAGTCACAATGGTTCAGGATTATTAAGTGCATAGAATAAAGTGTGCCATCAAGTTTGTGAGAGCTTTACTAACTAACTTTCTCAACACAGACAAACATTTTATTTTGGAAGAAAACACGACATATAGAATATGCATTGAAATAGAACATGATGCTAATAGGTAGGTATGGTGGACACAGCTGGCAATATTGGTTTTGTGGAGTTGGACGCATAGGTAGAACACATACTCAGTGCAAGTGAAGGCTAACAATAGAGAGGGAACGACAAACGAGAGAGCAATACTGCCATAATCATGCTTGCAACAAAACAAGACTAATTATGACATGAAAGTGATACAAGAACTCTGAGGAAAAATAAATCATCAAGGCTTATTGACTATTGATTAGTAATGTGCATGCGTGAGCATGTTCCAAGTCGATTCACATGAACAGTCAGAGGAGGATACCACAATATCATACCAAAGTATGAATAAAACAATGCAAGTAAACATTCATATGACATGCTACAAACTATTAGCTGAAGGGTTCGCAGCATAGAAAACAAAAATTTTCCTACGATGTGAACTATATACCAAGATCTATTTATACTAGATACAAACAACGGGCGGATGTATATCCGTAGAGAACATACCCTTGAAGACCGACAAAGTTTAACGAGTCCAAACTCGTGGTTGATGTAGACGATCTCTTGCCGATCTCAAGATCGAGAGGAAGTCCTAGCGCAAATCAAATCGCATCCGTGCTCGCACACGCTTGAGGCACCGAGCAACCTCCGCCTCCTCGCTCCAGCGATGCAGTGAAGCACAACTCTTTCTTGCCGAATAGCCCAGGAACATGTATCTCGCTAGTCCGAGACCATGGGGATAAATTCTAGAGGGGAGAGATCCTTCACGAGGAGGTGTAAGTGAGAAGTGAGAGGAGGGCTCCTTTTATAGGAGGAGGGAACCCCAAGGGGTGGCTGCATGGGCTGCCCTCCCTCATCATGTGGGACACTCCACTCACAAAACTCCTCAAATTCCTCCACTCAAAATCCCACTCAAAGATCCCATTAAATTTCCACCAAATTTAATGCAAACTCTCATTAAATAAAACTCTTTTATTTTATTCAGAATTTTGTCAATTACTTTAATGACAAACATTCACAAATAACCTTGCTAGAATTCTATTTCACATGCATAACCACTTTATGCAATTTCACCCGAAAACCTGTTTGGTATCTAGTGAAATAAATTCCTGCGCTTATTTATTCTTTCGGCATGAAACTTTTGCTCCAATTGGATGTCGGTGTCTCTTAAGTGTGTCACCCTACGGTTCGTGAATAATGCGGACATGATCGAGACCCCTCTCGGATCAATAATCGAAGCGGGATCGGAGACCCATCGGCTCCACACATTCAACGATGACTTTCTTGTGATCGTTGGAACCTTTTACGCTAGTATCTTAATCCCTTTGTCTCACGATATATTACATGTCCGAGATTCGATCATCGGTATCTCCATACCTAGTTTGATCTCGTTGACATGCACTCTTTTCTCGTTCGTGATATAACATTCTAGTGATCAAATCACTTGCTTGCAAGCTAATCAATGTGATATCACCGAGAGGGCCCAGTATATCTATCCGTCATCGGGATGAACAAATTCCACTCTTGATCCATGAGCCTCAACATAACACTTTATTAGTTACGAACCCATCTTTATAATCACCTGTTACGGTGTGACGTTTGATGTTATCAAGAAACTCTTCGGTGTTAGTGATTGACATGATCTCATGGTCTAAGGATTAGGATCACTTCGTAAGTTGTTATAGCAATATAAACTCAATGACTTTGATCGTAATGCTATACTTGGATGAATGTTCATCACATCATTACACTAATGTTGTGATCCGTTATTAACAACATCCAATGTCCATGATCGAAACCTTGATCATCTTGTTAATCAACGAGCTAGTTTATGAGAGAGGCTTAACTAGGAACTTTCTTTGTTTATTAAACACACATGTATTAACGTTTCGTATTAATACAATTATAGCATGCAAAATAAACATCTATCATATACTTGGAATACACATAATAAACAATTTATTATTGCCTCTCGGGGCATATTCCTTGATCTCCCACTTGCACTAGAGACAATAATCTAGTTACATAGAGATATATCTAACACCCATTGAGTTACGTGTTGATCATGTTTTGCTCTAGGGAGAGTTTTAGTCAACGGATCTGCTACATTGAGATCCGTATGTACTTCTAAATCTTTATATCTCCATCCTTGACATGCTCGCGGATGGAGTGAAACCGCGCTTAATATGCTTGGAATGCTTGTGAGACCTTGGCTCTTTGGCATTGGCAATGGCACCATTGTTGTCACAATAGATCACCATTGGGTCCAACGCTTGCCAACTCCTAGTTCGGATATGAACTCCTTCATCCAAAGCGCTTCGAGCCGCTTCAAGCAACATATTCAGCCTCCGTTGTTGATCCCGCCACCGCAGGTTGTTTGGAGCTCCTCCAACTAACTCCGCCATTCATGAGAAATACGTATCCGGATTGAGACTTAGAGTCATCCGGATCGGTGTCAACTAGCGTCGACATAACACTTAGCGACGAGCTCTTCTTCACCTCCGTATACAAGAAACATATCCTTAGTTCTTCGTAAGTACTTAAGGATATTCTTGACCGCTATCCGATGTTAGAACGGATCCGATTGGTACCTACTAGTCAAACTAATAGCGTGTGCCACATCCGGTCTTGTACATAGCATGGCGTACATTATAGAGCCTATGGGTGAAGCATAGGGGACTTTGTCCATTATCTCTCTTTCTTCCGAAGCGGACTTTGAGTCTTACTCAATGTCTTGCCTTGCAACATAGGTAAGAACCCTTCTTACTTCCGTCCATTTTAAACTTCTTTAAAATCTTATCAAGGTATGTACTGCGATAGCCCTATTAGGCGCCTAGATCTATCTCTATAGATCTTTATGCCTAATATGTAAGACTTCACCTAGGTCCTTCATTGAAAATTTCTTTGTTTAGATAACTTTTAACACTGTTTAAAGTTCTATATCATTCGATCAATAATATGTCATCCACATATAGTATCGTAAATGCCACATTGCTCCCACTCACTTTCTTGTAAATACAAGCTTCTCCATAAGTTTGGACAAATCCAAACTCTTTGATCACCTCATCAAGCGGAGATTCCAACCGTGATGCTTGCTTCAATCCATAGATGGATCGCTAAAGCTTGCACACCTTGTTAGCATCCTTAGGATCGACAAAACCCTTTGGTTGTATCATATACAACTCTTCTTCAATATTACCATTGAGAAAGCGGTTTTGACATCCATCGCCATATTTCATAATCGAAATATGCAGCAATTGCTAACATAATCCTAACGACTTTAGCATCGCTACGGAGAAAGTCTCATCGTAGTCAACTCCTTGAATTTGTCGAAACCCCTTTGCGACAAGTCGAGCTTTATAGATGGTCACATTACCATCGACATGTTTTCCTTTTGAAAATCCATTTGTTCTCCACGGCCTTTCGGTGTGAGGTAATTCCACCAAGTTCCAAACTTGATTTTCATACATGGATTCCATCTCGGTTCATGGCTTCTAACCATTTGTTGGAATCCGGGCTCATCATCGCTTCTTCATCGTCGCAGGTCATTATTTTCATCAACCATGAAATTTATGAGGATTTCCGATATAGCTCGGGGCTGCAGCGTCTGTTTGACCTGCGAGGTTCGGAGTACTCTCTTTTGGAGTTTCATGATCATTATCATTAGTTCCTTCTTCAACAGTGGAGCCAACTCCGGAGCGATTTCCGGTTGCGCTACTCGCCATACTTTGAAGAGAAGGTTCCATAACCTCTTGAGTTCTACCTTCCGACTACTCACACCTTCGCGAGAAACTCTTTCTCTAGAAAGGATCCATTCTGCAACAAAAACCTTGCCCTCGGATGTGATAGAAGGAATACCCAATAGTTTCTTTAGGGTATCCTATGAAGACGCATTTTTCCGCTTTGGGTTCGAGTTTATCCGGTTGAAGTTTCTTCACATAAACATCGCAACCCCAAACTTTAAGAAATGACTTAGGTTTGTTTCCAAACCACAATTCATCTGTGTCGTTTCAACGGATTTAGATGGTGCCCGATTTAAAGTGAATGCAGTTTCTAGTGCATAACCCCAAAATGACAACGGCAAGTCCGCGGAGACATCATAGATCGAACCATATCTAATAAAGTACGATTCTGACGTTCGACACCATTTATTTGTGGTGTTCAAGCAGTGTGAGTTGTGAAACAATTCCACACTCTTTCATGTGAGTGCTAAACTCGTAACTTAGATACTCACCTCCAGTCGGGGCCGTAGAAATTTGATCTTTCTATTACGATGATTTTCCACTTCATTACGAAATTCCTTGAACTTTTCAAAGGTTTCGGACTTGTGTTTCATCAAGTAGATATAACCGTATCTACTCAAATCATCCGTGAAAGTAACAAAATAACGATATCCACCTCGGCAAACACACTCATTGGACCACATACATCCGAATGTATGATTTCCAATAAATCATGCCTGCTCCATTGAACCGAAAGCGGCGTTCTAGTCATCTTGCCCATAAGGCATGGCTCACATGTATCAAATGATTCATAATCAAGTGATTCTAAAAGTCCATCGAATGGAGCTTCTTCATGCGTTTAATGCCAATATGACCTAGCAATTGCCACATATGCGGATATATCATCACTAAGTTTAATCCTTTTAGCATCAATATTATGAATATGTGTAACATTATCATCGAGATCCAGAAATAAACCATTCAACATTGGTGCATGACCATAAAAGATTTCATTCATATAAATGGAACAACCATTGTTCTCGATTTGAATGAAAAACCACTTTGCATTAAACATGATCCGGATACAATGTTCATGCTCGGTCGAGCACCAAATATGATTATTTAAGTTTATAACTAATCCGACGGTAAGTGGAGAGGTAGCGTTCCGGCGATCACATCAACGTTTGATCCATTGCGACACGCATCTTGACCTCACCCTTGCTAGCGGTCGCTTTATTCATGACCCGATTCGAGTTACAAATATTAGCAACTGAACGGTATCAAATACCCGGTGCTCTGCGAGCACTAGTCAAGTACACATCAATAACATGTATATCATATATACCTTTGTTTGCCTTGGCCTTCTTATGCGCGGATACTTGGGGCGCTTCGATGGCTGGTCCCTTACAATAGTAGCACGGTATCGGACTTAGGTCCAACTCGGGTTTCATTTCGCGCAGCAACAGCTTGCCCCTTACTTCCTTCCGTTTTCCCTTCTTGTCTTTCTTGAAACCGGTGTTCCTATTGATCATCAACACTTGATGTTCCTTTTGATCTCCTTGCAGTTTTAAGCATTGTGTAAGCTCGGGAGAGACTTCTTCATGCCTTGCATATTATAGTTCATCACGAAGCTCTTATAGCTAGGTGGCGTAGGCTGCGAACACGATGGATGCCTAAGTCAATGGGAATCGTTATTCCTAAGGACACAAGCTTATCGGCGTAACTCCGACATCTTGAGTACATGCTCACTAACGGTGTTCTCTTCCATCATGCGACTAAAGAACTTTTACGAGCATTGTAGCTCTCTGACATGTGTGTCGAAAATCATTTTCAACTCACCCATTGTATCAAAAGCATTGCCGTTTTGAACGCTTTGAAGTTCGGCTCTAGCCCATACAATATGCCGCAATGAACTAAGTTGTGGTCCTCCGAGTCGATAGACATTCTTCTCCTCGTCGGGGCATCGTCAAAGGTGGGGGCCTAACGGCGCTTCTAGCACATATTGCTTTTGTGCGTGAGAGGAGAATCCTCAAATTCATGGCCCATTCGGTAAAGTTGCTACCGTTCGTTGCTAGTTTCTCTTTCTCCATGAACGCATTGAAATTAAAAGCGGTGGTGCCATCTACAACAGAATTTGTAAAGTTTAGACTAAGTGTATGATAGATTGAGTTCAACTAATCTATATTACGAATGAACTCCCACTCAAAAGCGACATCCCTCGTGTCCTTTTGGTGATTACATGAACCAAATCCACTATACCAAGTCCGATCATCACGTGAGTCGGTATAGCTTCAAAGCGAGCATCAAATGGGCATCATATCAACTATATGACTCATGCTTAACCTTTCGTCGTGTTCGAGGCCATGTGCGTACATGCTAGGCTCGCCAAGTTAGAACCTTAGTATTTTTGCGTGTAAGCATCTTACACCAAGTATGGTCGAGGATCCAAGTACACCCGATCATCACGTGATGTCTTGGGCGGCGAAAACATAATCGGTGCATACTAAAGGAGAACACATTCTTATCTTGATATTTAAATGAGGATCATCTTATTATGCTTAACAAAGCGCTAAATAAGCAATATAAGATGCAATCAAACATCATATGTTTAATAGTGAAATTATATGGTTCCCGGATGATCTTTATCATGTGCATCGTGGTATGATCACTATCATACCTATATGTAAATCCACGGTCTATGGGTTTTACGCTATGTGTGTTAAGAGTATCATCTCATACTTCTACTTACAACACTACCATATCATAACACTAGCCCAGCAACAATCTAAACTAGACGCTTCTAATTTATCCATTGCAAGTTTTACGTGGTGAGGGCTTTCGAGATAGAACCGTTCTTACCTCTGAACATGAACCTAACGAGGATAATCAAATTGTTGACAACTCGCTTGCAAAATAGATATTGACTATAGTAGGAGAGACACCCGCTAGCCACTTATGCAAACTAGTTGCATGTCAAGCGTGGAACAGGTCTCATGTGCGAGGACATGTAAAGTTTGTCCGGGCGCTTCATCCCACTATGCCACCAATATCCAAAATCACAAGAAAGGAGCAACAACATGATCATCATCGCCCACATACTCATATGTGTACTACCGTGTAAAGTATCTACGCATAGATCCGGCTCGATACCTTGAAGGGTTCGCATAGAAAACAAAAATTTTCCTACGATGTGAACTATATACCAAGATCTATTTATACTAGATACAAACAACAGCGGATGTATATCCGTAGAGAACATACCCTTGAAGACCGACAAAGTTTAACGAGTCCAAACTCGTGGTTGATGTAGACGATCTCTTGCCGATCTCAAGATCGAGAGGAAGTCCTAGCCGCAAATCGGCGCAGATCCGTGCTCGCACACGTTCGAGGCACCGAGCAACCTCCGCCTCCTCGCTCCAGCGATGCAGCGGAAGCACAACTCTTTCTTGCCGAATAGCCACGGGAACATGTATCTCGCTAGTCCGAGACCATGGGGATAAATTCTAGAGGGAGAGAGATCCTTCACGAGGAGGTGTAAGTGAGAAGTGAGAGGAGGGCTCCTTTTATAGGAGGAGGGGAACCCCAAGGGGTGGCAGGCGCATGGGGCTGCCTTGCCCTCCCTCATCATGTGGGTGGACACTCCACTCACAAAACTCCTCCAAATTCCTCCACTCAAAATCCTCAAAGATCCCATTAAATTTCCACCAAATTTAATGCAAACTCTCATTAAATAAAACTCTTTTATTTTATTCAGAATTTTGTCAATTACTTTAATGACAAACATTCACAAATAACCCCTTGCTAGAATTCTATTTCACATGCATAACCACTTTATGCAATTTCACCAAAACTTTGTTTGGTATCTAGTGAAATAAATTCCTGCGCTTATTTATTCTTTTCGGCATGAAACTTTTGCTCCAATTGGATGTCGGTGTCTCTTAAGTGTGTCACCCTACGGTTCGTGAATAATGCGGACATGATCGAGACCCCTCGGATCAATAATCGAAGCGGGATCGAGACCCATCGACTCCCACACATTCAACGATGACTTTCTTGTGATCGTTGGAACCTTTTACGCTAGTATCTTAATCCCTTTGTCTCACGATATATTACATGTCCGAGATTCGATCATCGGTATCTCCATACCTAGTTTGATCTCGCATGACATGCACTCTTTTCTCGTTCCGTGATATAACATTCTAGTGATCAAATCACTTGCTTGCAAGCTAATCAATGTGATATCACCGAGAGGGCCCAGTATATCTATCCGTCATCGGGATGAACAAATTCCACTCTTGATCCATGAGCCTCAACATAACACTTTATTAGTTCGAACCCATCTTTATAATCACCACATTGCGGTGTGACGTTTGATGTTATCAAGAAACTCTTCCGGTGTTAGTGATTGACATGATCTCATGGTCTAAGGATTAGGATCACTTCGTAAGTTGTTATAGCAATATAAACTCAATGACTTTGATCGTAATGCTATACTTCGGATGAATGTTCATCACATCATTACACTAATGTTGTGATCCCGTTATTAACAACATCCAATGTCCATGATCAGGAAACCTTGATCATCTTGTTAATCAACGAGCTAGTTTATGAGAGAGGCTTAACTAGGAACTTTCTGTTTGTTTATTAAACACACATGTATTAACGTTTCCGTATTAATACAATTATAGCATGCAAAATAAACATCTATCATATACTTGGAATACACATAATAAACAATTTATTATTGCCTCTCAGGGCATATTCCCTTCATTAGCAAGCTGGAGCTAATCATAGACAAGCAAGAACTACTAAGCATCCATAATGACATACACCTTACACAAACAGGCTAATCATGCTCACAATGATGAGTATATATACAAAAAAGAAAACAAATAGAGTTCGTTACCAGCCTCTTGCGACTCCTCGAGTTGTCTTAATCTTCATTATTGCTCTCCACTTGTGTGACTTGAATGATTAACATGAAAACCAATATCCACTGAGGACGGCTGAACCCTGTGAAGAACTCACAAAACCAAAGAAGAAGAACAAATATTTTTGGTGTTTTTGATTTTTTTAGAAACAAGCAAACAAAGAAGAAACAAACAAGAAGTAAACAAAGCAAAACAAACAAAGCAAAATCTTTTTGGATTTTTCTTTTAAGGCAACCCAAAGCAAAGAAACAAACCAAGAGAAACAACGATTTTTTTTGGTATTTTTGTGTTTTTTAGAAAGAATCAACAAGAACATAAAAGAAAGCAAAAATAATGGATATACAAAGAACCGACCGAACATGATATATAGATGAGTGTGATGTAGGTGTACCTCCCCCCAAGCTTAGGCTTTTGGCCTAAGTGGGGCTCAATCCCATGGTGCCAAAGTAGATGCACCTCCGTAGTGTGTCGAGGAAACTCCCTCGTCCTGGTACGAGCTCGAGGCCTCCCCTGTGTAATATGCAGGGTCATATGAGGGCGCTTCCCCCTGATAGTGCCCGTGGAATTTGAGAGAGCGCGGCTTGTCATCCATCTCCCCCTTCATGCGTGACCAAGGTCCCTGAGAAATAATGAGCAAAGTGGTTTGGGGTAGAGGGATCTCTTTCTCTTCCCCGTCAGTAAACATCATTCTATAGACCAAGTTCTCAAGAGTAGAGCTAGAGGTGACAAAGTGGTGTGCCTTCATGGCAACAAGATGAGTCTCTGAGGAGCCAAAACTGTATCATGTGGATCAACAGCAATGCCCAAGGCAGCAGCAATACGAGTAGCAAAAATTCCCCCATAAATGGGTCCCCTAGCAGCTAAACGACGAGCAATGAGGGAACCAAGATTATACTTCTCCTCACCGTAGAGCGCAGCAGCTAAGAAGGCCAACTGATAGTTGGATATATTACTAGTGTTCTCCCTACCAAGAACACTGGTGGTAAGATAGTATGTTAAGTACCTGATGGCTGGAAGTTGAATGTTCTTTATCTTCCCTCGTTGAGCTCTGCGGTCATCATCATTGGTTATTCCTCGGTATAGTTCCAGCAAATCAGCGGGAAGAGCTGTAATCTTCTTTGATGACCCCTTTGTACCAAGTCCTAGGGTCTTGCAAAAATTCTTCAATGTCATAGAATGAGCCCTGTCATAAAGTCTGAAAGATACAGAAGGATTGAACAAACTATTGGTGAAGGAGAAACTCTCCACAAATGTTTTAGTAAGTGAAGCATATTGTGCACTCTCGTACTCCATGAAACTCGTTATAACAGCCCTCTCAATCAAAGCCATGAAATCATCAAGGATCCCAGCAGCTCGCAAGAAAGTTTGACAAGGAAAGGGGAAGGGGTGAGCATCCCCTTCATCTCCCTCGTCACCAAACCGCGGAGTGATGAGATCCTCATTGTATAAGGGTCTAGAGCTGGTAGATGACCTTGGGAGCCTTGCCTTGCTAGGTGCATCACTCTCAAATATGTCACCAAAGGTATGGTAGTCCATGACTTACCTTTGCTAAAATTTTAAACAACCATCAAACCAAGTGATTTCTAAGTTGATAAATGATGAGCAACTACTATAGGAACTTGCTAGAGGACTACACATGCATCAAAACAAAGTTTCTAAGTATAGAACAAGCATGCAAACTCAAACAACCTGACACCTACAGTAGAAAAATACTCAAGATACGGTCTACCAATTACAAATCTAATTGGACAAGTGGAGGAGGCACATTCCAAGGAGCAATCCCTCCAAAAATCAGCACTTGAGATGGGCTGAACAAGGAGATCAAAAATCACGAGGAAGAACAACAAGAACTCGAGCTTGAGCAAGTTTTCCGGTGTTTTTCGGGAGAGAGAAAGAAGGTGGCTTTGAGGAGGCAGCCTGGAGGGGCCCAGGTGGGCCAAACCCCCCTAGGCGCCACCACTAGGTAGGTCGTGCCTATGGGTGTGGAGCCTAGGGGTGGCCCCCTGGGTCATCTCAGGTGCCACTCTGCCCCTTTTTTCGAGGAAAAATTTATTCTGAATCTTTTGGGATTTTTTGGGAAACTTTATTTTGGCCAATTTTCAGGGTATGAAAATTGATTTTCTCGCAGAAACAGTTTTTCAGAAGAAGCAAAACCAAACCAAAAGCCAAACTACATGAGCTCTAAGAGACTCAAACAAGCAAACAACTAACAAAACTAAAACTAAAACTAAAGCAAAGACTAGGAAGGAGAAAAGAAAAGTAAATCAAGTATAACCATAGTGGAAACATTGTTTTATTCATAAAAATCCTTTTGTTAACAAGGTTGATCAAGTCTTGTTACCAAAACAATATTAAATGAGACAAAACTTTGTACTCCTATAAGTGATTATGTTACCTCATACTTGATAGCAATGGTACCAATCATAATAGTTTCAATATTTTCTTGTGGAATGGGACAATGTATTTCTCCAACCTTGATGCCTTCAATGTTTTCAATAGAATTCAGGCAATAACTTCTAACAACCTTCTTAGGGAAATAGATAGTGTGCTATTTGTCATTAATATTAAATATTACTTTTCCTTAATTACAATTGATGACTACACCTGTAGTATTAAGAAAAGGTCTCCCAAGAATAATGTACATATTATTATCTTCAGGCATTTCAAGCACAACAAAATCAGTTAAGACCATGCTTTTATGAGCTACTTGAACAGGAACACCCTCACATATACCAACAGGAATAGTAGTTGACTTATCAGCCATTTGCAAAGATATATCAGTTGGTATCAACTTTTCTAGCTGGAGCCTCTTGTAGAGAGAAAAAGGCATAACACTAACTCCAGCTCCAAAATCACATAAAGCAGTCCTAACATAATTATTCTTAATGGAGCAAGGAATAGTTGGTATACCTGGATCACCAAGTTTCTTTGGAACCTTACTATTGAAGGAGTAATTAGCAAGCAAAGTAGAAATCTCCTCATTATGAATCTTCCTTTTATTAGAGACAATATCCTTCATATACTTTGAATAAGGAGGCAGTTTAATAGCATCAGTCAAAGGAATTTGCAAGAATAAAGGCTTCATCCACTCACAAAACTTGTTGTAGTGTTCTTCCTCCTTTGTCTTGTGTTTCTTACCTGGAAAAGGCATAGGTTTCTGCACCCAAGGTTCTCTCTCTTTACCATGTTTATTAGCAATAAAATCTTCCTTTGTGTACCTAGTGTTCTTAGTGTGTTTCTCAAGTTCTTCCTCAACTTCCTCTTTATCAGGAGACTCATCAATATTGCCACTCTCAGTTTCAGCATCAGAGACAAATATACTATTAGGATCTACAGCAGGTTCAAGTGGTTCCTCAACTTCCTTATGTTTCTTTTTCTTCCTCTTACGAGGACTACCACTATCCTCAACTTGTTGGGAATCCTGCTCTATTCTTTTAGGGTGCCCTTCAGGGTATAAAGGATCTTGAGTAGCTGCATCACTCCTAGTTTTAATTCCATAAGCATGTGTATTACTTGAAGCATTAACTAGCATATACTTTTGTACCTTAGCAAGTTGATCAAGTTGGGTTTGAACCATTTGAAAGTGTTTACAAAGCATTTTAATATCATTAGAAGTTCTTTCCACAATATCTTTCAACTCATGGATAGCTCTAGACTTTTCCAATAAATGATTCTGAATCTGATTATTAAAATGACCTTGTTTAACAATAAAAATGTCAAGTTCCTCTAAGCATTTATTAGGAGGCTTACCATAAGGAATATCACCTTCATCAGAGTGTTGGAGAGAGTGTACCTCAATAGTAGAAGAGTGGGGAATTGGCTTACATAATTCTTCTATAGGAGGTAGATTCTTCACATCTTCAGCTCTAATACCTTTCTCCTTTAGACACTTTTTAGCTTCCTTCGTCACTTCATCATTTAATGCAATAACTCCCCTCTTCTTTGTTGTTGGTGTTGAGCTGGTTCAGAACAATCGTCAGAGTAATAGGCTCAGGTGTATTCAGCTCAGTTGAAGTCCAATCATCATAATTCTTGCTTATCTTGTTCATTAATTCTTCAACATCTGTAGGAGTTCTTTTCCTAAAAACACAATCAGCAAAGTTATATAGGTAGGTCCTAGAATCATCAGTTAGTCCATTATAATAAATATCAAGCAACTCATTCTTAGGTAATGGACATCCAGGATATGCATGGATCAAGGAACAAAATCTTTTCCATGACTCAGGCAATTTCTCTTCTTCTTCCTGTTTAAAATCAAAAAGTCTCTGCAAAGCAGCATGCCTAGCACTGGGAGGAAAATATTTATGGAAGAAAGAAGCAATCAAGCAATCAGGGCTATCAATAGAACCAAGAGGTAATCTATTAAACCAAGCCTAGCTTCTCCTTTTAGTGAAAAAGGGAAGGTCTTAGCAACAAAGTACTTGCACATTTTAAAATCATCAGAGAACAAAGCACTCATAGTAGAAAGCTCATTCATATGAGCCACAACACTCTCATTTTCAGTACCACAAAAAGGTTCTTTCTCAATAATATCTAAATAAGACAAATCAATAGAGAAATCATAATCTTTATCTTTGATATCTATGGGAGGGGTGGCAAACTTAGGATCATAGGACTTCTTAGGCATAATAGTACGTCTAGCAAGGAGACTCTTAATAGCACTAGCACCATGTGTGTTTCGGCACTCTTACACAAATTCATCAGTGAGCTCTATGTAACCATCATTAATATGAAAACTCTCACTAGCCTCAGGTGAGCTAACAGGTGTAATAGTGTATTCACTAGGAGTTTTGGTATTTCCTAGACTAGCCATAGTAGCATCTAGAAAAGGACCTAATGAACCACTCGCATCAAGCACATTAGAAGTAACATCATGAGTATCAAAAGCAGTTTCAAATTCAGCAGTAGTAGCAGTGTGTGTAGCAGGAGCAT
Organism: Avena longiglumis; assembly: GCA_030063025.1. Taxonomy (NCBI): domain Eukaryota; kingdom Viridiplantae; phylum Streptophyta; class Magnoliopsida; order Poales; family Poaceae; genus Avena; species Avena longiglumis. The sequence continues at coordinate 60,490,185 of CP125976.1, forward strand.
GTGGTGGTGGTGGTGTGACAAGCTTACTTATAACCGACGGTGAATCAAGAGCAGCAGAGGTGTTTAGGACTGTACCTCTTCTTGTAGTGGATGGTAAAATAGGGAACTTTCCATCACGAGACTTCCCCATGATGAAAGGAGTAGCAGTGAACAATAATAGATCCAAGTGAACTTACAAATAAAGCTATGCTCCCAAAGAAGCGGTAGCGGAAAATAGTCTTGATGACCCACAAGTATAGGGGATTGCAACAGTCTTGGGTAGTATTACCCAATTTATTGATTCGACACAAGGAGACAAAGAATACTTGCAAGCCTTAACAACTGAGTTTTCAGTCAAGCACTGAAATAGTTCTTGCTCAAAGTTTACAAGAGTAGCATTTGTAGCAACAAGAATAATAACAAAGGAAAGTGAACAATAGCAATAGTAACACTAACGGTAACCAATAGGATTCGAGTGCGGTAGGCATAGGGATGGATGAACGGGCGTTGCATGAAAGAGTCTAAACATGTATCTTCAAGATCTAGGGCATTACAGATAAATAATAACAAGCATCCAAGTACTAAACAATCCTAGGCATGTGCTCCATATATAGTCATACGTGCTCGCAATGAGAACTTGCACAACAACTTCTGTCCAGCCAGCCCGTGGCAGCGGGGCCTCTAGGGAACTACTGGCAATTAAGGTGATCCTTTTAATAGAGCACCGGAGCAAAGCATTAACACTCCGTGAACACATGTGATCCTCACACCACAGTCATCCCCTCCGGTTGTCCCAATTATTGTCACTTTGGGGCATTTAGATCCGGACAATGATATGTGTACACAACTTGCACATAAGACCACAAACAATACTATCATAATGATTCAATAATAAGTTCAGATCTAAGATCATGGCACTCGGGCCCTAGTGACAAGCATTAAGCATAACAAGTTGCAACAAAGTCAAATAGCACAAGAGATACTAGGCACTATGCCCTAACAATCTTATTCGATTACATGATAGAACTCGTCTAATCCCTACCATCCCCAAGCCTACAACGGGGGATTACTCACTCATGGATGAGGGAAACATCGGTGGTTGATGGAGAAGCGTTGGTGATGACGATGGCGATGATCCTCTCCAAATTCCCATCCTGGCAGGGTGCCAGAACGGAGTTTCTGGATCCGAATCTTGGTTTCTGGTGGCGGCGGCGGAGCGGAACTCTTTCTGAAAAACTATCGAACCCCCCCCTGAGTTTTTAGGTCAGAAGGCAACTTATAGACGCGGAGGGAGGCCGAGGAGCTGCCTGGGTCGGCCAGACCACCCTGTGTACGGCCAGGTGAGCCCGCGCTGGGTGGGTCTGGCCCCTGTGCCTCCTCTCTCCTCTTCCGCTCCGTGGATCTTCTGGTGAGAAATAGTGTTTGGCATATTTTCCGGGATTTTTCCTGATAGTTCATTTTCTGCACAGAAACAAGACACCAAAGTAATTCTGCTGAAAACAGCGTCAGTTCGTGTTAGTTGCATCCAAATCACACAAGTTTAGAGGAGAAATAATAGCAAAGTATTCGACAAAGTAGATATGTTTTGGACGTATCACGCGTCGGCATCCAATGTCGGGCCTTTTTAACTGGTCGCGGGCGGCCATCTTCCACAACACATCACTCTCCTCCCTCCAAGGTAGCTAGCTATGGCCGGCGGTAATGGATCTAGGGGAGGGTAGGACGACCACCGGGTCCTTGACGTGGCCGTTGAGGCAGGCGGAGGGCGCGGAGGACGTGGCCAAAGCAACACCCCGACACGCTCTCATTCACCACCGTCATCGCCCGAGCTCGATCCAATCGACATCAGACTCGCCGGCATCGAGTTTGTCGTGACCATCCACTAGGGCATGGTGTGGGACAAGTTGCTCCTTTCCTGCAAATTCTCGTCGCTGGTCGACGGTGCAAAGCCTCAGTAGGTCATGCTGCGGGCGGCCGGTTTGAGTACCGGCACGTGGCCGGTGGAGGTGTTGTTCGATCGCCTCGGCCAGATGTTCCTAGCAAAAGGATGGGAGGAGTTCGCTCGCCTGCACCAAATCTAAGTCGACAACTTTATCGTCTTCAAGTACGACGGTGAAGCCATGCTCTTCGTCAGCGTCTTCGACGACACCATGTGTCGTCGCTACTACCAATCCGACTCCGACGTGTAGGCTAGGTTGTGTACTCACCATGTACGATGTTTGGAATTAAATTAGTAATGTGGGCATCGACCATTTGCAATGACAAGTTTTTATTCGAGTCTTCAAATATGTTACAAGCAAATCACGACCACAACACTACAAAACATCATTCTAACTATGCATCGCCTACAGCGTTGGCGACGCCGACGGGTTGGTAAGACCCCATCCTTCGTTGAGAGCGCGGAAGATCGCTTCTTGCATCTACAACTCTTCTTAAGCTTGGGCGAGGCGAACACCCATGTAAGCGTCGTCGAGATTGGCCCGCACCGCGTTCCGAAGCTTGTCAGGCACTTTTGTGAGCGCTAAACGTCTTCTGCTCTTCTCTACGGACATCGGGGTTGCCACGGAGGCCAGCGCAACGACACAGACGACCAAACATGGTGGTTCGTGGTTGCGGGTCTGGTTTGAACATATCTCGGTTGGTCTCTCCTTGTTTAAGACCGTGCCTGGACGCGACGGGAAACATCTCGGACTGGCGGTGAGATGGCAGGGCGGCAGGAACACACTAAAAAAAGCCGGCGTGAACGATGGCTTATTTGTCAAACATGGACAGATAAGTCGTATCGCTGGGCGCGGCTGGCTGGACAGGCTGAACCATGAGCCAAAAACTACCATGGTACAATTTAAAGGGGTAGAAACGGAGTTTTGATGGGCCGTATTTGTCGGCCCGGTGTAAGGATGGCAATAATGGGCAGGGTATGGGCAGGGTAGAGCAATACCATACTCATACTCGTGTAGTCAATGGATATAAAAGCTTACCCATGTCCGTATCCACGGATATAAAACTTTACCCATACTATATTCAGCGGGTACCCGTACCCATTGGATACCCGGCGGTATATCCAATAGTACACAAGTTATTCAAAAATTTACTTTTATCAATAGCATATTTTTAAAAAATGCAATAATCTCTACTTACTAATAGTAGACGAGTACATGAACGTATCAAATTGAAGTTTAGAAGTCGCAATCTCATACTCGTCTCTAGGCTTCTTGGCCGTATAGGTTGAAACTCTATAGATAAGTTTGACATGTCAATTTAAATCGGCAGTATATGGGTATACCCATGGATACAAGTCTATACCCATGCTCGTACCCGTGACTTAACAGCCAGGATATGAGTATTATACATGGATATAAAAGTGTATCCATGTCCGGTGAAGATATCCTTACTCCTCCCAACTTTTTTCTACTCCTTGTATATCACCGATTCCGGCGTTGCCGGCGCATAGTGGCCGCCACGTCGTCCCACCATAACCTAGCCGTGGCAAGCAGGAGCATCGATCGGGCGTACTAGCTACGTCCGAACAAGAATGCTGTCACCCACTTGGGTAACTAGGAGCACGTCTAACACCACACCCTGCAGATCCCCCAAGGCGCCGCCGTCCTCCTCGACCCTGCAGAGGTCCGGCTCTCCTGCAGGGAGCCCTGCAGGCACTATCCTGCAGCTGCAGGACCAATAGATCGGAGACATCCGTCCTGCTAGGCTTTTTTTTTTTGACGAAAGTCCTGCTAGGCTTCGCCTCTCAGATAACATAGCGTATCTCTCAAATTGCAGTTAATCCCCATAAAATCAGCTATAACAAAACTTTTCTCCTGCCTAATGATGTCTCCGAGAAGAACCTTCCCGCGTTATTCATTTCTCCTACCAATCTCGATTGAAATTGCAGCCGTGTAGATTGAAGAAATCGGGGAAACCCTCACGGAAAATTTCCTAGCAGGACGGATGTCTCCGATCTATATGCCTTGCAGGATAGTGCCTGCAGGGCTCCCTCCTGTGCAAAAGACGCTTTGCGACGACGTTGGTTAGATCAAATCAAACCGTACAGCTCACCAATCGGGATTCGGTAACCGTATTCGTCTCGGATCCGGGAAGCCCTCGATCGCTTCATATAACGTCCAGCGGAGGCGGTACTCTAATCTCGCATCTTCAGATTGAAACTGCAAACCACTACACATATATAGTACGACCGAGTGGATTCGTGGGCGTACGTGGTAATCGATCGTGGAACCAGTCGACCATGGCGGATCAGAACCGTGCTGATCAGGAGGATTCGTAAGTTTTCTACTCAGGCATACGCACGAACGCAAATTTATCTCTGTTTTATGTATTCCTTCCGTATGGCTGAAATTAGAAATGTCATCCGAGAAGGGATTCCTATGTTTCTAAAACTTGCGGAAACTCGAAATGTATCCGAGAACAAATTCTTACGGCTATAAAATTTGCTGAAGCTAGTAATGTATCCGAGAACAAATTATTGTGACTCGAGGAGTTGACATACTGTGATTCTGAATAAATCATATGCTCTGTTTCATCAAGGTATAAGGACAATTTGCTCGTCTCGCCAGAGGATCCCAAGCAACACCATCATTCTCAAGTTGGGGTCTCACGTGCCGCTTCAAAGGGGAGATATGCAAGGTGAAACTCCTAACCTCTTCATTTTTCTCTTGAGCTGCTCTCTGCTGGACACCATTGTGCATCTTCATTCAGTATTCTGAAATGTGATTGCATGATTGGTAACTCAAATACTCAGGTTTCAGTATTAATTTGTCCATTTTTCTTCATATTACAAACTGTTCTTTTCCTGGGAATGGTTAATACAATTCTTCCATCCCCGTATGGCTAGCCGGATTGTGTTCTAGAAAAAAAAATGTTACACACTCCCAAGGTGCATAAGTGATGGACGGAGAATTTTACTGAATAATTGACAACTCATCTTCCTTTCACTGGAATTATATTCAAACCATGTGTTCTGGTTCAGGTTTAAGGAGAATATGACAAAGCAACAGCATCGTTCTGAAGTTGCCATTCCATGCGCCGTTTCAAAGCAGAGGTATGCAAGTTAAACTCCTAACCTCTTTACTTATCTTTTTTTTCTCTCTATCCAACACTATTGTGCATCTTTATTCGTATTCTGAAATCTCATTGCAAGATTGATAACTCGAATCTTATGGCTACGGGTAGTTGTCGTCTATTTTGTACTCCCTCTGTCCCAAAATAGATGTCTTACGTTTTTTAAAATTCGGATGAATGTATATACTAAATAGTGTCTAGATTCATCAAAATTTTGATAAATTTGAGACATCTATTTTGGGATGGAGGGAGTATATATTTCTAACTTATTTTCATGGAAATGGATAACACGGCTCCTCCTGTTCCCGAATGGTTAGCTGAATTTTGTTCCTTTTTAAAAACCATTCTACACTACGAGTTGCATAGACAACATGTTAAGAATTTTACTGAAAAACTCAGCAGTTCGTTCTAAGAAAATAATGTCACAACCGCTCATGTTTTCCTCGCATTGTGTTAAGTTATATTCTTTGCCTGTTTCTGCTATGCAGCTATTCAATTCATCATGTCAAATTTGAATTCCAAAACAAGCTTCACATTTTTTAAACATATTTCATGAACTCTGCATGCACGTTCATTGTAAAAGAGAAACAACTGGGTAAATGGTATTCCCTAAATCAGCGACACTTATTATGGATCGGAGGTAGTGCTAAATTTCGTGGACTTATGGCACGGTATTTGATCTTTTTCTATGACATAACAATCTGTTAACCATATTGGATCAGGAGTAGAGCTGGTTGGATGTCCAAGGAGAGGAGCACTCCTGAAGGTATCAACTTGAAGCAACATGCTCATAGGTTTCAGTTCCCTTTCCCTGATCCCCCGATGGAGGAGCAGGACCTTTCCCTGGAACTGGAAATTTTCTCTGGACCTCCAGTTGTATTGAAAAAGAGGAAACCTCCGGAGGTGAGGAACGCGCTCCGTGAAAGAAGAGTGGCGGCCAGACAAAGGGTTGCACGCAATCACGCTGAGGTAGCCCTGCTTAAATACAACAGAGCGAACAACACGAAGGTCTTCCTCTATCTTTCTGTATTTCTCTCTTTCGCTATTGAGGTGTGACAATCCGGTATTTGTATAATCGGATGGTGTCTAGACCTAGTTTGGTGATAATGTTCATATTGTGTTAGGATTTTTGTCCAACTATCATGCATTTAAGCGAGCATTTTAGGTTTCGAACCTGATAGTCCTAACGGTGTTTTTTTGTTTTGTTTTCAGTTTGAGCTGGTGGAGATACGAGTAATCTCGATATTTTTTGAGTTTGGAGGGGGTTGCATCCATTACAACTTCACAGCTAAGCAGCCCGAGGATGGCAGCACCAAGCTATTCTTCTCTGAAGTTGACTACTCTTTTCGGAATGAGAAAGATGTGTTGTTGTGCTGTATAGTTGGGGAAAATGACGCAGGTACGCACTTGTTTATTTTGGCTTCTTCCATATACCATATGGTACTATTTTCTTGACAGTCCATATTACTTCTTCCTTGCTATTCACATGTTTCCTTATTGCTCATGAGGTTTGCATCAATCTCATATACTTTAATCATGGTCTCATATATACTTTAATCATGGTCTCATATTCTTTCTCATTTTAATCTTAGGCTAACTCTTTATTATGTTTTTCCAGGCCATTGCTATGGTTGCGTGAACTACCGGCCTGTTGTTCACCCAAGCAGCCAAGCATACGGTGGTGGTAGTAGCACCTGTATTGACTATCCTGGTTCAGATGGCGATAGCACGGACAGCGACTAGTATTGAAGCCTGGTGGTTAGTGCTGGCATGTGTGGCTAATCTTCTGGAGTGTCGTGGCTTGTACTGGCAAAAGATTAACTTTTGATTGTAACATAAGCGTACTGCAGTGCATAAATGAACCTGAGAGATGTGGACATGTGATGGAAACCTGAGTTTTAATTGAACGTTGGTGTGGTAGTAGCACCTGTATATGCTTATTCTTGTGGCTGGTTTTGTGTATGCTTTTTGACTTCTCCATCTAAATGAAATTGTTCGCCTTGCTGTGGATGGAACAAGTGAGATGGGGGTCAGGTGTGTTGTGATGTGACTGCGGTGTTTCATCCCCGTCGAGCTGGAATTGAAATGGACATAGGGTGTCAAGTGGGATCTCAAAATCCATCAGTAGTTCATTTCAAATTCTAGTGTAATTTTGAGCAATTTACACTAGATTTTAAGAAATGAACTGAGTGGGATTTGCGGGATCCCACCGACATTAGCCTAAAGGCTTCTTTAGAAACTTGCATTTCAGCTGAATGGGTTCAAAAAATACGGCGCTCTAAATTGTTGGCTAAACCATTTGGCTCGAAAATTTTGAACCGGCCTCAAGAAATGTAAGCGGCTTCTGAGTTCGCCAACATTCCTAAATGGACACACTTGTTTTCTTTTCATGTCTACGCCATTAGATCCAGAATCTGCAGAGTATTGTACCGCTCTTACTCCGTGTCAACTCTCAAAGCTAGTACATGTTCTTTTTCTCTAGCAACCAGAGTAAGCGATGCCTTTTTCCTAGGCAAATTAAATGGAAGTTACAATTGGCGCACCACATTTTTTAGGCGGAATACACTGAAAACCTCTAAAAAGACCTTGACGAACCACGCCAAGGGTGACGTGAACTTGCAATTTCTAAGCCAGGCTTTGAGCCCAACATGAATAATACCCTGGGCCAGGCTTTGAAAGCCCGACATGAATAATACTCCATCAGATCCATGATTAATGTCATTGATTTGGTATAACTTTGTACTAAATTAGCACACTTATTATGGATCGGGTGCTAGTAAAGAAAAAAGATGACACAAGAAGATTTTGTAGAGAATACAAAAGATTGTATAGTTGATGAGTTATTGGATGAACTAGCAGGCACAAAAGATATTCTCTAAGTTGGATCTGAAGGCTGGTTACCACCAAACCAGGATGGTTCCGGCAGATGAACTGAAGACAACATTTAAGACTCATAATGGTCAATACTAGTTCAGAGTAATGTCAATTGGGATTGCAATGCCCCCAACAATTTTTTAGTGTGTGATGAACTATGTTTCTGCTCTTTTTTTCAGAAAATTTGTGCTGGTGTTCATGGATAGCATTTTGGTCTACAGTAAGTCTATTGAGGAGCATGTGCATCATCTGTAATTGGTATTTTAGGTTCTTCTGGAAAATCATCTATTTGCCAAGAAAAGTTAATGCTCTTTTCCTGAACCAAAGTTAGAATACTTGGGACATATTATATCAGACAAAGATGTGACAAATAACCTTGAGAAAACCCAAGTCATGCATGGCATGGCCCGTGCAATCTAATGTTACTAAACTCAAGGGGTTTATGGGTTTGACTGGCTACTATAGGAAGTTTGTCAAGAGCTATGGGATTATTGCAAATCCACTAACGATGGATGTATCATGTATGTGGATAGACGAAACTCCTCCCAGGTCGCCTCGCGCGGGGCGGCTTCGGAGGCGCCAAACCCTAGAAAAAGAGGCACCGCGAACTCCTCTCTCCCGGCCGTTACCGCCACCGGCGCCGGCGGTGGCGGCCGCGCCTGGCCGTCGAAGGCGGCGGGCGATGGAGGCGCTCCCCCGATGGGGCCCCTTCACGCAGGCGGATCATCACAGGGTAGTGAGGGTAGCGTGGCGTGAGCGGTGAACCTTGGCGGGGAAGGCAGCGGGTAAGGTGGCAGCGGCAAGGTGGGCGGCATGAAGGCGGGCCCGTCCGAGTGCGCAGCGGCCGCCCGCCCGTGGCGGCTTTGTTCGTTCTCTAGGCGGCAGAGCGGCGATCTGGTGGAGGAGGTGCCGGCAATGGGGTTCCGTTGGAAGACCTAGATCGGCTCTCTAACCCTAGTTTCCTGCTCGATCCGTTCTCCGGAAACCGGTCGGCGGTGTGGGGATCGCTGTGTCGGATCTAATAATGGTGGTGGTCCTTTGGTTTCTTTCGCACAAAGACGAAGATCTGCTTGATGTATGCCCTCGTTGATCTGATCTGGAGAGGAGGGTTCCGGAAGGCTCCATCGGCGAACTCCCATGGGCGTATCATGCCTGGAGATTGCTGGATCGGAAGGTATTCGGTCGTGTGCACCTTGTTTTTCTGGCCGTTTGGTTTCATGGGAGCGTTCTGGCTTCATTGTTTGTTCCCACCAAGTGCCATTCTTAGAGCCATGGTGAAGTCAGATGCGGAGAATGTCAGCAGAGCGGAAATATGAGGGTAGCGATGGTGATTTTTGTTCTTGTGGCGACGGAGATCTGACTGCGTGATCTGGGACTCGTTGCGGTGACTGTTGGTCCGGGAAGACAACACATGGGGAGTTCCTAGTCTTATCTTGCAGGGTGAAAATCCAAGGTCTGGCCTTAACTGGTTGTGTCTGGCAATGACCTTGTTGAAGGCATTGTTTTGTGAGCAAGGACTTTCTTCAGGGTGAAAACCTATGATCTTTGATCGGGCAACGGCGGCGCTTGGGTACTGTTTCCTTCTTGAAGGCATTGTTATTGGAGTGGGTACTACTGGTGTTGTTCTGGTGGTGTCAGTGTTGTTGCTTGGGGATTAGTTCTCTGTAGCGGGACTTTTCTTTTTTTGTAATTCTTCTTTCTTTTTTCTGGGTTGTGTGCATTCGTAGGGCCGCTAGGGCAATGCGTTGTTGCATATGTTGGGTGTAATTGGTATCCCATGTGATATTAATATATACTATTTTACAAAAAAAATTCCACTAATGATATTACTTCAAAACAATTTTTTTGACTGGAATACATCAGCCCAACATGCTTTTGATGCTCTGGAACAAGCCATGTTTATGACACATGTGTTTGCTATTCCAGATTTCTCTAAATCATTCTGGATTGAGACATATGCATGTGATTATGCAACTGGGGTTGTGCTCATGCAAGAAGGGCATCCGGTGGCATATTATAGCAAGGGTCTCAGTATGAATAACAAGAAAATTGCTATCTATGAAAAATAGTTCTTAGCAATTATGATGGTTGTTGTTGGAGACCATATTTGTCTAGAGGCCCTTTTGTGATCAACAATAGGCAACAGAGATTATATCACCCGGAGGATCAGATCATACATACTGATCTAGAGAAGAAGGCAATGAAAGATTGGTGGGGATTAATTTCACATTCCAGTACAAGATAGGGGGAACAAAGTGGCAGATGCCTTGTCATGTGTGAGCCATGCTTTATCCTTGTATTTAGTTCCAGCTGGTATACCGGTATGGATACATGATGTATTGAACTCTTATGTTGTGGAGAACAAAGCCCAACTTCTGTTACAAGAACTAGTTGATGGGAATTTGTTTTTGATTTACATGGGAATTAAGGGCTCATTAAGTTACATGGGAAGGTACGGATTGGTGCAAATATAGGACTCCAAACTAAATTCATTCAGGCATTTCATGCCCGTGCTCTAGGAGGCAATTCTGGCATTCAAACTACTTATCACAAAATCAATAGGTTGTTTAACTAGTCTGGTCTCAAGTAAGCAGTGCAAGATTATTTGAAACAGTGCATTGCGTCAACATGCAAAACATGATCATTGCAAAACCCATGTCTTGTTGCAACCACTAAAGATTCCTCAAGGAGCATGGCGGGAGATTTCCTTGGATTTCATCGATAGGCTTCCTAAATCTGCTAGCTATGATGTGATCCTAGTAATTATTAATAGATTTACTAAGTATGCACATTTCATCCCCTCAAACATCCATATTCTACTCATATAATGGCCAAAGTTGTGTTCAACAATGTGGTTAAGTTGCATACCATGCCTATTTCTATTGTGTCTGATAGAAACAGAGTATTTACTAGTAATTTATAGGAGCTGTTTGCCATGATTGATACCAAGATACACATGAGTAGTGCATACCATCCTTGGAGTGATGGGAAAATGGAGAGGGTCAATCAATCCTTGGAATGTATTTGATGTGTGCAGCTAATGAGGAACCAAAGAAATGTTACGGCTAGTTGCCACTAGGCGAGTTTTGGTACAACACTTCACACCATTCCAACATTGGCTGTTCTTATTTCAAGGCTTTGTACAAAGAAGAACCACATTACCGCACACAACTAAAAATAGTGAAGTAAAAGACTTCTTGGTTGAGAGGCAGTCTGCTTCTGGGATGTTGAAGTATCAACTAGAGAAAGCACAACTGCGAATGAAACATTATGCTGACAAGAATGAATCTTTTAGGGAATTTTAGGTGTGAGACTCTGTGTTCCTAAAAATACGGCCTTATGTGCAACGATCAATGGTGAGAAGGAAATTCCCTAACCTGTCATACAAATTATATTGGACCTACAAGATCTTGTCTTAGATTGGGTTTGTAGCATACAAGATGGAGCTACTTGCATCAAGTTAGATTCGTCCAGTATCTCATGTGTCAAAACTAAAGCCACTCAAGCCAGATTTCACAGCAACATATCATGAATTTCCTGCTCAGGTACAACTAGATGTCCAAGACGTTGAGCCTAAAGAAATCCCGGAACAATGCCTATGTAAGAAAGGGAATGCAACATATGTGCAGATCAAGGTGAAATGGTCTTATCTTCCAGTCTATGCGTCCACTTGGGAAGACTATGATGTATTGCGAGCTCGCTTTCCACATGCACTAGCTTGGGGAGCAAGCTTGTTCTTCACGGGAGAGGTGGTGTAACATATACTAGCAGTGCGCCTGATGCGATACGGTAGAACTGGTGTGTGTGTGTGTGTGTGTGTGTGTGTGTGTGTGTGTGTGTGTGTGTGTGAGGCGTGCACCCAATGTTGTCGTGGGACACTTTGTTGGAACCCCAAGAGCAAGGTGTGATGAGCACAGCAGCAAGTTTTCCTTAGTAGAGACCGGGGTTATCGAACCAGAAGGAGGAAGGAAACGTCACACTGGTGTTGCAAACAACGTGGAGACCTGCACAACACAAACTCAAGACTCTGTCCCAACGAATCAGTGAGGTTGTCAAGCTCACCGGTTTGCTATAACAAAGGATTAATTGTATGGTGTGGAAGGTAAAGGTGGTTTGCAACAAGTAAATAGTAACAGTAGAAGATGTATCAATAGTAAAGATTGGACCGGGGTCCATAGTTCACTAGAGGTGCTCTCCTTGGATAAACAACATGGCATGAAGGGTAAACAAATTACATCAGGGCAATTGACAGGAACTGAGCAAGGCATAACTGAAAGGATACGGATGTCGCCTAGAGGGGGTGAATAGGCGATTAAAACTTTTCCTAGAGTGGCTCAACAAAGGCGGAATAAAACTAGTGTTTACTTTGTTAAGCACAACCTAGAACAACTAAGGTTCACATATGTGCACCAACAACTTATGCTAAGCAATACAAGCAACAAAGTGATAGCAAGATATATATTACTTCAAGCACGAAGGCTATCACAATGTAAAGTGCATAAGTAAAGAGCTCGGGTATAGATATAACCGAGGCACGCGGGGACACCGATATTTTACCGAGTTCCTCCCAACATGGAGTATGTCTCGTTTGGAGACGGGGAGATATCAAACCACCAACGCCACAAAAGGCCTCCCTTATTCTCCGGTGAATCTCACCCCAACGGGATCGATCCATGCTTCCACTATCGGTGCACTTGTCGGTGGCAACCGGAACCTCTCACAAGGTTGGGGCACTTCTCCACAACTTAATTGGAGGCTCCCAAAAAATGCCACAAAAGGCCTCAACAAATGCCACCAAGGCCACAAAATCGTCTAGGGTTCCAAGAATCCAAGAGGGACAAGCTCCAATGAGCAACTCAAAACAAATCCTCCGAGGAGAACTCAAACCGATGCACCAAATGCAAATGGCAAGAACACCACAAATATGCTCAAATCCCTCACTCTCAAGTTCCAACAAAGCTACTAAAGCTATTGGGGGAACAATAGAGGAGGAATCAAAGAGAGACACAAAATCCCCCAAAATCTAGATCCCCAAAGATACACTCACAAAGAGATGAATCGGTTAGGTCAAAACGTGGGTCTAGATCTCCTCTCTCTTCCACTCAAATATGGGCAAGAATCATCGGAGGGAAAATATTAGGCAAGCTTCAAGATCTAGAGCAAGTGTGGACAAAGTTTAGCCTAATAGATAAGAGAGGAGCTACCGGAACTGAAAATGGGCAAAGGCTTATAAAGAAGGCCCAGAAAATCTAGCCGTAAGGTTTGAGTTTTGAAGGTCCGGGATTTAACGGATTGGACTGCAAGCACAACCCAGAGAAAAGCAGAGGAGAGGAATCGAGGCAAGCTCAGACGATGTTGGTGAGGCCAAGCAAGAAGAAGTGGGTCCAAAGAATGGCAAAGCGCAGAGTTTAGAAAGAAGGCATGAGCCACAGAGAGCGCAAGGAGGCAAAGCAAGAGCAAGAAAGGAATCGCAAGGCTCATGGTCAACGCGGCCCAGGAGGCAAATGTAGGGTTCGCAGCATAGAAAACAAAAAATTTCCTACGATGGGAACAACTATGTACCAAGATCTATCTACTAGATACAAACAACGGGCGAATGTATATCCATAGAGAACATACCCTTGAAGACCGACAAAGCTTAACGAGTCCAAACTCGTGGTTGATGTAGACGATATCTTGCCGATCTCAAGATCGAGAGGAAGTCCTAGCGCCGCAAAACAGCAGCGCATCCGTGCTCGCACACACGTTCGAGGCACCGAGCAACCTCCGCCTCCTCGCTCTAGCGATGCAGTGGAAGCACAACTCTTTCTTGCAGAATAGCCACCGGAAACATGTATATCGCTAGTCCGAGACCATGGGGGATAAATTCTAGAGGGAGAGAGAGATCCTTCACGAGGAGGTGTGAGTGAGAGAGAGGGAGGGGGGCTCCTTTTATAGGGAGAGGGGGGCACCCAAGGGGCTGAAGGGTTTCGCGGCATAGTAAATCAAAATTTTCTACGGATGCGAACATAGGGAAGCCAAGATCTAATCTAGGAGATGCAAACAACGAGAGAGATTGGATTAGATCTTCATACCCTTGAAGATTCAGACAGTGAACGCTCGGGAACGTGGGTGATGTAGTCGACTCGCTTCTCCTCGCGATCCGATCCGATCTAGCACCACAAGTGGCGGTGCCTCCGTGAGATGCACACGTGCAGCACCTCGACGTATCCTCCTTCCTCGGACCAGCAAGTATGGTGGAGAGACGGATTGGATCTACAACACGACGGCGTGGTGTATATGGTGGAGAGTTTCTGCAGCAGGGCTTCGCCTACACGCAGTCGGGAGGGAGAGAGAGAGGAGGGCAGCAGGGCGGCTAGCTTTGGAGGGGAAGGTGTGGAGGGGTGGTGCGTCCCCAGCCCTCTTTATATAGAGGGGTGGGCGGCTGCCCTTGCCCCTCCCCCAAGTCCAAACCGGCAGCCCCAAAGGAGGAGGAGTGGGGGGCAAGGAACCCCCCCCTTCTAGAAGGTCTAGATTAGGGTTTTATCCCTCTTGGCCGGTTGGGCCCTATGGGGCCTTGTGCCCCTGGACCAATGCGGCCAGGGCACTCCCTCATAGGCCCATGCCCCCTACCGGAAGGTGGGGCAACGTTGGTCCCCTTCCGGAAGGTTCTAGAAGCTTCCAGTACAATACCGATTAACCCGGAATAATTCCGAACTCCAAAACTTAATCGCTTATATGAATCTTATTCTCCTGACCACTCCGAACCTCTCGTGATGTCCCGGATCCCATCCGAGACTCAACAAAAACTCATAAACCAATTATCCAATCTATCTTAGCGAGACACGTTAAGTGTGTGACCTCGGGTTCGAATATGCGACATGATCTTCTATCAATAATCAACGGGTCTGAAACCCATATTGACTCCCACACATTCATCGATGATCATATCGGATGAACCACGATGCCGTGATTCAATCAATCCCATATATATATTCCTTCGTCTCGCGATATTTTACTTGCCCGAGATTTGATCGTCGGTATCGCCATACCTAGTTCAATCTCGCTCACGCAAGTACTTTACTCGCTCCGTAATCCGATATCACTTTGTGATTAACTCCTTAACCACATGCTTGCAAGCGTGTTGATATCGACACGAAAGGGGCCCAAAGTATATCTCTCCGACTTGGGAGGACAATCCCATCTCGATACATACAACCCAACAGATACTTTCCGATCACCTGAGAGACACCTTTATGATCACCCTCTCATAGGATGACGTTTGATGACCTCAAAGCTTTCTTCCGATACCAGGGAGTTGTATTATCTCATGGTCTAAGGAATACAATATTTGATATAGGAAAAGCTTCGCAAAGATGAACACGATGACACGATCTAATTGCTTCGCTTAGTTTGGGTCTCTCCATCACATCATTCTCCCAATGATATGATCTCATTATTAATTGACAACTCATGTCCATGGTTAGGAAACCTTAACCATCATTAATCAATGAGCTAGTCCTTAGAGGCGATTAGGGACACGGTGTTGTTCACAAACCACACAAGTATTAAAGTTTCCGCTAATACAATTCTAGCATGGAATATAAACATTATCATGAACAAGAATTATAATAATAACATCTTTATTATTGCCTCTAGGGCATAATTCCAACAGCCTCCCACTTGCACTAGAGTCAATAATCTAGTTTACATTTGGCAAAAATCTCACACCCATGTCACCGAGGTGATCATGTTTTACACGTGGAAGAGGTTTAGTCAATGGATCTGCGACATTCAGATCTGTATGTACTTTGCTAATCTTCGATCTCCATCGCTATATAATCTCGGATTATATGAAACTTTGTGTTGATATGCTTGGTCTTTGGATGATATCTTGGTTCCTTAGAGAGTGCTATGGCGCGGTGTTGTCACACAATATCTCCAAAGGTCCAATGCACTTGAACCACGCCAAGCTCGATGATGAAGTTCTGATCCAAACTCCTTCACTTGACGCTTCGGCAGCCCATGTATTCCGCTTTCATCAGATCCCGCGATCACGCTTTGCTTACTTTCTCCACACAGACTCTCCTCCATTCAAAATATACACGTATCCCGTCCGAGATTTAGAATCATCCTTGTTTGTCAAAACTAGCGTCGACGTAACCTTTACGATTTAGCTATTCATCACCCCATAGACTAAGAACATTTATTTAGTCCTATTTAGGTACTTTAGGATGTTTTTCACGGCTGTCCAAAGGTTCCACTCGGATCACTTTGATATCTCGTCACAAACTAAGAGCATTGGACACATCCGTCTAGTACACAAGATGGCATACATGATAGAACCTATGGCCGAGGCATAAGGCACTTTGCTCATAGCTTCCTATCATTTACCAGTATGGACACCGAGCCTTGCTCAATATCTTACCTAACAACATAATCTTTGAACCTTTCTTTGACTTATCCATTACGAACCTTTTCGAACTTTGTCTAGGTATGTACTGCTTAAAGCTATCAGGCCTTTGTCTATCTCTATAGATCTTGATGCCCAATATATAAGAGCTTCACCTAGGTCTTTCATTGAAAAACACTTGTTCAAATAACTCTTCACATCGTTAAGCATGTTGATGTCATTTCCAATAATCAATATGTCATCCACATATAGTACCGTAAACGCCACCGAGCTCCCACTCACTTTCTTGTAGATACAAGCTTCAGAGCAATTTGGAACAAATCCAAAGCTCTTGATCACTTGATCAAAACGAAGGTTCCAACTCCGAGATGCTTGCTTCACCCATAAATGGAACGCTGAAGTTTGCATACTTTATCGGATCCTTAGGATCGACAAAACCTTCGGGTTGCATCATATACAACTCTTCATCAATGTTTCCATTGAGGAATGCGATCTTGACATCCATCCGCCATATTTCATAATCATGAAACGCAGCAATTGCTAATAAAATCCGAATGGACTTAAACATCGCTACGGAGAGAAAGTCTCATCGTAGTCAACACCTTGAACTTGTCGAAACCTTTCGCGACAAGTCGTGCTTTATAGACGGTAATATTACCATCCGTCCGCTTTTCTTCTTGAAGATCCATTTGCACTCAACGGCCTTCGGTCGCTAGGAGGGTCCACCAAAGTCCATACTTGGTTTTCGCTCATGGATCCCAATTCGATTTCATGGCTTCTATCCATTTCTCGAGTCCGGGCTCATCATCGCTTCTCATAGTTCGAGGTTCACCGTCTTCTACTAACAAGACAGTCAAGACAGGGTCTTTGTACCACCTGTGAGGGGCACGCGACCTTGTCGACTGCGACGTTCGAGCTTGAGATCGTCAGAAGCTTCATGATCCTTGTCATTAGCTTCCTCTATTGTTGGTGCAAAGCGATCGAACCATTTCAGTGCGCTACTCTCCAATTCAAGAGAAGGTTCAATAACCTCATCTAGATCTACTTTCCTCCCACTCACTTCTTTCGAGAGAAACTCCTTCTCAAGAAAGGAACCGTTTTCATGACAAACACTTTGCCTTCGGTTCTGTGATAGAAGGTATACCCAATAGTTTCCTTAGGGTATCCTATGAAGACGCATTTCTCCGCTTTGGGTTCGAGCTTGTCCGGCATCAACTTCTTGATGTAAGCTTCGCATCCCCAAACTTTAAGAAATGACAACTTAGGTTTAGCACCAAACCATAGTTCATACGGTGTCATCTCAACGATTTAGATGGTGCCCTATTTAAAGTGAATGCAGCGGTTTCTAATGCATAACCCCAAAATGATAACGGCAAATCAATAAGAGACATCATTGATCGGACCATATCTAATAAGGTTCGATTCCTGCTCGTGACACACCATTACTGTGGTGTTCCGGTATGGAATTGCGAAACGATTCCGCTTGCTTTAAGATGCGTGAGAAAATCAGAACTCAAATATTCACCTCCACGATCGGATCGTAGAAACTTAATCTTTCTGTTACGATGGTTCTCCACTTCATTCTGAAATTCTTTGAACTTTTCAAACGTTTCAGATTTATGTTTCATTAAATAGATATACCCATATCTACTTAAGTCATCGGTAAAAGTGAGAAAATAGCGATATCCACCGCGCGTCGAAACACTCATCGGTTCGCATACATCGGTATGTATGATTTCTAACAAGTTCGTTGCTCGCTCCATCATACCGGAGAACGGGGTTTTGATCATCTTGCCCATGAGGCATGGTTCGCATGTGTCAAATGATTCAAAATCAAGAGACTCCAAAAGTCCATCAGAATGGAGTTTCTTCATGTGCTTTACACCAATATGACCTAGATGACAGTGCCACAAATAAGTAGTATTATCACTATCTACTTTGCATCTCTTAGCCTCAATGTTATGGATGTGTGTTTCATCCCTTTCGAGATTTAGAAGAAATAAACCATTCACAATAGGTGCATGACCATAAAAGATGTTACTCATATAAATAGAACAACCATTATTCTCCGATTTAAATGAATAACCGTCTTGCAATAAACAAGATCCAGAAATAATGTTCATGCTCAACGCAGGCACATAATAACATTTATTGAGGTTTAAAACTAATACCGAAGGTAAAACTAAGGAGAGTGTGCCGACGACCATCACATCAACTCTTGATCCGTTGCCAACGCGCATCGTAACCTCATCCCTTGCAAGCCACCGTCTATTCCGTAGCTCCTGTTTCGAGTTACAAATATTAGCAACTGAACAGGTATCAAATACCCAGGCACTACAACGAGGGCTAGTAAGAAAACATCAATAACATGTATATCAAATATACCTTTGATGGTGCCAGCCTTCTTGTCCGCTAAGTACTTTGGACGATTGCTTCCAAAGGACCCTTGTCCTGCAATAGAAGCACTCTGTCCGGCTTAGGACCACTGAGCTTCTTCTCGTAGGGCAACGCGCTCGCCGCCTTTCTTGAAGGGCTTCTTTGCACCTTTACATTTCTTGAAGGTGGGCTTGTTGACCATCAACACATGATTATCCTTTTGATGTCCACTCGCGCCTTCACTGCGAAGAGCTCTGGATCGACAAGTGGAACCAATCGATTGTGAGTCACTACAAAAATTTTGTAGCTGAGGAGGGTGATTGCAGAACCCTATCAATCTTGAGCTCCTCCGAATCGCATTCCAGTTGCTCAAGGCGTTGAGTAGCCCGTCATCTTAATGGCGTGCTCACTAACGGAACTCCTTCCTCCATCTTGCGCTTAAAGAACTTCTCGAAATCTCATATCTCTCGAACGGGCCCGAGTCTCAAACATGGTTTTCATTTCGAGAATCTCAAAGGGCCCGGATAGTCTTCAAAACGATTTTGAAGTTCGGTTCCATAGCAAACAACATGGTGCTCTTAATCACACCATAATCATCTTTGCACGATTGATAGACAGCTTTTCTCATCAGCCTTGAGTAGCAGTGAGGGTCACCTAACGCTTCCAAGGACATAGTCCTTTTGACCACCAGAGAGAATGATTCTCGATCATGAACCAATTGGTGAAGTTAGACCCATTGTTTCTAAGCTTTTCCTTCTCAGCAAAAACGTTGAAGTTGAAGTTGGACTTGGCCATTTGATCTACAATATTTGCAAGTACAAATTAGACTATGTTCATGATAACTAGTTCAACTTCTAATCGAATTACTAGATGAACTCCCACTAAATTCAACATCCCTCAAGTTGTTTAGTGAACATGATCCAAATTCACCACACCTAATCCGATCTTCACGAGAAGAGATGTGGTTTCAATGGTGGACAACGAAGTGTCGATCATACCATTCATATGACTCATTCTTAACCTTTCGGTTCATGTGTTCCGAGGCCATGTCTGTACATGCTAGGCTCGTCAAGTTAGACCCAAGTATTTCCGCGTGTGCAAAACTGGCTTGCACCCATTGTATGTGAGCGTAGAGTCTATAACACCCGATCATCACGTGATGCTTGGACACGACGAACTTTCGCAACGGTGCATACTTGGGGAGAACACAGTTTTTATCTTGATCTTTAAGTGAGGAATCATCTTATAATGCTACCGTCGCGATCTAAGCATAATAAGATACATAAAAGGATAAACATCACATGCATATAACTTTATGTGACATGGTATAGCCAATCTTCGCTCAATGATCTCCATCTTGTGCGTGCCGGCATGATCTCCATCACTCCACCATGATTGCCTCCACCACAAATAGCAACTACAACTATTGCTAACTACTTAGCGATAAAGTGAAACTATTACATGGCGTATAAGAAGTTGACACACAGGTCATACACAATTATAAAGACAACCATATGGCTCCTGCCGGTTGTGTACTCATCGACATGCAAGTCGTGAAACATTACAAAACATGATCATCGCATACATTATACACATCACATCTTGGGCCATACCATATCACAGAAAACACTCCCTGCAAAAACAATTTAGACGCCTCTACTTTGTTGTTGCATGTTTTACGTGGCTTATGGGAGTAGATGCTAAGAACGATTCTTACCTACGAAAAGCCACAACGGTGATATTAGGGTTGCCAAACTCCGGTGTAGATCCCATGACAACTATAGTGAGAGAAACGGCATCCACCACCACATGTGTGGAACAAGCCACACGTCAAGTGCGGGCCGGTCTCATGACGACGTCGTAAGGTTGGCTGGACCGCTTCAATCTCACTATCCGCGCCATAAGAAGAACACAAAAAGAGGCTTGCAACATAAAACATCAACGCCCGCAACAACCATGTTATGCGTTCTACTCGTGAAACACATCTACGCATAGATCTAGCTCGATACCACCGAAGGGTTTTGGCATAGTAAATCAAAATTTTCTACGGATGCGAGCAGGAAGCCAAGATCTAATCTAGGAGATGCAAACAACGAGAGATATTGGATTAGATCTTCATACCCTTGAAGATTCGCACAGCGGAACGTTCGTCGGAACGTGGGTGATGTAGTCGTACTCGCTTCTCCTCCTCGCGATCCGATCCGATCTAGCACCACAAGTGGCGGTGCCTCCGTGAGATGCACACGTGCAGCACCTCGACGTCTCCTCCTTCCTCGGACCAGAAAGTATGGTGGAGAGACGGATTGGACCTACAACACGACGGCGTGGTGTATATGGTGGAGAGTTTCTGCAGCAGGGCTTCGCCTACACGCAGTCGGGAGGGAGAAAGAGAGGAGGGCAGCAGGGCGGCTAGCTTTGGAGGGGAAGGTGTGGAGGGGTGGTGCGCCCCCAGCCCTCTTTATATAGAGGGGTGGGCGGCTGCCCTTGCCCCTCCCCCAAGTCCAAACCGGCAGCCCCAAAGGAGGAGTGGGGGGCAAGGAACCCCCCTTCTAGAAGGTCTAGATTAGGGTTTTATCCCTCTTGGTCGGCTGGGCCCTATGGGGCCTTGTGCCCCTGGCCCAATGCGGCCAGGGCACTCCCTCATAGGGCCATGCCCCTCCCGGAAGGTGGGGCCACGTTGGTCCCCTTCCGGAAGGTTCTAGAAGCTTCCGGTACAATACCGATTAACTTAACAATTTGAACTCCAAAACTGCCTCGCCTTATATGAATCTTATTCTTGGACCACTCGGAACCTCTCGTGATGTCTCGGATACCATCCGAGACTCAACAAAACTCATAAACCAATTATCCAATCTATCCTAGCGCCGAGACACGTTAAGTGTGTGACCTGCGGTTCGAGAATATGCGGACATGATCTTCTATCAATAATCAACAGCGGGTCCTGAAACCCATATTGACTCCCACACATTCATCGATGATCATATCGGATGAACCACGATGCCAGGATTCAATCAATCCCATATATATATTCCCTTCGTCTCGCGATATTTTACTTGCCCGAGATTTGATCGTCGGTATCGTCATACCTAGTTCAATCTCGTTCACAGCAAGTACTTTACTCGTTCCGTAATCCGATATCACTTTGTGATTAAATCCTTAATCACATGCTTGCAAGCGGTGTTGAATTCGATTACCGAGTGTGCCCGAAGTATATCTCTCCGACTTGGGAGGGACAAATCCCATCTCGATACATACAACCCAACAGATACTTTCCGATCACCTGAGAGACACCTTTATGATCACCCTCTCATAGGATGACGTTTGATGACCTCAAAGCTTTCTTCCGATACCAGGGAGTTGTATTATCTCATGGTCTAAGGAATACAATATTTGACATAAGAAAAGCTTCGCAAAGATGAACACGATGACACGATCTAATTGCTTCGCTTAGTTTGGGTCTGTCCATCACATCATTCTCCCAATGATATGATCTCATTATTAATTGACAACTCATGTCCATGGTTAGGAAACCTTAACCATCATTAATCAATGAGCTAGTCCATAGAGGCGTACTAGGGACACGGTGTTGTTCACAAACCACACAAGTATTAAAGTTTCCGCTTAATACAATTCTAGCATGGAATATAAACATTATCATGAACAAGAATTATAATAATAACATCTTTATTATTGCCTCTAGGGCATAATTCCAACAGGGGCCATGCGCCCAGCCATGGGGCTTCCCCCACCTCTTCCACATTCATGTGGGTGGACATTCCACTCACTCAAATGCCTTTCAATTCCCTCCACTCAAAAATCCACTCAAATTCCCATTAAATTTCCACCAAATTTAATGCAAACTCTCATTAAATAAAATTCCTTTTATTTATTCAGAATTTTGTCAATTACTTTAATGACAAACATTCTCATATAACCCCTTGCTAGTATTTCATTTCACATGCAGAAACACTTTGCAATTTCACCCAAAACCCGTTTGGTATCTAGTGAAATTCTCGCTTGTTATTCTTTTTGGCATGAAACTTTTGCTCCAAATGGATGTCGGTGTCTCTTAAGTGTGTCACCCTACGGTTCGCGAATAATGCGGACATGATCGAGACCCCTCTCGGATCAATAATCAGAAGCGGGATCTGGAGACCCATGACTCCACACATTCAACGATGACTTTCTTGTGATCGTCGGAACCTTTTATGCTAGTATCTTAATCCCTTTGTTTCGTGATATATTACATGTCCGAGATTCGATCATCGGTATCTCCATACCTAGTTTGATCTCGTTACCGACATGCACTCTTTTCTCGTTCTCGTGATATAACATTCTAGTGATCAAATCACTTGCTTGCAAGCTAATCAATGTGATATCACCGAGAGGGCCCAGAGCATATCTATCCGTCATCGGGATGAACAAATTCCACTCTCAATCCATGGTCCTCAACATAACACTTTAGTAGTTTTGAACCCATCTTTATAATCACCCTGTTATGGTGTGACGTTTGATGTTATCAAGAAACTCTTCCGGTGTTAGTGATTGACATGATCTCATGGTCTAAGGATTAGGATCATTTCGTAAGTTGTTATAGCAATATAAACTCAATGACTTTGATCGTAATGCTATACTTCGGATGAATGTTCATCACATCATTACACTAATGTTGTGACCTCGTTATTAACAACATCCAATGTCTATGATCAGGAAACCTTGATCATCTTGTTAATCAACGAGCTAGTTTATGAGAGAGGCATAACTAGAAACTTCCTTTTTGTTTATTAAACACACATGTATTAACGTTTCCGTATTAATACAATTGTAGCATGTAAAATAAACATTTATCATAAATAAGGAATACGATAATAACCACTTTATTATTGCCTCTCGGGCATATTCCCTTCAGTCTCCCACTTGCACTAGAGACAATAATCTAGTTTGAAAACTTTGCGTATTAAACACTTATGGATTTTCGGTGTTCCATATACGTAATTGCAAGTGGTTAACATAATCTATGGATCTGACACTTTCAGGTCCGTGTGTATTTGCATGTCTTTGTGTCTTCACGCATCACTCATTTCTCTAATGAGATGGCATTGTATAAATTTGGTCTTTCGGTGAGACCTTTAGTTCCTTGGGGTTAAAACACGTCGATACTATTGTCATACAATATATCTTTAGTGTTAGCCCGTTGCGAACCACACCTAGTTTGATAACAAACTACTTGACACAAATTCCCTCCTTTGCTGCTACTATAGCAGTCATATACTTAGCCTTTTGTTGTAGTATCCGTCACAATGTCTTAACTTTGGAATTCATCCAAATCCATCATGGAAACTTTCTTTCCATTTCATTGTGCCACCCATAGTTTAAATTGAGATAAACTTAATTTGTATCTTGTGACAAAACTAGTATCAATGTAACGCTTTACAATGGACTATTTATAATTGTTTGTCACCTCTACACAAATATATTCTTAGTTCTTCCAAAAGATCATAAGAATATCCTTACTATCGTCCAATGATCATTTTATGATTCATTCTGGTATATGCTCATAACACTTAGATCATAGGACATATCTGGATGTGTACATATCATGGTATGATTGATCAAAACATTCTTGTGATTTCACTCATCAAGTGTCAAAACACTTGAATCTTGTTTCACTTATCTTTCCATGCGACAAGAACTGTTTCTTTTCATTTCTATATTAAACTCCTTCAATATATCATATATGTACGTTTGGCATAACCATATTAGCGTCACCGTCTATCCACTATAGACATTCATGCTAAATATTCAGGTTTTGCCTAAGTCTTTTATCGAAATGAAATTCTTAACCATTGTCAATAAAATATACATCATTTCTAATCAACAAGATGTCCTCCACATAATGTATTAGAAATATGTCTCAGCGCTCCCACTTAATTTCTTGCAAATGAAAGCATCTTCATCGTCTCCAGATGAAAACTCCTTTTTCATCACGGTGAAGATTCCAACTCCGCGATGCTTACTTCAACCATTGAAGTTTGCATGCCCTTTTAGCATCCTTTGAATTTAACAAAACCCCTTGGACCGTGTCTTGTACACGTCCTAGGTAACCATT
Source organism: Avena longiglumis (assembly GCA_030063025.1). Taxonomy (NCBI): domain Eukaryota; kingdom Viridiplantae; phylum Streptophyta; class Magnoliopsida; order Poales; family Poaceae; genus Avena; species Avena longiglumis. Next base: position 60,514,988 of record CP125976.1, read on the forward strand.
CTATTAGAAGAATTTTGTTTTGTTTATTCATTTACCATATACCAAATTATATGTAGTGGTTGCTACTTTAATCCGTCCAGACTAAATATCGCTATGAAAGATCAAATCTTATCATAGTCAACTCCTTGAACATTATCATTAAATACTTTACGACATGTCGACTATTTCATAGATGTGAAACATCCATGTCTGTTTCTTTATAGATCCAAATACGACTGATAGGTTTTTACACCTTTCTAGAGGGTCTTCCAAGTTCAAAACTTGATTTCTCGTGTATGGAACTATCACGGATTTTATGGCTTTAAGCATTTGACAGAGTCAGGGCCCATCATCGCTTCTTTGCATGTAGTCAGTTCAGCATTGTCAAACAATAACTCAAACCTTAGCATTTGATTGTTTATCCGACCTACTTGGTTCAATAGGAACTTTAGATCTCTATGACCACAACCTTTGAGGCACATAAGCTATGAGCGTTATGGCAGCCTCTGGAACGTTTTCTGGTGCTGCGCAACTCAGCACATTTAGCTAAGGTTCGTTAACCTTATCAAAGTTCTATTGTCCTTCCACTTAACTTTTGCGAAAAATTCCTTTTTCAAGAAACTTCACATTTCAAGCGACAAACCCTTTTATCCTTGGTGTTATGGAGAAATAACCAATTGTTATTCAAAATAACCTACAAAGACATGCTCATCCGACTTTGGTTGTAAACATCTTACTTATGTTTTGCATACCAAAATTTAAGAAATGACAATTTAGGTTTTACCCCAAACCATAACTTCCATGGTGTCATTTCAATGGATCTAGATGGAGTTCTTTTCAGTGAAAAAGTGGTAGTATTTAAAGCTTTTAATCTTTTAAAACATAATAGCAGTTTTATAAATAACACCTTTGATCCAACCATGTTAAACAAGGTTTCATTACAAATCTCAAACACTCCATAATCCTGTGGTGTTTTGGGAGATGTAAATCTAGGTGTTTTGCTAAACTTGCAACTCAAATAAATCCCTTTATGATAAAATCATAATTCATTTATTTTTCTTGTTACACTTGTAACTCAAATAAATCCCTTATGATAAAATCATAAACCATTTATTTTCTTGTCACAATGATTTTCACTTCATCTTGAAAGTCTTTGAACATTTTCAAATATTTCACACTTCTTTCTCGTTAAGTGAATATTCACTCAAATTTCCGGAGAAAGTATATGAAGTCGAAACCCATCTATTACGACTGCACATAATGGACTACATACATCGATATGTATAAATTCCAATATTTTAGTCGTTTGTTCTTCTTTGGCCTTTGAACGAAGTTTTAATTATCCTGAGGAAAGTCTCACAAGCGTCACTTGATCAAATCAAAGACTCCAAAAATCCATGAAAATGGAGTTTCTTCATGTTTTATTTCCAATATAATTTAAACAGCGATGTCACTTCATAAGTGTTTTTCAATCATTTGTCTTGCAACATTTTAGCATTAGGCTTTATGGATGTGATTTCTCCAACTAGATTTGTAAATCATCCATCTTATATGGAATATGGTAATTATTTGAACAACCTTTGTTCTCATAATACCTGATTTAAATAACAATTATTAAAACAAATCTTAAAGTCAAGCTTTGATGTCAACGAGAAATACAAACAACAATTTGTTTTTTTCGATGAACATCATCACATATTCTCTTGCTAGTTACTTAGGCCATTATGGTTCATGAATTGCGTCGTTCTGTATGAAATTTCATACCAACCAATTCGGTATCCAATACCCAAGAACCACATTGTTTAACAAGCAAAGAATACAACCATAACATGTATATCATCCATATACCTAAATTGGACATTTCCAATCTTTTCTTTTCTGCCAAATATATTTTATAGATTCTCTTTCAGCATTTCCTTTTCCTTTTAAAAGAATCTATCAACATCAAAAGTGGTGCCATATGCATGACACATAGTCCAAAGCGTGTATATTCAAATAATAATACCTTTGGACTTGCACTTTGAAGTAGATCACCATCATCAAAATGATTGGTATTCTTTCAAAATCCATTCTTTAGTAATCTTTTAGTGTAGTAAACACTTTACATACATATTCTATTCATCCTTATCATGGCGACTTTCATGATCAAGCTACTCTAGCTTATAAAGGTGAATCGTGAGTATAACATTACTTTCCAAAACCCTTTTGGACGATTAGGATGTCTAGCATCTCCAACCTTCGTAAATTCTCATCCAATATGAGAACATATATTATACTCTATCATATTGCAACCAAAAAAATTGTTTTAGATATCGTTATATCTGCCACACATGATGGTTTCTGAAACAATTCTTTCAGCTCCTAGATAAACTTGATATTAAAACAATCAAGAATCATGGAGGCAAACATGATACTTAAGATACTAACATTGGAATTGTTACTCTCGATTTAATACCAACTATTAAATTTCACGGAGTAAATAGAGTTTGCTAAAAGTTTGCAATAGGACTTTAAACTTTGATTGACACTCAACATAATACGATACCAGTTCGTAAAGTAAATATCCATAATTCTATAGTTCTATTATCTCAATTACAACTATGCATAAGGTAGTGAACGAATGCCAATGACTACAACAAATTATGCAAATTCACTTTGATTTAATTTATGATAAATTGAGTTCTACTAATCCAAATTAGAAATGAACTCCCACTCAAAAACGACATCCCTCGTGTCTTTTTGGTGATTACATGAACCAAATCCATTACACCAAGTCCGATCATCACGTGAGTCGGTGTAGCTTCAAAGGCGAGCATCCATATGGTCATCATATCAAAAACATATGACTCATGCTTAAACTTTCGGTCCGTGTTCCGAGGCCATGTCTGCACATGCTAGGCTCGCCAAGTAAGAACCTTAGTATTCGCGTGTGTAACTGTCTTACACCCGAGATATGCTCGTGGATTCAAGTACACCCGATCATCACGTGATGTCTTGAAGCGATGAAACATTGTCGGTGCATACTTAAGGAAGAACACATTTTTATCTTGATATCTAAATGAGGGATCATCTTATTATGCTAATAAAACGCCAAACAAGCAATATAAGATGCAATAAACATCACATGTTAATAAGTGAAATGATATGGTTCCCGCACTTGATCTCCATCATGTGCATCGTGGTATGATCTCTGTCATACCTCTATGTGTAAGGCCAAGGTCTATGGAACCTACACGTTATGTGTGTTGTAAGAGTATCATCTTATACTTCTACTTACAACATCACCATATCATAACACTAGCCCAGCAACAATCTAAACTAGATGCCTCTAATTTATCCATTGCAAGTTTTACGTGGCTTAGGGCTTTCAAAGATAGAACCGTTCTTACCTACGAACATGAACCACAACGAGGATAACCAAATTGTTGACAACCCGTTGCAAATTAGATATTGACTATAGTAGGAGAGACAGACACCCGCTAGCCACTTATGCAAAACTAGTTGCATGTCAAGCGTGGAACAGGTCTCATGTGCGAGGACATGTAAAGTTTGTCCGGGCCGCTTCATCCCACTATGCCACCAATATCCAAAGTACAACTAAGAAGTAATAAAATGATCATCATCGCCCACATACTCATATGTGTACTACCCGTGCAAAGTATCTACGCATAGATCGGCTCGATACCCTTTGTAGGGTTCGCACATAGAAAATAAAAAATTCTACGATGGGAACAACTATGTACCAAGATCTATCTACTAGATACAAACAACGGTGGATGTATATCCGTAGAGAACATACCCTTGAAGACCGACAAATCTTAACGAGTCCAAACTCGTGGTTGATGTGACGATCTCTTGCCGATCTCAAGATCGAGAGGAAGTCCTAGCGCCGCAAAACAGCAAAGCATCCGTGCTCGCACACATGTTCGAGGCACCGAGCAACCTCCGCCTCCTCGCTCCGATGCGGCGAAGCACAACTCTTTCTTCTACGAATAGCCACGGAACATGTATCTCGCTAGTCCGAGACCATGGGGATAAATTCTAGAGGAGAGAGAGAGAGATCCTTCACGAGGTGTGAGTGAGAGAGAGGAGGGGCTCCTTTATAGGAGAGGGGCACACAAGGGGCCATGCGCTCAGCCATGGGGCTGCCCCCACCTCTTCCACATTCATGTGTGTGGACATTCCACTCACTCAAATGCCTTTCAATTCCCTCCACTCAAAAATCCACTCAAATTCCCATTAAATTTCCACCAAATTTAATGCAAACTCTCATTAAATAAAACTCCTTTTATTTATTCAGAATTTTGTCAATTACTTTAATGACAAACATTCTCATATAACCCCTTGATAGTATTTCATTTCACATGCAGAAACACTTTCTGCAATTTCACCCAAAAAACCCGTTTCGGTATCTAGTGAAATTCCTGCGCTTGTTATTCTTTTCGGCATAAAACTTTTGCTCCAAATGGATGTCGGTGTCTCTTAAGTGTGTCACCCTATGGTTCGCGAATAATGCGGACATGATCGAGACCCCTCTCGGATCAATAATCAGAAGCGGGATCTGGAGACCCATACTGACTCCCACACATTCAACGATGACTTTCTTGTGATCGTCGGAACCTTTTACGCTAGTATCTTAATCCCTTTGTTTTGCGATATATTACATGTCCGATATTCGATCATCGGTATCTCCATACCTAGTTTGATCTCGTTACCGACATGCACTCTTTTCTCGTTCTCGTGATATAACATTCTAGTGATCAAATCACTTGCTTGCAAGCTAATCAATGTGATATCACCGAGAGGGCCCAGAGCATATCTATCCGTCATCGGGATGAACAAATTCCACTCTCGATCCATGGGCCTCAACATAACACTTTAGTAGTTTTGAACCCATCTTTATAATCACCCTGTTACGGTGTGACGTTTGATGTTATCAAGAAACTCTTCTCGTGTTAGTGATTGACATGATCTCATGGTCTAAGGATTAGGATCATTTCGTAAGTTGTTATAGCAATATAAACTCAATGACTTTGATCGTAATGCTATACTTAGGATGAATGTTCATCACATCATTACACTAATGTTGTGACCTCGTTATTAACAACATCCAATGTCTATGATCAGGAAACCTTGATCATCTTGTTAATCAACGAGCTAGTTTATGAGAGAGGCATAACTAGGAACTTCCTTTTTGTTTATTAAACACACATGTATTAACGTTTCCGTATTAATACAATTATAGCATGTAAAATTAACATTTATCATAAATAAGGAATACGATAATAACCACTTTATTATTGCCTCTTGGGCATATTCCCTTTAGCGTGCTTTGCGTCGGGCGACGGGGCTAGATCTTGAATGATCGAGGCAGCCAGCGGCAGTGGGCCTGGCCAGGCGAGCTTAGCGAGGCGAGCATGCAGACGAGGCAGAAGCAGCAAGGAAGCACGCGAAAGTGGGCTGGCAAGGGAGAGGCAAACCTACAGGCGGCGGTAGTACCGGCCCACCGAGGTACCTACGGGCTAGGCAGTGGGACCAATCGGGGAGGTAGTGGGCTGCAGCGTCTTGCCAGGCTGATGGCATTGTAGTACCGGTCGTGACCAAACTCTTTTACGTTTTCTTTTTCAAACCGAATAAAGCAAAATACAAACGGTGATAACTTTTGATTGGTAATTCCGGTTGACCTGATTCCAATTGCGTTGGATAGAGGACGACAAGGGCTTCCCAATAAAAAGTATCAAGTAGAATAATGTGAGATACCTCACTTGGTGAGAAACTGAAAAGCCGCATAAATCAAAATCGCAACTAGATACATATGGGAGATCCGATTTTGATGAACAAGAGCTTGTTATGGAGATAACCACAAGCTCTAAATCCTCACATGGATAAGACCAAATAACAACCAAATACGATGATGCAAGTATGCAAAGGTTTGATCTCTCTCCGAACGATGTGACCGAATTACTCATACGAGAGCCCTCTTGATAGTACGGTTATCTATCCTAAACCCGGTATCCTAGACACAACAAGAGACCGGCAAAAGGGAAAACCTATCAAGATTATACCTTTGACTTGAGCATTCCACTTGAGCTCGATGTAGACGGTCTTGCCCTTCTCAAGATGGAACGCCTTTCTTAATTCCTCATCATCGACCCATGATCACCGAGGATGGCAAGCATCAAACATGAGATATTCTATAGATGGCGCATTTTGAGCTTGCACAACACATCTTCTTCTTCATGTCATCGACCTTGAAGCCAACACATGCTCCAAGCGATGCCAATGGACAATTCCTACAAGTACAACTTAATACACACATTAGTCCATAAAGATTGTCATTAATTACCAAAACCACACATGGGGGCCCACTTGTTCTTTCAATAACAATGCAATACTAGTCAGAAAGATCCTATGAGATTCGATTGGGCAATATAACAAGATACATAGACCGCCATCCAACTGCATCTATGACTATAAGTCCACCTTCAGGTTATCATCCGAACCCCCTCTAGTATTAAGTTGCAAGCAACAGACAACTGCTTTAAGCAAAGTGCGTAAGGTAAACAATCCACTTGTTCCATGAACAAGAGACCGTTGTTTTCTCCCTAGTAGCAACAACACATCTACAACCGAAGATATTTCTATCACTTCCCTTGGAAACTAGAGGCATGAACCCACTATCGAGCATAAATACCCCCTCTTGGAGTCACTAGCAACTACTCGGCCAAGATAGCTACTAACAATGGAGAGCATGCAAGATCACAAACAACACAGACATGATAGAACCATAAAGACAAAACCATTAACCAAACTGACATAATAATCTCAATATCCATCGGATCCCCACAAACACAACATGCATGATTACAAATAGATTAGATCTTGATCATGAACTGAGCTCACAAGATCTATACATGAAAGCACAAGGAGGAGATACAACCATCTAGCTACTATATGGACCCATAGTCCAAGGTGTAACTACTCATGCATCATACCGGAGAGAAGGCCTTCGGGATGATCTCCCCTCCAGCAGGGTGCCGGTAAGAACTTCGGATCCCCCGATCTAGGGACGACAATGGCGGCGGCTACAGAAGGTTCCGTAGAGTTTTGATCGGGTACTTACGGTTTCTGCATCCGGGGCTTATTATAGGCAAAGAGGCGAGGCCAGGAGGCGACAGGGGCCACACCGCCGTGCCAGGTCCACCTAGCTCGCGCACTGGGGGTGTGGTGGCGCTAGTTCGCGTCTCCGTCTCGTCTTCTGGATTCGTGTCCCCCACGGTAAAATATCAACTTTGGCTTTTGTCCGTCCCCAATTCGAGAATATTGATTTTACGCCTACGAGACAAAAATAGAAGAAAACAGGCAACTTGCACTGTGGCAACTTGTTAATAGGTTAGTTCCATAAAATATATAAAAACACCTCAAAGTGTAGACAAAGCAAATCAAATTAGATACTAAACAAGCATGGAGCATCAAAATTATAGATCGTTTCGGCGTATCAAGCATCCCCAAGCTTAACTTCTGCCCGTCCTCAAGTAGGTAAGTGATAAAAAGAATAATTTTTTGAGGTGACATGCACCATCAAAACCAAGATGAAACCATTTGCAAGCATTGAAAACTGGGAACAAATAACTCTAAACATGTGCATGAAAGATGGAGTTCTAACAATAGGACATAGTAACTATACATGCAACATGAAAGGCTACAAACAAAGATCATGAATAACATGCATTGAAAAACGTTTGTTTGTTTCACATATAGAAAACATGGCATAGTGGCATTCAGCTTGTCCCTCATAGAGTAGCAAATAGATGCATTGGACACCTTCAAAGTTCACAAGGGTGACTAGAAACAAGTAGCACAAGAATAAGTAATATCACAATATGCATCAATCAATAAGGTTTGGAACACTGCACACATAATGACAACTATGCTCTCTTAATGGTGCCTAAAGGTAGAAGGTGGCGACTCAAATAATGGTGGGAGAATGGCCTTTTATAAAGGAAGCAGGGATTTCAAGTTTCAAAAGGAGCTTCAAAAAATTATGGTACTTGTTAGCTTTCAGCCCTCATTGCCCCTATCATAAGCATCTTGAAGTGATTAAGGTTAAATTGAACAAACTATGGAGTATATGCTTGACATGGTATAAGTTGGCAATCTTAAGTCCCTTGAATACGAGGGCCACACCTCATGCTACTCAACTTCAGTCACTTGCAAGTTCTTGTCATTGTAAGTACATGTGTATCATAGAGAACCGCCAACGGGGTATCCCTTGCACATGGTACAAGAGCTATCCCTGTCGTGGTGGTATCACGACATATGCCATGGGTAGGCTAAAGTTGGGGCCGATGGACGTGGAGGAATCCGGGGAGGTATGATGCAGTGAAGACCGCACTCGTATGAACAAAGAGAAATACAATGTATATTGGAATGAAGCTCTCAAGTGGGGATAACACCTCCTTCTATACATCTAATCTCTTATAATCTTGCCATACTTGTGGCTACAATCATGCTCCTGGAGTTGTATCTCCTATCCTTCTATCTAGATCTCTCTATGAGAGTGGAGGAAGAGGAAGAAGGAGAGCTCCTAGTGAGCAGAGAGGGGAGGAGCCCTTCGGGGGCCTCCTTTGAACGATTCCCCTGGTGCTCCTTATAAAGGGGAGCCCAGGGGATAAGGCTTGTTCATCACGATTGGAATCTCCCTGGCATATTCCCATCATCTTATGAAGATGCTCGGCATATTCCCTAGCATCTCTGAAGGTACTTGGCATATTCCCTAGCATCTCCTTGGATGCCATTGGCATATTCCTTATAGCATGTGTCAGTCTGAGCCATGGGCGTCCCAAGACTGACACCGCTCTTGTGAAGTTTATGCGGCACGATGGAGGGTAGCTATGAAGGTTAGAAATACATCCGGAGATAAATAAAAGGGCCATAGTGAAATAACTCGGCTGGATGCTCCTGTGCAAGAGGAGGTAATTCGGCCCTAAACCGACTTCGGCACGGGAACACAAGGCCCAAGCCGGATCACAGATCAGCGGTAGAACTAATTCTCGAGGTCAGCCGGCTCGGTGCGATTCGGCCCGAGTGGAGCTGGGGGACGTAGATACCCCGGGATGGGCCGCCGTGCTGGCCCACCCGGTTCTTTGGCGGCGGAGGTCACTGGCAGGAGTCCGCGGTGGGCGAATCAGCCCACCGGGCGAACGCGAGCGAGGATCTTTGGGGATCTGGCGACGGAGAGAGTTGGCGGGATCGACAAAGTGAAGCGGTGACGACCCGCGGTGGGCCGGATCCTTCCCACCTCGGCCCACCCGGGGGGATCGATCGGGAGATACTCCTGGCGACGAGGTGTGCAGGCGCGGAGGCGGCTTGTCGGGAGCGAGGGGGAGTTCTGGCGGGCGCTGGCGGCTGGTTCGGCGGTAGTTCGGCATCGTGGGCCGAACTGTTACTTGATTCAGCCCGTTAGTGTTGTTTGGCCTAGGAGGAGTAGTGGGAGCAGGCCGAATTGAGTCTAATTCGGCCCAGGTCCTCTTTTTCCCTTTATCTTTTTTTGTTTATCTTTTGTACTCATATTTAATATCATTTTCCTACATATGTATCTTATTGACTTACTTAATTCACCAACTCTGGGGTACCTGGGGGTACACCCCCGACATTAGTCCCCGAGGCTATGTGGGACTCGTAGAGTCGTGCATAGGCTTCATATTAAATATTCACAGAGTTGTCTTCTGACTTATAATCTCTTGGTTGCATAATGTTTTTGGGCAAATTTGTGACTTTGTCCTTCTTGGGCTCTGCTCATAACCTCTCTGGGCAGGTTTTTTCGACTTCTGGCCTTCTTGGGCTCTGGTCATAACCCTTTTTGGCTAAGTTTCCAGACTTCTGCCTTCCATGGGCACTCGTCATAACCCCTTTGGGTAAGTTTCTAGACTTCTGGCCTTCATGGGCTCTCGTCTTTTAACCTCTTTGAGTAAGTCATGAGTTCCTGCCTTCTTGGGCGTTGCTCTTTTAACCTTATGGGGTAAGTTATGAATTCCTGCCTTCTTGGACATTGCCCTTTTAACCTCATTGGGTAAGTTGTGAGTTCTTGCCTTCTTTGGCATTGTTCTTTTAACCTCATTGGGTAAGTTGTGAGTTCTTGCCTTCTTTGGCATTGCTCTTTTAACCCCATTGGGTAAGTTGTGAGTTCTTGCCTTCTTTGGCATTGCTCTTTTAACCCCATTGGGTAAATTGTGAGTTCTTGCCTTCTTTGGCTTCGCTCTTTTAACCTCATCGGGTAAGTCGTGAGTTCTAGCCTTATTCGGCCTTGCTCTTTTAACCCCATTGGGTAAGTTATGAGTTCTTGACTTTTTGGGCATTGCTCTTTTAACCCCATTGGGTAAGTTATGACCTTTTGCCTTCTTGGGCTTTGCTCTTTTAACCCCATTGGGTAAGTTATGAGCTCTTGCCTTCTTGGGCTTTGCTCTTTTAACCCCATTGGGTAAGTTATGAGCTTTTGCCTTCTTGGGCTTTGCTCTTTTAACCCCATTGGGTAAGTTATGAGCTCTTGCCTTCTTGGGCTTTGGTCTTTTAACCCCATTGGGTAAGTTATGAGTCTTGTCTCTCTTTGGCACTGCTCTTTTAACCTCTTTGGATAAGTTATGAGTCTTGGCTCTCTTTGGCACTGCTCTCTTAACCTCATCGGGTAAGTTATGAGTCTTGGCTCTCTTTGGCACTGCTCTCTTAACCTCATCGGGTAAGTTATGGGTACTTGCCTTCTTGGGCATTGCTCTTTTGACCCCATCGGGTAAGTTTTGAGTTCTTGCCTTCTTGGGCATTGCTCTTTTAACCCCATTGGTTAATTTGTGAGTTCTGGCCTTATTGGGCACTGCTCCTTTAACCTCCTTGGGTAATTGGTGAGTTCTGGCCTTATTGGGCACTGCTCCTTTAACCTCCTTGGGTAATTGGTGAGTTCTGGCCTTATTGGGCACTGCTCTTTTAACCTCTTTGGGTAAGTTTTTATCCGAGTCATCTGATTCCAAATCCGAGTTTCCTTACTCAAAATTTACTTTATGCCTAAGTCTGAGTCATTTAACTCAAATCCGAGTTACATGATTAAATCCGGGTTAACTTATCCAATTCCGAGTTACTTTACTCAATTTTGACTTGCATCCCGAATCTGAGTCATCTGACTCAAATCCGAGTTAACTCATCCTAAATCCGAGTTACTTTACTCAATTTTGACTTGCATCCCGAATCAGGTCATCGACTCAAATCAGTTAACTCATCCTAAATCAGTTACTTTACTCAATTTTGACTTGCATCCGAATCTGAATCATCCGACTCAAATCAGTTAACTCATCCTAAATCAGTTACTTTACTCAATTTTGACTTGCATCCCGAATCTGAGTCATCGACTCAAATCCGTTAACTCATCCTAAATCAGTTACTTTACTCAATTTTGACTTGCATCCCGAGTCGTCATCGACTCAAATCGAGTTAATAACTCATCCTAAATCGAGTTACTTTACTCAATTTTGACTTGCATCCCGAATCTGAGTCATCTGACTCAAATCCGAGTTAACTCATCCTAAATCCGAGTTACTTTACTAAATTTTGACTTGCATCCCGAATCTGAGTCATCTGACTCAAATCCGAGTTAACTCATCCTAAATCCGAGTTACTTTACTCAATTTTGACTTTATGTCTTAAGTCTGAGTCATCAGACTCAAATCCGAGTTATATGACTCAAATCTGAGTTAACTCATCCTAAATCTGAGTTACTTTACTCAATTTTGACTTATATGTCTTAAGTCTGAGTCATCTGACTCAAATCCGAGTTATATTACTCAAATCCGAATTAACTCATCCCAAATCCGAGTTACTTTATTCAAAATTGACTTTGTGTCTTAAGCCTGAGTCATCTGACTCAAATCCGAGTTAACTCGTCCCAAATCCGAGTTACTTTATTCAAAATTGACTTTGTGTCTTAAGTCTAAGTCATCTGACTCAAATCCGAGTTATATGACTCAAATCTGAATCACCCGTTTGCCACGATATAGCTTGATTTGGCGTGATGACTATAATTTGCCTTTGATATGAATCCGAGATATGGATCCGAGATTAAGCTTTGGGATATGACAATAGGGCTAACCGCTGAGAGATTTGATTCGAGATGTAGATATGAGATATAGATTCGAGATATGATAAGATGGTCACTTAGTCGTCCGAGATATGGGGTAACCTGGCAAGATGGTGAGATATCAATTCAAGTCATAACATAACCTGGCAATTTGGGGAACTGAATAAAGCTTCGGCATGAATCAGAGATATGATTAGTACGCTGAGTCTGAACACCAATCCGAATTATAATATACCCTGTCAAGCTGAATCAAATGTTAGTCCGAATCAGAGACAATCTACCGAGCTGAGTTAAAGATTAATTCGAAGCATAAACAAAATGACTCAAACTATATCTGAATCATAAGTAAGCTGACTCAAATTCTACCTGGGTCATAAATAAGCTGATTCAACTTATGGCCGAGTTAATAATAAACTGGCTGGTGAGCTGAGTTAATGGATAATCCAAAACATAAACTAACTGACTCGAAATCTATCTGAATCACAAATAAGATGATTCAACTTATGGCCGAGTTAACAGATAGGCTGGCTGATGTACTGATCTAAATCAACATGATGTTCTCTCAACCCAAAGGTGACTCTAATGATAAGTTGGCTAGTCCCCGGGTTAAGTTCTTTTCTCCCCGGGGTGAAGGATTGAGTGTAGGTGACTGAGTTATCTGGCACTTACATTACTTGGAGAAGTGTTTGGGTGGGTTTTGCTAGGTCATTCCTGCCCTGCTGAGTTACTTGGTACTTACAGTAAGCTTGGAGTAGTGCTTGAGTCCTTCTTGCTGAGTCTCACCTGCTTTAATGAGTTAGACTTGGAGAGTCTCTGCGCTTACCTCTTTGTTCTTTGTTGACTTGGTGAAGCTGAATGAGCCCTGTGAGGAAGAAGTTGATGAAGATGTTCCCGTCCGTATGGAAACCCAACCAACGCCACTAGAAGGCCCCACGGTGGGCGCCAAATGTCGTGGTGGTATCACGGCATATGCCATGGGTAGGCTAAAGTTGGGGCCGATGGACGTGGAGGAATCCGGGGAGGGATGATGCAGTGAAGACCGCACTCGTATGAACAAAGAGAAATACAATGTATATTGGATTTAAGCTCTCAAGTGGGAATAACACCTCCTTCTATACATCTAATCTCTTATAATCTTGCCATACTTGTGGCTACAATCATGCTCCTGGAGCTGTATCTCCTATCCTTCTATCTAGATCTCTCTATGAGAGTGGAGGAAGAGGAAGAAGGAGAGCTCCTAGTGAGAGAGGAGGAGCCCTTGGGGCCTCCTTTGAGCGATTCCTGGTGCTCCTTATAAAGGGAGCCCAGGGGGACAAGGCATTCATCACGATTGGCATCTCCCGGCATATTCCAGCATCTTATGGAGATGCTCGGCATTACCTAGCATCTCGAAGGTACTTGGCATATTCCTAGCATCTCCTTGGATGCCATTGGCATATTCCTTATAGCATGTGTCGAGCCATGGGCGTCCCAAGACCGACACCGCTCTTGAAGTTTGTGCGGCACGATGGAGGTAGCTATGAAGGTTAGAAATACATCTGGAGATAAATAAAAGGGGCCATAGGGCGAAATAACTCGGCCTGGATGCTCCCAGGCAAGAGGTAATTCGGCCTGGCCTAAAACTGACTCGGCCTGGGAACTCAAGGCCCAAGCCGGATCACAGATCAGCCCAGCCGAACTAATTCTCAGGGTCCAGCCGGGCTCGGTCTGATTCGGCCCGCAGAGTGGAGCTGGGGGACGTAGATGCCCCGGGATGGTCCGTCGTCTTTGCCCACCCGGTTCTTTGAAAGCGGAAGGTCACTGGCAGGAGTCCCGCGGTGGGCCAAATCTGGCCCACCCGGGCGACGTAACGCGAGGATGCTGGGGATCTGGCGACAGAGAGAGTTGGCGGGATCGACGAAGTGAAGCGGTGACGACCCGCGGTGGGCCGGATCCTTCCCACCTCGGCCCACCCGGGGGGATCGATCGGGAGATACTCCTGGCGACGAGGTGTGTGCATGAGGCGGCTTATGAGGCGAGGGGAGTTGGCGGGCGGGCTGGTTCGTGTTGGAGATATGCCCTAGAGGCAATAATAAATGTAGTTATTATTATATCTTTGTGTTTATGATAAATGTTTACATTCATGCTATAATAGTATTAACAAGGAAACATTGATACTTGTGTGATTTGTAAACTTAAATTTGAAGTCCCTAGTATAGCCTCTATACATCACTAGCTAGTTGGTTGATAAATGATTGTGGTTTCCCTATCATGAACATTGAGATGTTATCAACAACAAGATCATATCGTTAGGAGAATGATATGATGGACATACTCCTATAGATAAGCGTAGCATAAAGATCAAGTCATTTCAATAGTTCAATTGTTATATGCTTTCTGATACATAGTAACCTAATTCCTTCGACCATGAGATCATGCATATCACCTTTACCGGATGGATGCTTTGATGACATCAAACACCACACCGTAACTGGGTGGCTATAAAGGTGGCATTGAGTGTTCGGAAAGTATTGGTTGAGACACATGGATCAAGAGTGGGATTTGTCCATCCATATGACGGATAGATATACTCTGGGCCCTCTCGGTGGAATGTCATCCAATTGCCTTGCAAGCATGTGAGCTCACAAGGGATCACATATCACGGGAGCGAGAAAATAGTACTTATCGGTAATGAGGTTGAACTAGGTATGCGAGAGATCTGAGCGATCATAACCTCGGATAAGTAAACTATCGTGAGACAAAGGGAAATTGGTATCGTATGTAAGTGGTTCATTCGATCGCAAAGTAATCGTAGAAATATGTGGAGCCATATGAATTTCAGATTCCTCTATTGGTTATTGTTGAGAAGTGTCTCGATCATGTCCGCATAATTCACGAACCGTGAGAGACACTTAAGGATTGACGTTGTTTGAGTAGTTATGGTATTATGAGAAAGAGACGAATGTTGTTGAGTCTCGGATGTGATCCGGGATATCACGAGGTGATCCGGAATGGTCAGGAGAATAAGATTCATATAAGGAAAGTCCCATTTGAGTTGGGAATGATTAGGTGTTTTCATCGGGAATGTTCTAGAAGGTTCGGAATGTCAAGCACTCAGGAGGAAGGGTACATGAATGTGTCATTGCATATTGGGATGATTGCATCATGTACTAAGTGTTCTCGCTGTTCCAAATAAAGGATTAAATTGAATCCTAAATTGAAAAGTCAAATAGCAAGTTTGAAAAGTCAAACGGGTAAAATTGGAAAGAGGAGAGGAAGGTGAGGAAACCGAGTTGGGAGGAGTTCCCTCCTCCAACCGGTGCCCACCTCAAGCCGAGTTGGGAGGGACTCCTCTCCCCCATGGCGTGGCCGCCCTCCACCTATATAAGGAGGCGGGGCTCCCTCCTCTAGACACACAAGTTCCTATCCTCTAAATCTAAACCCTAGCCCTAGCCTCCGGTTTAGAGCCGTTTTGGTTTAGAGCTTCTAATTGCCCTAGCCTCGGATTAGAGCCTTCTAATTGGTGTGTCTAAACCCTAGACATGAGGAACTCTCTCATACTCCACCATACTCGCTCCGGCGAAGCCTGCGGGATCTTCCTCTACTTAGGTACCACGCGTTGTCTTCGGAATCGAGGAGAGTGCTACAACCTCCATTTTCTTTGGAACAAGGGAGGAAGGTCTTCGTCGAAATACGAACGTGTGACCGATCAGGGGCGCCGCTTGGAGCAGCAATGGAAGGATCGTCTACGATCTTGAGATCGGGAAAATACGACTACATCACCCGAGAATCCGCTCTCGTTAAACACTTTGGAATCTTGAGGTAAGTTATTCAATCGACTCGTTGCTACAATCTAGTAGATAGATCTTGGCTTGTTTGTTTGTATGCGATAGAAATTTTTGTTTTCCATGCTACGAAACCCTACGGTGGTATCGAGCCAGGTCTATATGTAGATCTGTTGCGAGTAGAACACAATGGTCATTGTGGGCGTTGATGCTTTTATTGTCGATTGCTTCTTGTGTACTTTGCATCTTGCGGTATGTTGGGATGAAGCGGCCGGGCTAACCTTACATGAAATCGTTCATGAGACTTGCTCCACGCTTGACATGCAACTTGTATTGCATAAGTGGCTTCTTGGTGCTGTTTCTCCTAGCATAGTTAAGATCCAATTTACGGGTGATCAACAATACTAGTATCAATGTTGTGGTTCTTGTTCGTAAGTTAGAGCGACACTTATTGAAAGCCCCAAACCACGTAAAATATGCAAAGAAAGTAGAGGCGTCTAACTTTGTTTTGCGAGGGGTGTCTTGATGATGTGATATGGCCATGATTGTGATTATATTTGATGTATGCAATGATCCTTATTGTAAGTTGGAAACCGGCAGGAGCCAGATGGTTGTCTTTAATTTATGTTAAGACCCGTGTGTCTATTCAAAGTAATTGTAATAGTTGAAGACCGGTGGACGACAACCATGGAGAAGCGTCATTGACCTTGATGCAATGCCGGTGATGATGGAGATCATGTTCGTGCTTGAAGATGGAGATCGGAAGCACAAAGAAGAAAGGCCATATCATATCACATATTATTGAATTGCATGTGATGTTAATCCTTTATGCATCTTGTATTGCTTAGTAGACAACGGTAGCATTATAAGATGATCCCTCATGCACATGAATTTCAAGTCATAAAGTGTTCACCCTTAGTTAGCACCGTTGCTAAAGCTTGTTGTTTGAAGCACCATGTGATGATCGGGTGTGTTAGATTACGCAAGTGTATACAACGTGAGCAAGCCAGATTTGCTCATGCGAAACTAAGGTTTGATCTTGTGAGCCTAGTATGCAGACATGGTCTCGGAACACGGATCACCGAAAGGTAAAGCATGAATCATATAGTAGATATGATGAACATGATGATTGTTCGCCATTGAAACTATATCAACTCTCGTGATGATCGGTGTTGATGTAGTGGATTTGGTTCATGTGATCACTAAAACAATGTGAGGATGTTGTTTTGAGTGGGAGTTCACCTAGGTTAATTTTATTATTAATTTGAACTCAATTTGTCATAAACTTAGTCTAAACTATTGCAAATATGTTGTAGATCAATGGCACCTACCATCAATTTTAATGCGTTCCTAGAGAAAGAAAAGTTGAAAAACAATGGAAGCAACTTGGCGGATTGGTTCCGCAATTTGAGGATTGTCCTCACGGTGGTAATTTGACCTATGTCTTTGGATGCATTTGGGTGACCCACTGCGGTGATCTCCGATGAAGTAAAGAATGTTTACCTCGCTCGGAAGAATCGGTACTCCATAGTTCGATGTGCTATCTTGTATGGTTTAGAATCGAGCTTGAGAAAAGGTTTGAGAATTCAGACCCATATGATATTGTCGAGGATCTCAAATTGATTTTTGAGACTCATGCGGCAATTGAAAGCTATGAGGCTTACGAAAAGTTCTTTAAGCGCAAGATGGAAGAGGCGACTCGTCGGTGAGCATGTGCTTAAGATGTGCAGGCATAAACAAACTTCAAAGCTTGGGTATAGTGATTCCTAATGCTTTGGGAATTTACCGTGTCCTCAATCACTACCACCAAGTTACAAGAACTTTGTGATGAACTACAACATGCAGAACATGAACAAATAGTTGCGAACTGTTTGCTATGTTAAAGTATCTGAAGTGGAGATCAAGAAAGAGCACCAAGTGTTGTTGGTCAATAAGACCACCAAATTCAAGAAAGGCAAGTCTAAGCGGAAGGGACACTTCAAGAAGGGTGGTAAGAAAGTTGCCGCCGATTGAAGAAGACCAAGGCTGGACCCAAGCACGATCTTGAGTGCTTTCTTGCAAGGGAGAAGGTCCTTTGGGCGGAATTGCCCAAAGTACTTGGCGGATCTCAAGAACGGCAACATCAAGAAGAAAGGTATATCGATATACATGTTATTGATGTGTATCTCACTAGTACTCGTAGTAGTGCACGGGTATTTAATCTTGGTTCGGTTGCTCATATTTGTAACTCGAAGCAGTCTTTGCGAATAAGCGAAAGCTAGCGAAGAACGAGGTGACGATGTGCGTGGGAAGCGGATCAAAGGTTGATGTGATCGCGGTCGACACGCTACCTTCATCTACCATCGGGATTAGTTTTATACTTAAATAATTGTTATTTGGTGCTGCGTTGAGCATGAACATTATATCGGGATCTTGTTTATTGAGGCGGTTACTTGTTTAAGTCCGAGAATAATGGTTGTTCGATTTATATGAGTAATATGTTTTATGCACATGCACCTTTGATAGATGGTCTATTCTTATTGAATCTCGATAGTGGAAAAACACATATCAACAACATTGAGGCTAAGCGTTTGAAATCAGCGATAATTCGACCTATATGTGGCATGCGTCTTGGTCACATTGGTGAAACGTATGAAGAAACTCCATTCGATGGACTTCTTGAATCACTTGATTTTCAATCACTTGAAAGATCGAAGCATGTCGATGGGAAAAATGACTAAGACTCCATTTTACGGTATGATGGAGGCGAGCTACGGACTTATTGGAAATCATACATACCGATGTGTGTGGTCCAATGAGTGTAGCATCGCCATGGTTATCGTTATGTACTTACTTTCACGGATGACTTGAGTAGATATGGGTATATCTATTTCATGAAACATAAGTCCGAAACTTTCGAAGTTTAAGGAGTTTCAAAGTGAGGTAGAGAATCAACGTAACAAGAAGATTAAATTTCTACGTTACGATCGTGGAGGTGAATATCTAAGTTCTGAGTTTGGCGAGCATTTGAAGAAATGCGGAATACTTTCATGATTGACACCGGGGAACACCAGCGTAATGGTGTGTCCGAACGATAATCGAACTCTCTTAGATATGGTTTGTTCTATGATGTCACTTACAGTTACGCTATCATTTTGGGGTTGTGCATTAGAAACAACCGCATTCACTTTAAATAGGGCACCGTCTAAATCCGTTGAAACGACACCGTATGAATTATGGTTTGGGAAGAAACCTAGATTGTCGTTCCTTAAAGTTTGGGGTCTGAAGCCTATGTAAAGAAGTTCTGACCGGACAAGCTTGAACCCAAAGCGGAAAAATCGTCTTCATAGGATACGAAGGAAACTATTGGGTATACCTTCTATCATAGATCCGAAGGCAAAATCTTCGTTGCCAAGAATGGATCCTTTCTAGAGAAGGAATTTCTCTCGAAGAAGTATTTGGAAGGAAAGTAGAACTCGACGAGGTTGTCGAACCTTCTCTCGAAATTGCAGTAGCGCAACGGAAGAAGTTCTGTGGTGCTGCACCAAATAGAGAGGAAGCTAATGATGGTGATCATGAAACTTGGTTGAAGTTGCTCTGAGCCTCGGAGGTCAACGAGAACTCGTACCACTCCAGTTGGTATGATCCGTTATGAGTGTCATGTTGGTGGACAACACCGATGATCCGAGACATATGAGGAAGCGATGATGAGCCTAGATTCCAATAAATGGCAAGAAGCCATGAAATCCGAGATTGGATCCATGTACGAAAACCAAGTATGGACTTTGGTGGACTTAGGGTGGCGGAAGGCTATCGAGAACAAATGGATTTTCAAGAAGAAAACAAATCTTGATGGTAATGTTATGTCTATAAAGCTCGACTTATGCAAAAGGGTTTCGACAAATTCAAGGAGTTGACTACGATGAGACTTTCTCACCGTGTGAAGCTAAAGTCTGTGAGGATTATGTTAGCAATGTGCATATTATGATTATGAGATATGGCAGATGGATGTCAAAACAGCATTCCTCAATGGAGATATTGATGAAGAGTTGTATATGATGCAACCCAAAGGTTTTGTCGATCCTAAAGATGCTAACAAGGTATGCAAACTTCAACGGTCCATCTATGGATTGAAGCAAGCATCCCGAAGTTGGAATCAATGTTTTGATAAGGTGATCAAAAGTTTTGGTTTTATACAAAGTTATGGAGAAGCTTGTATTTACAAGAAAGTGAGTGGGAGCTCTGTAGCATTCTTAATACTATATGTGGATGACATATTGTTGATTGGGAATGATGTAGACCTTCTTAATAGTGTCAAGGAATATTTGAATAATAGTTTTTCAATGAAGGATCTTGGCGAAGCATCTTACATATTAGGCATAAAGATTTATAGAGATAGATCGAAGCCAAATATCATTGTCACAGTACATATTTGGACAAAGTTCTAAAGAGGTTTGGAATGGAAGAAAGCAAGAAAGGGTTCTTGCCCATGTTGCTCAATCGACCTTGAGTAAAACTCAAAGTCCGACATCGGCAGAAGATAGAGAAAGGATGAGTAAGACTCCTATGCCTCGACCATAGGATCTCTAATGTATGCCATGCTATGTACTAGACGACATTGCATATCTTTATTAGTTTAACTAGCAGATATCAAAGTGATCGAGTGGATCATTGGACGTGATCAAAAACATCCTTAAGTACTTGAGAAGAACTAAGGATATGGTTCTTTCTTATGGAGGTGATGAACAACTCGTTGTTAATGGTTACACCGATGCTAGTTGGAACACCAATCCGGATGATTCTAAATCACAATCTGGATACGTGTTTATTTTGAATGGTGCAGCAGTTATTTGGACGAGTGCAAAGCAAAGCGTTGTGGCGAGATCTTCAACTGAATCGGAATACATGGCTGCTTCGGAGGCTTCACAAGAAGCGATATGGATGAAAGAGTTCATTACAGAGCTGGGTGTGGTTCCTAGTGCGCTGGACCCAATGTCTATCTACTGTGATAACATGGGAGCTATAGCCAATGCGCAAGAACCAAGGTCACACAAGAAGCTGAAGCACATCAAGCTGCGTTTTCACGCTATTCGAGAACATATCCAGGATGGGGATATAAAGATTTGCAAAGTACACACAGATCTGAATGTGGCGGATCCGTTGACTAAACCTCTCCCGAGGGCAAAACATGACCAACACCAAACTGCCATGGGTGTTCGGTATATTACCATGTAATCTAGATTAGATGACTCTAGTGCAAGTGGGAGACTGTTGGAGATATGCCCTAGAGGCAATAATAAATGTAGTTATTATTATATCTTTGTGTTTATGATAAATGTTTACATTCTTAATAGTATTAACAAGGAAACATTGATACTTGTGTGATTTGTAAACTTAAATTTGAAGTCCCTAGTATAGCCTCTATACATCACTAGCTTGTTGGTTGATAAATGATTGTGGTTTCCCTATCATGAACATTGAGATGTTATCAACAACAAGATCATATCGTTAGGAGAATGATATGATGGACATACTCCTATAGATAAGCGTAGCATAAAGATCAAGTCATTTCAATAGTTCAATTGCTATATGCTTTCTGATACATAGTAACCTAATTCCTTGACCATGAGATCATGCATATCACCTTTACGGATGGATGCTTTGATGACATCAAACACCACACCGTATTTGGATGGCTATAAAGGTGGCATTGAGTGTTCGGAAAGTATTGGTTGAGACACATGGATCAAGAGTGGGATTTGTCCATCCATATGACGGATAGATATACTGGGCCCTCTCGGTGGAATGTCATCCAATTGGCTTGCAAGCATGTGACTGCTCACAGGGATCACATATCAGGAGCGATAAAAGAGTACTTATCGGTAACGAGGTTGAACTAGGTATGCGGAGATACAAGCGATCATAACCTCGGATAAGTAAACTATCGTGAGACAAAGGGAAATTGGTATCGTATGTAAGTGGTTCATTCGATCATAAAGTAATCGTAGAAATATGTAGAACCATATGAATTTCAGATTCCTCTATTGGTTATTGTTAGAAGTGTCTCGATCATGTCCGCATAATTCACGAACCGTAGGGAGACACACTTAAGGATTGACGTTGTTTGAGTAGTTATGGTATTATGAGAAAGAGACCGAATGTTGTTGGTCTCGGATGGGATCCGGATATCACGAGGTGATCGGAATGGTCCGTAGAATAAGATTCATATAAGGAAAGTCCCGTTTGAGTTCGGGAATGATTACGGTGTTTTGCTTGGGAATGTTCTAGAAGGTTCAGGAATGTCCGGCACTCCGGAGGGGAAGGGGTACATGAATGTGTCATTGCATATTGGGATGATTGCATCATGTACTAAGTGTTCTCGCTGTTCCACATAAAGTATTAAATTGAATCCTAAATTGAAAAGTCAAATAGCAAGTTTGAAAAGTCAAGCGGGTAAAATTGGAAAGAGGAAAGGAAGGTGTGGGAAAGCAGTTGGGGAGGAGTTCCTCCTCCAACCGCGGCCCACCTCCAAGCCGAGTTGGGGAGGACTCCTCTCCTCCCATGGCAGTCGGCCCCTCCACCTATATAAGGAGGCGGGGCTCCTCTCTAGACACACAAGTTCCTATCCTCTAAATCTAAACCCTAGCCCTAGCCTCCAGTTTAGAGCCGTTTTGGTTTAGAGTTTCTAATTTCCCTAGCCTCCGGATTAGAGCCTTCTAATTGGTGTGTCTAAACCCTAGACCGCCTAGGAACTCACTCATACTCCACCATACTCGCTCCGGCTTAAGGCGAAGCCCATGGGATCTTCCTCTACTTAGGTACCACGTCGTTGTCTTTAGGAATCGCGAGGAGAGTGCTACAACCTCCATTTTCTTTGGAACAAGGAGAGGAAGGTCTTTGTCAGTCCGAGCGTGTGACCATTGCGGCGCTCTTGGGAGCTTGGCCGGGAAGGATCGTCTACGATCTTGAGATCGGGAAAATGCGACTACATCACCCACGAGAATCCGCTCTCGTTAAACACTTTGGAATCTTCGAGGGTAAGTTATTCCATCGACTCATTGCTACAATCTAGTAGATAGATCTTGGCTTGTTTGTTTGTATGCGATAGAAAATTTTTGTTTTCCATGCTACGAAACCCTACAGTTCGGCGGTAGTTCGGCATCGTGGGCCGAACTGTTACTTGATTCGGCCCGTTAGTGCTGTTTGGCCTAGGAGGAGTAGTGGGAGCAGGCCGAATTGAGTCTAATTCGGCCCAGGTCCTCTTTTTCCCTTTATCTTTTTTTGTTTATCTTTTGTACTCATATTTAATATCATTTTCCTACATATGTATCTTATTGACTTACTTAATTCACCAACTCTGGGGTACCTGGGGGTACACCCCCGACAATCCCATAACCAAAATGACAAGGCAAGCAGACAATGAGCATCTCAGCGATCTTTTTATTTACTATATGTATAACATTTTATTGAGGATGCTTCATAGATAGCTCACTATGGTGATGCTGCAAGTTTCCACCATGATTAGGCATGGCTTAGGCTAGCGGCCCAGTCGTTTATCTAACACAAAATACAAACTCCATGGACTTACAAGTTCCCTCTTTATTTCACATCGGTGACATCCATAGATAAAAGAGCATGATATCAACTGAGTACAAAGTACAAGTGCAATGTTAAAAACGTTCCCCATGAAAGCATGGTTCTGCTAATTCCAACGTATAAGTGCAAGCATAAACAACATAGACGACACAATGGTTCAAGTTTATTAGGGGCAAAAAATATAAAGTGTGCCATCAAGTTTGTGAGGGCTTTAATCACTAAGTTTTCACATAACAAAATAGTTTTTAATTGGAAGATAGCTGAAAACAAGAATATACTTGAAATGGTGTAACACACCATGCATAGGAGTTTATAGTGGACACTTTGGAAAAACTTGGTTTCTTGGGAGTTGGAAGCATGAGTAGATCTTACTCATACAAGTGGAGGATAGCAAAAGACTGGTAGCAACCAACTAAGAGAGCATAATGGCCATAATCATGCAGAGCAACAAAACATTACTAATCAAAGCATAGAGTGGTACTACAAGTCAAGGACTAAATGATCATAGAGGCTATGGTGACTTGTTCATAGTCATAACATGGTGTGATCATGTGCCAAGTCAACCCAAACAAAGCATCAAAGGAGAATACCACAATACCATGCGTTTGCATGCTAAAACAACGCATAATTTCTTCAAGTCACACTAAGCAATCCCAATTGTTTGGAACAAGACATGCTACAACAATAAGCACTAAGCATAAGGTCAAAACAACACCTAGCATGTCATGCTAAAGTCTAAGTCACAGTCAATGCAAGCTCCTCTTGCACTTACAAGCAAGAACTTACTACTCATTTACAACACCAAGCAACTTATTTGCAACAACACATCGAGAACGGGGGTCCAAACTACTTTATTCAAGCAAACTAAACAACCTAAGAAAAGCAAACGAAAACTAAGACGCTCTAAGAACAACACAACTGTGCATGACACAGTAAAAACGAAGTGTCTAGACAGACCTGGGCTTTTTATTGATGAAGAAGGGGATGCCTTGGGCATCCCCAAGC
This sequence comes from Avena longiglumis, assembly GCA_030063025.1. Taxonomy (NCBI): domain Eukaryota; kingdom Viridiplantae; phylum Streptophyta; class Magnoliopsida; order Poales; family Poaceae; genus Avena; species Avena longiglumis. Next base: position 60,539,432 of record CP125976.1, read on the forward strand.
TTTGACGCTTGTACCTCTTGGATATTTATTGGGGTGACACCGGGGTGACATCCCCAAGCTTGAGATTTTGTCAATTCTTCATCTCATTGCATCATTCTCTCTCTACACCTGAAATTTTTCCTTCATACAAAACTTCACACAATCTTCATTAGCAACATTAGTGTATTCAAAAGATATTAGACCTCTGGAAAAGTTTTGGAACAGCAAGACTTTTCACTAAAAACACAAGCTACTGTAGAAACTCCTTCAAAAAGCTCAATTCACCTAAAGAGAACTCAAAAAGGAATCAATAAGAAGCAAATGCAAATAATGGTAGAAATCTGTTAAAACAGACCAGCAGGTAGAAACCGATTTTTCCGAACATCTTCTGTTGCTCAAATCAAAAAGTGTTGAACTAACGAACGTTAGCTAACATACTGGGGGATTTATTCGTAAATTTTGAGCTCAATACGACTTATATAAACTCCTCACGAATTTTTTGGGTGGAGGACAGAAATCTGTTTCAGGACAGCAACTCCCCAAATCTTACTTCCCTCTCATTAGAGGTCATTCTTGGCACAAAAAGCAAACAAAAAGGATAAGGAGAGGTCATTACTAAAGTAATAACTTCCAAGACTCAAGTAAACTCTTGGGTTATCTCCCAACAAGTATTTTTCTTTAACGCCTTTAAGTTAGGCACAAGAAGCAAGAAGATACTCACATAAGAAATATGAATTGAAGTAAAAGAGAGCATTAAGAAGCAAATTCAAAACACATTTAAGTCTAACCCACTTCATATGCATGGGAATCTTGTACACAATTAAATTCACAAAGAACAAAGTGACAAGCATAGGAAGATAAAACAAGAGTAACTTCAAAGCTTTCAACACATAGAGAGGTGTTTCAGTACCATGAAAAATTCTACAACCATACTCTCCTCTCTCATAATAATTTTCAGTAGCATCATGAATAAACTCAACAATATAGCTATCACATAAATCATGCTTTTCATGATCTACAAACACATAATTTCTATCAAGCTCAAAAAATGGTGGGATTAAAACCTTCACAGGTTTTACCCAAAGTAGATATTTCAAAAGGATCCACACGAACATAACGTTCATCCTCCTTTGGTAAGCATGGGGGACAATTAAATAATGTAAGGGATAAAGAGTTACTCTCATTAGAAGGTAGGCATGGGTAGATCCATTCTTCCTTCTTTTGTTCATCACTCTCCTCCTCTTTTTCATCTAATGAGCTTCCAGTTTCAACAATTTCTTCTTCCATAGGCTCCTGCAAGGCTTTAGACTCTTCCATTTGTGGAAAGCATCTATTAAAATATTCAAGAATCTAGTCATTTTATTCCTTGTAATTATCAAAGCAAAATTTAAGTATCTCATAAACCTCATATTCATAAGGTGCATCATTAGTATTTTCAAGCAAACTGGCAAGTTCAAATGCACCCTTGAAGGCAATAAATTCTTCAATTTGTTCCACATCATAAAAGTCATAATTTTCTTTAACATAAGAGGATATGGTAACATTATCACTATACTCACATTAAAAAGGGAGGTGTTTGTACCTCCTACAGCAACAAGCTTTGTTAAAGCAATAGGTAACATTATAAGCAGACCACGCCTCTCTATCAATACTATTCAATTTATCAATTTGTGCCTATAAGTGTTTCCCTTTTTGAGACAAACGGTGTTCCTTATAATAATACTTTTGTTCTTCCGTGAACCCACCTTTCTAATAAGAACTAGTTTCAAAGAACCATCCATTGATAGAAAGCATGACAAAGCAAGGCAATAACAGACCAACAACTAGAGCAGGAACTAAAATTTTTGTGTTTTTGAATAAAGCAAGCAAACCAAACTAGACTAAATTTTTTTGGGTTTTTTTTTTGAAAAGAGGCAAAAAAACCAAGCAAAAGGAACAAAGTAAAGAGAAAGTAAGTGAAGGACTCCCCTTGTGAAGACGTCCTTAGCCTCCCCGGTAACGGCGCCAGAAATCCTTGATGTGTGCACCCAATGTTGTCGTGGGACACTTCGTTGGAACCCCAAGAGAAAGGTGTGATGAGCATAGCAACAAGTTTCCCTCAGTAGAGACCGAGGTTATCGAACCAGAAGGAGGAAGGAAACGTCACACAGGTGTTGCAAACAACATGGAGACCTGCACAACACAAACTCAAGGCTTTGTCCCAACAAATCAGTGAGGTTGTCAAGCTCACCAGTTTGCTGTAACAAATGATTAACTGTATGGTGTGGAAGGTAAAGGTGGTTTGCAGCAAGTAAACAATAATAGTGGAAGATGTATCAATAGTAAAGATTGGACCGGGGTCCATAGTTAACTAGAGGTGCTCTCCTTGGATAAACAACATGGCATGAAGGGTAAACAAATTACAGTAGAGCAATTGACATGAACTGAGCAAGGCATAACAATGCAATACTAATCAGAAAGATCCTATGAAATTCGATTGGGCCATACAACAAGATACATAGACCACCATCCAACTGCATCTATGACTAGAAGTCCACCTTCAGTTATCATCAACCCTCCAAGATTAAGTTGCAAGCAACAGACAACTGCTTTAAGCAAAGTGCGTAAGGTAAACAATCCACTTGTTCCATGAATAAGAGACCGTTGTTTTCTCCCTAGTAGCAACATCACATCTACAACCGAAAAGATTTCTTTCACTTCCCTTGGAAACTAGAGGCATGAACCCACTATCGAGCATAAATACCTCCTCTTGAAGTCACTAGCAACTACTCGGCCAAGGAAAGCTACTAACAACGGAGAGCATGCAAGATCACAAACAACACAGACATGATAGAATCATAAAGACAAAACCATTAACCAAACTGACATAATAATCTCAGTATCCATCGGATCCCTGCAAACACAACATGCATGATTACAAATAGATTAGATCTTGATCATGAACGGAGCTTACAAGATCTATACATGAAAGCACAAGGAGGAGATACAACCATCTAGCTACTACATGGACCCATAGTCCAAGGTGGAACTACTCACGCATCATCTGGAGAAGGCCTCGGGATGATCTCCTCTGGCAGTGCCAGAAGAACTTCAGATCCCCGTTCTAGGGACGGTGGCGGCTGAAGGTGAAGGTTCGTGGAGTTCTGATGGTACTTAGGGTATCTGTATCAGGGGCTTCTTATAGGCGAAGAGGCGACGCCGGGAGGCGACCAGGGGGGCCACACCCTGCCCAGGCGGGGGTCCACCCTAGCCTGCACCTGGGGAGTGTGGTGGCCCTGGTTCGCGTCCCCATCTCATCTTCTGGATTCGTGTCCCCCACGGTAAAATATTAACTTTGGCTTTTGTCCCGTCCAATTCCAAGAATATTAATTTTCTGCCTTTCTGGAACCAAAAAACAGAAGAAAACAGTCAACTGGCACTGTGGCAACTTGTTAATAGGTTAGTTCTAGAAAAGATATAAAAATACCTCAAAGTGTAGACAAAGCAAAGCAAAGTAGATATTAAACAAGCATGGAGCATCAAAAAATATAGACATGTTTCCGACGTACCAGTGTGTGCGTGTGTGTGTGCGCGCGTGTGTGTGCGTGTGCGTGTGCGTGTGCGTGGGTGTGTGTGTGCGTGTGCGTGCGTGCGTGCGTGTGTGTGTGCCGAGTGTTGTGGGTTGTGTCATATGTGGACTGGGTTGGGCTGATGCCTGTCTAGGAGATTATCGATATAACGGTTGTAGCGTGTAACAAGAGGCATGAATGAAGTTGATCCTTGTCCTATCCTTCTTCTCCCCCAAGTTTCCTCTTCTTACTGAACCCCTTTTTCTCTCTCACCGAAACCCTAGTCATGAAAATATACCGTTGGTGATGAGACGTGTCATGTTGTCGGCATGGGTTGGGGTTGACTGTGCTGGCAGTTTTCGGCCACAACCCCAAAGCCCGTTGAGGGGCGCTATTGGAGATGCTCTAGTACAAACTCGCGACGAACTCCGTGGAATAGTGGCGCCATGTGCATGGATGGTGTCGGTATAGTTGCCGAACAAAGAAGGTATCTAGGAAGATCGAGGCAGAATTGATCGATCAATCGATCGCCAGGCCAGGACCGACTCGCTGCATGCGGGTTTCATCCGCTTAATTAGTTTCCGGTCGCGATCTCCACTTGCGTCGACATTTAGGTAGGTATAAAGATTCACCGAATGAACATCCTACTCGGCAAAGATTTTGTTTGAATGTTCAGATCCACAAACACGCACATGTCGGCCTCGAATTCATATTCATAGCTTACATTCGTTGGAGTGTGAACTTAATCATATAGTACTTTATTAGATCACGTCATTTTTAAGTTCTCCCTCTTTCAACAAATAATTGATTTAGCTTTGTCTAGATATATTTAGACGCCCCTTAATTAGTTTCTGTCCTCGATCTCCACATGCTCGTTTAGGTAGGTGTGAGGATTCATCGAATGAACGTCCTACTCAATGAATAGTGTGTTAGAAACTTCAGACCCGCGAATACTCATATATCGGTCTCAAATTCTTATCTAGAGCTTACATTCGTTGGCGTGTAAACTTAATTATATAGTACTTTATTACATCACGTCAATTTGAAGTACTCCCTCTGTACAGAAATAATTAACTTAGCTTTGTCTAGATATGTATGTATTTACTAAAGGCTAAGTCACCTATTTGCAAACGGATGGAGTATCACTGTGTCGTGGTTCTCCACACGTTGCAGAGGCGGCCAAAATAAGTGTATGGGCACATTGGTAGAGAACCTGCATAAGAGAAAAAATATTATCATTAAAAACTTTTATATAGCTAAAGCGATTAAATAACGGCAAGCCACCTTTTTATGTATTGATACATAAAATAAAAAGATTAAAACATAAAACAAACAAAAAGTGACATATGTCTTGTATCAGTAATTTTTACTAACCTCAAGTAAGTGATGGTTGAATCCAAACTGGGGGTGGCCAGTTCGATCTTGAATTCGAACTAGGGGGCGATAACTCAAGGAAACTGTTATCCTTCATATTATAGACAACAACCTGTCTGAGACTAAACCTGTAACAAAAGATATAGTGCATCAAGTCATCCGTGTGGTATATGCTATCGGGAACCAACGTAGGGAAATCTTTCACCGGAAGCATGAACGAGCTGTTGAAACCAATGAACAACGCGTGGTCTTGGAGGCTATTTGTTTCCACGAGCTTTTGCTCAACAAAGTCGACCTTGTACACAAAAAAATTGTCTGTCACTCGCTCCATTTTCCCATTCTCCTTGTTATATCTATCGTGTCTCCGTATCTGAAGAAAATCTCCCCATGGCGCCCGAACAATATATCTGCTGTGTGCTTGATAGGGTATGATTGGCTTGAGAATCAGCTTCACTTCAGCAGAAGGTCCGCTGAGATCAATAGAGTCGATCTCACCCCTACCGCGAACGCCGTAAAACAGACCATCACCACTGTCATAAAGTATATCTTGATACCTCCAGAATCTTCATTTGCGCCAATCCAAGTCCATTTGGTGTCCCCGACCCTAGCATAAGAAAGATAATTATCCGGGAAGTGTATCCGGAGAACTATGCAGTTCCCACTAGACGGATCACACAAGAGAACGGTGATAGAACCACTAGGACCTCTAGGGGTAGATTGTGGCATCCCGCTAAAACCACTACTAGAAAATCGTGTTGTTTTTGTGCATTGCATCATCATGACCGCATGCTCATGTCATCATGCCACATTGCATTTGAGCATCGTCATCATCATGCATATATTTTTGCATAAAAGTTATTTTCGTAACAGCCTAAGTTGTTTTCTAATTAGCCCTCTCCTTTAACCTCAAACTAAAACTTCGGTCTGTTCAGGTCTTTTATTTTTCTCAAAAGTATTTACAAAAAAATGTTTTACAAATAAATAAATAATAAGATGTTTTGTCCGGGGAGGCAGTCCGATCGGTCAGGCCAGAAGCCCAACCGGTCAGACCGCCTACTACCCGAACCAAAATATCTAGTCCTACACCAGCCCGTCTAAACCCTTTTCCTACCCAGTCCTATTCTACCCACACTGCAGCCACCTCACCCCACCCAATAGCCTGCCGCCACCTCACCCCTCCCTCCCCCCTAACCAATTCCAGCCTGCCACCTCATCCTACCCCCACCTCTCTCACCCCACTCCCTCACCCACCTGCCACACAACACACACGCACACAGCCGCTGCCCTGTCCTCACTGCCAGCCCCACCCCCCGGACACCACGCACGCCCCTCCTGGCCCCACTCCCCTGGCCGCCTCCCCGCTCCTCTCGTCCCCCCCGCACGCGACCCCCGCACCCTCTCTCCCTGTCCCGCACGACACCGCCACCGCGGCCTTCTCTCCGGCCGGCCTCCTCCTCCGGCCGCATGGGCCTTGTCGCTGCTTCTCCTCCTCCCTCTCCGCGCCTCCTTCTCGCCACCCGCCTGGTCTCGAGCCGCCATCGCCGCCTTGGGAATCCCTCTCGCCTCTGGACCTCCTCCTCCAAGGCCTCGGCCTCGGCCGCCACCCTAAGCTCCTCTTCTAGTCTGGTGACCCCTCGTCTCCCAGGCGCCGCCCAACCCTCCAAGCGCGCCAGAACCCAGCGCCTGCCGCGTGGTCGCCCCGACCTTCTCGCCACGCCACCTCGCCCGGCCTACTCTCCTCTCAGCTCACTGGCCGCGGCCGCCGCCTCCTGCGAGCAGCGGTGCCAGCGTCGCCACCTCTCCGTCCGCGCAGCGAGCCCACGAGCTCCGCCACCACAGTTCGCCACGCCTCCTCGGTGCCCTCCTCTCCTGCAGCTCCTCGCGGGCCCGCGCCCCAGCGAGTACGGCCGCCGTCCTGCGTGCCTCGCCCTCTCGTCGCCGTCCCCGAGCCCCATCGGCGTCAAGCCCGAGCCGCGTGGCACCGTGATGTTTCGCCTTTTGGTGTTCTGTACATGCGTGACTCGTGTGCCCTGCTACCTCTCGGCTAGACAAGCACTCGTGCCTATTGCCTTGTTGCAGAATAAGACCTACAAGATCTTAGAGAAGATGTACCTATCGTGTTCCATCTTCCTGAGTACCTTGAGCCAGCGCACCGACAAGACCGGCGTTTGGGGATGCACACAATGGACTTCAAGAGCGGACTCCATGAACTCCTTCCGGGATCTGAAGGCCTTCGACAGGGAATCGACAAGATCATCGCGGAACTCCAAGGTCTACTTCGTAGGATGCGGAACGCCAAGTACTTCCCTCGGACGCCAAAACCCGAACCTGAAGAACGCCAAGATCGCCACGAGGACGCTTCCCGAACGCCAAGACCGACTTGATGGCGCGGACCCGACAAGATCTTCGCAACGACAAGATCGACCGCTTGGACCCAAGTTCTCCGTCACTACACAACAAGTTCTCCATCTCGAATCTGAACCTCGATCCCTGTTGAACCCTGAGTCCGACCCCGAACCCTCGGAGCCCAAGTTCGCCGAACCCTAATGTGTGACCCTGATCCGAGCCCCTATTTTATAAATTGTCAACTATATAAATTGTTGCATATTTAAATTTCCATGCTTGCATACATATTGTCATGTGGTTTGGGGTCCTTATGCCGATTCACCTAAATTAAATATGGGGCCTATATACGGGCAAATCTAGTCTTATATTGGCCCCATTTAAATTTGTGCATCGAACCGGTGATATATTTTGCCATGTTAAGACAACATTTAAATTGCGGGGTAGTTAAATAACTCGAACCGTTTAATTAATTGTCCGAACCCCGGTTCCGCTTAATCTTGCCTAGTTGCATCGCATCTTTGCCATGTCATGCATCATACATGCATCATGCCCGATCTTCTGCCGTAGTATTAAATAGTGCATCCGGTGTTTATTCTAGTGTTTTGCTTCTTCGCGGATAAGGCCGATGAGTTGATGCGAGTGTCGATCCGATCTTCGGATGAACCTTCGGCAATGCTTTCAGGCGAGCATCTCCCCCTTTCTACCTATCTTACTTTTATAGTATTTATTCCCTCCTGTTGATCTATTGCTATCTGTGTTGCGTTGCTCTAGTTTTCGTACCCGTGATATCCCTTGCAGCCTTATATTGCCTGGGACACATCCTAGTACCTGTTGTTTGGTAGATAGTTGGACTTGCGCGTCGTAGTCGCTTGCTCAAGTGCTGTTGCGTGTCGTCAAGTATCACCGTTGTTGGAGTATTGCCGTGTGTTTATTGTTGGAGATGATCATAACTTTAATTATTGTTTAACAACTAAAATTGAAGTAGGTAAGCAGAGGCACAGGTGGGCAATAGATGTTATTTGGTTGTTAACCGTCCACTTGTGTCCCGTAGGACCCCGAGTACTTGATACCTGTTCCTTGAATATTCGCGCTATCCACATCCGGGAGGATTATGGGACCCCCCTGAGCCAGAGCTTGATTCAGTCTTATTTCTTGGGGCCACAAACTAGTTTGAGGTTTTATTTACTATCTTGTACCTATGCCATGCTTTACTGCTTTATTTACGATTGTGCGAGGAGCACTTGTACTGTTTAGGATCGTGACCCGTTTACGCGGTATCGACAAGCCCGGTTTTGGGTTCCCGATCGTTACTGACCGCCCCACAAACCTTGAGTCCGTCTCGAGTCGCCTAACTTCGCTATGGTGTGTACTCAAGGGTGGCCCGGAAATATTTCTGAATCTGTGATTGCTTTGTCGTGAAAGCCTCGTTGGTTTTGATTTGGTTTTTCCGAGGTTGATCGAGTGTGTTGCTATTTGTGCACCTGCAGGGTAAAACTTTCAAAGCCGTGTCCGCGGTTATGGACGACTTGGAGCACAGTATCTCGATCATAGACAACTATAACTAAAGTAGTGCTATAAATTTGACTTTATAATGACTAGTGATCAGCTTCACTATAATGGAATGGCTAAATAAAACTGTCCACAATTGCTTGATTGGGTTGTCGCTTGCGACCATTGTATCTGACTAGTAAGTATTGCAACTACAACGGAATGGCTAAATAAAAGTACCAACAACTGCTGGGTTTTGGGATATCTCATGCTAATTGCATCTGACTAGTAAGTGTTGCAACTACAACGGAATGGTTAACTAAAATGGCCCACTGCTTATTTTATCAGGATGATTATCTATACCTGACTAGTAATTGCTGCAACGATAAGAATAAATAAACGCCAACGGTGTGAGTTCCTCGGTTGACTTCCTCGTTTGGTCTCGAGGAAACACGGATGGGTTTGTCGATGGTAGAATCGTTGGTTCGAATAGGTCTTTCTTATCCTCTCGATAGCCGCCATTGTTTCGAGTCTCTATAGGTTGTTTAGTGCATGATGCGCCGCCTCGATCCACCATACCTATGTAGGCGAGACCGCCGAATCTAGCCTCGCTGTCTTGGCCTCGATCTTGACCGCCTCTCTTTTCCTTTGCCCTTTGTCGGCACCCTTTTGTTTAAGCAGGTTTTGAGATCGACGTCGTTAGCAGGGGTTACCCTTCCGGCTTGGCTCGCAGGCGGTTATGGACGCCATTGGTTATTCTTCAGGGCTCTTAGCCCCATTTGCATCTTGTCCGTAGTCGGACGCTCCATCTTTTCAAGGTGATTTGGATCTTTGTACCGTATATCTGTATTCTTGACTCATGGAGTCGTGTTGTATATATCTCTGTTCTGTGGGTCCCGTCGAGGACTGTTGTGTAATGTTATTACTTCGTTTTCCACCCGCACGAAAGTGCCTGGTGGGCACCTTTGAATCGTTTCTATGCGGGTTTCGCGGGTTTCGCTAAAACTTGCATAGGGCCGATTATGAGGGTGTTACATAGATCTAGGGGTATACGAGTTAGAGATCCTTACCATCGGCCTTCGGGGTCGACGATGAGCTCGCCATTGAGCTCGTCGGATTGGTGCCGGCGGTCAGGGGTGATTCCCACCGCTACAGGGCAAAGCCGGATCAGTGGCTAGGGTCTAGGGTTTTTGGTGAAGAGAGTGGGCACGACGAACCTTGGCGTTCGTGCCCCCGGCCCCCACCTCTATTTATTATGCTATGACGGGGACCACCAACGATTGTGACGCTTGGCGCCCCGATCAGACGCGAGTCCATAAAAGGGCTTGGGCCGTTGCCCAACACGGAGATCAACCTAACATTTTCCCCCTTGATCTCTTCTTTCATTCAACTTATACTTCAGACTTATACTTTGGCACCATTTCATCATAGATCAACATATAGAGCATGTCTCGTCATAATGGTCAGTTACGCACCATAGATTTAACAACCACTATATACCTCTCTATTTTGAAACAGATTCTTGTTCTAGGCCCTTAATATCCAGGTATTATAGGCTTTTCCTTAAACCCATGTCGGCTAAGTGTTCTCTGAACACAGTGGGTGGTAAGCCTTTTGTGAACGGATCCTTGAGAATTTCTTTTGTACTTATATGCTCTAAACTTATGGTATGATCCTGGATTCTTTCTTTCACAACATAAAACTTAATGTTAATGTGTTTGGCAGCAACACTTGAATTGTTGTTGTGAGCATAGAATATTGTTGGCTCATTGTCCCAGTACATCTTGAGTGGTCTTTGAATGCTGTCTACCACTCTCAACTCGGGTATAAACTTCTTTAACCAGTTTGCCTGCCCCGTGGCCTCATAACATGCTACATACTCAGCTACCATCGTGGACGATGCCGTGATGGTTTGCTTGGAGCTTTTCCATGATATAGCTCCACCTGCGAGAGTAAATACATATCCTGACGTGGATTTTCTTTCATCTACATCTTCCGCATAGTCAGCATCTGAATACCCTTCTATCTCAAGGGAATCAGTTCTTCTGTATGTTAGCATGAGGCCTTTTGTGCCTTTTGCATAACGCAATGCCTTCTTCACCATTTTCCAGTGGTCTATACCTGGATTACTTTGGAATCTGCCAAGTACCCCGGTAACAAAAGCTAAGTCAGGACGTGTACATACTTGAGCATACATCGAGCTTCCGACAGAAGAAGCATAAGGAACCGCTTTCATTTGATCGATCTCATATTGGTTCCTGGGACACTGAAAGTTCCCAAATCTATCGCCCTTGACTATAGGAGCAGGCGTAGGATTACTCGCATGCATACTATACTTCTTCAGAATCTTCTCTAAGTATGCCTTCTGCGATAACCCTAAAACCCCTTTTTTCTCTATCACGGTGAATTTCGATTCCTAGAACGAATGAAGCTTCACCAAGATCTTTCATATCAAAGTTCGAGGACAAAAACTTCTTTGTCTCCAATAGTATACTAACATCACTACTAGCAAGTAGAATGTCATCCACATACAGGATAAGGAAAATAAATTTCCCATTCTTGAACTTTGCATATACGCAATTGTCCTCTTCATTCTCATCGAACCCAAACTTTCTTATTGTTTCATGGAACTTTAAGTACCATTGCCTGGAGGTCTATTTTAATCCATAAATGGACTTCCTCAGACGATATCCCATACGTTCTTTTCCTTCCACAACAAAACCCTTGGGATGTTCCATGTAAACATTTTCTTCCAAGTCTCCATTTAGGAATGCCGTCTTTACATCCATTTGATGCAATTCTAAATTGTAGTGTGCCACTAAAGCCATTATGATTCTAAAAGAATCCTTGCTTGAGACTGGAGAAAATGTCTCATTGTAATATATTCCTTCTCTTTGGGTGAATCCTTTAGCAACAAGTCGAGATTTATATCTTTCAATATTCCCTCTAGAGTCACATTTTGTTTTGTAGACCCATTTACAGCCGACCGTTTTGGCTCCTTTAGGAATTTCTTCTAAATCCCAGACTTTGTTGCTACTCATGGATCTCATTTCATCTTCCATGGCTTCAAGCCACTTCGATGAGTGAGTACTTTTAATGGCTTTTTCAAATGTGGTGGGATCACCCTCCATTTGAACTTCTTCACTAACATAGATCTCAAAATCGTTAGGAATAGTTGGCTTTCTAGTTCTTTGAGAACTTCTAAGGGTCTCGCCTTATGGCACATTCTCTGTGTGGGACTGCTATGACTCCTCATGTGTGGTAACAGGTCTTTATTTTCATTCTGTTACCATAGGAGAACCAACAACGGGTTTCACATCGACATTATCCTGTGTCAGTGCAGCAGCAGGTATCGAGAAAAATGGTTCCTGAATCATCGGAGGGTGCATGCACCGCTTCTCCTCAAGGTTGATTTCTCGGACCGTGCTTCCCGATCATCTGATCCTCTAGAAATACCGCGTGTCTCGTTTCTACAAACTTAGTAATTCTGTTTAGACAATAGAAACGATAACCTTTTGACTTGTCTGGATAGCCAATGAAATGGAAACTTACTGTCTTGGGATCTAACTTTCCAAGGCTTAGGTTGAATAGCTTTGCCTCAGCTGGACAACCCCACACTCGCAAATAATTGAGTGAAGGTTCGCGACTAGTCCATAACTCATATGGTGTTTTAGACACCGATTTACTGGGAACTCGATTAAGTATGTGAATGGCGGTTTTTAACGCTTCCATCCACACAAAAATCGGTAAGGTGGAGTAGCTTAACATGCTTCTCACCATATTCATCAAGGTACGGTTTCTTCTATCAGCTACTCCATTCTGCTGAGGCTCGCCCGGTGTTGAATACTGGGCGACTATACCATGTTCCTGTAGAAACCTTGCAAAGGGTCTAGGAACTTGGCCATATGGGGTATGTCGTCCGTAGTATTCGCCCCCACGGTCAGACATTACTACTTTAATCTTTAAACTATGCTGATTTTCAACTTCAGCCTTAAATATCTTGAATTTATCCAATGCTTCTGAATGTTCTTTAATAGGATAAATGTAACCATAACACGAATAATCATCCGTGAATGTTATGAAAGAGTCATAGCCATCCACAGATGTCATAGGAAATGGACCGCATATATCCGTATGAATTATTTCTAATACTCGCCATATGCCTGACAACGGCGTCGCGCACCAGTGTAATCGACGCGATCGCTCTTCCAACTGTAATCGCACCACCATCTTCTCCCACCCTCCTCTAGCCACCCAAGATATAAGACGGCTAAAACCTCGAGCCGCGATCAGGATCCCGATGCGAGGAGTACACCCCTCTGCGATCTCGATCGTCCATATTTTTTTGGGTAATCGGAATCCTTATGAAAGTCATTTTGCAGTCTGATACCGTCTTCGAGTCGTGTTCGGAGTTACCCTTGTGACGGCGAAGACGGCTAGGAGATTGGTGATCGAGCACAGTCAAGGTAACTCGCTTGCAATGAATCATCTACTGTACATGTGTTTTAATCAACAAAAAGATAGCCGCAATCTACACTTGCACCGACGTTTAGAGCATCTCCACCATGGGCGCTATAATCCAGCATTGTAAAACTCGAATGCAGTGCGCTCCTTCCGTCGAAGGCTCCATTTTGCAGCGCAAATTTGGCAATGTAGTGGCGCAAACAACAATCACAAGCATCTACTATGTCAAGAAGATCAAAATAATCAAACAAATTCAACAACGAATAGTTCTACTTTATTTAAATCTTAACCTAGATAGCATAGTTCAAATCAATGACACGGTTCAAACACAAAGGACAATTCCAAAAAACAATTTAATCACAAATAAGCCTCAAACAAACACAAACACATCATTTGTCACAATCTTTGTTTCCTTCTTGGTCCTTTTTCACTCATCTCGGTACAAGCCTTGACCAATGCTAAGCTATATTGTGGACACAAAGAGAAGAAATGAGTCATGTACAACAAGAAACACATCTCAATATCAAAATGAAACACTAACACAATATAATACTTGCCCTATCCACATCATTTGTGCCACTTTGGCACTTGGGAGCAAGGATACTTCCCTTCGTCGGCGTGATTGGCGGCAGCTGCGCAGAGCCAGCACCGGCGTTGGGCCGCGGCGGCACGAATAGGACGCGGACGGCAGTGGCACTAGAGTTTGGTGGAGGCGGCCAACCGGCGACCGCTGTGGGGTGGACAGAGTATGGAGGGGACAGGGTGTGTCGGAGGTCCCATCCATCACCGGAATTGCGTCGGTGGCCATGCGAAAGGGGAGAGGGCGATGGAGTCACGCGAGTGCGAGTGATTTTTGGGCGGTTGGTTCTTCGCGCGCGTTGTGGGGCCCCTAGATTGACAATACGAGAATCCCTGATATGCATACATTTCACGTTCCCATGATCAGTGAATCGTGAGCATAACCGACAAGTATCATTACAACACCCATATAATAACGAGTACAAAACTTACATTGTTTCCATTATGGCGATACAAACATCAGCATCAGATCTTCATCGAACATAGAGCCCATGTCAAGTCTTAACCTACAGACAACTGACTGCGAGGAGGACCTATCCCGTATAGACGTTAGCATCTCCATCATTCTTCTTGCTTCTGAAAGTGTGGACAAGTAACTTGTCAGGGACAATGCCAGTGAGCACTTTTAAATGTACTCGAAAACCACCAAGATAAGGTAAATAAGATAATGCAATTTGGCTGTGGCGAGATAGCTCTAGCTATAGTTATTTTGAAAAGCGTAGTTTCTTTGTAGGCATGGCATCTCTATATATTTGTTGAAAAAGACTTTAAAAACATGTCTCCTTTTCAAAAGATGGGATATCTCCATATCCTTGTTGGAAAACATTCTTAAACATCCTAGACCATCCATGGTAAAAAAAAACTTACCCTCATGTTTTTCGTGTCCAAGCCACATCCTTTTTATCTTTTTCAAATCCTTCACTTGGGTACTCCTAGAAATCACCTTTTCAATCGACCTTGACCATGGACACGGCTATTTGAATATATTATACTCTACAGATTTATGCACTTTCCCCACAAGAATCAATACATCCGTCGGAATTCAACCATGGCCCGTTATACAAAGTACATTGGGTTTCGGATAATCAAACATAACCTTTCATTTGTCGACCCTAGCAAATGCACCTTTCACTGTTGGGTTTGTTCACCGCTGAAACAAATGTGTGGCTCTCGGTGCCATAATCCTCCCTTCCATACACGCGTATACCCAAACCTTTAGTTTGGGAAATACCTTAGTTTGTGCTACTTCCTTCCATACTCCTAAGTCATACCATTCGCGGGAGACCCAATTGTTGCATCGACCCGTGTCTAAGACATCTACCATCCCTAGCTTCGTGGAGCCTTGCAGGGAACAACTCAAAATTCGGGGGATTTCTCCCCTATAGAACATGTAGGGACGACCCCTCTAAAGAGAACAAACTACGAGTTAAGCTCCAGCTCCTGGGGTAATGTGGTTACACAGATAAGTTGGTCCGATAAAGATATAGAACATCCCTTCTCTTTCTCATGTCCTTAATAATCACACTTGTCCTTTTATTCTTTCGAAATATCTACTTGGAAACGATGCATCTTCCCAAGGATTTTTCAAAAGAATTTTTGAAACAGTTGTAGTAGGGGGAAACCCCTAAAACAATTTTATTTGTCAAAATTCGAGGTTTCCAAGGAGGTAGGATGCTAACCGTCATAACTTTGGTCTAAAGGGAATAGTAGGTGTCGATAAGAGTATGTGTCCTACTGGAGACTCACTCATAACTTGGAGGAGCCAAGTTACTAATGTAGTAGTAGTAAAACAAAGCATACAAGTAGTAGTGTAGTTATAAAAGAGATACAACAAGGTAATAAAAAGGAGTAGGACATGTATCGGGATTTAGGAATGGTGGATTTCCTGCGATCAGTAATGTGTCCCTGGACTTATGAGAATACCAAGAATAAGATGATTCCTTCTTCTTGGTGTCAGCACAATCGCAACTATCATCGCCACGAGACAAACATGAAAACATGCAAGATACCATGATCAATCACAAAGCATACAAAAACCAATACAATACAACAGGAAATTGATCAATACACTTAAGTAGGTGTTGAGGTTTTGAGTTCAATACAAAAGGAATTATCTTATTTGCATTTGTGGAGATTCTCTTATGATTTAAATACTAATTACTACTTAACTAAGGGGTTTTAAACCAAGGCTAGGTTCTGTATGATATCAATGTACAAAAATGATATCATCAGATATGTATTGACCAAACAAAACAATCACAAGTGGTTTCATTATTTTATCAGTTTTCCTTGATTTGTTAGGAATTTTCTAGTGAAAATAGCTCTAGCTTTAGTGAATAAATCACTAGAAAAGTTTTGTAGGTCCAAAAAAAATTTTCCCCTTAGGTTTAGTAAGGAATTGATGTACTGCTTCACTGGGAGTTGGTTTCACTTCAAGATATTTACCAGAATACCCTTGAGAAAATCCCAAAGTCAGTTTTGCAAGCTTTTGTCCATTTCACCAAATTTAATCTACATGATATTTTGAGATGAATCTAGGGACACATGGTAGGTATTTTAAATACCTTTTTGCAGAAATTGTGTTCACCACTTTTGGAGTTACAAAGCTCCTGAAATGTTTTATCTAGTGAATCAACTATATGCAGAAGAGTTTAGTTCACTAAAATTCAACCAGGCTTAGTAGATATGGGGCTCTTAGGATTAGTTAGTATGGTAGTGTAGGTGTACTGAGAGTTGAAATTAGTTCAGAAGCTTGTATATTTTGACCTAGACAATTTTCTAAAGGTAGATATGAGATGGTTTTGTTATTTTTACTGTAGGCAAAGCAGAGGGATTTAGGAGTTGGGCCAGGAGGACAAACCAGGTATCCATAGTACCTTGCAGTACCAAGTGGTCTCAGGTCATTTAGATTTGTCAAACTTCTTAGAGGAATTAGTTAGCCAAAAAGGAACTTCTTGGTATACTAATTATTAGAATATATTTAAGTAATGTTTTGGGTGAGTTCTTTCTCTGCATGTTAGAGAAAAAGGTGGTGCATGTGCCAAAATTAGAATGTAGTCATTTCCTATAGGTTTGCGGTTTATTTGAGAATTAAACCAAGTGGTTAAATTCAGATATGGAATTCTTTAAAATAAAAGAAAAGGGGAGGGGCTCGCACGGGCCAGATTTGCACCGAGATGGGCCGAACCCGGCGGATACGACCCACCTAGGCGACGCCGGCGCGTGAGACACTAGGGTTCTAAATCATACGGCGGGGCCCAGGGTCAGCTAGGGGGAGAGGGCGAAGAGGTATGGAGCAATGAGGGCCGCTAGATCTAATCCCAATAGATGGTCCTCCGTCATCATCTCCGAGAAAAGAAGAGGGCGAGGGCAAAACCCTAGGGCGGCCGGGAAGGGCGCGTGGAGCTCACCTGAGGGCTCGAGAGGCCACGAGGATGCGCCGAGGTGACGCGGTTGACGATGGCGACTCCAACAAGGGGCGGTAAAGGGGTTTTCAACGTCAGGAGGTGCCTCATGCAATGGCGACCGAAACTAGCTCGTCGGAGATCGACAACGACGACTGCTAGGGGCGTTCCCGAGCAAGAAGAGAGACATGGTTAGATGCAGAAGGTGGAGGCGAGGTCGGGGGAGTGACACGCAGCGAGACATGAGTATAAGGGAGAGCACCAAGCTCAGATCAAGGCAATGGTTGAGCGGTCTTTCTTCCCTTCTACTGGCTTGTACAGAGCAGGGGAGAGGTAGTGGAGCTCGGGGAGAAGAAATGGGAGTGACAGGGGCAAATGAGAGGAGTGTGGAGGCAGGGGCTGGTTGTGGATCTTAAAACCGAGAGGGTTGGGTCCATGGGGGACTTAGTCCATTTAGATCATGGGGGAGGGGTGTGCTCGAGGATAGGGCGGGAGGGGCAGTTCTAGGAGGTAGGGTGGGGTCCTAGTTGATGCAGAGGGGCAGGGAGGGATGGTGGAGCTAATGTGCTTATTTATTACAAGGTTTTTTGTTAAATGGGCATGTCACTCTCTGTCCAATCATGTGAGGACAAGGAGAAGGGTTTTCTACAGTGTGCAGTAGCTTAGCTACAGTGCACTTCGACCATAGGGAGGGGTGGTGAGTGCTGGAGTGATTACTGACCATAGGGTATGATGGTTTGGTGAATTTTGGTAAGTATTGAACTAATGTGCATTATTGTTCCTATTTGAGTTATTTCCCAAACCACAAGATCATATGATGGGGCAAGGGTGAGGGCAGATCAAACATGAGATAGGGGTTAGGGAAATTCACTTGTTGTATTTTGAAACTAGTTTATTTTGAGAAAGTTGGGGTTTAGGTGATTTGAAAGATCTAGAGTTTGAATATTTTCAGACCACCTTTGGCAAGCTCTAGAGTATGATCTAGGGATACATCTGGTTTGAGGGGCATATGTTTAGAGAGACCAAGTGATATATATATCAACATGGTTCAGAAGATTGAGGTTGAGCATGGTTGAGATTTTCTAGAAATGAAGCCAAAGTTGGTTGAAAATAATGGTGTCAGAACAGAATATCATTTAGCCTCAGCAACAGGGTTGGTGTGAGTAGCATAAGGATCCCATAGAAACACGTGAAACATGGGTGGATAGACCATGTTTAGTATATCACAAACCAACAAAGAGTTGTATCAAAGGAGGTAGCATGAGGATGGGTGCTTCTTTCAAAGTAGGCGTGTTGATAATATTGGCAGAATCGGATTATTTTCTTGCCTATTAAACCACAAGGATGAGTGGGTCCAAGAGGGGTTTATCCAAGGATAAGTGTGGTATTTTAAAGTACTTATGATGATTTATAAGATGGTTCAAGTGCATTTCCAAAAAATCACATGGGTTAATATAGGTGGAGTCTCAAAAATGGAATCCATATAAGGGTTCCAGACTTGGTCAAATTTGGCAGTTTTGGGTTTTTTGACTAGGACACAAGCGGTGATGTTTTTGAGGGGATGCATGATTCCAAACTCATCATAAATTCGATGATGTTGAAGGGTAGGTTACATAGAAGAGATCAATGGCTTGAGTTGGTCTCTACTACCTTGGGAGCTAGAAAAAGATGGTGTCTCGGAATTGAATCTGATAGAGGAAACGGATGATCAAAATAGTGACTAGTGATCAGGATAAGCTTGGGAATCTAGGTGGATGGGTTCCTAGATCAAGTGTTGGGGATGTTAGGACACATCCCAAGGATGGGTAATATAAGCTCATTTCCTAGGGATGGGATGGAAAGGTGGTAAAATAGGGTTTTATCAAGAGTAGAAATAACCATGAGGGGAGGTAGTCCTTAGATTAGGATTTGGTGATCTTCTCTTCAAGACTAGAGGTTGCCTTGTTGATTTGGTTTATTTCTTGGGAGATGAGTTCTTGAGTTAGCTCAACTAATCTAACCAGCAGATCAAGGCAATTCATCTAAGCAGATCAAGACAATTTATCTAAGCAGATCAAGACAACTCATCTTGTCTCTATCTTCAAGCTATTACTATGGATACAATCAAGCATGGCTTAAGGTATAGAGAGGTGTTTTGAAAGATTTGAGTTTTGAAGAAGATGGGAGTCTCTTGGTACTTCTACCAAGAGTGGAGGTCAAAAGTTTTATAAAAGCTTTTGGGCAAGAGGTAAGGTTTAGTTGAAGGCTGTCTTAAAAACATAAGGATATGGTTGCTAAAATATTGATGGTTGCTAAAACATCTTGGCTTAGGTTTTTGAAATGTCAGAACATTTAAGAATATGTGAAATAAGCCAAGACACTTTTTTTTTGCCAAATAGCTTTTGTTAACTGAGGGGAAGGTAAAGGAGTATCACATATACTACACATTTAGTTGCACAAGTTTAAAACAAGCAAACAATCACTGCATCATTAAACAAGATTTTTTTTTGTTTTCCCAGATGTTTGCACTCTGGACAACTTAACAATGTTGCTGAATTTAGGATGTTACACGCGTTGCTAGCGATAGCGCACGCTGTAGTCGACGCACCAAATATTCGGCCCTGGATAGCGCAAAACGCCGCGCCACGCTAAATGTTTACAGCGCGTGCCCGGATACAACGCCTGCTAGAGGGGTGCTCGAGCGCTATATCGGCCTTTTTTTTAGTGCATCGCTAGTTTAGCGTCTCCCCTGGAGATGCTCCTCCTAGGTACTTACTCCCTCTGTTCGGGATTATAGGTCCTATGCGCATATCTAGGTTGTTAATTTGACCAATAAAATATATTTTATACTCCACGAAAATTATACCATTAAAAAATATAACCTTTAAAGTATCTAATGGTATAATTTTTATGCTATAATATTTAAATTATTTTGTTTAAATTGGCAACCTAGTTATCCGCGCGGGACTTATAATCCCAAACGGAGGTAGTATATGCTTGTTCACTTAATGAACCTCCTACTCAATGAAGAGTGTTCGGAACTTCAGATCCCCAAATACGCATATATCTGACTAAAATTCACATTCAGAGCCTAGATCGTTGCCTTGTAAACTTGTTCGTACTAGATTAGATCACGTCATGTTCCAGTTTTGCTGCGGTACAAGAAAGGTATCTACAGCACTTGAAAATGACTTTCTGCAGCACCAAACAAGTCAGATAGACGCAACGCGGACCAAGGTCCTTCAGTCAGAACTTTATGCTGAAAAACTCCGATGATTCTCGTTTCCTCCAAAGCTCTGAGGCGACACATTGTCAACGACACAGTGCCCCATCCAAGCTCATCGATCTTCTGCACAAAAGACCACCCATCAGACTACTTGGTCTGAAGGTTTAGGAGCCATCAAGCATCCAATTTACAATGCCACCACCATGCTGCCACCTCTGTATCATAGTATATAATTTCGTGGCAGCTGTCTCTGCTTTCCACCTAGCGAGGAGGTGTTGACATTTTTGTAATAATGAACACCACGGCACGATAACCCAGTTCCATCATTCCATTAGAAAAGCAGAAACCACCATACTACTGCCATAGCTATATCTTACACAGGTGTGCAGCCCAAAAACGTTTCAGTGAGACAAAAGCTAATTACAAGAGGATACCGGCATCATCGCCGAACCTCACACCAAAACGCTACCAGGCCACAATCAGCATGAAACTACATGGTATATCCATCTAAAGTCACAGGCTTACATCTCACAAGCTGGAATTGCACTTCAAACTTCTCTTCTACTCACCGTACCCTCGAATTCTCTCTTGACGGCCTCGTCGCCTCTTCTGCTTCTCTCAGTATCTCCTGGAAAGCTTGGAGGGAACTGGCAGCGAAGTTCTCCAGAGCCTGAAAGACCAGCCTCAGGTTCATGTGCACGCTGCTTGCTTCGATGCGGTGCGCCTCGTACGTTTGTACCGTCGGACACCTTTGGAAACTCGGCCGGCCCGGCACCAATGCCAGCTTCCTGTTTAGTTCGTCGGCTTCCTTGTTGATCTCTACCGCCTTCCTTTCCAACATCTTGATCCACTTCTCCCTTTCTCGAACCGCGACCATTCGTTCGCCTTGATCAAGATTTTGCTGCTCCCACAGATGGCGCACGCTGGACACGAGGGCTTGCATCGCATTGACCACGTCCTTCTCTGAAATCTTGTCCATTGCTTGAGACCATTTGTTGCAGATGACGAAGATCAATGGAGCCCCTACTCTCCTAGGCGAGTAAGTAGGCGCCACCGAAGGCTCGTAGCTGAGGCAGAGTGCCAGCCATCCGTTCAGTGCCTTTACAAAGTTCCTGTGCGCGCTCACCCAAGAGGAAAAATTGATGATCCATTTGATCAGCTCTAGTTCTAGCTCCATTGCCAAATCACGGCCGTTTCCACCCGATATTGCTGGCGACAAGTTTTTGGCTTCTGACATCACTTGAAACTGAATCTGGTACGAGTGTAGCTTGTCTTGCCACATTTTTGCAAACCTGAAAAATGTGTGATTACTTTGTTAGGAATAGCTAGCACTTACTGAGAAATAGATATAATTCAATAAAGTACTATATTAGAAGTGCAATCAGGAACTTTTATCTTCGGCAAATACCATATTACCATGATGCAACACTGATTATGCAAGAGTCAGATAAACTCTTTGACTATTCACTCGCAATGCATAACATGAAAGTAACAGTTGAGAATTTTCTTATGACTGTGATTGACAGATAAGAACATGTTGCTAGAAACAAACTCTTTCCTATATTATTGAATCTAAATTTACAGATTTGAATGAATCTAGACACTATTTAGTATATAGGTTCATCCAAATTTTGACAAATCAAAGTCAATTAATATGGATCGGAGGGAGTAGAAAGCACGATGAAAAAATTAGAGCAATCATTGTCCAGTTAAAAAGGAGACATACATACCCTTGGATCAAGGTATTAACTTGTGCCCCAAGTTCCTCGTCCCTTACTTTGTTAATCTTTTTTGAAACCTTGGCAATGACACGCACAGAAATTCTTATCTTTGTTGACAGCTTCCTGAGCAAATTTCGAGTTGCATCGATTTTATGAGCTTCAGCACCCCTTTGATCTAAAAGCTTCAGTCGCTTAGAATTCTTGGCGAGAAGTAAGCGCATTTTCTCCTCAGCCTACAAGAGAAATGCCACACAAAAGAGAGAATACTGTGTAAGCAGGGTAATTTGGTGAGTAAATGTATAGGCATAATCTACTGAACTAATTAGAAGCATATGGGCCATTACCCTACTGAATGGTACAAAAGCAGTTCCAATAAAGTGGCAGATCCAATCCACAAAAAGGTGATTGCATACTATGACACGAATGACCTTGATAATGAAGTTGTAAGCTATAATAAATTCTACTCTAGCTCTAGCATAGAAAATAGGAGGGGAAAAACAAGAAAAACGAATTACCCACAGCTAATCTCAATTGCTCTGTGTAAGTTCTTTCATAACTGGCCTTTAGGCTTTGATAAAGTTACTGCACAAACATTAGTAGTATTATGCTTCTGACCCTTGATTAATTAGCATGCAAAGGATCACCTAGATTCCTAAAGTGCACACAAAAATTCTAACAGGCTGCTTGAGGACCGGAATCATTCAACTAGTTTGCCTTTTCAGTTTGTGGATACTGAAAACTTGCGCCACTTTTTGCTTAACATACATCTCCCTCCAGAAAAGATTAAGCTTCTTTAGTAGGATCCCCACTCCATTATTCAGCTCAAGTGGCTTTTGGATCAAACAGAAAGGCCCTTAGACTATAAAGGCTAGCTAAAAATAGAAGACCAGAGCTACGAAAGGTTATACAGATTAAGGTGAGACAACATATGACCCTGTTTTTAGCGACAGAATCGTAACCTAATGTACATTACCTCTCTAATTTCATCAACTAACTGCTACTAGAACAAAATTAAAAAAATACTAGTACAAGCATTCGCATTTAAATTCTCTTGCACATTTCCATGAATAACTCTAATAAAACCATAGCTCAAGATCAGGTGCAATTTCAACTCTTAGAAAGGAGCTTAACACAATGTGGGTATACCTTGACCTCTCCATACAGCTTCGTCTCCCAGAAATATAGCTTCTCTAGTGTCGAGGATAAGCTCCACGAGCCCACCACCTTGCCTTCTTCACCAACTCCCATGCCCAACGTGTCCACGTCCTTGCACCCCAGATGCGGCACGGAGATTGCAGACATCATCCGTGATGAAGCAGCTTCAAACAATGAAACAGAGAGTCAAACAATGCACCTTGCACAACTGAGTTAGATCAGAAATTCAGACTAGCATTTCCATTGACCAAGCAGTAGCTTACCATGGTAAACCGAGCTGCGTCCTTGGTAGCTTGGCTTCCCGACCTCGAGCAGCGGCGCGAGCTCCCTGGCTGCCTCCGCCACTCGAACGAGCTGCATCTTGATCGCACCTGCAGGGTCGACCGCATTGTCGAACACCCTCTGCGCCGGCAGCTCTGGTTTTGTCGCGGCGGCCATGTTGCGGTATGCCGGTGGCCGCCGTCGTGCGTTCCTCGGCTTGTCGATGGTATTGGCAGCACCGACCGAGCCGCGACGGCCGCGGCCGCTGCCAACCGTGGAGTACTCGCTGGCCATCTCCTTGACAACCACGACCTCCTCGTCGTCCTCTTCCAGCTCTGGAATGCCCTCCTCCTCACGTACCTCCCGGGAGCTCCGGCTCGGCGTGTACGCGGCGGCAGCGGCCGCCGTGGTTGTGGGGTTGTAGTAGTAGGACCCTTCGTACGAGTCGTCGTAGTTGTCGAACACGTTTAGGAAGTCCCACGAGCTCTCCCTAGGCGGCGGAGGTGGAGCCACAGGTGCCCTCTGCTGCTGCTGTTGCGGCTGAGGCGGCGCGGCCGGCTCGCCGCCGTAGGCGTAGTACTGCGACTGCGGGTAGCCGCCAGCACCCGCCGCCGCGTCGAAGGCGCCGTAGCGCGCTCGCGAAGACACCGGTGCGCGCTGCGCGACGGTGACCGACGCCGGGGGCGGGCGGCTGCGCGCGTAGTAGAACTGCAGCGTGCTCTGCGGCGGGGGCGGGTAGGCGAACGCGGGCTGCGCGGGCGCGTACGCGAAGTAGTCTGGGTGAGGCGGGATGAGGCGCTGGTCGGGGAGGAAGCGGCGCGTAGGCGAGTCGGGCGGCGAGGATGCCGACTCGGATCCCGAGGAGCAGGACTCGCAGGGCACGTGCGAGGAGGAGTAATGGCGGTCCGGAAGGGACGAGGGAGGTGGACGCCCGCCACGGCCGCGGTCGCCCTTGCGGTGGGAAGGCAGGGCGAGGTGCGGCGGCGAGTTGTCGGCCTCGGCCTGGAGCTGGAGGAGGAGGTGCATGGGCGCGGCGATCGAGTCGTAGGATCCCGCGAGCGCGGCGTGCGCGTCGGCGAGCGCGTAGCGGTGGCGCACGGCGGCGGCGAGGAGGTCGGCGCGGCCGCGGCACAGCGCCACCGCCTCCTGGCTGTCCAGCTTGGAGCCGTTGCAGCCCATGGCGCGCGCGCGGGAGGGCCAACCAAACGAGGAACACGGGGGGACGCAACACGGCCCGGCCCTCGAGAGTCGAGAGTGGCGGAGTGTACCTACTCGTACTCGGCTGGCATTATGGCGTTCGGTGAGGTTGGCGCGGGAGGACGACGTCGCGCGGTGGAGGGAGGGAAATGTGTGCGAGCGGCAACGGTGACGGGAACAGAAGGGGGAGTGGGGAAGGAGCCAAAGGAGGAGAGCTCGATCGGCCGAGGAAGCGGAGAGAAGGCTGGGGAAGTAAGGAGGAGACGGCGCAGGATCTTGGCTTACATTTGTTTTTATTTTGCTGCTGGGCTTGTCGCATGCTTGTACCGTGACGCGAAGTGTAGTGGGGCGTGGACGGAAGTGGAAGTGGAACAGCGAAAATCCAAGGCGGTCAGAATGTGAGGTTCCGGTAGCTATTGGTTGAAGAAGACAAGGGAGGGAGGGGGGACCCTTTGCTGAAGGAAGGAAGCCATGGTGGAGTGGTGGCCTGGTGGGCGTGCGTGGACCGCGGAGGCTGGAGGGGCACGTGGGACGACGGGCTCGGATCCCAGACGACCCCAACCGAGGCCCTAGTTGTCCTGCCTCGCCTCGCCTCTGGGTAAATTTTGTTGTGCTGGGGTGGGTGCGTTGGGTGCATTGACTGTGCTGCGGATCAACCAGGTGTTAACTGGCTGGCGCGTGCCGGCTGGCCGGGGCGCACAGCCGCTGTAGCTGTAGAGAGTCCAGAGTCCAGACCCGAAGAAGAGAACCATGGGTCGCTGCTCACCAAGGAAGAAGAGAACTTTTGGTTTTGGATACGCCCGTCGTCCCAACGGAGGAGCATTGAATTTGTGAGCCGGGAAGTGAGGCCGCCCGACATGTCGCCGAACTAGTACAGCGTACTAGAGCAGTTTTGCCCTAGTAGTAAATACCCCCGTCGTGTTCCATCAAACATAACTATGCTTACACCATTGACGTGCTACTCCGGCTCGACATTGCTTCTCTAGAGCGCTGCGCTACTGCACCGTACATAAACAACCCCAATGTACTAGGCAGGAACGGCTAGAACAGTGGACAAACGCACGGTTCCACAGCTGACCATGTATTTTTTTTTTTTTTGCGATCATCAAGGGGTCATGCAACGACTTCTGAGTGCTATTTTAGCTTCTTTTTTTTTGCACGGGCTATTCTAGCTTGTGTTTCCTCTCGTGGCAACGCAGATGCCGTGATTGGAGCACACCTGTTCCCCGCCGTGGAGGGGTCCCAAACGTAAATTTTATTTATTTTTGCACTACTACAATTTGAACACACAAACCATACGTGTGTTTAGCAACAATTCAGATAAATTCATACGATACAAATAAATTCGATCCAATAAATTCAAACAATACAAATAAGTTATTGTTCAACTTGATCAAGCCTTGGGTGCGGTTGACTGTCCTTTCGTCCTCCGTAATTGCTCTACGAGATCATTCTGCGGTTGATCATGAGCATCGACGTCACAGATTTCTCCATACATAGCGAGAAAAACAAAACTGCGGGGTACCTGGTGATCAACAAGGGCAAGCGGACTCACTCTTAGGGGCCGACATCCATCCCCGGAGTCATGCATTTATTTTTGATGATTATGTTGTACATGATCACACAATCATTCATCACCTCCCATATTTGAATTTGAAACAAGGTAAGAGCAAGGTACGTGACACTAGCAAATCGAGTTTAGAGCAGACCAAATACCCGTTCGACATCCTTCCTATAGGCCCCTAGCACGAAGCAATGTGGCACTTTGCCTAAATCATTGGATAGGGATTCTCTTCACAAGTGTCCCCTATCTTGGATAGAAGTCATCGACTAGGCATCACCCTTTAGTATATAGGTGATCTCATAGTTGTAGGCTAGAACATGACCTTTCGTCAGTTTGCCAAATATCATAGCGCGTTGCAGCACATTGATGTTATTGTGTGATCCCGTCATGTCAAAAAAACATGTAAAATCCACATATCTTGACCTGCCACACTTTTAAGAACCACACTACAATATCTATAACGATCTTTGTACAAACCTTGCAAATAAAAATTGAAAGTGCTTCTGTGACCGGTACATGCAATTGATGCATTCAAGCATCCTAAAAACTCCTTTAGTTGCATTTTGTGCCATGATCCTACCAGTTTCTGCTTCATTTAGCTTTCCCAAATAGTTTGAGGCAAACTTCTTTCCATGACTACTCTGCAGAATTTGTACATGCAATCAATGGCTCTGGACTCGCTCATGCATAAGTATTAGTATTTTGAATCTCCAAGCGCTGCATATGCAAGCAATCTTATGGCAGCGGTGCATTTCCGAATTGATGGGAAACCAACCATGTCGATAGCTGATGGCTTAGTTGATGTCAAGCATGTTGGAAACCCTAAGAGCAAGGTGTGAAACAACACAGCAGCAAGTCTTCCATCAGTAAGAAACCGAGGTTATCGAACCAGTAGGAGGAAGGAAACATCACACAGGTGTTGCAAGCGATGTGGAAACCTACACAACACAAACTCAAGACTTTGCCCCAACTAACAGTGAGGTTGTCAATCTCACCGGTTGCTGTAACAAAGGATTAAACATATGGTGTGGAAGGTAATGGTTTGCAGCAAACAGGTAACAGTGGAGGGTGTATCAATGGTAAAGATTGGACCGGGGTCCATAGTTCACTAGAGGTGCTCTCCTTAGATAAACAACATGGCATGAAGGGTAAACAAATTATAGCAGTACAATTGACAGGAACTGAGCATGGCATAACAATACAATACTAGACAAAAAGATCCTATGAGATTCGATTGGGCAATACAATAATATACATAGACCGCCATCCAACTGTATCTATGACTAGTCCACCTTCAGGTTATCATCTGAACCCCCTCCAGTATTAAGTTGCAAGCAACGGACAACTGCTTTAAGCAAAGTGTGTAAGGTAAACAATCCACTTGTTCCATGAACAAGAGACCGTTGTTTTCTCCCTAGTGACAACATCACATCTACAAATCAAGAGATTTACATTTCCCTTGGAAACTAGAGGCATGAACCCACTATCGAGCATAAATACCCCCTCTTGGAGTCACTAACAACTACTTGGACAAGATAGCTACTAACAACGGAGAGCATGCAAGATCACAAACAACACAGACATGATAGTATCAAATAGACAAAACCATTAATCAATCTAACATAGTAATCTCAATATCCATCGGATCCCCGCAAACACAACATGCATGATTACAAATAAATTAGATCTTGATCATGAACGGAGCTCACAAGATCTATACATGAAAGCACAAGGAGGAGATACAACCATCTAGATACTACATGGACCCGTAGTCCAAGGTGGTACTACTCACGCTTCATACCGGAGAAGAAGTCCTTCGGGATGATTTCCCCTCCGGAAGGGTGCCAGGAAGAACTTCAGATCCCCCCGATCTAGGGACGATGGTGGCGGCGACTATAGAAGGTTTCGTGGAGTTTTGATCGGGTGCCTAGGGTTTCTGCATCGGGGGCTTCTTATAGGCGAAGAGGCGAGGCTGGGAGGTGGCCAGAGGGCCCACACCCTACCCAGGCGCAAGGTGGGCCCACCCGCGCCTAGGGGGTGTGGCGTGGAGTGTTTCGCGGCATAGTAAATCAAAATTTTCTACGGAGCGAACAGAGGGAAAGCCAAGATCTAATCTAGGAGATGCAAACAACGAGAGAGATTGGATTAGATATTCATACACTTGAAGATTCGCGACAATGAACGTTCCTAACGTGGGTGATGTAGTCGCACTCGCTTCTCCTCGCGATCCGATCCGATCTAGCACCACAAGTGGCGGTGCCTCCGTGAGATGCACACGCAAAGACTGACACGCCTCCTCCTTCCTGACCAGAGTATGGTGGAGAGATAGATTGGATCTACAACACGACGGCGTGTATATGGTGGAGAATTTCACGCAGGCTTCGCCACAAACAATGGAGGAGAGAGGAAGATAGCAAGGCGCTAGGGCTTGGAGGAAGGTGTGTATTGGGGCACCACCCCTCTATATTTAGAGGGGCCATCCTTGCCCCTCCTCCAAGCCTATCTCTAGTTTAAACAATTTAAACTCTCCTTATCTAGAAATCCTATCTCTAGTTTAAACGATTTAAACTCTCCCTTATCTAGAAATTCTATCCGAGATTTAAACGAGTCAAATCTCTCTAGAATCGGTGGGCCCTATGGGTTTGTGCCCCGGCCCAATGCGCCAGGACACTCCCTCATAGGCCCATTCCTCCCGGAAGGTGGGGCCACGTTGGTCCCTTCCGAAGGTTCTAGAAGCTTCCGCACAATACCGATTAACCGGAATAATTCAACTCCAAAAACTGCACCGCCTTTATATGAATCTTATTCTCCGACCATTCGAACCTCTCGTGATATCCCGGATCCCATCCGAGACTCAACAAAAATTCATAAACCAATTATCCAATCTATCCTAGCCGAGATACGTTATGTGTGACCTGCGGGTTCGAGAATATGCATATGATCTTCTATCAATAATCAACTGGTGCAGGCACCCATATTGACTCCCACACATTCATCGATGATCATATCGGATGAACCACGATGCGAGGATTCAATCAATCCCATATATATATTTCCTTCGTCTCGCGATATTTTACTTGCCCGAGATTCGATCGTTGCACTGGCCATACCTAGTTCAATCTCGCTCACAAAGAAGTACTTTACTGCTCCGTAATCCGATATCACTTTGTGATTAACTCCTTAACCACATTCTTGCAAGCGTGTTGATATCGACACCAAAGGGCCAAGTATATCTCTCCGACTTGGGAGGGACAAATTCCATATCGATACATACAATCCAACAGATACTTTCCGATCACCTGAGAGACACCTTTATGATCACCCTCTCATAGGATGACGTTTGATGACCTCAAAGTTTTCTTCCGGTACCAGGGAGTTGCATTATCTCATGGTCTAAGGAATACAATATTTGACATAGGAAAAGCTTCGCAAAGATGAACACGATGAAACGATTTAATTGCTTCGCTTAGTTTGGGTATGTCCATCATATCATTCTCCCAATTATATGATCTCATTATCAATTGACAACTCATGTCTATGGTTAGGAAACCTTAACCATCATTGATCAATGAGCTAGTCCCTAGAGGCGTACCAGGGACACGGTGTTGTTCACAAACCACACAAGTATTAATGTTTCCGCTTAATACAATTCTAGCATGGAATATAAACTTTATCATGAACAAGAATTATAATAATAACATCTTTATTATTGCCTCTAGGGCATAATTCCAACCTCCCACTTGCACTAGAGTCAATAATCTAGTTTACATCGGCAACAATCTCACACCCATGGCATTGAGGTGTTGATCATGTTTTACACGTGGAAGAGGTTTAGTCGGTGGATCCGCGACATTCAAATCAGTATGTACTTTGCTAATCTTCGATCTCCATCCGCTATATAATCTCGGATTATATGAAACTTGTGGTTGATATGCTTGGTCTTTGGATGATATCTTGGTTCCTTAGCGAAAAGCTATGGCACCAATGTTGTCACACAATATCTCCAGTGGTCCAATGCACTTGGAACCACGCCAAGCTCGATGATGAAGTTTCGATCCAAACTCCTTCACTTGACGCTCAAGCAGCCATGTATTCCGCTTCCTTTGTAGATCCCGCGATCACGCTTTGCTTGCAGCTTCTCCACCACAGCTCCTCCATTCAAAATATACACGTATCCCGTCTCGAGATTTAGAATCATCCTTGTGTCGAAACTAGCATCGACGTAACCTTTACGACATGTCGCTCATCACCCCATGGACTAAGAACATTTCTTTAGTTCTATTTAGGTACTTTAGGATGTTCTTCACGGCTGTCCAAAGGTTCCACTCTGGATCACTTTGATATCTCGTCACAAACTAAGAGCATTGGACACATCCGTCTAGTACACAAGATGGCATACATGATGGAACCTATGGTCGAGGCATAAGGCACTTTGCTCATAGCTTCCCTATCATTTATCAGAGTGGACACGAGCCTTGCTCAATATCTTACGACAACATAGGCCTCGAACCTTTCTTTGCCTTATCCATTACGAACCTTTCGTAACTTTGTCTAGGTATGTACCGCTTAAAGCTATCAGCGCCTTTGTCTATCTCTATAGATTTTGATGCCCAATATATAAGCAACTTCACCTAGGTCTTTCATTGAAAACACTTGTTCAAATAACTCTTCACATCGTTAAGCATGTTGATGTCATTTTCGATAATCAATATGTCATCCACATATAGTACCGTAAACGCCACCGAGCTCCCACTCACTTTCTTGTAGATACAAGCTTCAGAGCAATTTGGAACAAATCCAAAGCTCTTGATTACTTGATCAAACGAAGGTTCCAACTCCGAGATGCTTGCTTGATCCATAAATGGAACGTGAAGTTTGCATACTTTACTAGCATCCTTAGGATCGACAAAACCTTCGTTGCATCATATACAACTCTTCATCAATGTTCCCATTGAGGAAAGCGATCTTGACATCCATCCGCCATATTTCATAATCATGAAACGCAGCAATTGCTAATAAAATCCGAATGGACTTAAACATCGCCACGGAGAGAAAGTCTCATCGTAGTCAACACCTTGAACTTGTCGAAAACCTTTGCGACAAGCCGGCTTTATAGACGGTAACATTACCATCCGCGACGCTTTCTTCTTCTTGAATATCCATTTGCACTCAACGGCCTTTCGGCCGCTAGGAGGATCCACCAAAGTCCATACTTGGTTTTCGCTCATGGATCCCAATTGGATTTCATGGCTTCCACCATTTCTCGAGTTTGGGCTCATCATCGCTTCATAGTTCGTAGGTTCACCGTCTTCTACCAACAAGACAACAAGACGGGTTGCTACCACTCAGAGGGGCACGCGACCTTGTCGACCGCGACGTTCAAGAGCAACATCGTCCAAGCTTCATGATCCTTGTCATTAGCTTCCTCTATTGTTGGTGCAAAGCTGGAACAATTTGTGTGTCGCGCTACTCCAATTCAAGAGAAGGTTCAATAACCTCGTCTAGCTCTACTTTCCTCCCACTCACTTCTTTCGAGAGAAACTCCTTCTCAAGAAAGGAACCGCTTCTTGCATAAACACTTTGCCTTCGTTCTGTGATAGAAGGTATACCCAATAGTTTCCTTTAGGGTATCCTATGAAGACGCATTCGCTTTGGGTTCGAGCTTGTCCGCATCAACTTCGACGAAGCTTCGATCCCCAAACTTTAAGAAACGACAACTTAGGTTTAGCACCAAACCACAGTTCATAATGTCGTCTCAACGGATTTAGATGGAGCCCTATTTAAAGTGAATGCACGGTTTCTAATGCATAACCCCAAAATGATAACTAAATCAAGAAGAGACATCATTGATCGGACCATATCTAATAGGGTTCGATTACGCTCGTACACACCATTGCTGGTGTTCCGGTGGCGTGAGTTGTGAAACGATTCCACTTGCTTTAAGATGCGTGAGAAAATCATAACTCAAATATTCACCTCCACGATCGGATCGTAGAAACTTAATCTTTCATACGATGGTTCTCCACTTCATTCTGAAATTCCTTGAACTTTTCAAATGTTTCAGATTTATGTTTCATTAAATAGATATACCCATATCTACTTAAGTCATCGGTAAAAGTGAGGAAATAGCGATATCCACCTCGTCAAACACTCATCGGTCCGCATACATCGGTATGTATGATTTCCAACAAGTCCGCTGTTCGCTCCATCATACCGGAGAACGGGTTTTGATCATCTTGCCCATGAGGCATGGTTCGCATGTGTCAAATGATTCAAAATCAAGAGACTCCAAAAGTCCATCGAATGGAGTTTCTTCATGCGCTTTACACCAATATGACCTAGACGATTGCCACAAATAAGTAGTATTATCACTATCTACTTTGCATCTCTTAGCCTCAATGTTATGGATGTGTGTTTCATCCCTTTCGAGATTTAGAAGAAATAAACCATTCACAAGAGGTGCATGACCATAAAAGATGTTACTCATATAAATAGAACAACCATTATTCTCCGATTTAAATGAATAACCGTCTTGCAATAAACACGATCCGAAATGATGTTCATGCTCAACGCAGTACATAATAACATTTATTAAGGTTTAAAACTAATCCCGAAGGTAAAACTAAGGAGAGCGTGCGACGGCCATCACATCAACTCTTGATCCGTTGCCAACGCGATCGTCACCTCATCCTCGCAAGCCGCTCATTCCGTAGCTCTGCTTCGACTTACAAATATTAGCAATCAACCCAGATCAAATACCTGTGCACTACAACGAGGGCTAGTAAGGAAAACATCAATAACATGTATATCAAATATACCTTTGATGGTGCCGACTTCTTGTCCGCTAAGTACTTGGACGATTCGCTTCCAAAGGACCCTTGTCCTTGCAATAGAAGCACTCAAAGGTCGGCTTAGGACCAGACCTGAGCTTCTTCTCAGCAGGGGCATTGCGCTTGCCGCGCCCTTCTTGAAGGGCTTCTTTGCTCCCTTACCTTTCTTAAAGGAGGGCTTGTTGACCATCAACACATGATTATCCTTCTTGATGTCCACTTCCGCAGCCTTGACTTTGCGAAGAGCTCGTGATCGTATCGATGGAACCAATCGATTATGAGTCACTACAAAACTTTTGTAGGCGGGAGGAGTGATTGCGAACCTCACAATCTTGAGCTCCTCGAATCGTGCATCCCAGTTGCTCACATGCTGAGTGTAGCCCGACATCTTTATGGCGTGCTCACTAACGGAACTCCCTTCCTCCATCTTGCAGTTAAAGAACTTCTCAGAGATCTCATATCTCTCAGAATGGGCTTGAGTCTGAAACATGGTTTTCATCTCCTCGAGAATCTCAAAGGGCCCGGGATAGGTTTCAAAACGATTTTGAAGCTCCGGTTCCATAGCAAACAATATGGTGCTCTTAATCACACCATAATCATCTTTGCGTGACTGATAGACAGCTTTCTCATCACCGCAGTAGCTTGCAAAGTAGGGGTCACCTAACGCTTTCCCAAGGACATAGTCCTTTGTCCGCCAAAGAATGATTCTTAGATCATGGAACCAATTGGTAAAGTTAGACCCATTGTTCCTAAGCTTTTCTTTCTCAAAGAAAACGTTGAAGTTGAAGTTGGACTTGGCCATTGGATCTACAGTATTTGCAAGTACAATTTAGACTATGTTCATGATAAATAGTTCAACTTAATCAAATTACTAGATGAACTCCCACTAAATTCAACATCCCTCAAGTTGTTTAGTGAACACGATCCAAATTCACCACACCTAATCCGATCATCACGAGAAGAGATGTGGTTTCAATGGTGGACAACAAAGTGTCGATCATATCATTCATATGACTCATGCTTAAACTTTCGGTTCTTGTGTTTCGAGGCCATGTCTGTACATGCTAGGCTCGTCAAGTTAGACCCAAGTATTTCCGCTGCAGCAAACTGGCTTGCACCCGTTGTATGTGAGCGAGAGTCTATAGCACCCGATCATCACGTGATGCTTGGACACGATTTAACTTTCGCAACGGTGCATACTTGGGGAGAACACGGTTTTATATTGATCTTTAAGTGAGGAATCATCTTATAATGCTACCGTCATGATCTAAGCATAATAAGATACATAAAGGGATAAACATCACATGCATATAACTTTATGTGACATGGTATAGCCAATCCTCGCAAGAATGATCTCCATCTTGTGCTCCGACATGATCTCCATAACTCCACCATGATTGCCTCCACCACGAATAGCAACTACAACTATTGATAACTACTTAGCGATAAAGTAAAGCTATTACATGGCGATAAGAAGTTGACTCAGGTCATACACAATTATAAAGACAACCATATGGCTCCTGCCGTTGTGTACTCATCGACATGCAAGTCGTGAAACATTACAAAACATGATCATCGCATACATTATACACATCACATCTTGGGCCATACCATATCACGTAAAACACTCGCAAAAAACAAGTTAGACACCTCTACTTTGTTGTTGCATGTTTTACGTGGCTTATGGGAGTAGATGCTAAGAACGATTCTTACCTACGAAAGCCACAACGGTGATATTATGGTTGCCAAACTCCGTGTTAATCCCATGACAACTATAGTGAGAGAAACCGACATCCACCACCGCATGTGTGGTACAAGCCACACGTCAAGCGCGGAGTCCTCGCGAACGACGTCGCAGAAGGTTGGCTGGACCGCTTCAATCTCACTATCCCGCCATAAGAAGAACACAAACAAGAGGCTTGCAACAGAAAACATCAACGCCTCAACAACCATGTTGCGTTTCTACTCGTGAAACACATCTACGCATAGATCTAGCTCGATACCATCGAGTGTTTCGCGGCATAGTAAATCAAAATTTTCTACGAGCGAACAGAGGGAAAGCCAAGATCTAATCTAGGAGATGCAAACAACGAGAGATTGGATTAGATCTTCATACCCTTGAAGATTCGACATGAACGCTCGTTTAACGTGGGTGATGTAGTCGCACTCGCTTCTCCTCCTCGCGATCCGATCCGATCTAGCACCACAAGTGGCGGTGCCCGTGAGATGCACACGCAAAGACTCGACGCCTCCTCCTTCCTGACCAGCGAGTATGGTGGAGAGATAGATTGGATCTACAACACGACGTGGTGTATATGGTGGAGAATTTCTGCAGGCTTCGCCACAAACAAATGGGAGGAGAGAGGAAGATAGCAAGGTCGCTAGGGCTTGGAGGAAGGTGTGTATGGGGAGGCGCACCACCCTCTATATAGAGGGGTGCGCCAGCCCTGCCCCTCCTCCAAGCCTATCTCTAGTTTAAACAATTTAAACTCTCCTTATCTAGAAATCCTATCTCTAGTTTAAACGATTTAAACTCTCCCTTATCTAGAAATTCTATCCCGAGATTTAAACGAGTCAAATCTCTCTAGAATCCTGGGCCCTATGGGGCCTTGTGCCCTGGCCCAATGCGCAGGACACTCACTCATAGGCCCATGCCCCTCCCGGAAGGTGGGGCCACGTTGGTCCCTTCCGAAGGTTCTAGAAGCTTCCAGACAATACCGATTAACCCGAACAATTCAACTCCAAAAACTGATCCTTTATATGAATCTTATTCTCGAACCATTCCGAACCTCTCGTGATATCCCGATCCCATCCGAGACTCAACAAAAATTCATAAACCAATTATCCAATCTATCCTAGCGCCAAGATACGTTAAGTGTGTGACCTGCGGGTTCGAGAATATGCGACATGATCTTCTATCAATAATCAACAGTGGGTGCAGGCACCCATATTTACTCCCACATTCATCGATGATCATATCGGATGAACCACGATGCCGATTCAATCAATCCCATATATATATTCCCTTCATCTCGCGATATTTTACTTGCCCGAGATTCGATCGTTTGCATCGTCATACCTAGTTCAATCTCGCTCACGGCAAGTACTTTACTCGTTCGTAATCCGATATCACTTTGTGATTAACTCCTTAACCACATGCTTGCAAGCGGTGTTGATATCGATTACGAGTGGGCGAAGTATATCTCTCCGACTTGGGAGGACAAATTCCATCTCGATACATACAACCCAATGATACTTTCCGATCACCGAGAGACACCTTTATGATCACCCTCTCATAGGATGACGTTTGATGACCTCAAAGTTTTCTTCCGTACCAGGAGTTGCATTATCTCATGGTCTAAGGAATACAATATTTGACATAGGAAAAGCTTCGCAAAGATGAACACGATGAAACGATCTAATTGCTTCGCTTAGTTTGGGTATGTCCATCATATCATTCTCCCAATGATATGATCTCATTATCAATTGACAACTCATGTCTATGGTTAGGAAACCTTAACCATCATTGATCAATGAGCTAGTCCTTAGAGGCGTACCAGGGACACGGTGTTGTTCACAAACCACACAAGTATTAATGTTTCCGCTTAATACAATTCTAGCATGGAATATAAACTTTATCATGAACAAGAATTATAATAATAACATCTTTATTATTGCCTCTAGGG
This sequence comes from Avena longiglumis, assembly GCA_030063025.1. Taxonomy (NCBI): domain Eukaryota; kingdom Viridiplantae; phylum Streptophyta; class Magnoliopsida; order Poales; family Poaceae; genus Avena; species Avena longiglumis. Next base: position 60,576,233 of record CP125976.1, read on the forward strand.
CATAATTCCAACATAGCGGCCCTAGGTCACCTCTCCGTGTCGTCTTCTGGCTTCGTTTCCCCCACGGTAAAATATTGACTTTGGCTTTTGTCCCGTCCAATTCCGAGAATATTGATTTTTTGCCTTTCTGGAACCAAAAACAGAAGAAAACAGGCAACTGGCACTGTGGCAACTTGTTAATAGGTTAGTTCCAGAAAATATATAAAAATACCTCAAAGTATAGACAAAGCAAAGCAAAGTAGATACTAAACAAGCATGGAAAATCAAAAATTATAGATATGTTTCCGACGTATCAAGCATCCCCAAGCATAACTCCTGCTCATCCTCGAGTAGGTAAGTGATAAAAAGAATAATTGGTGAGGTAACATGCACCGTCAAAACCAAGATCAAACCATTTGCAAGCATTGAAAGTTGTGATCAAAGAACTATAAACATGTGCATGAAAGATAGAGTTCTAACAATAGGACAAAGTAACTATGCATGCAACATGAAAGACTGCAAACAAAGATCATGAATAACATGCATTGAAAAACTTTTTTTGTTTCACATACAGAAAACATGGCATAGTGGCATACAGCTTGTCCCTCATAGAGTAGCAAATAGATGCATAGGACACCTTCAAAGTTCATAAGAGTGACTAAATAAAAGTAGCACAAGAACAAGTAATATCACAATATGCATCAATCAATAAGTTTTGGGACACTACACACAGAATGGCAACTATGCTCTCTTAATGGTGCCTAAAGGTAGAAGGTGGAGACTCAATATAATAGTGGAAGAAAGGCCCTTTATAAAGGGAAGCAGGGATTTCAAGTTTCAAAAAGAGCTTCCAAAAATTATGGTACTTGTTAGTTTTTAGCACTCATTGCCCCTATCATAAGCATCTTGAAGTTATTAAGGTTAAAGTAAACAAACTATGGAGTATATGCTTGGCAAAGTATAAGTTGGCAATCTCAAGTCCCTTGAATACGAGGGCCACACCTCATACTACTCAACTTCAGTCACCTGTAAGTTCTTGTTATAGTAAGTACATGTGTATCATAGAGAACCGCCAACGGGGTACCCCTTGCACATGGTACAGGAGCTATCCCATAACCAAAATGACAAGGCAAGCAGACAATGAGCATCTCAGCGATCTTTTTTTACTATGTGCATTGATTTTTATTGAGGATGATTCACAGATAGCTCATTATGGTGATGCTGCAAGTTTCCACCAGTATTAGGCATGGCTTAGGCTAGCAGCCCAGGCATTTCTCTAACACAAAATACATAACTCCATGGACTTACAAGCTTCCTCTTTATTTCACACCGGTGACATCCACAGACAAAAGAGCATGATATCAACTGTGTACAAAGTATAAGTGCAATGTTGAAAACGTTCCCCGTGACAGCATGGTTCTGCTAATTCCAACGTATAAGTGCAAACATATACAACATATATGACACAATGGTTCAAGTTTATTAGGGGCAAAGAATATAAAGTGTGCCATCAAGTTTGTGAGGGCTTTAATCACTAAGTTTTCACATAACAAAATACTTTTTAATTGGAAGATAGCTCAAAACAAGAATATACTTGGAATGGTGTAACACACCATGCATAGGAGTTTATAGTGGAAACTTTGGAATAACTTGGTTTCTTGGGAGTTGGAAGCATGAGTAGAGTTTACTCATATAAGTGGAGGCTAGCAAAAGACTAGGAGCAACCAACTAAGAGAGCAATAATGGCCATAATCATGCAGAGCAACAAAACATTACTAATAAAAGCATATAGTGGTACTACAAGTCAAGTACTAGATGACCAAAGAGGCTATGGTGACTTGTTCATAATCACGACATGGTGTAAGCATGTGCCAAGTCAACCCAAACAAAGCATCAAAGGAGAATACCACAATACTATGCTTTTGCATGCTAAAACAACGCATAATTCTTTCAAGGCACACTAAGCAATCCCAATTGTTTGGAACAAGACATGCTACAGCAATAATCACTAAGCATAAGGTTAAAACAACACCTAGCATGTCATGCTAAAGTCTAAGTCACAGTCAATGCAAGCTCATCTTGCACTTATCAAGCAAGAACTTTCTACTCCTTTCCAACACCAAGCAACTTATTTGAAACAACACAGCGAGAACGGGGGTACAAACTACTTTATTCAAGCAAACTAAACAAACTAAGCAAAACCAAACGAAAACTAAGATGCTCCAAGAACAACACAACATTGCATGAAACAATAAAAACGAAGTGTCTAGACAAACCTGAGCTTTTTATTGATGAAGAAGGGGATGCCTTGGGCATCCCCAAGCTTTGACGCTTGTACCTCTTGGATATTTTCTTGGGGTGACACCATGGTGGCATCCCCAAGCTTGATCTTTTGTCCATTCTTCATCTTATTACATCATTCTCTCTTTATGCCTAAAAATTTTCCTTCATACAAAACTTCACACAATCTTCATTAGCAACATTAGTGTATTCAAGATACAATAGACCTTTGGGCCTAGATTTGGAACAGCAAAACTTTTCACTAAAAACACATGCTAATGTATAAACTCCTTAAAAAAGCTCAATTCCCCAAAATAGAAGTCAAAAACGAATCAATAAGAAGCAAATGCAAATAATGGCAGAAATCTGTCAAAACAGACCAACAGGTAGAAACCGTTTTTTTTTTGAAAATCTTCTGTTGCTCAAATCAAAAAGTGTTGAACTAACGAAATTTAGATAACATACTGGGGGATTTATTTGTAAATTTTAGCTCAATCCGACTTACAGAGACTCTTCACGAATATTTCTGATGGAGGATAGAAATCTGTTTCGGGACAGCAACTCCACAAATCTTACTTCCCTCTCATTAGAGGTCATTCTTGGCACAAAAAGCAAACAAAAAGTATAAGGAGAGGTCATTACTGAAGTAGTAACTTCCAAGACTCAAGGAAACTCTTGGTCTATCTCCCAACAAGTACTTTTCTTTAACGTCTTTAAGTTAGGCACAAGAAACATGAAATCAAGTATTTTCAAATGAGGAAGCATTAACATCAAACCTTGCTTTCAAAGGAGGAGCAAAAAGCAACTTCTCTCTCCTCATAGGGAAGTGTTCAATACCTTTCTTGAATTTAAATTGATATTTAATGGTGCCTTCTTTCTTTTCAGTGATGACACCAATAGTTCTAAGAAAAGGTATTTCCAAAGTAATAGGACAAGAAGCATTGTATTCATTATTCAACATAAAAAACATATAAATCAACAGGGACATAAGCATTGTTAACCATGATGAGAACATCATTAATACTCCCCATTAGTTTCTTCTTAGCATTATCATTAAGTGCGACATCCAAATAACAATCTTCCAAAGGTGGCAAATCAAGCATTTCATAAATCTTCCTAGGCACAATAGAGACACTAGAACCAAGATCACATGAAGCTTTGAAATCAAAGTCATTCACTTGCACATTAATAATGGGTTCCCAACTATCTTCTACTTTCCTAAGAATAGAAGTTTTGTGTTTTATCTTCTCTTCCTTAATCTTCACAAGAGCATATGTAATGTGTTTAGTGAAAGCAACATGCATATCACTAGCATCGGGACTTCTAGCAAGTTTTTGCAAGAACAGGATCACTTCAGAAATATTACAACCATCTATATCAAAATCAAACTTAGCATCACTAGTAGTAGACTCATTAGGCTTAGGCATTGTAGGAGGAGGAATAGGGACTTCTTGTGGTTTAGTGGTCTCCATTCTAGTGATGGTTCACACACTATTGTTTCTATCAATTTCAGCTTCCCTTTCCTACTTAGCATGAAGTTGAGTTAACAACCTAACATTTTCATCAATAGTAACTTGTATGGCATGAGTGGCAGCAAAGGTGTTTTCCATAGTTTTAGGTTTAGCAGCCATTTTATTAATCAAGGAGGATTGTGCTTCAGGCAAAGAGGAAATATTCTTCTCAACATTTAAAAGTTTCTCCTCCACGGTATTGTTGAAAGCAGTTTGTTTACTAATAAAGTCTTTGAGCATAACTTCAAGTTTAGAGGGGGCACTTCTAGCATTGTTGTAGGAGTTTCCATAGGTATTGCCATTATTAGGAGGATAAGGCCTATAATTGTTGTTACCACCAAAATTATTAATATAGGCATTGTTGTTGAAATTGTTGTTTATAATGAAGTTCATATCAACTTGCTCTTCTTGAGCAACCAAAGAGGCTAAGGGAACATTGTTTGGATCTAAAGGAGCTTTCCCATTAACAAGCATAGCCATAATAACATCAATCTTATCACTCAAAGAGGAGGTTTCTTCAACAGAATTTACCTTCTTACCATGTAGAGCTCTCTTAGTGTGCCATTCAGAGTAATTAACCATCATATTATCAAGGAGTTTTGTTGCAGCACCAAAAGTGATGCCCATAAAGGTACATCCAGTAGCTGAATCCAACAGGTTTCTTGAATAGAAGTTCAAACCTGCATAAAAAGTCTGGATAATCATCCAAGTAGTGAGTCCATGAGTGGGACAATTCTTAACCAAAGACTTCATTTTTTCCCAAGCTTGAGCAACATGTTCATTATCAAGTTGTCTAAATTTCATAATGTCACTTCTCATAGATATAATCTTAGCAGGAGGGTAATACTTTCCAATAAAAGCATCTTTGCACTTAGTCCAAGAATTAATACTATTTCTCGGCAAAGATAGCAACCATTCTTTAGCTTTTACTCTCAAGGAGAAACGAATTAGCTTGAGCTTAATAATATCTCCATCTACATCCTTATACTTCTGCATCTCACAAAGTTCAACAAAGTTATTCAGATGGGCAGCAGTAGCAGCATAAGAACTAGCACCAAAAAATTGCTCTCTCGTCACGAGATTCAACAAAGCAGGCTTAATTTCATAAAAGGTAGCATCAGGAGCAGGTGGAGCAATAGGAGTGTTAAGGAAATCATTGTTGTTTGTGCTAGTGAAGTCACACAGCTTGGTGTTCTCAGCAAAGTTCATTTTGGCAAAAGTGGAGCAAGCCAAAAACAGCAGCAAAAGAGCAGGAACTAATTTTTTTATGTTTTTGATAAGAAAGAGCAAACCAAACTGAACTATTTTTTTTGGAGTTTTTGATAAAAAGAGGCAAACAAAACCAAGAAAAAGAAACTAAGAAAACTAAAAACAAAGTAAAGAGAAAAGAAGTGGATGACTCCCCTTGTGAAGACGTCCTTAGCCTCCCCGAAAACGGCGCCAGAAAACTTGTTGATGGCTCAGTTGATGTGGAGCCTGTTGGGAACCCCAAGAGCAAGGTGTGAAGCATCACAGCAGCAAGTCTTCCCTTAGTAAGAAACCAAGGTTATCGAACCAGTAGGAGGAAGGAAACGTCACACAGGTGTTGCAAGCGACGTGGAAACCTGCACAACACAAACTCAAGACCTTGCCCCAACTAACAGTGAGGTTGTTAATCTCACCAGTTGCTGTAAAAAAGGATTAAACGTATGGTGTGGAAGGTAATGGTTTGCAGCAAGTAAACACATAACAGTGGAGGATGTATCAATGGTAAAGATTGGACCGGGGTCCATAGTTCACTAGAGGTGCTCTCCTTAGATAAACAATATGGCATGAAGGGTAAACAAATTACAGCAGGGCAATTGGCAGAGGCGAGGCATGGCATAACAATGCAATACTAGAGAAAAAGATCCTATGAGATTCGATTGGGCAATACAACAATATACATAGACCGCCATCCAACTGCATCTATGACTAGAAGTCCACCTTCAAGTTATCATCCGAACCCCCTCCAGTATTAAGTTGCAAGCAACAGACAACTGCTTTAAGCAAAGTGTGTAAGGTAAACAATCCACTTGTTCCATGAACAAGAGACCGTTGTTTTCTCCCTAGTGGCAACAATACATTTACAACCGAAGAGATTTGTGTCACTTCCCTTGGAAACTACAGGCATGAACCCACTATCGAGCATAAATATCCCCTCTTGGAGTCACTAGCAACTACTTGGCCAAGATAGCTACTAACAACGGAGAGCATGCAAGATCACAAACAACACATACATGATAGTATCAAATAGACAAAACCATTAATCAATCTGACATAGTAATCTCAATATCCATCGGATCCCCGCAAACACAACATGCACGATTACAAATAGATTAGATCTTGATCATGAACGGAGCTCACAAGATCTATACATGAAAGCACAAGGAGGAGATACAACCATCTAGCTACTACATGGACCCGTAGTCCAAGGTGGAACTACTCACGCTTCATACCGGAGAAGAAGGCCTCCGGGGTGATTCCCCCACCGACAGGTTGCCAAAAAGAACTTCAGATCCTCCCCGATCTAGGTATGATGGTGGCGGCGGCTGCAGAAGGTTTCGTAGAGTTTTGATCGGGTGCTTAGGGTTTCTGCATCGGGGGATTCTTATAGGCGAAGAGGCGAGGATGTGAGGCGGCCGGAGGGCCCACGCCCTATCTAGGCACAGGGTGGGCCCACCCGTGCCTAGGGGGTGTGACAGCCCTGGCTCGCCTCTCCGTCTTGTCTTTTGGCTTCGTGTCCCCCACGGTAAAATATTGACTTTGGCTTTTGTCCCGTCCAATTCCGAGAATATTGATTTTCTGCCTTTCTCGAACCAAAAACATAAGAAAACATGCAACTGTCGCTATGTCAACTTGTTAATAGGTTAGTTCCAGAAAAGATATAAAAACACCTCAAAGTATAGACAAAGCAAAGCAAAGTAGATACTAAACAAGCATGGAGCATAAAAAATTATAGATACGTTTCCGACGTATCAATAGCGTCATGCTTCAACATAAAGTAGTCATCGAACTCTCTCACTCCATGAAGAATATCTATAAACAACTCCTTGCTCATTATATACTGCCTCCTAAAATCCTTTGGGGTATATGCTGCATTCCCGACACAATAGTATGTGTAGAGCATGGGATACCCGTCCATCCTCTGTCACGGCCAGCCTTTTCTTCTCCCAAATTTGGAACCGCTGCGCTTTGGACCAGCCTTGACCTTATGGATGATTTGCATTTGTCAAAGACAACGAAGGATTGCCAGGTGCTCCTGAACATCGACATTAGCAACACCATCCTCCGCCGTCAACTAGTGCATCATATTCTCATCATCGTTGTCCATGTCGATGAGTCAACTTAGAAAACTTTCGATCAACCAAGCGAAGGAGACGACGAGATATGCAAGAACTACGAAAACATAGCCTACCGAAGCAAATGCAAAACAACTTGCGTGCAAGGTGGGCGGGCATAGTGTCCACCGCGTTCGACCCTTGGTGGCTTGTAGCTACCGATGAAGAGACGACCGGAGGTGAGGGGGAGTGTTGGGCGGGAGGCGCATATGAACTAACAGTGTCGAAACAGGTGGTGGTGGTAGCGGTTTGGGGACGGTGGGAGGGAAGGTGTGGCACGAAAGAGCAGCGAATGGGGCGGTGATACGTCCAAAACGTATCTACTTTCCCGAACACTTTTGCTATTGTTTCTCCTCTAAACTTGTGTGATTTGGATACAACTAACACGGACTATATTTGTTTCAATGCAGAATTACCTTGGTGTCTTGTTTTTGTGCGAAAATCAACTATCACGAAAAATCCGGAAAATATGCCAAAATTATATTTCACCGAAGATCCACGGGCGAGACGAGGCGGAGAAGGGCTGGGGCCACACCCCTGCCAGCGGGCCCACCTGCAGCGCCTGGGGTGCGACCACCCAAGCACCCCCTCGGCCTCCCTCCGCGCCTATAAGTTGCCCCTTGACCTAAAAACCAAGGGGGGTTCGATAGTTTTCCAGGGAGAGTTCCCTACGCCGCCACCACCAGAAACCAAGTTTCGGATCCAGAAACTCCGTTCTGGCACCCTGTCGGGACGGGGAATTTGGAGAGGATCATCGCCGTCGTCATCACCAACGCATCTCTATCAACCATCGATGTTTCCCTCATCCATGAGTGACTAATCCCCCACTGTAGGCTTGGGAATGGTAGGGATTGGATGAGTTCTATCATGTAATCGAATAAGATCTGTTAGGTCATAGTGCCTAGTATCTCTATTAGTGCTATTTGACTTTGTTACAACTTGTTGTGCTTAATGCTTGTCACTAGGGCCCGAGTGCCATGATCTTAGATCTGAACTTATTATTGAATCATTATGATAGTATTGTTTGTGATCTTATCTGTAAGTTGTGTACACATATCATTGTACGGATCCAAAGGCCCCAAAGTGACAATAATTGGGACAACCGGAGGGGATGGCTGTGGTGTGAGGATCACATGTGTTCACGGAGTGTTTATGCTTTGCTCCGGTGCTCTATTAAAAGGAGCACCTTAATTTCCAGTAGTTTCCTAGAGGCCCCGCTGCCATGGGCTGGCTGGACAGAAGATGTTATGCAAGTTCTCATTGCGAGCACGCATGACTATATTTGGAGCACATGACTAGGATTGTTTAGTACTTGGATGCTTATTATTATTTATCTGCAATGTCCTAGATCTTGAAGTTACATGTTTAGACTTGTCCATGCAACGCCCGTCCATCCATCCCTATGCCTACCGCACTCGAATCCCATTGTTTATCGTTACTGTTACTATTGCTCCTGTTTCACTGTTGTTGTTGCTTTGCTGTTGCTACTATCAAACTGTTGCTACTGATAAACTTCTGTGAGCAAGAACTATTTTCACGTGCAGCTGAATTGACAACTCACTTGTTAAGGCTTGCAAGTATTCTTTGGCTCCCCTTGTGTCGAATCAATAAATTGGGTAATACTACCCGCGAAGACTGTTGCGATCCCCTACACTTGTGGGTTATCAGGCGGTGATAATGGATCGGACGCTAGCAGGTGGTACCCGATTGCCTTTTTCCTACATGGCGAGGGTTGATGACCCACAAGTGTAGGGGGTGTATCATAGTACTTTAGATAAATAGGAGTGTTGATCCCAACGAGGAGCAGAAGGTGTTGAACAGTGGTGTGGAGCAGGAAATCCCTGTGAATACTTAGCAAACATATTTTTAGTGGTTTTCTCATAAGACAACAAAACGAAGTGCAAGTAATAAAGAACAAACACAGCAAGTGGCCCAATCCTTTCTTAGCAAAGGACAAGCCGGTGGAAATACTTATAAAGACCAAACGTTCTCGAGGATACATGGGAATTCTGCCAAGTGCTTTAGCTTCATATAGCTGAGTACTCTTCTATGGTGTTGTAAGTGTTGTGTGGGTGAACCTGTGCTAATGTACCGACCGTATTTGGACTAATACATACTTGTGATTAAACCCCATGCAAACATACGTAACTACATGAAAGTAATTGAGATATAAATCTAACCACATCCTTAAACTCTAAGATCGTACGCTCCCTTGTGCAAAGGTGTCCTAACGGGGGTTCGGGTTTCTGTCACTCCGGCAACCCCACAATTAGTAGCCAAATATACAATGCATTCCCATGGGTCCATAAATGGTGAAGTATCATGTAGTCGACGTTCACGTGACACCACTAGAAGAATAGCACCACAACTTAAATACTAAACCATTGAATAATAACTCAACACAAATCCACTAATAACAACATGACTTCTCCCATGTCCTCAAGAACTAGACGAAATACTCACAAGACATCATATGGATCAAGATCAAAGATGATATGATAATGGATAACAATCTAAACATAAACAATAATCCAATGATTCCACTCACAAGCATCAAATACAATAGTAATTAACACCGGGAAAGTTTCTCCTAAGAACTAAAACAATATCCAACACAATTGTTACAGCGGGACAAAGTGGTGATGATGGTGCTGGTGGAGATGATGGTGTGGATGATGATGATCCCGATGAAGCCTAGCTTGATGATGGTGTTGATGGCGATGATCTCCCCTCTCCTGGAAGGAATTCCCTCGACAGAAATCTGTCTGCCGGAGAGAACTTTCTCTCTCGGTGTTTTCCGCCCCCAGAGGCGACGGAAATCTATCTGTGGTCGCTCCCTGAGCCTTAGGGTTTCGTAGGGAATATATAGGCTAAGGGGTGGAGTCGAGAGTCGGGAAGGTTGGCCACACCTGTCCTAGGTACGGGGTCAGGTGGGCCCGCGCCTAGGGGGTGTGAGCCCCCTGCAGCCCTTCTTCCTCCCTCCTTCTGGCTTCCTCAATCTTCTAGAAAAATAATATTTTCCCATATTTTTCTGGTATTTTTCTGATCTTCACAAAATTGCATCGAAACGCCCTCTTTTCCATCAGAATCCAGACTCCGGCTATCCATCCTCCAAGAATCATCCAACATGCATAAACAGATGAAAAGCCATAAGTAATACCTTATAATAAGACAAATATCAATGAATAGAGGTAGACTATGATATCGAATGGTGATGCAAATTGGGCGTATCAAGGGTCACGGCTTTCGTCCGATGCACCCGCAACGGTCCCTGTGTAGAGGGGATGGCCTCAGTGCGCCACACACGATATTGGGCCTCGCCTGACCAAAAAGGTCTTTGGGACTCACCGCAGGGTACGATTTTCTTGCCGACATGCCCCATAGACCTTTGGGCGTCGTTTGGGGGACACAGTTGAAACAATATTTATGGCATAAAGGGGTAGTTTTAGAGCATCTCGAGCCGCTAGCCCTAAATGGCATCCGACAATAGTGGCGGATCGTGCCTTTGGGGCGCTCCGACACGAATGCCCATCTTTGGGGTGTGGCTCTCCTAAGCCATGATCCCCAAAGGAGGCTCCCTATACGAATTTGAAATGTTTTTTAGACAAATTCGAATCAAAATACATGTTAAAGTCTCGGCCAATCAGAATCCCACCCAACAAAACACGGCCATGTCTGGCAACATATTATAGTACTCAAATGCATAGTATCAAAACTACTCGACTGTGGTGGAATCGCATCTCTCGGCGATGGTTTGCTTCACTGTCTCGTCTGGTGGTGGCATCACTGCTCTCGGTGCTGATGCCGCGGGTGGCCTTGTCCTGGTGCCCATCTCTAGATGGTATTGCGGGTCTTGTCATGCGTGCCCTCACCTCGTCATCATACATCGACATGTCAACCATCAAGAGAGAAAAATCCTTCTTCCTCTTCTTCACCTCCACTCTCAACATCTCGAGCTCGAGCTTCCTGTATTGCTTATGCATGACATCAACCCACTTTGAGCCTGATTCTTGCCACCGCAGGAGCGAGCTCGAGGAGAGCTCGGCGAGACACTTGTCGATCGACGTCTGCACCCTGTCTGATGCTACAACCGTTGCAACCGCTGCCTTGGCCTTCTTATTGCCGACGGGGCCTACGAGAGAGACCGGTGTGGGCGTGTCCACATCAATGACGTTGCCATTGATACCCTTCATGAGTTGCTCCCCTAGATGTTGCTCTCCACACAAAATCCTTGGCTTATCAAAAGATTCACTGTTGCGTCAACGTCCTTCTTCTCCACACGGCGGCGTGCTTGCGTTCATTGGTGGCAAACTTCTGCCGCATGCAGATACCGTTCCACTGCATATCTGGAATCCCCAATCCCATTTCACTTCTTGCAAGGATTCTAGAAAGTCTCATCAGGCCCTTACTGAGCCTCTTCGACTTCGGCACCTTTGGCGGCATGGCAGCGATGGCGTTGTGGGAGAGGAGCGAAAAATGGAGCGGTGGGCGAGAGAAATGAATTGAAAAGAGAGAGACGAAAGTCAAATAGACACGCAATGGCGAAAATATCGCAACCATGTTGTCCCACTTGACTCTTGCCTTGTGTGTGACACTCCGGATGGCTCCTCATGGCGCGGGACAGGCTAGCGTATTATTCAGCCTATTGGACTGTGTCGGGCAGATCGTGCCAACGGAATACACAATTTCATGTTCAACGTAGTGCTGTGTCCGAAAACAATCAAATCATTTTCACAAACCGGAAATGCTACACCTACGGGCTGATTTGTTACGGACGTGTTTACGGTCAACGTGAAAGTTTAGGACTAGTGCAAATCGCTCCATCTCCATGATTTATTATGGGCGTGAACCACGCCAAGTCTTGTCCACATCTGTCCGCAAACTGATTTCCGTAAAAAAATACTCGTTAGTATGCGTAGCATTGCTCTTCACAAACAATGTAATCGTTGTCGAAAAGAAGAAAAAAACAGTGTAACAGGATCCGGCAGCGCTGGCATGGGGAGCGGGCACTGAATGCAAACAGTCCAGCTATAAATCTTTGCGTGCTGTATCCCTGAAAATAAATCCTTGCGTGTCGTCCTTGTTTGTCCCTCTTTCCCTTTCCCTCTCCACATTCATGTTTCGCACTGTTTCAAAGTGGTGGGACGTGGACCGGTCCAATCTCTCGCGTAAACAGAAGCAAAAAATCCGGTGACCCAGAGAAAGCGTGGCGACAAGATCTCAGTGCAACTCTGAGGGAGAAAAGGTCACGCCGCCTGCAGCCTGCAGGGAGAATTTACTCCTGGGGGCCTCTCCGAGCCGTGCATGCATGGTTCGTCCGTCCGCTGGGCATGTCTCGCCGGAGGGGCCGGCGACCCCTGCCATGTCTTCAACTCACTTGCAACCACCACTGGTAAAGAGCATTGATCCCACGCCTCGTGACTTGCACCCTCTGCCTTCTCGGCTCATCAACCTTCAATGCTAGTACTATAGCCCTAGCCGTGTACTCTACCTGGCTACCTGCGCTGTTCACTTGAGGCTCCCGCGCGCTCCTGCCCTTTTCTCTACAGCGGCATATATAGAGTCAGCAGCATGCCACTTTCCCATTGCCATGTTCGATCACACAATCAAGACACCACACCTCGTTCGTTCAGGCATGTACTACCCTGTCTGTCCTGCGTTCATTATCAGTTGGGCTCTTGCAACGAGTTTCCTCTGCTCCCAGGAGCCTCAAGCTGCCGACAGTTTGGGATGGGAACGAAAGGGAAGTGCATGTACTAGCTGGCTGCTTGGCTAGCCCCTGATTGCCATAGTTAAGCACCGGATAAGGAGCTGGAGCTAGAACCGTAGGCCGTGCAGCTTTCGGTCGGTCCAAACAGCTCAGCATTGCGCCCACTGTAGAGTAGAGCCGTGCCGCGAAAGAGTGACAGAAAGCTCGCTCGTCATCCACGATGGATTGATTAATCGTAGGTACGCGCACGGTCCGGTCCAGACAAGAACGAACCCCACGTGAGGCCGAGCGACGGCGGCCAAGAAAAAGGCGACGGATTCAGCACTTTCGTCTTCTCGCCCGTTTGCTTTTTTTTTTTTTGGGTCCCGTGGCCTTTCTCCCGTTTACAAAAAGGAAAATTCTCCCTGCAGCAAGCTCTGTTGGAACCGAACCGGGCTGTGGTGGTGGTACCAACGGTGTCAGATTTACAGGCCGCATAAGTAGCGTAAGAAGCGGGATTACAAGTGCCTAATCCTACTGTCCACTCCATGCCCGATCGGGTGCTCGAGCGGTTTCACGTGATTGCGAATCGAAGAGGAGATATGCTACCATACTCCGTGCAGGATACTGCCCCATCATCAGTTAAAATGGCCGTACTAGTAGTACTAGTATTAAACAAGCCGTAAATCCCGCTCTTAATTAAGCGAGTACGTAGTACTATTCAACTGTGAGTACCAGAGTCTAACATGTGGTAGAGGCTTCGCTAATAACTTCAGTATTCAGCAGAACATGACTGTCCAGTAGTACTCCACTTCGTAGTTCGTACTACTAGTAGTATATTCCAGTGAATTCGTCTTTGTCCGTCTATCTGTTTCGCCTAGTATGAGACAGGTATAATGCCCAGTTCATCGTGTTCTCGAAGAGTGCTGACGAGCGCAATCTGCATCTGTTAGGCCACTGACGTTCAATTATGACAGACAACTCGCAAATTCAGAGGCCGGCCCCATGAACCACCTAATTCGCATCAAAACATGATTACTCTGCAAGGCATATCAGCATTCTGTCATGTGGCTTTAAGACCCTACCATCATCGTGGTGTGATGATGCCTACGGGTTTTAGATCAGCAATTTCAAAAAAACAAGAAGCTGTAAATCCAGCCCCTAATTAAGCGGAGTAGTACTAATATTCAACTGTGAGTACCAGAGTCCAATATGTGGTGGAGGCTTCCTTAACTTGATTTTTTCTACTACTAGAAGACATGACTGTTAGTCGGGGTACTTGGTATCTTCTGGTGAATTCGTCCTTGTCTGTCTGGCTCACCTAAGAGGTGATTGACTGTCCATTCCGGAAGAGTGCTGACGAGCGCGATCTGCATCTATTAGGCCACTGACGTTCAATGATGACAGCCAACTCGCAAATTTAGAGGCCCATGAACCGCCTAATTCGCATCAAAACATGATTACTCTGCACAGGCATAAGAGTCTTCTGTCATGTGGCTTAAGACCCTACCACGATCGTGGTGTGAAGACGCCTAGGGGTTTTAGATCATCAATTTGTTAAAAAAACACATGGGCCCTGTGCATAACAGTCGAACCAAAATGCCCTCTGTAGTCTGTACGTAACCTGCAGCAGCACATCCGTTTGTGAATCGTGATATGCAGATGTTAGTTAAAATTGCTCACATCTATGAGTATGATCATAGGAGGAGTACTAGTTCTCGTGTTGGACCTGACTAGCTATTTAATTAGTCCGTAATAACTGCACGAACTTAACTACTGATGCAATCTGTCGCAATTGTTTTCTCTTTTGGTGGCAACAAGTCAAGTCCTGGTTAATGCACGACCTCGTCTCTGAATGAAAGCTAGGTACTACTCCCTCTGTTTTAAAATATAAGATGTTTTATCTTTGTGAAACAAACGTATTTAGATTTGTTCTAGTGTGTAGATTCATTTAGTTTGGAGTAAGTCTTCATACTAAAATAAGTCTAAATACATTTGCTTTACAAAACTAAAACATCTTAGAGGTCGTTTGGCATCTATGTATGAAATGAATACATGGATTCATTTCATTTATATTATGATTCTAAAAACACCCATATGTTTGACTGCCACCGGAATTTGGAAATGACAGGTCTGAGATAGAAATTGAGTTTACACATAGAGATATTTGGATGGATTTTCCAAATGAAATGACAGCCCAATTCCGTGCAAACCAAACAACATAGGGATGAAATTGCAAAATGAATTTCAGGATTCTAGGTCCAAATAATGGATACCAAACGACCTCTTATATTTTAAAACGAAGGGAGTAGTATATATTACTACTACACCAGATTTCCCTGGATGGAACAAAGTCAATCATCGCACCTCCATGGATGCACGATACATGTAGGGATGGACTGATCTTGCATTGTGGCCAGCAAAGACCATAATGTTCCATATCAGCGTGATGGTCCACTCTTTCAGGACCCCGAAAACAGGCTTTTATGTGCACCTTAATAAAGATGCATACTCATGGCCAAGGAGCAGCAAGCCATAGTTGGTCAAATCTGGTCCGAATTAAAGTCTGCTCCCGCAGGCCACATGCTGCCTCTTGCTGTCGATGTGTCTTGTCGTGGGAATGACCACGGCAGATGCTGCAATCGGCAGCGAGTAGTAGAACGAGGGGCAAGGGCGGCCAGCCATCTGCGGTGCAAGATGAGGGCAAAGACACAGGGTTTTACCCAGGTTCGGCCCCCCGGAGGGTAAAGACCTACTCCTGCTAGATTGTACTCCCTCTGTTCGGGATTTTTAGTCCGGAGGACCAAAACAGCAAGACCAAGACGGCTAGTAATTATGTTAATAACTGAGTTTTAATACGCCTTCATTCCTCTATACGGCCGTTTTGACTATTCGTTGCTACCAATCCTGGGTCATTCAAATGTGCATGCACTGGTCCGAGCTATTATAGAAGCTGCATGCAGGAGAGAGAAAGAAAAGACTGCACCGGCTCAGAGATATTAGAGGCTGCATGCGCATGCTATAGTTACTCCGGACTAATAATCTCAAACAATCTGAAAATGCTCTCCGGACTAAAATTCCTGAACAAAGGGAGTATTATGGAGGTGTTTACAATGGGCGAACTCGGCGACTAGGCGGCGAGTTGCTTGGGTGTATGAGGGAACGTGTCTCTACTCACCCCATAGGGAGGTTTATATAGGCTCACCTCCCCTAGGGTTTACATATCTCAACCGATTTGGTTACTGACTTGATGTCGTTTAACCTAGACCGATTGGGCCTATCTACTACTTTGGGCCTTCAACTTCCGATCTTTGATACCTTCTTTGGGCTTTGATCCACTCGCCGTTCTCAGCCCACTCGCCACCCTTGGGCGATCGGAACGCGTCCCGAGTATACCCCAGTAGGCGTATCCCCATCAGTAGTCCCCGAGGCCGTCGTTGATTAGGCGTGAGTGGCTGCTGGCAGTCGGAGTATACGGCTTCAAGTTGGCATCCAGTCGAATCGTCGGCGGGCTCCTGTATAAAGGAAAAAATCCGGTGAACCGAGTCGCGTCTTGGGCGAGTCGAGCCAACGGGACGCGGTCTCGGCGAGTGACTTAACGAGCCGAGTGGCTGGAGTTGGACCGTCAGGCGTGGTCAAACTAGCCGTTAAGGTAACTCAACGGTAACTTCTGGCGTAATCATCGCGCGGTAACGGACATGGTTGGTTAAGGAGGGCCGCGGGATCGAACCTTGGCTTGTTCTTGTAGTTCCCGCCATCGCGTCGTTGCCCTCCGTCGCGGCGGTAGCTCTTGGGCTCGCGTTGTGCGTGCCCAGCGTTGGCGACGAAGTCGATTCGCCCGTCGTTGCGGCGCTTGCTCGGTAGGTGCCGCTGTAGCGTAGGTCGGTTCGCCGTCGTTGCCGCCGTCTTGGCGTTGCCCTCGACTCGTCGTCGGCGTCTTGGTTGGGATCCTCCTCGGTCTGCTTGGCGATCTCGAGGAGGTCGGGGATGTTATCGAGTGTGCGGGCGTGTCGCCAGGCTTGGCGACTAGAGGCTCGTGGCGGCACGAGGTCTTGAAGCAATGGATCGCGGTGTCGGGTGGATGCCGACCGCGTTATGCGAGCTCTTGCCACCGTTGGACCCGTTGTGGGTCGACTCGCGGTCCCCGGACGCATCGTTCCGGGTCCTCGATGGTGGTGGCGGGTGTAGGAGCACTCGAAGTGCTCCGACGGCGTCTCGCATTTCCTCGTGAGTCGTCATCACTGGGGAGCGTGTTGATCCATTGCACGCACGTCCCTCCATCATCGATGGGAGGTAACGGCGGTAGATCGATGTGACCGCGATCCCCATTGCCATGAGGTATGTGTCAAGCCGATTGCGGGGTCGTCACGAGTCGTATTTTCTATCTCCTTTGGCGCCTTGAAGTTTGGCGGGTACTTTTCCTCGGATCATTGGTCCGAGCACTTAGGCCCTAGTCGTGGCGACCCATAGGCTCGCCATCGCGGCGATTAGTTAGGTGTGCCGCAAGTCGTCGGGCTGGCGTCGCGATTTTGGTTGTTGATGATGTGAGTGCGGGCGTCGATGGGTTCTCCGTTAGCGGCGAAGTTGGTCGCCGCACAGGATCGTTGGTGGAAGTGCGGCGTTCGCGGGTCGGCGTTAGGCTGCGGTGGCTCGGTGGCGGGCAATTGAGGGTGTTTGCCATTGGCGGCTTGAGGCCGCTTCGCTTCCCGAGGCCAGTATACCGCCCTGCAGTCGGCGCTCTTCTTTGCTCCACGGCTTTGCGGCAGGGCCTTGACGTCTGGATCTCGTAGCGCCGTCGCGGTGGCGTGATGCTATCGGCCGCCGGCCTGCCACGAGGTTGTCCATCGGGGTGGAGAACAGCGGAGAGGCCGTTCGCGTCTCGCTCCGTGAGGAGACGACGATCCGCGGCTGGTCTCTGGGAGGTGTGCGGTTGGTGGTGGGGCACCCATCGCCGTTGATCTGGCGGGGCCGGCGCTTCCTCGGTGGCGCGTTCTCGCAGATCGCACGCCGGCTATCGAGCCGGGTCGTTCGTCGTCAGTTCGTGGCGCCTGAACGGTGGGGTTCAGGCGTGACTGATCCGCTGGTGGTAGCGTGATGCTCTCATTGTCACTTGCTCGGCGAAATTTCTCGCCGGCCTGCTCTTTGCATACCGCCTCCGCCAATTTCGTGAGTTCCTCGACCTCCGTTCTTTGTGGCGTTAGGAGGGATTGGGGTGGAGAAAGGATCCTCGGCGGATCGGTAGCGGTGGCCATGTAGGTCGCGGCATGGCGACCGGTTCCGTCGTGGAAGTCGGCGGAGTTTTCCGACCAGTCGAATTCGAAGATCCCGAGGATGGAGGGTCCTCGAAATCTCCGCGTTGGAGACACTGGCGATGGAGCCGCGGCAGGCGCGGTGATGGATCCGGTGAGTGGCCGGTCGCCAGTCGGCGTCGTCGGTGAGCGCATCTTCTGCGGCGGCGAGTCCCCGCCACGTTCGTGGGCGAGTTGTACTCGGGCGAGGCGGTGGATCGTGAACTCGCTCTCGGAGCGGATCGCGTGGTGGCGACTTCGCGGATGCGAGCCGAGTCCTCCGAGGTGATGACGTCGGTGAGGCCGACGAAGAGGTCGTCGTGCCGATCGGCAAGATTACGTTGTCGTGTGGTCGCGCCGAGACGTAGCCGCTTGGCAAGATCTGGAGCATCTCGCCGATCGCTATCACGGCGGTGGCGGCCGTCTCGTTGATGGGCAGATTGGATCTCGCGCGAACACCGCCAGACCGGCCAGGCCCCACGGTGGGCGCCATCGCCGTGAATGACCACGGCGGATCTGCAATCGGCGTGAGTAGTAGAACGAGGGCAAGGCGGCCATCTGCGGTGCGAGATGAGGGCAAAGACACGTGGTTTTACCGAGTTCGGCCCCGGGAGGTAAAGACCTACTCTGCTAGATTGTATTATGGAGGTGTTTACAATGGGCGAACTCGGCGACTAGGCGGCGAGTTGCTTGGGTGTATGAGGGAACGTGTCTCTACTCACCCCATAGGGAGGTTTATATAGGCTCACCTCCCATAGGGTTTACATATCTCAACCGATTTGGTTACGCTTGATGTCGTTTAACCTAGACCGACTGGGCCTATCTACTTGCCTGGGCCTTCAACTTCCAGTCGCCTGATACCTTGCTGGGCTTTGATCCACTCGCCGTTCTGCAGGCCCACTCGTCAGCCCTTGGGCCAGTCGGAAACGTCCCGCTGAGTATACCCCAGTAGGCGTATCCCCATCATGTCTTGAATCTTATGTAGACTTTCAGCAGGATTTCCTCGCTTTGAATCTCTTGCGAGCTTTCTCTACGAATTGCCTCAGCTTTATAAGCAATTCTTTTTGGCTTTGCGCCCTTTTCCCCCTTCCGTATTTAGGACACTGTAAAAGTGGCGTAAAAGTAAGAATATTCCCATGCACAGACAGCTCACTAACCATGCACTGTTGCCGCCGGGCCATGGCTTAAAACCGTGTCCATGTACTGCATATATACAGTTAACGCTCTTCATTGAGCGTACCGATAGATCAATCATTTGCTACAGCGGTTAGATATGTAGCTTTACATTTTTGGTGCATCTGTGCTTGTCCATGAGCGGTTTCCGTGCTACAAAATCATCGGTTTCGTCCATGTGAGATATAGACATGATCCACTGCTCGCGCTCCAAAAGTAGAAGAGACAGAATGGACAAAAATAACCTAAACTCAAAAGAATTTCACAAAATGACTCATCTAGACAACTATTTCCCTGGACTAACCCTTTGGGTAACGCCTAACAGCTAGGCGCTACACTCTACAGTGTAGCGTCTTTCAGCTAGGCGCTATACCCCCTGCAAGCGTGGCACCGCCTGGCCCCTCCCTGCCGTGTGATGCCCAGACGCTATGCCTGGGGCGAGTAACGTCCAGGCGCTATGCCCAAGGTGCAACGTGTAGCGCCTATCAGATAGGCGCTACACTTTGAGACATAGCCTGTCGCGCGCAGCCCCCCTCCCCACCCCTCCCCATTCACTCCCAGCTCGACCCAAGCAAGAAGAACAGCAAGGAGGCGCCCCCTTCTCCCCTCTCTTCTCCCCCCTCAAATCTCTCACATTGGAAGCTTTATTAGGTGAATTTGTGCCTCTCCTCAGCTGCTAGAGGTACCCTCCCTCATTCCCCTCCTTTTTGACCTCTTGAAATCTTTCATTTTGGTTGGACTTGGCTTGAAACCCTAGAATTTTGATTTGGAGAGAAATTTTTAGAAATTTGTTAGATTCATTGGCCAATGTTGGTTATAAAGATGTGTATGAAGCATTTAGTTAGGTTTAGGGTTGTTGAAATGACATTGTTTGGTATATTGGAATGTTATGGCTAGGGTTAGGGTTAGGGTTTGCTTATGTAAGAGAGGGTGTTCTTGTTAGCTTTATGGTTTGGTAATGTGTCTAGTATAGTTTTGTTTATCTAGTCATGGTTAGTTAATGAACATATTCTCCTATGTGTTAGGTATGGCAAGAATTGTTCATGTTCATCATGTGGACAAGGATGCCTTTTGAAAGGCAACATAGAACCGGACCCGGATGAGCTAGATATTGTGTTTGAGCGTAGTCCCACCTATGCCGAGGTATTGGAGCAAGTGATGATTGAATTGAAATGGATGGACCCATGTGATGTTTTTGAGTTGGAAGGAAGACATAATGTGGGTTTTGGAATGCATATCCGTTGGAATACCATGCGTATCTTCTCCGAGGCTCGTTGGCTTGCATACAAGGAGGTGGTGGCCGAATCACCAGACAAGGCTCTTGAGCTATTTTCCACCAAAAAGGTTGATAGTTCATTGCCTTTGGACTTGAACCGTCATGCCTCCCCATTGGATAGTAGGAGTCCTCCACCCGTCGAGCAAGAGCTATGGATTGAACCTCCTTTGAGCCAAACATTGAGCCCGATTTCAAGACACCAAGACAAAGTGTTGGAAGAGGACAATGATGATTGTGAGGGTAAAGATGATGATGATGTTGAAATCCATGACAACAATGTTGGTGATTTGGAGAAATATATCACTCAACATGACATGGACCGTGAACTCCCGTATTCTCGAGGCTATGCTTCGGACTCGGATGATGATGGTCCCGAAGAAGAAGTTGACGAGGAGGGGTTCACGGCTAGAGAGGCCGAAATCCACCATACCGTATTGGGGCGGGACCATCGGGTGCCTTTGTTTCATGATCTTAGTCTCACGGATGAAGCCACGGTTGATGGTGGCAAAGGCATAGTGCTTAGACCAAGGACAAGTTCTTACCGGGATGGCAATGAAGTGAATAATGGCTTTTGCAAAGGATCAAGGTTTAAGATCTTGTTGGAATTTAAGCAATGGATAAAGGACTTCTCGGTGAAGCATCATCGTCCTTACACGGTCGTGCACTCGGATATCAAGAAGCGTTACGGTGAAGTGCGGAAGGATGTCCTTGGATTGTGCGTGCTAGACCATTCAAGGGAGGTCCCGATTGGCACATATCTAGTTGCGTATCAACTCACATGTGCCGAGGCCCGATGATGGATGGCAAGGATGCAAAGCATGAGCACCGACAACTCACTTCCGAGTTCCTCGCTTATAGGCTTTCCAATGACATCGCGTCATTTCCAATAATGAGCATCAAGCAGGTCATGGAGTTTGTGAAAGCCCTCTTTAACTATGAGGTGAAGTACGGGAAGGCATGGAAGGCTAAGCAAGCCGCATTCAAGATGTTGTACGGTGATTGGGAGGAATCTTATAACCGAATCCCAAGGTTGTTGGGAGCGATG
The DNA here is from genome assembly GCA_030063025.1 of Avena longiglumis. Classification (NCBI taxonomy): domain Eukaryota; kingdom Viridiplantae; phylum Streptophyta; class Magnoliopsida; order Poales; family Poaceae; genus Avena; species Avena longiglumis. The sequence goes on from CP125976.1 coordinate 60,597,833, forward strand.
GCCGATGCTAACCCGGGCATGGTTCATCTGGTTGAACCTTTGGGGAACAAGACAAGGATTGTAAACGGAAGAACCGTTCGAGATTTTGGCCGTGCATTTTGGGCTTTCGAGCAATGTGTTCAGGCATTTGAACATTGTAGGCCAGTCATCTCCGTTGATGGCACCTTTTTGACCGGTCAATTCAAGGGCACTATCTTGATTGCAATAGCCAATGATGCCAACAACCGGTTGATTCCTTTGGCCTTTGCTTTGGTAGAGGTGGAAAACAATGATAATTGGGAGTGGTTCTTCCATCTTTTAAGAACCAAGATATTAACCCCTCATAGGGAAATATGTGTCATCTCGGACCTTCATCAAGGAATTCTTAAAGCGGTGGACCAACATATTCCCGGGCATGCTCCGTTGCACCATCGTTGGTGCATGAGACACTTTTGTTCAAACTTCTATAGGTCATGAAAGAGCAAGGATTTGGCCGATGATCTACAAGATTGTTGCCTCGCTTTCACGAAACGTCGTTTCTCAAACTTGTACAACAAATTTCTCTTCAACAAAGAGCTCGATGCGGGTGGTTGAGAGTTTCTCGATAGGCGCATTGGAGAAAGAACAAAGTGGGCACGAGCTTTCGATGACGGTGGCCGGAGGTACGGCCAAATGACAATCAACATGGCAGAGGCCTTCAACAAGTTGCTCAAAGGTGTCCGTGCATTGCCCGTCACGGCAATAGTCCGTTATACATTCGACATGATGAATGGGTATTTTCTTAAATACTCAGAGGAAACGGACCGGCAGATTGCGGGGGACTACAAGAACAAGTACAAATACAAGTACCCACCTAAGGTTGATGATTGGATGCAATTTCAGTCAAAGAAAGCGGATGCCCAAGTTGTCACGGAGTATGACAATGACGAGCTAATTTACCAAGTTACGGAGCCCGGAGGTACAACGGCTGATGGTGTCCAACACGGAGGCCGAGCTTTCAGGGTCTCGCTCAAGACTTGTGAGTGCACATGCGGAAGGCCATCATTGCTTCATCTTGCCTGCTCGCACTTGCTCGTGGCGTCTCGCCGACGACCTTTGGATTACAATAATCCGCTCACGGTGAGAGAGGCTGAGTTCTCCATTGAGACTACTAAGAAGACATGGGCTCCTAGATTTCATCCATATTTGGACCAATCAAAATGGCCGGAGTACCATGGGATTCAATTATGGCTCGATCCGAAATGGAAAATGATTAAACGTGGAAGACGCAAGACAAAACGCTTTAGGAGTAACATGGATGGATGGGGCCGTGGTGGTTCTCGACAACATTGGTCTTTCCCTTGTTACGGAAGTCGTCCGCCCAATGATTGAGCTTTCCTTGGCCGGTGGTATGCGAGCAGATGGTACTCCTCCTCGGTCTCATTCTCCATATGAGGCAGCTACATGTAAGATTGTATGGCTATGAAATGCATGGGAAGCGAAAGCACTAAATGCATGTAAGGTTGTCCCATACCTCATCTTCGAGCATCGTCAAGTGGTGTCATCCTCAACATCATCCACGAAGATGCAAGCGGATCGATGAGTCGACTTGGACCTAGAACCGGACGGGGTTGTGTACTCGGGATCACGACAACCTAGCACGTTAGATAAGCGACACATCTTTTGGGCTGAGCGCTGTAACAAATAGCAACATAAGTTAAACCAAGAACATGCCTATCTTGAGGGAGTCTCGCATCCATACCTTAAGGAAGTTTCGTATCATGCCTTCTCCCTTTTTCCCCTTAGGGGCAGAAAAAAGAATCGCCTCAGCATCGTTGGCATATTTCTTTACCTCCGTTCTCTACAGAGTCAAGAACAAGAACATGTTAGGCAAGAAAGAGATGAGAGTGCAAGGAAAGTAATGCGAAGGCAACGATAACTTTACCGCAAAGTTGAGTGAGAAAGAAAGCGGGATGTCGGTCCCCTCCCTGACCTGCCGGTTGTACTGAGTGTAGGCAAGTTCATCGAACTGGACTGGCTCGTCCAATATTTCTTCCTCATAGGACGGCGGGAAAATGGAGACACGGGTACTACCAAGAAACCAATGGATGTAGTTGTTAAATGCAACTGGGAAATGTGCTCTTCCACTATTCCATTCCGTTCGTCGAGCATTCTCCATACAAATGAGGAAATCCATGACGTGCCTCCTATGATGGTGATCCCAATTCTTGATCTTCCTCTGCCTCTTTCTGTCCAACCTGAACAACAACAAAGAACCATGTTAGTACCATCCAAAGCAATTGAGCACAAGTTCTCATGCTAACTAACCGATGAAGCTCCTTGTCGGTGTCCTTCCACAGGAGGTTGCTGAAACAACCCACGCCTCATCACCCGTTGTGGCATATGAAACTCAACCGCCCAATTGCAAATCAATGGGCAGCACATGAGCCAGAGAGATTGTTCCTCCAAGCACTTCGGGTTAATATCAAACCCGGGAGCAATACCAAACGCGTCCCCACAACCATAAGGCTCCCACTCCACCTGCAACATATCACAAGAACATGTTTGGTATCGATTTTGACTCGTGAAGTAAATATTATAGATAGTGACGTATAGATAAATATCTACCTGCTCGGGCATAATCGCATCAAACTCGTTCGTGTACTTGAGGTACATGGCATCAACATCGCTTGTCGTCTCCGATACCACGTCCCACTTGTAAGCCCAAGTCGGGAGGCGTAGAGGATTTCTATTATACGCTGGCCAAGGATGGTGGCCCACCTCTTTGGGACGCCTAACCGTAAGCGTTCGACTCCATATCGAGAGAAGAACCATAGCACCACCTATTCCGGCATTTTCGCCTGCCCTACGGCAGGCATCGTCCAACTACAAGTGAACAAAAACGAGGTCACTATAGCATATGTGTGGACTCCACATATACAAATGAATGTAGAGTGCACAGGTGATTACCTGCCGGTACAAGTAGGCAAGAGCCGCCGAACCCCAGCTGATATTGCTATCCCAGTTTGCTAGTGCCTTGAGCCACATCCAGAGTGGTCCTACCTCCATTGTCGAAAGCGAGTCCTAGAAAGGACATACCACACGTACACGAGCATGTGTCTCGATCACCTCAACCTCGGCGGGGTTTGGGCATTCCCTAAAGTTCTCCACGATCCACGCATATGTCGCGCTTTGGGACTCTATCTTTGCTCTTATCTTCAAGTTCTTGAGAGCCATGCCAATAAGTAGCTACATCGCATTCGCCACCCATCGGAATCTGTGCTCATACAGAGGCTCCCGCGATAGGAAGTCCAAAGATCATGGAAACATCTGAAGAGTAGGAGTGATCTCGCCGTCCGAGGTGGAAAGTGTCGTCCGGCCTCCACCGGTCGACAAGTCGATGATAGCACCAGCGTTGAGGTTCGGCGTCGGCTGGATCACAAGCGTGATGAAAGGAGGAGGCCTAGCACTTTGATGTACTCGGTGTACCGCTAAATGCGGCATGTCATTCAAGACGCCATGAGACCGAATCTTGAGGGGACGAAGCCTCTGCATACATACAAGATCGAACATTATGCTTTTTCCAACACAATTGAATCAATAGAAAAATAAAAGCAAAGAAGTTCAACCATGGTTTTATTACCATATGCTTCTCCGCCATCAAGTATGCCCGGTGTTGATGATCATAGTAATCCTCAAGTAGCCACACCATCCTAGATATATATTCCAAACATCAATAAAATGTGTGTGGTATGTGGCCATTGTTCCGATTTATACAATAAACTACAAAGAATATGGGAGCATATTATTCACACATCCATACAAATCCATATAAAACCATCATACACAATGCAAATCAACAACAAACTTCCATTCCCCATCAAATACAACTAATATATAACTTCCAAATAACCAAAAACACACACAAATAGGTCATATTATGAATCCAACTATATCTAGGGTTTGAGGATAATGTGCAAGATTCATTGGATGAAAGAGAGGGAAAAGGAGGGGATTACCTTGAGGAAGGGATGGGGAAGCAAATCCACGGTGAAATCTCTCAGATATGATGGATTTGAGGAGTGGATTTGAGAGAGAGGGGAGGAGGAACCGCCGGCGCCCTCTCTGTCTGTTCTAGCTTCCTGGGAGTGAACGGGGAGGGGTGGGGAGGGGGCTGCGTGCGATAGGCTATGTCTCAAATTGTAGCGCCTATCTGCTAGGCCTATCAGATAGGCGCTACACCTTGGGCATAGCGCATGGGCGTTACTCGCCCCAGGCATAACGCCTGGGCGTCACACGGCCGGGTGGGGCCAGGCGGTGCCACGCTGGCAGGGGCATGGCGCCTAGCTGAAAGGCACTACACTTGATAGCGCCTAGCTGTTAGGCGTTACACAAAGGGTTAGTCCAGGGAAATAGTTTTCCAGATGGGTCATTTTGTGAAATCCTTTTGAGTTATTTTTGTCCATTCTGCCAGAAGAAGACGACAACGACAACACGGACAAACATGTGGCAGTGCCACACCGGCAACCAGCAATTATCATGTAGAGAGACTGTTACTAAAAAAATTAGTGCCTGCTAAAAATGGTCTAGATCTGTGCAAACTATCACTAAATTTGCTCCGACATACATTATCTACGGTTTCTCTTGTCTCAACATATCCACGTTTCTGGTGCATCTGTGGTCTGTGCCTGTCCATGAGCGGTTTACGTCCTACGAAACCATCGGTTTCGTCTCTAAGCATGTATGTGAGATACTACCTTCGATTCCAGAGTCTAAGTCTTATATTTTTTTTAAAAAAGTCAAAGTATGTAAAGATTGACCAAGTTTTTTTAGAAAAACAAAATTAATAATTGCAATACGAGATTCATACCTTTTGATACATCGTGAAACATATTTTACATGGTATCTACTCTCTTCGTCAAGAAATAACTAATTTGAGTTTATCTAGATTCGAATGTATCTAAACACATTTTAGTATATAGATATATTCAGATCTAAACAAATTCAAGTTAGTTATTCCTGGATGAAGAAAATACATAATATTATAGTTCTTGATTGATTTCTAAAAGTTTGATCTAACTTTTTGTTCCTTGACTTTTTTAAGAAAAATATAAGCTATATGAAGGGAATATGCCCTGAGAGGCAATAATAAAGTGTTTATTATGTGTATTCCAAGTATATGATAGATGTTTATTTTGCATGCTATAATTGTATTGATACGGAAACGTTAATACATGTGTGTTTAATAAACAAACAGAAAGTTCCTAGTTATGTCTCTCTCATAAACTAGCTCGTTGATTAACAAGATGATCAAGGTTTCCTGATCATGGACATTGGATGTTGTTAATAACGGGATCACAACATTAGTGTAATGGTGTGATGAACATTCATCCGAAGTATAGCATTACGATCAAAGTCATTGAGTTTCTATTGCTATAACAACTTAAGAAGTGATCCTAATCCTTAGACCATGAGAACATGTCAATCACTAACACCGGAAGAGTTTCTTGGTAACATCAAACGTCACACCGTAACAGGGTGATTATAAAGATGGATTCAGAACTAATAAAGTGTTATGTTGAGGCTCATGGATCGAGAGTGGAATTTCTTCATCCCGATGACGGATAGATATACTCTGGGCCCTCTCGGTGATATCACATTGATTAGCTTGCAAGCAAGTGATTTGATCACTAGAATGTTATATCACAGGAACGAGAAAAGAGTGCATGTCGATGCGAGATCAAACTAGGTATGGAGATACCGATGATCGAATCTCGGACATGTAATATATCGTGAAACAAAGGGATTAAGATACTAGCGTAAAAGGTTCCGACGATCACAAGAAAGTCATCGTTGAATGTGTGGGAGTCAGTATGGGTCTCTAGATCCCGCTTCTGATTATTGATCCGAGAGGGGTCTCGATCATGTCCGCATTATTCACGAACCGTAGGGTTACACACTTAAGAGACACCGACATCCAATTGGAGCAAATTTTTCATGCCGAAAGAATGAACAAGCGCAGGGATTTATTTCACTAGATCAAAAAAAGGTTGGGGTGAAATTGCATAAAGTGGTTATGCATGTGAAATATAATTCTAGCAAGGGTTATTGTGAATGTTTGTCATTAAAGTAATTGACAAAATTCTGAATAAAATAAAAGAGTTTTATTTATTGAGAGTTTGCATTAAATTTGGTGGAAATTTAATGGGAATTTGAGTGGACTTTTGAGTGGAGGGAATTTAAAGGAGATTTGTGAGTGGAGTGTCCACCCACATGAAGAGGGGAGGGCAAGGGGGCAGCCCCCATGCGTCAGCCACCCCCTCGGGGTTCCCCCTCCTCCTATAAAAGGAGACCCTCCTCACTTGTCTCACACCTCCTCGTGAAGGATCTCTCCCCTCTAGAATTTATCCCCCATGGTCTCGGACTAGCGAGATACATGTTCCGTGGCTATTCGGCAAGAAAGAGTTGTGTTTCCGCTGGAGCGAGGAGGCGGAGGTTGCTCTGCCTCGAGCGTGTGCGAGCACGGATGCGTTGTTGATTTGCGGCGCTAGGACTCCCGCTCGATCTTGAGATCGGCAAGAGATCGTCTACATCAACCACGAGTTGAACTCGTTAAGCTTTGTCGGTCTTCAAGGGTATGTTCTCTATGGATATACATCCGCCGTTGTTTGTATCTAGTAGATAGATCTTGGTATATAGTTCACATCGTAGGAAAATTTTTGTTTTCTATGTCGCGAAACCTATAGTGGTATCGAGCCGGATCTATGCCAGATACTTTACAGGTAGTACACATATGAGTATGTGGGCGATGATGATCATGTTGCTCCTTTGTTGTAATTTTGGATATTGGTGGCATAGTGGGATGAAGCGGCCCGGACAAACTTTACATGTCCTCGCACATGAGACCTGTTCCACGCTTGACATGCAACTAGTTTGCATAAGTGGCTAGCGGGTGTCTGTCTCTCCTACTATAGTCAATATCTATTTTGCAAGCAAGTTGTCAACAATTTGATTATCCACGTTGTGGTTCATGTTCGTAGGTAAGAACGGTTCTATCTCGAAAGCCCTAAGCCACGTAAAACTTGCAATGGATAAATTAGAGGCGTCTAGTTTAGATTGTTGTTGGGCTAGTGTTATGATATGGTAGTGTTGTAAGTAGAAGTATGAGATAATACTCTTACAACACACATAGCGTGTAAAATCCATAGACCTTGGATTTAAACATATAGGTATGATAGTGATCATACCACGATGCACATGATAGAGATCATCTGCGGGAACCATATCATTTCACTAATAAACATATGATGTTTGATAGCATCTTATATTGCTTGTTTAGCGCTTTGTTAGCATAACAAGATGATCCCTCATTTAAATATCAAGATAAGAATGTGTTCTTCCTTTAGTATGCACCGATTATGTTTTCGCTCCCAAGACATCACGTGATGATCGGTGTTCTTGGATCCACGACCATATTTGGTGTAAAAGCGATTACAGCGAATACTAAGGTTCTAACTTGGCGAGCCTAGCATGTCTGAGACATGGCCTCGGAACACGGACCGAAAGGTTAATCATGAGTCATATAGTTGATATGATGCCCATTTGATGCTCTCCTTTGAAGCTATACCAACTCACGTGATGATCGGACTTGGTGTAGTGGATTTGGTTCATGTAATCACCAAAAAGGCACGAGTGATGTCGTTTTTGAGTGGGAGTTCATTCGTAATATAGATTAGTTGAACTCAATCTATCATACACTTAGTCTAAACTTTACAAATTACATTGTAGATGGCACCACCGCTTTTAATTTCAATGTGTTCATGGAGAAAGAGAAACTAGCAACAACGGTAGCAACTTTACGAATGGGCCATGAATTTGAGGATTCTCCTCTCTTTGCACAAAAGCAATATGTGCTAGAAGCGCCGTTAGGCCCCACCTTTGATGATGCCTGACGAGGAGAAGAATGTCTATCGACTCGTCAGGGGAGGACCACAACTTAGTTCATTGCGGCATATTGTATGGGCTAGAGGAACTTGAAAGCGTTTAAAACGGCAATGCATTTGATACAATGGGTGAGTTTAAAATGATTTTCGACACACATGCTCAGAGAGCTAACGCTCGTAAAAGTTCTTTAGTTGCATGATGAAAGAGCCTGACTCCGTTAGTGAGCATGTACTCAAGATGTCGTTACGCCGATAAGCTTGTGTCCTTGGGAATATCGATTCCCATTGACTTAGGCATCCATCGTGTTCTACGCCACCTAGCTATAAGAGCTTCGATGAACTATAATATGCAAGGCATGAAGAAGTCTCTCGAGCTTACATCAATGCTTAAAAGCGAAGTGGAGATCAAAAGGAACATCAAGTGTTGATGATCAATAGGAACACTGGTTTCAAGAAAGACAAGAAGGAAAGCGGAAGGGAAGTAAGGCGCGGCAAGCATTGTTGCGCTGAAAAGAAACCCCGAGTTGGACCTAAGTCCGATTTCGAGTGCTACTATTGTAAGGGGATCGCCACCGAAGCGCAAATGCCCCAAGTATCCGCGCAAGAAGGCCGGCAAGGCAAACAAAGGTATATATGATATACATGTTATTGATGTGTACTTGACTAGTGCTCGCAGTAGCACCTGGGTATTTGATACCGGTTCAGTTGCTAATATTTGTAACTCGAATCAGGGGCTGCGGAACAAGCGACCGCTAGCAAGGGGTGAGGTCAAGATGCATGTCGGCAATGGATCAAGCGTTGATGTGATCGCCATCGGAACGCTGCCTCTCCACTTGCCGTCGAGATTAGTTATAAACTTGAATACATGTTATCTGGTGCCTGCACTGAGCATGAACATTGTATCTGGATCGTGTTTGATGCGAAGTGGTTATTCATTTAAATCCGAGAACAATGGTTGTTCCATTTATATGAATGAAATCTTTTATGGTCATGCACCGATGATGAATGGTTTATTTCTATTAGATCTCGATGATAATGTTACACATATTCATAATGTTGATGCTAAAAGGATTAAACTTAATGATGATATATCCATATATGTGCAATTGCCGTCTAGGTCATATTGGCGTTAAACGCATGAAGAAGCTCCATTCGGATGGAATTTTGGAATCACTTGATTATGAATCATTTGATACATGTGATCAATCCCTTATGGGCAAGATTACTAGAACGCCGATTTCCGGTTCAATGGAACGAGTGATTTATTGGAAGTCATACATTCTGATGTATGTGGTCCAATGAGTGTGTCGGTGCGAGGTGGATATCGTTATTTTGTTACTTTCACGGATGATTTGAGTAGATACGGTTATATCTACTTGATGAAACACAAGTCTGAAACCTTTGAAAAGTTCAAGGAATTTCAGAATGAAGTGGAAAATCATTGTAATAGAAAGATCAAATTTCTACGGTCCGACCGTGGAGGTGAGTATCTAAGTTCTGAGTTTAGCACTCACATGAAAGAGTGTGGAATTGTTTCACAACTCACACTGCGGAACACCACAATGAAATGGTGTGTCGGAACGTCGTAATCGTACTTTATTAGATATGGTTCGATCTATGATGTCTCTGACGGACTTGCCGTTGTCATTTTGGGGTTATGCACTAGAAACTGCTGCATTCACTTTAAATCGGGCACCATCTAAATCCGTTGAAAAGACACCGTATGAATTGTGGTTTGGAAATAAACCTAAGCTGTCATTTCTTAAAGTTTGGGGATGCGATGTTTATGTGAAGAAACTTCAACCGGATAAACTCGAACCCAAAGCGGAAAAATGCGTCTTCATAGGATACCCAAAGCTTCAGCGATCCATCTATGGACTGAAGCAAGCATCACGAAGTTGGAATTTTCACTTTGATGAGGTGATCAAAGAGTTTGAATTTGTCTAAACTTATGGAGAAGCTTGTATTTACAAGAAAATGAGTGGGAGCAATGTGGAATTTCTGATATTATATGCGGATGACATATTATTGATCGGAAATGATATAGATCTTTTAAACAGTGTTAAAAGTTATCTAAATAGCAAATTTTCAATAAAGGACCTAGGTGAAGCGTCATACATATTAGGCATAAAGATCTATAGAGATAGATCTAGGCGCCTAATAGGGCTATCGCAAAGTACATACCTTGATAAGATTTTAAAGAAGTTTAAAATGGATGTAAGTAAGAAGGGTTCTTACCTATGTTGCAAGGCAAGACATTGAGTAAGACTCAAAGTCCGGCGGAAGAAAGAGAGATAATGGACAAAGTCCCTATGCTTGACCATAGGCTCTATAATGTACGCCATGCTATGTACAAGACCGGATGTGGCACATGCTATTAGTTTGACTAGTAGGTACCAATCGGATCCAGGTTCGGAACACTGGATAGCGGTCAAGAATATCCTTAAGTACTTACGAAGAACTAAGGATATGTTTCTTGTATACGGAGGTGAAGATGATCTCGTCGCTAAGTGTTATGTCGATGCTAGCTTTGACACCGATCCGGATGACTCTAAGTCTCAATACGGATACATATTTCTCATGAATGGCGGAGCGGTTAGTTGGAGGAACTCCAAACAACCTGTGGTAACGGGATCAACAACGGAGGCCGAATATGTTGCTGCTTCAGAAGCGTCTCAGGAAGCAGTTTGGATGAAGGAGTTCATATCCGAACTAGGAGTGGTGGCAAACGCGTTGGACCCAATGGTGATCTATTGTGACAACAATGGTGCCATTGCCAATGCCAAAGAGCCAAGGTCTCACAAGCATTCCAAGCATATTAAGCGCCGGTTTCACTCCATCCGCGAGCATGTCAAGGATGGAGATATAAAGATTTAGAAGTACATACGGATCTCAATGTAGCAGATCCGTTGACTAAAACTCTCCCTAGAGCAAAACATGATCAACACCAGAACTCAATGGGTGTTAGATTTATCACTACGTAACTAGATTATTGTCTCTAGTGCAAGTGGGAGACTGAAGGGAATATGCCCTGAGAGGCAATAATAAAGTGTTTATTATGTGTATTCCAAGTATATGATAGATGTTTATTTTGCATGCTATAATTGTATTGATACGGAAACGTTAATACATGTGTGTTTAATAAAAAAACAGAAAGTTCCTAGTTATGCCTCTCTCATAAACTAGCTCGTTGATTAACAAGATGATCAAGGTTTCCTGATCATGGACATTGGATGTTGTTAATAACGGGATCACAACATTAGTGTAATGGTGTGATGAACATTCATCCAAAGTATAGCATTACGATCAAAGTCATTGAGTTTATATTGCTATAACAACTTATGAAGTGATCCTAATCCTTAGACCATGAGATCATCTCAATCACTAACACCTAAGAGTTTCTTGATAACATCAAACGTCACACCGTAGCAGGTGATTATAAAGATGGATTCGTAACTAATAAAGTGTTATGTTGAGGCTCATGGATCGAGAGTGGAATTTCTTCATCCCGATGACGGATAGATATACTCAGGCCCTCTCGGTGATATCACATTGATTAGCTTGCAAGCAAGTGATTTGATCACTAGAATGTTATATCACAAGAACGAGAAAAGAGTGCATGTCGGTAACGAGATCAAACTAGGTATGGAGATACCGATGATCGAATCTCGGACATGTAATATATCGTGAAACAAAGGGATTAAGATACTAGCATAAAGGTTCCGACGATCACAAGAAAGTCATCGTTGAATGTGTGGAGTCGATGGGTCTCCAGATCCCGCTTCTGATTATTGATCCGAGAGGGGTCTCGATCATGTCCGCATTATTCACGAACCGTAGGGTGACACACTTAAGAGACACCGACATCCAATTGGAGCAAATTTTTCATGCCGAAAGAATGAACAAGCGCAGGAATTTATTTCACTAGATATCGAAACAGGTTTTCGGGTGAAATTGCATAAAGTGGTTATGGATGTGAAATAGAATTCTAGCAAGGGGTTATTTGTGAATGTTTGTCATTAAAGTAATTGACAAAATTCTGAATAAAATAAAAGAGTTTTATTTAATGAGAGTTTGCATTAAATTTGGTGGAAATTTAATGGGAATTTGAGTGGACTTTTGAGTGGAGGGAATTTAAAGGAGATTTGTGAGTGGAGTGTCCACCCGCATGAAGAGGGGAGGGCAAGGGGGCAGCCCCCATGCGCCACACCCCCCTTGGGGTCCCCTCCTCCTATAAAAGGAGCCCCTCCTCACTTGTCTCTCACACCTCCTCGTGAAGGATCTCTCTCCCCTAGAGTTTATCCCCATGGTCTCGGACTAGCGAGATACATGTTCAGTGGCTATTCGGCAAGAAAGAGTTGTGCTTCCGCTGCATCGCTGGAGGCGAGGCGGAGGTTGCTCGGTGCCTCGAACGTGTGTGCGAGCACGGATGCGCTGCTGATTTGCGGCGCAAGGACTTCCTCTCGATCTTGAGATCGGCAAGAGATCGTCTACATCAACCACGAGTTGAACTCGTTAAGCTTTGTCGGTCTTCAAGGGTATGTTCTCTACGGATATACATTCGCCCGTTGTTTGTATCTAGTAGATAGATCTTGGTATATAGTTCACATCGTAGGAAATTTTTTGTTTTCTATGCTGCGAACCCTACACTATCAGATATGATCCACCCCGCGCTCCAAAAAGGAGAAGTGCCCTCCCATAGCCCGTACCAAACCACAACGACAACACCGGACAAACATGTGGCGTTGGCGCACCGACAACCAGGTCATAAGGGCAGACGACAATGAAGTCGGATGTATCTACACTATTTTAGTTTTTAGTTTACTACGAACTATACACTAAACGACATCTAGATATATTTGTTTCACGAAGCTAAAACATCTTACCGAATTCGCTCCGACATGCATTGTCTACGGTTTCTCCTGTCTCGTTGGTCTGAACGACAGACGTTACAAAGAAAACTCCCCCGTCTCGCGACCGGCTCGCCCCCGCGGGCGACCTGCCGCGCCGCCACCTCTCCCCGACTCGAGCCACCCTTCCTGGCCTCCTCCCTCCCACCGTTGTCAGCGGCCAGCGTCGGGCTAGCCTCGGGAGGCGCTGGCGGCGGTGGATCCAGGCTCTTCCCCTCATGGCTTCTCCTGGACGGGATGGCGAGGTGAGGGGTGGTGTCCCCACGCGGCAGCGGCCCGGCGCGGCGGCTGAGGCTCCGGCACTAGCGAGGATGGAGGAGGAGGCGCAAGCGCTGCTGTTAGCCGTGGGGAACGACGCCATGCTAGAGGAGCTCGCCCTCCCGACCGAGATCTGGGCCCGTCGGTCTTGATCTGGGCCTGGGTGGGCTGCCCGGTGCGGCGATGACTCTCCCGGTAGACTGTGAAGCTGGAGCTGGTGCGGGGTTTGGCGGTGTCGATGGCGCCCTTGCTGTAGTGCGACGACGAAGGCTTTACGGGCCCATTTGGGCTTGGCCGGGCCGGAAGGCCTAGTTTGCCCCTACTACTGCATCCGGTCGGCGGTCGTCTTCCGACAGCGGAGGTAGTTCCATCCCGCGTGCGATTGCCATGCGGACCTTGCCAAAGCTTATTCTTTTCGGTCGACCGGAATCTTGGTGCGACGATGGTGATGACTGCAAGACTGTGGTGGCGTGCCCTGGTGGGCGGCAAGCTTGGTGGAGCGAGGCAGAGTGTCCAGGGGTCTGGTTCTTTCGGGGTCAGGAGAAATCCTTACCGTCTCGGCACCGACGTGGTGACGCCTGCAGGTGTCGCCGTCCTTCCTGAAATTCATCAGGTGTGCCTCCGCCCCACCCCCCGTTGCATACCGGGGGAAACCCAAGAACGCGTTCCGGGGGGAAACCCTTGGATTGGCTCTTGCAGCAGCAGCAGCGTCGTCGCTTTCCTTCTTCGAGGTGTTGCTTGGTATACGACGCTCTAGAGTGCTAGGAGAGATGTGGTAATTCTCCGGAGGGCGTAGCGGTGGCGAGTCATCTCCTTTTGCGTTGTACCGCTGGTGTCGGTAGTGTTTTCTCTTTCCTTTCTTTCTTGTTTGTTTTGGGCTGGTGTGTTGTCTGTCCCACTAGGAAAATCCCAATTATATCGGTCATTTGCTATATTAATATTAATATAGTGGAACGAAAGCCCCGTTCAAAAAGGGCAGCCGTTACTTCACTTTACACAACATATCCACACGACTAGAATGACCATCAAAATTAAAATTTCTTGCACGTACGATTGGTTGGATTGATCTGCGTGCTCATCGTCTTCAGCCATCATCCATGCATGCCTGATTTGTGGTTGTTGCCTGAAAAGGCTTACAAAGATTCTCTGGATGACTGAATGCCAAAGCAAGAACGAGAACTACAGTAGTTTGGGCCACGGGAGAAATGATGTGTGCCAGCAGCCTTCAGTCCTTCACAATCATCAGGGGAACAAAACTGTAATGAGGCCATCAGAGCATGCATGCACTGCATCTCTACGGCAGAAAGGTGGTGCGGCGAAAGGACAGTAAGGCGAGTGCTTACTGTGTGCGTAAGAGTCAGAGCTAACGGCCACTCTATTTTGCCACGGTTTATAATCATGCACGCATTAACCAGTGGTTCTAGACGGATAGCCCTGCTCTGTGTTAAACTGTTGGTCGATCGAGTGAATCATCAAATATGTAGGCTAGCAATCGGGAATGTGGAAAGGTGGAAGTACTTTTTTTTTGCATTGGATCCCCTAGATTGGCTTATCAAAAGGTTCACCGCTAGGCCGACGTCCTTCTCCATGCGGCGGCGTGCATTGCAATTGTCGGTGGCAAACTTCCACTGTATGTAGACGTCGTTCCACTCCATCTCTGGAATCTCATCTAGCTTCCTGCGACGATTCTAGAAAGTCTCATGTGGCCCTTATTGAGCCCCTTCGTCTTTGACGTCTTCGACGGCATGGCGGCGAACGGCGTTGCGGGAGAGAAGCGGAAATATCGCGGTGGGCGGGAGAAGTGAATTGGAGAGAAGGAACGTTTTTTTTGAAACAAGAACGAACCCCACGTGAGGATCTTCGTACGCTCCAAAACTAACAGGAGCATACAGAGAGCAAACCGAGAGTTGGTTGGCGGGAAAAACTCTAATTCAGAGTGTAGCGCCTGTCTGATAGACGCTACACCTGAGAGCATAGCGCCTATCAGACAGGCGCTACACTCCTGAACTGCCCTAGTTTCAAACAACCTATACTCAAACAACACTTGTTAGGGCATGTACAATCGGGGGCTCTTAGATAGGTGCTTAGGCGAGCCAAAGAAAATACTACATAAATCATTTATCACCTAAGCTCCTCACCTGGCAATAGGAAGAGCTAAAATCGGTCGCTTAGCTAAATAAAAGAAAAATAAAAGCAACGCTAGAATCAAGACTCTTCCAACGCGAGGCGCCTGTGGCCGAACCCCAGCTAGCTCATTCTCATCCACTACCTGCGTCAAGATTCACCCGTCCGGGAAAATAGCTAGGGAAAAAACGCCTCGCGCTAGGCGTCAGCTTCTCCTGGAATCACGCGCACTGAAAATAAGTTTGACGAAGCGTTGACGATAGATTTTGCGGCGACGCTATGAAAAGTCTGGGAATCAACCGAGATTTTTACGTAACTGTACCAAGATTCAGATTAGCGCCTGAGCTAAGCGTCCCGATGTACGTGCCCTTATACTAGTTTCAAACAACATATACTCAAACTGCACATATACTCAAATAACATCAACATAATCTCAAACAACATCAACAAATTGTCATACATCAACATAGTCTCAAACAACATCAACGCAGTGCCAATACATGAAGATAGTCTTAAACAACATCAACATAGTGCCATGCATCAACCCATACATAGTCTCCAACCTAGTGCATCATCATCAACATTGTGCCATACATGACCTACTTCCGTCCACGCGTCCTTGGGCCTCGGCCCCTCCTTGGAGGTATCTTCTTTGTCACCTCCTCTTCTTGCGACTCATCTTCATCATCATACTGTAGGCCTCTCGTCCTCCTAGTCGCTCTTGACCTCCGTGGCGGCTCGTCCTCGACAACATTGGCCTTTCCCTTGTTACGGAAGTCGTCCGGCGTCCAGCGATTGAACTGTTTCCTTGGCTTCAGCTGGTATGCGGAACGAATCCGGTACTCCTCCTCAGTCTCATTCTCCATATGAGGCAGCTACATGTAATATTGTATGGCTATGAGAAATGCATGGGAAACAGAAAGCACTAAATGCATGTAAGGTTGTCCCATACCTCATCTTCCGAACGAATCGTCGAAGTGGTGTCATCCTCAACATCATCCTGAAGATGCACCGACGGATCAGTAGTCGACTTGGACCTAGAACCGGACGGGGTTGTGTACTCGGGATCACGGCAACCTAGCACGTTAGATAAGCGATGCATCTTTTGGGCCGAGCGCTGTAACAAATAACAACATAAGTCAAAACAAGAACATGCCTATCTTGAGGAAGTCTCGCATCCATACCTTAAGGAAGTCTCGTATCATGCCTTCTCCCTTTTTCCCCTTAGGGGCAGCAAAAAGAATCGCCTCGGCATCGTCGGCATATTTCTTTACCTCCATTCTCTACAGAGTCAAGAACAAGAACATGTTAGGCAAGAAAGATATGAGAGTGCAAGGAAAGTAATGCGAAGGCAACGATAACTTTACCGCAAAGTTGAGTGAGGAAGAAAGCGGGATGTCGGTCCCCTTCCTAACCTGCCGGTTGTACTGAGTGTAGGCAAGTTCATCGAACTGGACTGGCTCCTCCAATATTTCTTCCTCGTAGGACGGCGGGAAAATGGAGACACGGGTACTACCAAGAAACCAATGGATGTAGTTGTTAAATGCAACTGGGCAATGTGCTCTTCCATTATTCCATTCCGTTACGAGCATTCTCCACACAAATGAGGAACTCCATGACGTGCCTCCTATGATGGTGATCCCAATTCTTGATCTTCCTACGCCTCTTCTGTCCCAACCCGAACAAGAACAAAGAACCATGTTAGTACCATCCAAAGCAATTGAGCACAAGTTCTCATGCTAACTAACCGATGAAGCTCCTTGTCGGTGTCCTTCCACACGGGAGGGTTGCACTGAAACAAACCGAACTGCCTCATCACCCGTTGTGGCATATGAAACTCAACCGCCCAATTGCAAATCAATGGGCAGCACATGAGCCAGAGAGATTGTTCCTCCAATCACTTCGGGTTAATATCAAACCCGGAAGCAATACCAAACTCGTCCCCACAACCATAAGGCTCCCACTCCACCTGCAACATATCACAAGAACATGTTTGGTATCGATTTTGACTCGTGAAGTAAATATTATGGATAGTGATGTATAGATAAACATCTCCCTGCTCGGGCGTAATCGCATCAAACTCGTTCGTTTACTTGAGGTACATGTCATCAACATCGCTTGTCATCTCCGATACCACGTCCCACTTGTAAGCCCAAGTCGGCTGGCGTAGAGGGTTTCTTTTATACACTGGCCAAGGATGGTGGCCCACCTCTTTGGGACGACCAACTGGTAAGCGTTCCCAGCTCCATATCAAGAGAAGAACCATAGCACCACCTATTCCGGCATTTTCGCCTGCCCTACGGCAGGCATCGTTCAACTGCAAGTGAACCAAAACGAGGTCAGTATAGCATATGTGTGGACTCGACATATACAAATGAATGTAGAGTGCACATGTGATTACCTGCCGGTACAAGTAGGCAAGAGCCGCCGAACCCCAGCTATATTGCTATCCCAGTTTGCTAGTGCCTTGAGCCACATCCGCTGAGCGGTCCTACCTCCGCTGTCAGCAAACAGAGTCCTAGAAAAGACATACCACACGTACACACGAGCATGTGTCTCGATCACCTCAACCTCGGCGGGGTTCGGACATTCCCTAAAGTTCTCCATGATCCACGCATATGTCGCGCCTGTTGGGACTCTATCTTTGCTCTTATCTTCAATTTCTTCAGGAGCCATGCCAATAAGTAGATGCATCGCATTGCGCCACCCATCGGAATCTGTGCTCATACAGAGAGGCTCCCCCGTGATAGGAAGTCCAAAGATCATGGAAACATCCTGAAGAGTAGGAGTGATCTCGCCGGTCGGAGGTGGAAAGTGTCGTCTCGGCCTCCACCGACAAGTGCGGTGATAGCAGCCGCGTTGAGGTTCGGCGTCGACGGCTCACAATCGTGATGAAAGGGGAGGCCTAGCCGCTTGATGTACTTGTACCGCTTCGTAAATGCGACATGTCATTCAAGACGCGCCATGAGACCGAATCTTGAGGGGACGAAGCCTCTGCATACATACAAGATCGAACATTATGCTTTTTCCAACACAATTGAATCAATAGAAAAATAAAAGCAAAGAAGTTCAACCATGGTTTTATTACCATATGCTTCTCCGCCATCAAGTATGTCCGGTGTTGATGATCATAGTAATCCTCAAGTAGCCACACCATCCTACATATATATTCCAAACATCAATAAAATGTGTGTGGTATGTAGAATCCATATATGGTAGCATATTATTCAAACATCCATACAAATCCATATACAACCATCATACAAATCCATATACAACCATCCATACAACACACTTCCATTCACCATAAAATACAACTAATATATAACTACAAGTAACCAAAAACATGCACAAACATGCCATATTATGAATCCAACTAAACCTAGGGTTTGAGGATAATGTGCAAGATTGATTGGATGAAAGAGAGGGAAAAGAAGGGGAAACCTTGAGGGAGGGATGGGGAAGCAAATCCACAGTGAAATCTATCAGATCTGATGGATTTGAGGAGTGGATTTGAGAGAGAGGTTGGAGGAACAGCGGCGTCCTGTCATTCTATTTTCACAGGAGTGAATGGGAGGGGAGGGGGCTGCGCCCGAGAGACTATGTCTCAGGGATAGGCGCTACACCCTGGGCATAGCGCCTGGGCGTTAGTCGACCCAGACATAGCGCCTGGGCGTCACACGGCGGGGTGGGGCTAGGAAGGGGTTAGGCGGTGCCACGCTGGCAGGGGCATAGCGCCTAGCTGAAAGGCGCTACACTGTAGAGTATAGCGCCTTACTGTTAGGCGCTAAAAAAGGTTAGTCCAGTGATATAGTTTTCCAGATAGGTTATTTTATGAAATCCTTTAAAAATTTAGGTTATTTTTGTCCATTCTGCGGCGCACGGTCCAGACAAGAACGAACCCCACGTGAGGCCGAGCGACGGCGGCCAAGAAAAAGGCGACGGATTCAGCACTTTCGTCTTCTCGTCCATTTGCTTTTTTTTTTTGGTCCCGTGGCCTTTTTTCCCGTTAACAAAAGGAAAATTCTCCCTGCTGCTCTATTGGAACTTGGAACCGAACGGTGTCAGATTTACGGCCGCATAAGTAGCGTAAGAAGCGGGATTAGAAGTGCCTAATCCCACTGTCCACTCCATGCCCGATCGAGTAGAGGCAGAAGGGTCATGTGATTGCGAATCGAAGAGGAAGATATGCTATCATACTCCGTGCAGGATACTGCCCCATTATTGTATTATCGTTGAGGGGAGAATCATGCATGCAATGCCCATCAGTTCAAAACTTCAAATGGCCGGGCTAGTAGTATTAAACAACCTGTAAACCCCGCTACTAATTAATCGAGATATAATTCAACTGTGAGTACCAGAGTCCAACATGTGGTCCAGGCTTCGCTAACTTCAAATAATATTCAGAAGAACATAACCGTCTAGTACTACTACTTGGTAGTACTATCTCCGTTTTAAAATATAAGATGTTTTAGTTCGTAAAGAGAATGTATCTAGGTTTATTTTAGTTTGTAGATTCACTCTAAACATGAGTGAACCTATATACTAAAAAAAGTCTAGATGCATTTGCTTCACAAAGCTAAAACATCTTATATTTTTAAACGGAGGGAGTATCTTCGAGTGAATTCGTCATTGTCCGTCTGTCTGGCTCGCCTAAGAGGCAAGTATGATGCCCACTTCATCGTGTTTTCCAAGAGTGCTGCGATCTGCATCTGTTAATTATGACAGCTCACTAGCAGAATAAGAGGCCCCATGAACCACCTAATTCGCATCAAAACATGATTACTCCGCAGAGGCATAACAGTATTCTGTCATGTGGCTTAAGACCCTACCATGATGGTGGCGTGATGATGCCTAGGGGTTTTAGATCAGCAATCTGCACAAACACATGGGCCCTGTGCATAACTGTCGTACCAAAATGCCCTCTGTACGTAACCTGCAGCAGCACATTCATTTGTGATATTCAGATAGTGGTATAAAACTGCACACATCTATGATCATAGTATAAAACTATACACATCTTGGAGTAGAAGTTCGTTCTCGTGTTGGACCTGACTAGTTAGTTAATTAGTCCATAATAACTGCAAGAACTTAACTACTTGTGCAATCTATAGCAATTGTTTTTTCTTTGGTGGCAACAAGTCAAGTCCTGGTTAATGCACGACCTCGTATCTGAACGAAAGTTAGGTACTACTCCATCCGTTTCAAAATATAAGATGTTTTAGCTTTGTAAAGCAAATGTATTTAGACTACTTTTAGCATATAGGTTCACTCATGTTTAGAGTGAATCTACACACTAAAACAAGTCTAGATACATTCTTTTCATAAAGCCAAAACATCTTATAGTTTAAAACGGAGGGAGTACTACTACTATATTAATACTAAACCAGATTTCCCTCCGATCGAGCAAAGTCAATCATCGCATCTCCGTGGATGCACGATACATGTAGGGATGGATTGATCTTGCATTGTGGCCAGCAAGGACCATATCTGTGTGAGATGGTCCACTCTTAGTAGTAGTAATCTTTCAGGACCCCGAAACAGGCTTTTAAGTATGTGCACCTTAATAAAGATGCATACTCATGGCCAAGGAGCAGCAAGCCATAGTTGGTCAAATCTGGTCCGAATTAAAGTCTGCTCCCTGCAGGCCACATGCTGCCTCTTGCTGCCTCTTGCTGTCGATGTGTCTTGAATCTTATTATGCAGACTTTCAGTAGGATTTCCTCACTTTGAATCTCCTGCGAGCTTTCTCTACGAATTGCCTCAGCTTTATAAGCAATTCCTTTTGGCTTTGCGCCCTTTTCCCCCTTCCGTATTTAGGACACTGTAGGCCCTGCTTGGATTGTCGTATTTAATCCTGCTGTTTTTATTTTGTGAAGATACTAAACCTAGAAGCTCCGTATAATCCGGGGGTTTTGTTTAAAAAACAACATTCCAAGCAGGCCCGTAAAAGTGGCGTAAAAGTAAGAATATTCCCATGCACAGGCAGCTCACTAACCATGCACTGTTGCCGCCGGGCCATGGCTTAAAACCGTGTCTCTGTACTGCATATAGTATACAGTTAACGCTCTTCATTGAGTGTACTAATAGATCAATTATTTGCTACAGTGGTTAGATATGCAGCTTTACATTTCTGCTGCATCTGTGCTTGTCCATGAGCGGTTTACGTGCTACAAAACCATCGGTTTGGTCATGTGAGATATAGACATGATCCACTGCTCGCGCTCCAAAAGGAGAAGACGACAACGACAGCATCGGACAAACACGTGGCAGTGCCGCACCGGCAACCAGCAATTAACATGTGGAGAGTCTGTTACTCAAAAAACTACCGCCAGCTAAAAATGGTCTAGATCTGTGCAAAGTATCACTGAATTTGCTCCGACATACATTGTCTACGGTTTCTCTTGTCTCAACATATCCACATTTCTGGTGCATCTGTGGTCTGTGCATGTCCATGAGCGGTTTACGTCCTACAAAATCATCGGTTTCGTCTCCAAGCATGCATGTGAGATGCTACCTTTGTCCCAGAGTTTAAGTCTTATATTTCTTTTTCAAAAATCAAACTATGTAAAGATTGACCAAGGTTTAAGAAAAAATATTAATAATTACAGTACGAGATTCATACCCTTTGATATATTCGAATTTAGACAAATTCAAGTCAGTTATTCTTGAACAGAGAGGGCATATAATATCATAGTTCTTTATTGATTTCTAAAATTTTGATCAATCTTTTTCATTTCTTGACTTTAAAAAAAAAATAAGCTACTGTATCAGATATGATCCACCTCGCTTTCCAAAAAGGAAAAGTGCCCTCCCATAGTCCCGTACCATACCACAACGACAACACCGGACAAACATGTGGGGCTGCTGGCAACAAGATCATAAGGGCAGCTGACAATTAACACGTGGCTCTTAGATAGATCTCAACGTGATAGAGTCCAACGGCCTGTCACGCCCCTAACTGCGCCCTGATCGGGGGCGCCCAACCCTATCTGGTTGGTGGGCTCCTGTCGCCAGCGCTATATAAAGGAGGTGGGGGGCCGGCAGCACGCCTCACGAGGTTAGCCGTGCCCTAGCCGCCCCACCTACAAGCCCTACCGATCTAGACTTAGCGTTGCGCCGACGGGAAGCTCCACCGCCGCCACACTCTCGCCCCTATTCCCATGGCTAACGATGGCGGCTCCAGCTCCGGCACAAGCTCTGGCATCCCCTCTGGCTCGTGCTTGTCGAGCCAGGGCGCAGGTAGTCTCTCCCTCTCTCTCTCCCTCTCAGATCTACGTGTTCGACCACTACAGTGAATCTACCAAGGTCAGGCTAGATCTAACAATGGTATCAGAGCACTTAGATGCTAGTTTTCTTTTGGTAGAAAAGCAAATGACACAAAAACCCTAGATCCAAAAAAAAACCAAAGTGCGCCTTGCCCCTCTGGTCGCGCCGTTCCTCTCGATCCCGACGCATCGGCAAGCCGAGGTCGGGAAGAAGAACAAACCCCTAACGGGGCAAAGGAAAAGGCAAATAAAATTCCCCAAGATCCCAGATATAAAGCCCCAAAACGAAAAACCCCTAGTATCGACACCAAACCCTCACAGATTCAAAGGAAAACACCCCAAAACCCCAAGGAAATCCCATGGAAAGGGCGCACCGGCCGTCGCCGGCAAAACAAATCCGCCCCCTTCTCGGCCACTTGACGGCGACGCACCCACCCTCGGGTGGATGCACGCGTCGGCAAGGAACCAAGGGGAAGCGCCGCATCCCCTTTCTCTGCCGCATCGCGAGGGGAGGTGGAGGAAAAGCAAGGGAGGGCTTGGCTGGCCATGGCGGCCTCACTGCTCGCCTAGCACGGGCAAAGCGCCGTCGGCCGGGGAGGAGAGCCACCTCCCTCGAGGCAAGGGAGCGGCGAGAGAGAGAGGAAGGGGCTCGCCGCCAGCGTCCCGGCGCGGCCACCTCGCCTCGCCCATTCATGGCGCCAGAGATGATGAGAGGAGAGGGGTGCGTCGGGGGGCAAATGGGGCTAGGGTTTGTGGGGGCTGCGGCGGCTGGGGGTTTTGTCCCCGCGAGGGGCGCGGGGAACCCTAGGATCTAGGTTAGCCGCATCGGACGGCTGAGATCGGCTGCTAGCTGCTGTGGGGGGTGGTGGGCCAAGCAAGCCGAGCGGTGCAGGACGTAGGGCGCTGGCGGGCTGCTGTTTGGGCCGCGACTGGAGTGCTATGAGCTCCGCGTGGGCGGCATGTAGGCCAGCAAGTGCGCGGGCGGGGCAGTGCGCAGTAGGCCTTGGCGGGCCCAGGCCGCGGGCTGCTGGCCGCTCTAGCGGGCGCCCCGCGTGGCAGATAGCTGTCGGGCCCCTGGGCCACGCTAGGCTTTTCAGTACAGTTTTCTGTTTCTGTTTATTATTTTACAGAAGCTGTTTTAATTGTTTTTTGCATAGTTTTTTAAGCAAATGTTGCAAAGTTTCTCTATTCATTTTATTTGTGTGAATATCTTGATTAGAGAATATGAAAGTGACAAAGGTTTTTCCATAAAGTTCAAAGTTCTATGAAAGTTATTATAAATGTTTCCGCTGCAAATAGTCGTTTTAAATTGCTAGAATGCAATAAAAGTGTGTTAAATTTTGTTATAAAAGATGTGATAAAGTAATTTAAAGTTGATTATGCTCCATGTTATTAATTGACCAACGTTATTAATAAACATGATCATGATCCCTTTCATTATGTATTAAAGGTGCATTTAATTTTATTTTTACCCAATGGTGATATAATTTTAAATGACACAAACAATTGCATGCTTAATTTATACCAACGTTGGATTAATGCATATAATTGTTTTTGGTTATCTCACATCTTTTATGGTTTTCAGGAGGTCTCAACCTCATGAGCTGCCTGAAGGACATCCCACTACTCAGGAGGGATAACTACTCCGAATGGAGGAAAAAGGTTGATCTGGCGTTTGTCTGCGCCAAAGTGGACTGGGTGGTTGACACCAAACAACCAGTCAAGCCCGCAGACCCTGTGAGGGGTGATGCTGAGGAAAGTGCTGCATTTGAAAAGAGAAAGAGGGACCATGCTCCTTTGGAGCTGGCCTACTCGATAGACAATCAAAAGTGGGTGAACGCCAATAAGAAATGTTTGGCTTTTGTCAAGAACACAATTGAGAACGCTATAGTGGGCTCAATTGGAGATGGTGCCTCTGTGGGCGAATACCTTGCAAAGATAAAGAGCCAGTTTACTGGCTCTTCAAAGATGTATGCAACCCAGCTGCTAAAACAACTGGTAACAGAAAAGTACACGGGAGGGCCACATGGCATTAGAGAGCACATCTTAAGGATGTCCAACATGGCGGCCAAGTTGAAGCCCATGGATGAGGACCTCGAGCTCAAGCCTGCTCTTTTGGTGCACCTTGTCATGGCCTCTCTTCCCCAACCATTCGAGAACTTCGTAATAAACTATAACATGTCCCCTGAAAAGTGGGACATTGAAAAGACCATAGGGATGTGTTCTTAAGAGGAAGAAAGGCTGAAGTCTCTTCACGGTGGTTCCTTGAACTACGTGAAGGACAATAGGAAGAGGAACTTCACCAATAGTAACCATGGTGGCTCACCTTCCAAGCCACATGGCAAGGACCCACAACAAAGACCAAAGATCAAGATTAGCAGTCCACAGGGAAAAAGACCAGTGCCACCATTGCAAAAAGGTTGGCCACTACAAGAAGGATTGTCCAGTATGGTGAAGTCCATAATGGCCAAAACGGTAAAGATATAGTCTCTTTTGTTAATGAATCTCTGTATGAAAAGTTTTCTAGATCTACTTGGTGGATTGACTCTGGTGCAACTGTTCATGTTGCCAACTCTTTACAGGGGTTCCATTCGACAAGGATTTTGCCAAAAAGAGAAAGACTCATTGAAGTGGCGAATGAGATAGAAGCAGAAGTGGAGGCTGTTGGCGACATTCCTCTGGAGCTGGCTGATGGCTCTTATCTTTTGCTCAAGGATGTTCTTTTTGTTCCTTCCATTCATAGAAATTTAATAAGTGTGTCGTGCTTGGACAAAGATTCGTATGAGTGCTATTTTGGACATGGCAAATGTGCCATTTGGTTGAAAGATACTTGTGTGGGTGTTGCTACCCTACATGACAAGCTATATTTATTATCTTTTCATGAGAAAGTATTTTCTGTGTGTCATGTGAATGAACAAGTTTCCTTGTCGAACAAAGATCAAAAGAAAAGAAAGCGAACTCTTGACTCATCGAAGTTATGGCACTGCAGATTAGGCCATATTTTGAGGGGAAGAATAGAAAGCCTCGTTAAAAATGACATTCTTCCTCCGTTAGAGTTATCAGACATAGAACAATGCATAGATTGCATTAAAGGAAAGTATGTAAAACAAATTAAAAAGGGTGCAAACCGAAGTATAGCTACACTAGAAATAATCCACACGGAAATTTGTGGACCGTTTTCGGTGAAAAGTGTGGATGGCTATGATTCATTCATAACATTCACGGATGATCACTCCCGGTATGGTTATATTTATGTAATTAAAGAAAGATCTGAAGCATTGGATAAATTTAAAATTTTCAAAGTTGAAGTAGAAAATCAGCATGATAAAAGAATTAAGATAGTCCTGTCTGATCGTGGGGGGGAGTACTACGGTCGGCATACTCCATATGGTCAAGTACCAGGACCTTTTGCAAGGTTCCTGCAGGAAAATGGAATAGTCGCCCAGTATTCTATGCCGGGCGAACCTCAAGAAACGGAGTATGAAAGGCGTAACTGCCCTTATGGATATGGTGCGCAGCATGATGAGCTACTCCACCCTCCCATTGGGATTGTGGATGGAGGCGCTTAAAACCGCCATTCACATTCTCAACAGAGTACCAAGTAAGTCGGTGCCCAAAACACCGTATGAATTGTGGACAGGCAGAGTTCCCTCTCTGCACCACTTGAGGGTCTGGGGGAGCCCAACTGAGGCAAAAGTTTACAATCCAAACATTGCAAAGTTAGACCCAAAAACAGTATCTTGCCACTTCATTGGCTATCCAGATAAGTCAAAAGGCTATCGTTTCTACTGTCCTGACAGATACACAAAGTTTGTAGAAACAAGACATGCAGTCTTCTTGGAGGACGAATTGATGAGGGGGAGCACGGTAGCTAGGGAAATTGATCTTGAGGAGAAGAGGGTGCATGCACCTAATTCGATGACTCAGGAGCCATTTTTCTCGCTACCTGTTGTGCCACCATCTACAACCCCTGAGGTTGTGGTGCCGGCACCTGTTAGACTCCACACGTGACAACAATGGGCGAAAGTTCGGAACCTGTCCATCAGGAGCCACCTGAACCCACTGTTGAGCACGAAAGGGAGCCCGACCACATCGTAAATGTGCCAGAACGGGCAAGAAATGAGCAAGAGTCTGATGAACTCAGAATGTCTACAAGAGAACGAAGACCAGCCATTTCCAAATAAATCTACAAAGTCTACAACATAGTTCATATGGAGGGCGATCCTACCTCATATGAAGAAGCCATGAGTATCCCTCACTCAGCCAAGTGGGTGGAGGCAATGGAAGATGAAATGAAATCAATGAGTTCCAACAATGTTTGGAACTTAGAGGAAATTCCTAAAGGAGCCAAAACAGTAGGATGCAAATGAGTCTACAAAACAAAGTATGACTCCAATGGGAATGTAGAAAAGTACAAAGCTAGACTTGTGGAAAAAGGCTTTACGCAAAGAGAAGGCGTAGATTACAATGAGACTTTTTCTCCGGTCTTATGTAAGGACTCCTTCAAAATCATCATGGCACTAGTTGCACATTTTGATTTAGAGTTGCATCAAATGGATGTTAAGACGGCATTTATAAATGGAGATTTAGAAGAAAATGTTTACATAAAACAACCCAAGGGTTTTTTCATGGAGGGGAAGGAACATATGGGATGCCGCTTAAAGAAATCCATTTATGGGTTAAAGCAAGCCTCTAGGCAGTGGTATTTAAAGCTTAATGATACAATTAAAAGATTTGGATTCAAGGAAAATGTTGAGGACAACTGCATTTATGCAAAGTTCAAAAGTGGGAAATATATTTTCGTAATTCTGTATGTGGATGACATCCTGCTTGCTAGCAGTGATGTTAGTCTACTACTAGAGACAAAGAAGTTCTTGTCATCAAATTTTGACAGGAAAGACCTTGGTGAAGCTTCTTATGTTTTAGGCATAGAAATTCATCGAGATAGAAAGAATGGAGTATTAGGACTGTCGCAGAAAGCGTATTGTGAAAAGATTTTAAAGAAATACAATATGCATGCGAGTAATGCAACACCTGCTCCCATAGTCAAGGGCGACAGTTTTGGGAAATCCCAATGTCCAAAGAATCAATATGAGATCGATCAAATGAAGTCAGTACCATATGCTTAGGCTGTTGGAAGCTTACAGTATGCACAAGTGTGCACTCGCCCTGACTTAGCTTTTATCATCGGGGTACTCGGTAGATATCAAGAGAATCCAGACATAGAGCACTGGAAGATGGTAAAGAAATCTTTGCGTTATGTGCAAGGCACAAAAGGCCTCATGCTAACATATAAAAGATCTGATTCCCTAGAAATAAAAGGGTATTCAGATGCAGATTTTGCGGGAGATAAAGACGACAGAAAGTCCACAACAGGATATGTCTTTACTCTCGCAGGAGGTGCTATTTCGTGGAGAAGCGCCAAATAGTCAATAGTTGCATCATCTACGATGCATGCAGAATTTATAGCATGCTATGAGGCCATGAGACAGGCGTTATGGTTAAAGAAATTTTTACCCGACTTGAAAGTGGTTGACTGCATTAGCAGGCCACTAAATATGTACTGTGACAACGAGCCCGCGGTATTCTATGCTCACAACAACAAGTCGAGTAATGCTACAAAGCGTGTAGATATAAAGTATTATGTTGTGAAGGACAAAGTCCAGGATCAAACTATAAGACTTGAGCATATAAGGACAAAAGATATGCTTGCGGATCCGCTAACGAAAGGCTTACCACCCAACGTGTTCAAGGAACACATAGCCGGCATGGTTTAATGGGAAGCATATGATTCCTGGACCACAGAGGCCCAAAAATAACAGGATTTGTTTCAAAAACAGGAAGGTATATAGTGGCTGTCTGATTCTATCGACAATTGAGCTGAGACGATGAAACATGATCTATGTATCAATCTGTGATGAAACGAGTAAAGTACAAAGTTAAAAGTAAAATCGAGATCTAGGGGAAGAATGTTAGATAGATCTCAACGTGACAGAGCCCAACGACCTATCACGCCCCTAACTGCGCCTTGATCGGGGGCGCCCAACCCTATCTGGTTGGTGGGCCCCTGTCGCCAGTATAAAGGAGGTGGGGGGCCGGCAGCACGCCTCACGATGTTAGCCATGCCCTAGCCGCCCCACCTACAAGCCCTACCGATCTAGGCTTAGCGTTGCGCCGACGGAAAGCTCCACCGCCGTCACACTCTCGCCCCCTATTCCCATGGCTAACGATGGCGGCTCCAGCTCCGGCATCCCCTCTGGCTCGTGCTTGTCGAGTCAGGGCGCAGGTAGTCTCTCCCTCTCTCTCTCCCCCTCTCAGATCTACGTGTTCGACCACTACAGTGAATCTACCAAGGTCAAGCTAGATCTAACAGTGGCAACCAGGTCATAAGAGACATCTAGATACATTTTTTTTACGAAACTAAAATATTATATATTTTAAAATGGAGGGAATACCGCTGAATTCTCTCCGACATGCATTGTCTACGATTTCTCTTGTCTCGTTGGTCAGAACGGCAGACGTTACTTCACTGTACACAACATATCCACACGACAAGAATGACCATCAAAATTAAAATTTCTTGCACGTACGATTCGTTCGATTGATCTGCGCGCTCATCACCTTCAGCCATCATCCATGCATGCCTGATTCGTGGTTGTTGCCTGAAAAGGCTTACAAAGATTCCCTGAACGACTGAAAACCAAAGCAAGAACGAGAACTAAGAACAGTAGTTTGGGCCACGGGAGAAATGATGTGTGCCAGCAGCCTTCAGTCCTTCACAATCATCAGGGAACAGAAGGTGTAATAAGGCCATCAGAGCATGCACTGCTATCCCTACGGAAGGAAGGCGGTGCGGTGAAAGAACAACAACGTGTACTGAGCTACTCCGCTGTGTGTTTACTGTGTGCGCAAGAGAGCATCATGACTAGCAGCCAGTGAATCTGACGGATGGCCCCGCTGTGTGTTGATCCACTAAATCATGAAACATGAAGGCTAGCAATCGGGAATGTGGAAAGGTGGAAGTGCTTTTCGCATTGGATCCCCTAGATTACCAACATTGAAGAATCTTCAACCACCCCTTTTATGGAGATATATACCTGCCTAGTGAAATTGCAGTTGAATGTCCATACGATTATGCGTGAAAGTATTTATACAGGAGAATGAGTGTCCTTTATTCTACATATTTTCTCCTACAGTAAGAATAGGTCGTTGTTTTTACGTGACATATGGTATTTTCATTAGTGGTATTGTTTTTACATGACATATGGTATTTTCATCAGTGGTAAAGTGCGAAGTGCTTGATCGAGTTTAAGGACCCTACAAAATGGGCCAAATCTAGCTTTAGAAGTAACAAAAGTTTGAGCCCATTAGGTAGTTCAAGCACAAGAGTTAACTAGCAGGATAGCGGCCCAGATACGGGGTGGCTTCACACACACAATTTAGGAAGCCCATTTAATCCTGCATTGCTATTTGCGTTTATCCTGTGTTCTTTTTTTTTTGGTTTTCAACACTATAATTTACTTTTCAGTTCTATCATTTTCTTTGGGGTTTTTTCTGGTTTCTTTGATTTTTATTCTATATTTGCACATTTCCTTCTACTATTTTTCGTTTTTATCTTCCATTTTAAAGGTACATGCATTATTGGTCGCACTAATAAGATAGAAAAGATACCATTTGATATTACATTTTTTCTACCCTCTAACATGATCGAAGATTAACTATAGTAAAGACTATTATCTCTGGCATGCCTTCTTTTTGTTATGTGATCTCTCAAACTTTCGCTGGGTTTCTTAGATCACGCATGAAATTCAGCAAGATGCTTTTTGTTGGGAGGAAAATCTGATGAGAAATTTTTTCCTTTGTTTCTGGGCCTTTTTGTAAGTTCGGAGAATTAATATATCATCCTTTTCGCAAAAAAAATAAGCAAATGTCTGGGAGCCAAAAAAAAGTTAGCGCCCTTCTAACAAAAAAAATATATACTCCCTATGATCTAAACTAATGGACTCAGATTTATCTAGATTTAGATATCTAACACTAAAACATGTCTAGATACATTTAAATCTAAACAAATTGAAGTCTATTAATTTGGATCGAGGGGAGTACAAGTTCATGAACAACAATAATATTCCATGGGTTAATCTCATCTAGAAAAGCACATTAATAACAAAATAATAAACTAACGCAAAGCTACAACCCATGTGGATAATTTTGGTGGAAGAATTGCCTTCTCTCGTGGGATATTTTTATGGATCTTAGTGAGGTTAAACCTGGAATATAGCTGATTTGGACAAAACAATTATGTATAAACATAAATAATTTAGACAACCATATCATGAAGACTCTGCTGAGATATTTGTTAGACTCCGACTTTGTAGAATCATCCATGGAAATATCTAAATGTACAAAACTTACAAAAACATATGTACAAATATACAACCTATTACTGAAATTTTTTGTGACCATCACATTTTTGACAATCATACAAGTTTGATTCAGTTGGATATTGTTCAATTCCCGGCATGCTAAGGAAATCCTATACTATTGGGCCCTACTCACTAGTTACACAACATCTTAGAAAGCTCTCCCGCCTAAAAATGAAAAGGGTAGAGAAACCCCAACCCAAAAAGAAATTTCTTGTAAAATTTAATAATGAGTAATAAGATAGAATTGACATATTTGTTCCTATCCCACTAGGTGGGCTAGAGATCACTTAGTCTAAATATGCGATCTCATCTTAGTGGGATCGCAAGGTGCATTTGCTACATATCTAGGAACAAATTAAAACATATTTTTCTAAAAATTATTAAAATTCGTATTTAAATGGATAAAAATCCTCAACATTTTCAGAGCATTCATGTAAAATTATTTATATAAATTGTGGAACAAGGGTATCTCCTGAACCTTCTGGCTACTCCTCTCTTGGAAGAAAAGGTTCGCTCTCGTCATCTTGGTGATCCGCACACCAAAAAGATCATCTCCA
Source organism: Avena longiglumis (assembly GCA_030063025.1). Taxonomy (NCBI): domain Eukaryota; kingdom Viridiplantae; phylum Streptophyta; class Magnoliopsida; order Poales; family Poaceae; genus Avena; species Avena longiglumis. The sequence continues at coordinate 60,629,274 of CP125976.1, forward strand.
AACTTCAGCTTCCGAAGTATGAATCCTTCCACGTCGATGATCAAGGCACGCTTTTCTTTGAACACCGGATGTTTGTTCCGAATTACCCGGGTTTGAGAGAGCAAGTTCTCAAGGAGGCGCATGATTCTGTTCTTTCTATCCACCCTGGCAGCACAAAGATGTACATGGACTTGAAAACACAATATTGGTGGCCGGGATTGAAACGATATTGTGCCAAGTATGTCTCGGAGTGTGATGCCTGCCGTAGAGTGAAAGTTGTCCATCAGAAATCTTTCGGTCTTCTACAGCCATTGAAACCCCCGGAATGGAAATGGGAGAAAGTAGAGATGGACTTCATCACTGGTTTTCCAAGGTCGCAGAAGGGCAACAATGCAATCTTTGTCATTGACAGTTCTCTAAAGTGGCTCACTTTTTCCCCCAAGGAAACAATTTACGGAATTCAGTTTGGTGAGCTCTATATCAATGTAATTGTCTCTCTGTATGGGGTTCCTTGAGATCGATCGGGCCAGTGGAGCATCTTCACTTCCAAGTTCGGGAAAGTTTCCAAAATGCTTTGGGAACAAAATTGAACTTCAAAGACTTACCACCCTCAATCGCAAAGACAAGTTGAAAGGATCAATCGATTCGGAGGATATGCTTCGCTTGCGTCATCTCTTTTGGCATGAAGTGGAAGAATGTCTTCCTTATGCTGAATTACATAACAACAGCTTCAGAAAGTTCAAGATGGCACCATTTGAGGCTCTCTATGGCCGCAAATGCGAACTCGATTGGTTGGTCAGTGCAGGAGAAAGAATATGGTTTGGCCCCGACATTGTAACTCAAGCGAGGAGAAGGTGCACATCATTCTTGAAAATCAAGATTGCTCAAAGTCGCCGGAAGATCAATTATGATGAAAGCACGGACATGGTGTATGTCCTGGTGATCTCGTTACCTTCGTGTCACTCCCATGAAAGGCACACCGCTTTGGTATCAAAGGAAAGCTGGCTCCTAGATACATCGGTCCTTTCAAAATTCGTGGAAGAAGAGGAGTTGCTTATGCTCTTGAACTCCGGAAAAACTCAAGGTCCATGATGTTTTCCACATCTCTCAACGCAAGAAGTGCTTCAAGGATCCCGGCAGGACCGTGGATCATGAGCTAATCAATCTCCAAGAAGATCTGTCTTATCAAGAACACCCCACAAAAATCCTTGAGACCGTAGAAAGAAGGACTCGCAACAAGTCCATCAAGTTACGCAAGGTGGTGGGTCGCACCATTCCGCTGATGAAGCCACTTGGGAGCGTGAAGAGGAGCTCTGCAACTATCCTACCCTCTTTGAGTCTTCTTCTTCTTCTTCCTAGAATCTCGGGGCGAGATTCCTGTTTAGTGGGGGAGAGTTGTAGCATCCCATTTGTCTAACAAATTGTAATGCTACTTGGTTTAATAATATAATGGCTACTTCACATATATAATTGTTGCATCATCATTATATCATGCTCATGTCATCATGCCACCTTGCATTTGAGCATCATCTAAAACCCTTCTTGGTTTGGTTCTTCTCTCATATGCATTGTAAATTGTATTTGCCTCTTGATATTGTATTTGGTTCTTGATATATTGTTAAATGCCCAAGTTGAGTTGGGGGCATATCTTCTATTCAACTCCACCACCTTTCTTGTCATCACCCCATCTTCCACCATTCCACCATATATGAGCATTGCAACTTATTTGGTTTTACCTCTAGCTCATATGTGTTGGTGTGGATCCATTCTATCTCCACATGCCCTCATATATGCACCATATTGTTTTCACATTATTGGTTTAGGAGAGCCACATGGCCACCTTTGCATGCCTTGTGAGTGGGACCTTTTCTCCTAGCTTCCATATGGATTATTATGGAATTATGCTCAAGTTGGGATATTTTAGGGACTATTAAGCATCTAGTGGCACATACACACTAGTATGTCCCATTTTTATTCAAACATGGTCATCTCCAACTACTCCACATGGGGCATCTTTTCACTTCTTCTAGTTTGGTCTATTTCCATGTCTTGGAATGCATATGTATAAATGCTATGGATATTATTTTGTTTTCACAAGATGAACCTAGCATTAATATTATGCATGAGCCATGCAACCATCTATATTTTTTCTTTTGCCTCCTTTGTTTTATTTGGTCATTTTGAGTGGATCATCTCTAATCTCTCCCTCCCTCCTTTGGGCTTGATCTAGTTTGATCTTGCTCAAACCCATCACCACTTTTACCTCTTCCTCTTTTTGGTAGAGCTCGTTTGATCTTGTTTTTGTTGCTCTTGCTTGAGCTTGCCAAAGAAACCTATCACCTAATCCTCTACACCACATCTCCTCTCTCTAAACCTCTCTCCTAATCTATACCTAATCTAAAACCCCCTCTCTACAAACCCTAGCTACCATGCCACCCTCCCTCGGCCTCTCTCTCTCACCTAGCAGGCCCACCTGCCACCCCTCTCTCTACCCAACCCTAAGACAAACCTAACCCGAGTCATACCCCTCTCTCCAAGCCTAGCTCCTACCCTAGTATCTACCCGAGCCCCTCCTCTCTCCTCTCTCTTGCTCTTCTCTCCGCCTTGCAGGTCCCACAGCCTCCCTTCTCCTCTCTCCTGCCCCACTGCAGACTCTCCCCATGCTTTGCTTAGCCCACGCCCAAGCACGTGAAGGAGGAAGCAAGGTGGCCAAGCCACCTTTATCTGCACCACCTCCCCACGCCACCTCCTCCTCCCTCTCCGCTTATCTCCTCCCCACGCCTCGCGGCCAGATCCGCCCAGAGCCCCGCCTCTCCTCCCTTCCTCTCCACCACCGCTCACCACCGATCGCCACCTTCCGCTGGCCTCCTCTCGACACCGTGCCAGGCGGCAAGGCCCAGTGTCGAGGAAGACCGAGCGAGCCTCTCGCCCGTCAGAATCGCCAATGGGAGGAGACGCCTGTACCAGCTGCACCAGCCTTGGCCGACGAAACCCTAGCTCCGCCAACGAGCCCGGCCAGATCGCGACCACCACGAGCTCATGACTATACCGACGAGTTCTGGTGAGCTCCTCGACCTCCTAGACATGGTCCCTACTCCTCTCGCTTAGAACGTCGCCGCCGTCCGAGCGGCCGAAAGGCTCGCTGGCGTCTTGATCGATGCAGCTGCAGCAAGTCGCCTCTGTTTCGCCGTGCCCGCATGTTGTAGCCTCCCGAGAAACCCCAAACACGAAAGTTGTAGCCTTCGTCGTGCTCTAATTTTCGCTTCTAGGGCTTAGCCTAATTCGCTAGCTGCCATCGCCGCCGGAAGTCGCCTGCTCGGCCACAAGACTGCTGTCGCCATGACAGTTAGCCGCTTGTTTTTGCATAACACCTCAGCTTTTTCCACTGAACCCGCCGTCCCCGAGCCCCACCTGGCAGCCGTGGTGACGTTTTGCAATAAGCCCCGCAGATCTGAACCTCACCGGTCCCTGGATTGCCCACGTGTCGCCCACCGGCTGGTCACAGTATGTGGCCGCTTGCTCCTGCCCACTTTGTCATCGCGAGGCTAGAGTAGCTCGCAGTGAGAAAAGTTTTTGTGTGCGCGTGCTGTCCCAGTCAGCATCGACCCCACCTGTCACTGGCTGTGGGTAGAATCTGACTGAGTAGCAAAAGTCCAGGAATCTTTCTGTTTCAAATTCAAATCTTTTCAAATTATTTCAAATTCAAATTCAACTTCAAATCTGTTTAAATCTAAATTAATCCATAACTTTCAAATGGTTTGGAATTTGAATTCAAACCTTATATGAAAAATGTTTTGTTTTTGAATGTTAATTCAAATCTTTAATCAAATATTTTCAGAATTGATTTCAAATAGTCAAACCTTTGACTTTGACCCCATTTGACTAATTTTGACTTTAAAATAAATTTAAATTCATAATTCCAAATAATACAAATAATATATGTTTTCAAATCAGAAAAATGTGAGGATTTCAAATATGCCATTCAAAATATTATTTGAACACTTTAAATTTCCAAGTTGATTAAAATTACAATAAAATGCCCTTGGCCTTAATTAATTAATAACTTTTGTTTTATAACTCCAAATTTGACAAATGATATGTCTAAAATGATTAGCTCGACGAGATCTTTCTGTTTATGCATTCCATGTTCTGAATTGCAGCATGCATCATATAAATATAATGTAAACAGCAACTAATATGAGGATAAAATGTGGCCAAAACTCAATAAAATGTTTATTTCTTGTATTCTACACCTCACCCATGCCATGCTACATTATTGCCATGCAACTTGTGCACCATTCATCATGGCATGATTGTTTGCTTGTCGCATTTTATTCATATGCTTGTGCACTGTATTTATGTTGGCCCTTGTTTGTTTGGTTCTTCTTCGAATAGACGAAAGGGATATATCAAGAGACCGTGAGCACTACCCAGATCCTTCTCTCGCTCAATCGAGCCGCTGTGCAAGCACTACCACATGCTTGCATACATATAGTACCTATTGCCTCTATCTTATTCTTGCATCATTGAGTCGCGATTGCATTAAACTGAATCCCAAGTATTGCATAGCCTTTACATTTAAACCCCATCAAGCTTGTTCCTCCATCCCATGAGCCATTACTACAGGAGTTGTTTGAGCCATGCAGTCGAGAACAAAGATGTGTAGGGTATGTGAGTGTCTAATGGATAACGAGGTATCTAAACAACTTAACCTAAGTAGTAATGGGATAACTAATGAAAGCGGCACCGGTGAGCAATATCTGCTATTTGGTTTTTCATGCTCACTTGTGTCCCGTAGGACCCCGAGTACTTGATTCTTGTTCCTTGAATATTCGCGCTATCCACATCCGGGAGGCTTATGGGACCCCCCCTGAGCCAGAGCTTGATTCATTCTTATTTCTTGGGGCCACAAACTAGTTTGAGGTTTTATTTACTATCCTGTACTTATGCCATGCTTTACCGCTTTATTTACGATTGTGCGAGGAGCACAGACTGCTTAGGATCGTGACCTTTTGCTGTATCGACAAGCCCACCACACTTTCGGTTCCTCAGTCAATGTACCGCCCCACAAACCTTGAGTCCGTCTCAAGTCAGCCAACCGCTGTGGTATACTTAATGGGTGGCCTCAAATATTTTGAATCTTGTGATTGCTTTGTCGTGAAAGCCTCGTTGGTTTTGATTTGGTGTTTCCGAGGTTGATCGAGTGTGTGTTGTTATTTGTGCACCCTCAGGTAAAACTTTCCGAAAAGCCGTGTCCATGGTTATGGACGACTTGGAGCACAGTTTCGATCATAGACAAGCATAACTAAAGTACCGCTTTAATTTGACAAAGTAATCGACTAGTAAATAGTGCAACACTCATGGAATGGTTAATAAAACGCCAACGGATGGGGTTGTTCGTCTTCCTCGTTGGTAGCGAGGAGGAGGATGGATCTTGATATTACCGTTATAACTGTTGTCATTAATTCACGGACATCCGCTCATCTTTGGTTAGGCGGATGGTTAGTAGCATATCTATAGAACTGTTAGGGTTTATCTTTTCTGTAATTGCCACCCCTGTGTTACGTCCCCTTTAGAGGCATAAAGACTTGTTGAGTACCCTAGGGTCTCACACGATAAATTATTTGATTCATGAACAGTACACTCACAAGATGGATCTGGTGGAGGAGGCGGACGATGGGCAACGATCGCTCGTAGAGATTCCGGAACGGGATCCGTGAGATCCGTGGGCGATGTGTTTATTTATGGGGCATCTTATGCCGATTTGCTTCTTATCCGCATCGGATCTTGTTTGTCGCTCCTTTGATACACGATGTTTGATGTATGAGGAGATATCCTAAACTATTATATCTATCTAGGACATTTGAATCTTGCCGTATGGCGTTATATATTTCCTTTCTTTTTAGATGGAATGGCTCGATGTACTGTTGTATGGTGGCTTGCATACATACTCACTTGTGTATGTAGTTGATCCTTCACCGCCGACACGCCTGCTCTTGTCTCGATGTTTGGAAATGGTTGGGACGGCCGAAAGGTTCACCCGTGAGTGGCATTTGGGCCCCACCGCATTATTTCAACCATTTCCGCTCATCCAGGCTTGTAACTAGGAGCGTAATTCACCGAGGTAGTTACAATTGGTATCGAGCCATCCCGCCTTCGTGGTCTCACCAAATGGTCGTTGTCCTAGCAAATATTTTGGTAGTTATGTATACTAGGGAAAACAAAACGCGAGAGTAGGACTGCTTCCACTTTTCTTTCTTACCCACCCACCCACCCTTTTCTGGTAAGGAAGTGTAACGTTTTCAATCCTCTTCTTAAAAGTTCAAACTAGGATTCACGTGTTCTGGGTTTCCGTAGTACCATAGGTTGAGTGTATGTGTGTGTGTGTGTGTGTGTGTGTAATTCCTTGTCTATCTGTTGCATCCAACATGTTATCTTTAATCGGCCTTTTGGTTATCAACTGTTGGTACATTCCATACCGACAGGCTTTTGCAAACCGACGCGATCTATCTGATTCGTTGTATACCGCCGCGATCTGTCTTACTCTTTGTTATCCGACGTTATCTTGTTTGGGGTGTTCGTTTCCGTAGTTACACATATTTAGGTTCATCATGAGAAGAAGGGGTTAGGATATGTGTTCTACTTATTCATGTGCGGAGTAATGATTTGAGTGCGGGATGGAGTCGCGACCATACCACTACTCCTATCATTCGCTTTTGTATATTGAATTGGTAGAGTCACTAATCTTGATTTGTTAAGTGATTTTGCGCATCTATTGGTATTTTAATGCCGAAAATTGCGGAAAATTTTTCTTTGATATATCTGTGTACCACACTCCTTTTCAGTCGTGTGCGATATGCTTAATATCTTCTAGGTGCTTTGAACTTTGTTGATATTTTAATATCATCTTAGTAAATTGTATCCTTTAATCTTGAGTAATTCCATCTTGGTACTATTTTGGATTATTATTATTCTCCATTATAGTCGACTTGTGTTTTATATCAATCACAGATGGCACCACCACGCCTCGATGAGGACATACCACCGAATCGGGTCCGTTGTCAAACATCGCCAATGCCTTGGCAAAGAATGCAGAACCAAGCTGCTTTTGAAGAAAGTGTTCAGAGGAATGAGTTTGCTCCGCTACCTCCACCTCCCAAGCTAGGAGATATCAAAAGCTTCCTGAAGTTCAACCCACGCCAATTTGATGTTTCTAATCAACCACTTGATGCTGATGATTGGTTGCGTGAGATGTCAAGGCTACTGGAGACCTTGATGTTCTGAGCAAGAATGGGTAAAATGTGCTACTCACCTTCTGAAGGGAGATGCAGCTCTCTGGTGGGAGAATTACCTGAAGGCAAACTGCATTGGTTTTCAGCCTACTTGGGAACGGTTCACTGGAGCATTCAAAGAGCAAGATTCACGAAATTGTCATGGAAAGGATGAAGGAAGTGTTTCAACCTCAAGGGGAAATGACAATGTCAATACCTACATCAGGAAGTTCATGAAACTTTCTCGTTATGGTGGCGATGAGATCTCGGATGACAAGAAGAAGAAAAAGAGGTTCCGGCAAGGGCTCAATGCATCGATTAAATATGCAATCACACATGCAAGGCCAACGCCTTTTTCTGAACTTCAGCATACTGCAGGAAGAAGCAAGTAGGCAAGTTTGAGGAGTCAAAGAAACACAACCGTGATGCACAAGCTCTTCTATATGTCACTCCCTAAGCGCCGTGTCCGGGTTCCTAACACCCCACCGCCTCCCGGCTCCACCAAGACCTGCAAGCTACGGCAAGGCCACCAAACTTCCTCACCGCTGCTCCCGGGCTACAACCACCACTACCCGAGCGCTGGCGGAGTCCCCGGCTCTTGCTCCACGTCCACCGGTGCTTGTTTCACGTGTGGAGACTCGGCATCAAAACTAGAACCGTCCGATGAAAACAAAGCTCTTCCGCCACCACCTCCAAGATCTCGGCAAGCTCTCCTTTGGTTCGTGCACCACCACCTCGGCTCAACATCAACACCAAGCCCGGGTTCATGTTGCTCGTGCTAACCGTGTCAATGCCGCAAAGCCGAGCATACACCGGAGTTGTGATGGGTATGCTTCCGTTAACTCGGCCCCTCGCGAGTTTTGTTTGATTCGTGCTTCGCATTCTTTTGTTTCGCATAAGTTTGCACAAGAGCATGACCTGGCTAGGGTTCCTTTTCACGTTCACGCTGCGTGGTACTATCTCCTGGTTCAAACATGAGGGCTGCTCATATCAGCCATGGCAATCAAATTGAGATTGGTGGCTCTTCATTCTCGTCCTTAATTCTTCCGGGCAATTCGACATTGATGTCATCTTGGGCATGGATTGGTTGACAACAAATGCAGCTGTGATTGATTGTGTTGAACGCCGGTTTCTCAAGATTCCTCAAGGCCATATAGTCTATTCTCCAAGTCCGACTCGCTATCCACTTTTTCTCTTTGGCTCGAATGATGATGCTATGGAAGCTATTCAGAGTGTTCCGGTGGTCTGTGAGTTCCCAGATGTCTTTCCTGAAGAGTTGCCGGGTATGCCTCCGGATCGTGAGGTTGAGTTTGTAATTGAGCTTGAACCTGGAACGACTCTATCTCCAAGCGGCCTTATAAAATGGGTCCTGCCGAGTTGGCTGAACTCAAACTTCAGCTTGATGAACAAGAGAAGTTGGGTTTCATTCAACACAATACTTCTTCTTGGGGTAGCCCAACAATCTTTGTGAAGAAGTGAGACAGGACTGATAGACTTTGTGTTGACTATCGGGCTCTCAATGCTAAAACCATCAAGAATAAATATCCCCTTCCGCGGATTAATGATCTCTTCGATCAGCTAGCTGGAGCTGTGGTATTCTCTAAGCTGGACTTGAGAAGTGGTTATCACCAAATCAAGATTCGCAAGGAAGATGTTCCTAAAACAGCTTTCACCACTCGCTATGGCCTGTATGAGTATACGGTCATGTCTTTCGGTCTCACCAACGCACCTGCTACCTTCTCGAGGCTTATGAACTCGGTTTTCATGGAGTATCTTGATAAGTTTGTTGTGGTCTATCTGGATGACATCTTAGTCTATTCTAAGTCTAAGGAAGAGCATGAAGAACACCTTCGGTGTGTCCTAAACAAGCTTCGGGAGAACCGCTTGTATGCAAAGTTCTCAAAGTGTGAGTTTTGGCTGCCTCAAGTAACCTATCTTGGTCACGTCATCTCTGCTAAGGGCATTGCGCTTAACCCGAAACAGAAGACAATTGTTGAATGGCTTCCTCCTGTTAATGTCAAAGAAGTGCGGAGTTTCCTTGGTTTGGCTAGTTATTGGCCGCTTGCTCGTAACTTTTCAAAGATAGCAAAGCCTCTTACCGATCTCCTCAAGAAAGGCAAGAAATACCTTTGGACTCCTGCATGTCAAGCAAGCTTTGAGACACTCAAAGAGAAGCTCACTTCCACGCCAGTCTTGGTTCCTCCGGACACATCTAAGCCTTTCCAGATATTCTGTGACGCCTCTTTGCAAGGCTTGCGGTCCTTATGCAAGAAAAACAAGTTGTTGCTTATGCCTCTCGACAGTTGAAGACGCATGAGATCAACTATCCTACACATGACCTCGAGCTCGCAGCAGTTGTCTTTGCTTTGAAACTATGGAGGCATTACTTGCTGGGCAACCGTTGTGAAATCTTTTCTGATCACAAGAGTCTGAAGTATATCTTCACTCAGCCTGATCTCAACCTTCGGCAGAGGAGATGGATTGAAGCAATCAATGATTTTGATTTGACCATCAACTACACTCCGGGCAAAGCTAATGTCATGGCCGATGCTCTCAGCCGCAAAGCTTATGTCAATAACCTCATGATGGAAGAACAACAGCCTCTCTTGCGAGGAATTCGTCACTCAACCTTGAAATTGTGGAACAAGGGTATCTCTGAACCTTCCGCTACTCCTCTTGGAAGAAAAGGTTCGCTCTCGTCACCAGTGATCCGACACCAAAAGATCATCTCCAAACTTCAGCTTCAAGTATGAATCCTTCCACGTCGATGATCAAGGCACGCTTTTCTTTGAACACCGGATGTTTGTTCCGAATTACCCGGTTTGAGAGAGCAAGTTCTCAAGGAGGCGCATGATTCTGTTCTTTCTATCCACCACAAGACAAAGATGTACATGGACTTGAAAACACAATATTGGTGGTCGGATTGAAACGATATTGTGCCAAGTATGTCTCGAGTGTGATGTACGGCAGAGTGAAAGCTGTCCATCGAAACCTTTCGGTCTTCTACAACCATTGAAACCCGGAATGGAAATGGGAGAAAGTAGAGATGGACTTCATCACGGTTTTCCAAGGTCGCAGAAGGGCAACAATGCAATCTTTGTTGTCATTGACAGTCTCTAAGGTGGCTCACTTTTTCCCCATCAAGGAAACAATTCGAATTCAGTTATTGAGCTCTATATCAACGAATTGTCTCTCCGTATGGGGTTCCGCTTGAGATCAGTTCACCGTGGAGCATCTTCACTTCCAAGTTCGGGAAAGTTTCCAAAATGCTTTGGGAACAAAATTGAACTTCAAAGACAGCTTACCACCCTCATCGCAAGGACAAGTTGAAAGGATCAATCGATTCGAGGATATGCTTCGTGCTTCGTCATCTCTTTTGGCATGAAGTGGGAAGAATGTCTTCCTTATGCTGAATGCAGTTACAACAACAGCTTCGAGAAAAGTCAAGATGGCACCATTTGAGGCTCTCTATGGCGCAAATGCGTAACTCGATTGGTTGGTCGGTGCGGGAGAAAGAATATGGTTTGGCCTCGACATTGTAACTCAAGCGGAGGAGAAGGTGCACATCATTCTTGAAAATCAAGATTGCTCAAAGTCGCGGAAGAGCAATTATGACAAAGCTTACGGACATGGTGTATGTCCCTGGTGATCTCGTTTACCTTCGTCACTCCCATGAAAGGCACACCGCTTTGGTATCAAAGGAAAGCTGGCTCCTAGATACATCGGTCCTTTCAAAATTCGTGGAAGAAGAGGAGAAGTTGCTTATGCTCTTGAGCTCCCGGAAAAACTCAAGGTCCATGATGTTTTCCACATCTCTCAACTCAAGAAGTGCTTGAAGGATCCCGGCAGGACCGTGGATCATGAGCTAATCAATCTCCAAGAAGATCTGTCTTATCAAGAACACCCCACAAAAATCCTTGAGACCGCAGAAAGAAGGACTCGCAACAAGTCCATCAAGTTCTGCAAGGTGCAGTGGTCGCACCATTCCGTTGATGAAGCCACTTGGGAGCGTGAAGAGGAGCTCCGTGCCAACTATCCTACCCTCTTTGAGTCTTCTTCTTCCTAGAATCTCGGGGCAAGATTCCTGTTTAGTGGGGGAGAGTTGTAGCATCCCATTTGTCTAACAAATTGTAATGCTACTTGGTTTAGTAATATAATGGCTACTTCACATATATAATTGTTGCATCATCATTATATCATGCTCATGTCATCATGCCACCTTGCATTTGAGCATCATCTAAAACCCTTCTTGGTTTGGTTCTTCTCTCATATGCATTGTAAATTGTATTTGCCTCTTGATATTGTATTTGGTTCTTGATATATTATTAAATGCCCAAGTTGAGTTGGGGGCATATCTTCTATTCAACTCCACCACCTTTCTTGTCATCACCTCATCTTCCACCATTCCACCATATATGAGCATTGCAACTTATTTGGTTTTACCTCTAGCTTATATGTGTTGGTGTGGATCCATTCTATCTCCACATGCCCTCATATATGCACCATATTGTTTTCACATTATTGGTTTAGGAGAGCCACATGGCCACCTTTGCATGCCTTGTGAGTGGGACCTTTTCTCCTAGCTTCCATATGGATTATTATGGAATTATGCTCAAGTTGGGATATTTTAGGGACTATTAAGCATCTAGTGGCACATACACACTAGTATGTCCCATTTTTATTCAAACATGGTCATCTCCAACTACTCCACATGGGGCATCTTTTCACTTCTTCTAGTTTGGTTTATTTCCATGTCTTGGAATGCATATGTATAAATGCTATGGATATTATTTTGTTTTCACAAGATGAACCTAGCATTAATATTATGCATGAGCCATGCAACCATCTATATTTTTTTCTTTTGCCTCCTTTGTTTTATTTGGTCATTTTGAGTGGATCATCTCTAATCTCTCCCTCCCTCCTTTTGGGCTTGATCTAGTTTGATCTTGCTCAAACCCATCACCACTTTTACCTCTTCCTCTTTTTGGTAGAGCTCTGGTTTGATCTTGTTTTTGTTGCTCTTGCTTGAGCTTGCCAAAGAAACCTATCACCTAATCCTCTACACCACATCTCCCCTCTCTCTAAACCTCTATCCTAATCTATACCTAATCTAAAACCCCCCTCTCTCTACAAACCCTAGCTACCATGCCACCCTCCCTCTCGGCCTCTCCTCTCTCACCTAGCAGGCCCACCTGTCTACCCCCCTCTCTCTCTCTACCCAACCCTAAGACAAACCCTAACCCGAGTCATACCCCCTCTCTCCAAGCCTAGCTCCTACCCTAGTATCTACCTGAGCCCCTCCCTCTCCTCTCTCTTGCTCTTCTCTCTGCCTTGCAGGTCCCACCCGAGCCTCCCCTTCTCCTCTCTCTGGCCCCACCTGCAGACTCTCCCCATGCGCCTGCCTTGCCCTAGCCCATGCCAAGCACGTGAAGGAGTAAGCAAAAGGTGGCCGAAGCCACCTTTATCTGCACCACCTCCCCCACGCCACCTCCTCCCCCCCTCTCTGCTTATCTCCTCCCCACGCCCCTCTGGCCTCGCCCAGATCCGCCCCAGAGCCTGCCTCTCCTCCCCTTCCTCTCCACCACCGTCTACCATCGATCGCCACCTTTCCGTCGGCCTCCTCTCGTGACACACGTACCAGGCGGGCAAGGCGTCCAGTGTCGGAGGACCGAGCCGAGCCCTCTGCGTCCCGTAATCGCCCGGAGGAGGAGGCGGCTTGTACCACCAGCGTCAGCCCGACGTGAAACCCTAGCTCGCTAACGAGGCCCAAGGCCAGATCGCGACCACCCGAGCTCCGCCGACTACACCGAGTTCTGGTGAGCTCCTCGACCTCCTAGACATGGTCCCTACTCCTCGCCTTAGAACGTCGTCCGTCGAGCGGCTTCTAACGTCTTGTGCGCCTTGATCGCCGCCACGTCTTGATCGATGGATTACAGAGTTGTCCCCTCTGCTTTCGCCGTGCCCGTCTTGTAGCCTCCCGGAGAAACCCCAAACGAAAGTTGTAGCCGCCGTCGCGCCTATAATTTTCGTTTCTAGGGCTTAGCCTAATTCTCGCTATTGCGTCGCCATCGTCACGGAAGTCGCCCGTTCTCGCCATCGACTGCATCGTATGTCGGTAGCAGCCGATCATTGCTTTTTATAAGATAACACCTGCAGTTTTTCCCTTTGAACCCGCGTCCCGAGCCCCACTTTGGCGGTAGTGGTGACATTTTGCGATAAGGCCCCGCAGATCTGAACCCTCACCTGATCCCTGGATTGCCCACGTGTCGCCACCGGTGGCAGCAGTATGTGGCCCCTTTGCTCCTCTGGCCCACTGTCATCTTTGAGGCTAGAGTAGCTCATGATGAAAAAGTTTTGTGTGCGCGTGTTGTCCCAGTCAGCATCGACCCCACATCCTCGGGTCAGGTAGAATCGACTGTAGCAAAAGTCAGGAATCTTTCTTTCAAATTCAAATCTTTTCAAATTATTTCAAATTCAAATTCAACTTCAAATCTGTTTAAATCTAAATTAATCCATAACTTTCAAATGGTTTGGAATTTGAATTCAAACCTTATATGAAAAATGTTTTGTTTTTGAATGTTAATTCAAATCTTTAATCAAATATTTTCAGAATTGATTTCAAATAGTCAAACCTTTGACTTTGACCCCATTTGACTAATTTTGACTTTAAAATAAATTTAAATTCATAATTCCAAATAATACAAATAATATATGTTTTCAAATCAGAAAAATGTGAGGATTTGAAATATGCCATTCAAAATATTATTTGAACACTTTAAATTTCCAAGTTGATTAAAATTACAATAAAATGCCCTTGGCCTTAATTAATTAATAACTTTTGTTTTATAACTCCAAATTTGACAAATGATATGTCTAAAATGATTATCTCGACGAGACCTTTCTGTTTATGCATTCCATGTTCTGAATTGCAGCATGCATCATATAAATATAATGTAAACAGCAACTAATATGAGGATAAAATGTGGCCAAAACTCAATAAAATGTTTATTTCTTGTATTCTACACCTCACCCATGCCATGCTACATTATTGCCATGCAACTTGTGCATCATTCATCATGGCATGATTGTTTTGTCGCATTTTATTTATATGCTTGTGCCTTGTATTTATGTTGGCCCTTGTTTGTTTGGTTCTTCTTGAATAGGCCGGCGGGGATATATCAAGAGACCGAGCACTACCTGATCCTTCTCTCGCTTCAATCGAGGCCGTGCAAGCACTACCACATGCTTGCATACATATAGTACCTATTGCCTCTATCTTATTCTTGCATCATTGAGTCGCGATTGCATTAAACTGAATCCCAAGTATTGCATAGCCTTTACATTTAAACCCCACCGAAGCTTGTTCCTCCATCCCATGAGCCATTACTACAGGAGTTGTTTGAGCCATGCGAGTCGTAGAACAGCATGTGTAGGGTATGTGAGTGTCTAATGGATAACGAGGTACCTAAACAACTTAACCTAAGTAGTAATGGGATAACTAATGAAAGCGGCACCGGTGAGCAATATCTGCTATTTGGTTTTTCATGCTCACTTGTGTCCCGTAGGACCCCGAGTACTTGATTCCTGTTCCTTGAATATTCGCGCTATCCACATCCGGGAGGCTTATGGGACCCCCCTGAGCCAGAGCTTGATTCATTCTTATTTCTTGGGGCCACAAACTAGTTTGAGGTTTTATTTACTATCCTGTACTTATGCCATGCTTTACCGCTTTATTTACGATTGTGCGAGGAGCACCTGTACTGTTTAGGATCTTGACCCGTTTTCGCGGTATCGACAAGCCCAGTCACACTTTCGGGTTCCCGATCGTTCTGAGGCCCACAAACCTTGAGTCCGTCTCGAAGTCACCAACCGTTGCTATGGTATACTTAATGGGTGGCCCTGAAATTTTTCTGATTCTTGTGATTGCTTTGTCGTGAAAGCCTCGTTGGGTTTTGATTTGGTTTTTCGAGGTTGATCGAGTGTGTGTTGCTATTTGTGAACCTGCGAGGTAAAACTTTCAAAGCCGTGTCATGTTATGGGCGACTTGGAGCACGGTTTCGATCATAGACAAGCATAACTAAAGTACCGCTTTAATTTGACAAAGTAATCGACTAGTAAATAGTGCAACACTCATGGAATGGTTAATAAAACGCCAAGCGGATGGGGGTTGTTCGTCCGCTTCCTCGTTGGTAGCGAGGAGGAGGATGGATCTGTGATATTCTTATAACTGTTGTCATTAATTCACGGACATCCGTCTATCTTTGGTTAGGCGGATGGTTAGCAGTATCTATAGAACTGTTAGGGTTTATCTTTTGCTGCAATTCGTCACCCAGGTTGTGTCCCCTTTAGAGGCATAAAGACTTCTTTAGTACCCTAGGGTCTCACACGATAAATTATTTGATTCAGATGAACAGGTACACTCACAAGATGGATACTGGGTGGAGGAGGCGGACGATGTGGGCAACGATCGTTCGGTGTAGAGATTCCGGGAACGGGGATCCGTGAGATCTGTGGGCGGGATGTGTTTATTTATGGGGCATCTTATGCCGATTTGCTTCTTATCCGTACTCGGATCTTGTTTGTCGCTTCCGCCTGATACTCTGATGTTTGATGTATGAGGAGATATCCTAAACTATTATATCTATCTAGGACATTTGAATCTTGCCGTATGGCGTTGCCATATTTCCTTTCTTTTTAGATGTAATGGCTCTGATGTACTATTGTATGGTGGCTTGCATACATACTCACTTGTGTATGTAGTTGATCCCTTCGCCTGCCAATTACGCCGCCCGTTCTTGTCCCGATGTTTGGAAATGGTTGGGACGGCCGAAAGGTCTACCTATGAGTGGCATTTGGGCCCCACCGTACTATTTCAACCATTTCCGCTCATCCAGGCTTGTAACTAGGAGCGTAATGCACCGAGGTAGTTACAATTGTGTGCCCTGCAATGATGTCCGCTTCGTTGTTTCCAGCCACACGGTGGGCCGCGTGCCGCGTTAAGAGTTAGGAAGATGCAAGCGATGATATCCCCCGGAGGCACCGTATCATTTTCCATTTTTATTGAAAACTCCATCCATAGATTGGGTTTCCCACCCCTCCTAACACCGGCAAGGCCGCCGAAGGAGGGGGGTCTCGATTTGGCGGAGGAGAGGCGACAACTAGGTCAAAAGGGCGGCATCTGAAAGTTTTTTGTGGGGAAACAACATAAGAACCAGCTTGATTGGGTTCACGTAGGTTAATACAAACTAGATGTTACTGTTGGAAATATAAGCAATAATCATATGATTTAATCCGAATAATAAATTGATAAAACATGATCATACAAACGGTACTAAAACCAATTATGCAGATCAACAAAGTAGATCAACAGATTATATCTATAGGAGATAAACCTATCACATCTATACCAAACGCTAGAACAAAGAACTCTAGCATAATCCGAATAAGACAATTGAGGATCACGCATCGGTAGGCTAATTTGAATAGCAGCCGCGATCGTAGCACCGTCGCCCATGTTGAGGTTGTCGAAGAGGTTGCCGACGTCAGGAAGAAGTCGTCGCTCGGGAACTCGTCCAGACGACGTTGTAGTTCGATGGTCGCTTGAGTGCTCCCCAAAAACTTGATCGCCCCTCACCCGTACAAGTTCACGAGAGACGAGTTCCGAAGGCCTACTGTCCTGATCTAGCGGTGCACGCCGCAAGCCGGGATGGGGAAGACGAAAGCGGCGACGCAAGGTTCTAGAGGTAGGCGCGTGTGTGGATTGATACGGTACCGATTAGGTTTAGCCCGGACGCTTATATAGTGCAGGTTAGGAGGATCGCGGGCTCAGCCCACATCCGAGTCGGTAACAGCCACGTCCATAAAAACTGGAAACGGCTGTAATTAACGCGTCCGTTAATGACTCATAATCAGTTTTCTCAGCAAGCAAAATAAATCTCGGCTCGGCGAGATTCCCTAACCACAGCAGCGTTGTGCCAGGGTAGGCGAGGCGTCGGAGGAGTCTTGAGGGCTACTCTTCTTGTCACACCTTAGTGAGTGGTGCAACACTCTACTATATAAGGTGGTCCAACTCCCCTTCAACTAGCAATGTGGGACTAAACTTTAGAACCACTAGCACAGCCATATGTTGCCATATACAAGTGTGCCAAAGAGAATTTCAGAATTTGTCTAATGGGCCGACAACTCAAAACTCACCAAATTCCAACAATCCCCCACAAAGTCTCATTGGCACATCACATCACTTTTCTTCCAGAACATTGTTTTATATACCGGTGTGTAGTGGAGACTGTTAAGTTGAACTTCACGTTAAACTTTATGCTACACTAGCTAGCAACTTGAATAGTGGACTATGCCTTAAACTATAAGTTTCTGTAGCGCTAGTTTCACACAAAATCTAGACGATGCAGACAGGCTACCGGCTTTCCACGGTTTGGAGCTTATCGTCATACTCGAGGCCTTTCATGAGTTTATTAGGAGAACCCAACTCTCACGGATTGCGACGTTTGACATTAGGACTCATATAGGTGTGTTCCTCAAGAGATGTCTTGCGGACAACATCTCCGCTTAAAAAGCCACTTGGAACACATTAAGATAAATATCAACCTGCCATGCAGATTAAGAGTATTGCATCTTTATGAAGATGTAAATATAATATGGGATACTCCTCTCGGTGACCAACAGCTTGTCTCGGCTCTAATTCACGGGATCTCCGATCACATAGAGTGGGTTGCCACTGGGATCAACTCATAGCGTGGGTCTCAAACCCATCTCCCTCGATGCATTATCTATCACATTGCGTGATAAACCCTTTGTGAAGGGATCTGCCAGGTTCTTAGATATTTGGATATAATCCAACGCAATAACTCCGGAGTTTCTTAGTTTCCTCACAGATTTCAATCTCCTCTTGTCGGGGGGTTAACCTCGGGTAGGTCAGAGACGGGGAAAAACAAAGTCTTGCCCGTCAAGTTGCCGAACTCGGCCTGGGTCGGCGAATCATTGATATGTCGGATGAATGGAAGCAAGAAGCACGTATACGGTATCAAGTGGTTACTGCCGAGTTAATGAGAAACTTCGGCGGATTAACGATGATCTTCGTGCGGTAAGGAACGAGCGAATAACATGAGGTAAGGCGGGTTAAGCGAAGCTTGCGGAGAAGGAGAAGCTTAGGTCAAACCATAGGCTGCTAAAGGAATCTGAAACAGCCAAGCGCAAGAGACAAGGAGGCAGGAGACGGAGGCGAGAAGAAGGTCACGGAGGTGACAGGTCTGAAGCCCGAGGCAGCATGCGAAGGGCCTGAACTTTGTCGATAGAAGGGAGAGGGAAAGGAGGCCGAATTACTACTTTGGGACAAGCATATTCCTCGAATATGCTTGCCCGTCGACCTAAGGGCACCCAAGGCACCCTTTATAAGGGAAGTCTGGACCACGAGGAGGAGAGGTCTTTTGAGCAACGTTAGGTGGGGAGATTCACGTAGTTCCTCTGTAAACAGCTCGAGGAGCACTTGTAACCCATCAAGAGAAATAAAGTTCACCACTTTGGCGGCTTGAGTGTAAAAGCGTTGCATCTTCCTCCCAGATCCCACTAGCATCCATTGGCCCCATACTTTAGCCTACCCATGGCATCTGCCGCCACCACCACGACGGTTGGCGCCCACCGTGGGGCCAGCAGCGGTGCTATGGAGTTGTGATCCGGACGGAAACTTCATCAACACCGGCGCGTTGTTTACGGCGTGGTCAGATTTGGTCTGTGACTATGTCGAGAGACAATGCGAGGAAACTTGAGAAAACTCCCCAGCAGCGGGATCTTCATCGGCTGGCGAGCCACGGGATCGTCGGCGTCGGCGTCTCCGATGTTTATCCTCATCGAGTTGTTGTTGCGGTGAACCACCTCGAAGCGCGGCGATCCATCGAGAACGTCGGGCCCGGCGTTGAGGTGATGGTCGCGGCGAGGCATAGCGAAGCGGCGTTGGCGGGTCAGCGAGAGAACCCGCATGAACAGCTCATTAAGCGAGATCACACTACAAACCGTGAGGTAATTCCACGGTGACAAACCCGGCGAGCTACATGACACCACCCCAAAGGCACCAAGAGTGAGAGGACCACCTCTGGAGAGACCAGAGAACATTCTTGAGCAACTATAGAGAACTTAACCACACTGTAGCCGATACTTGCTTGATCCGGCAAATGCTCGAGAGTTAGAGGAAACCGGGCAAAAGGTCTTTGGTAGAGGCCAAAAATCGGCCTGAGGAATCCTTGAACAGGACCCTAAGAGAATATGCAAAAGCTAACAAGCTTGATATTGCTCGGCGAGTGGACGAACCGAGATTAAGAGGAAAGAACCTCATGAGTGATATTAACAAAGAGCATGAAGCTCATGAGCGAATCGGCGATTTGGGTTTGCCGAGTACAATACCCGTGAAAACTGAGCGGCGAATCTTTGCAGCATTGGAATTAGAAGGGTTAACGGGAAGCTCGCAAAAGCAGCAAGAAAGAGTGAATGAGCTGATGCGCATAGCGAACCAAAATGAAATGCTCGAGTTAACCGGCGAGACCAGGGCTTCACGGATGGTACATTCAGCAGGGGCACCTGCTTTATCCGCATGCAGCATCATCACCGGAAATAACGCAAGAAAAGAAAAGCGGTGACCTCGGGAAGAGGAACAATGATTGTCGTATGACCCGGCAATAGCGGAAAAGCGAATGAGAACAGAGGCAATGCAGGCCGAGGTAGCATGGGGAGAAACCACGGCCGTATGGAAAAGGACGGCGGAGGCCGAGGTAGCAGAGAATCTGCAGAGAGAACCCGCAAGAGACAATCATGAAAACCAAACCCCGGCGAAGTAAGGAGAGAAGTGCCGCTCAACCCCAACCAAGACTGAGCCTCGGCGAAAGAGAAGTGAGACCAGCTCGCCACAACGGATGAATGAAAGGTATAATGATGGATATTCAGAGGTAGAATCACGCGAATCAAGGTGGAAACAATCATTATGGAATGAGGATAGAATCTGTCTGATTTGCCGACAAATGATGCAAGGGTAAAGCTAGATCGGTTATATCGGTCCGAGCATTTGTTGGAAGAGCAAGGTCCACGGTCCGGCGTGTTTTGGACCACGGATCATGGGCGAACCACGGTACCAAATTTTCAGTTGGCAAGAGGCACAAAAGCGTACAATGGAAGTACCAAGCCGCAAGACTGGTTAATTGATTACGCTACCGTGATGAAAATAGCGGTGGCAACTTAAGATGGGCGGTGAGATATGTCCCGAGATGTTGGAAGGACCAGCGGTATGGTTGAATAATCAACCAGCGGTATCAGCTGCTGGTTAGATTTTGAAGAGATGTTTGTCGACAACTTTACGGCACATACAAGAGACCGAATAGACCACATGACTAGCCATGTGCAGAGGCGAATGAAGCAGATAGAGAGTTTTTAACTCGGTGGTGTAACCTAAGAAATTCATGTGAAGGAGTCATTGAATCATAGCGATCGCTTGGTTCGCAAGGCTGCCGTTATGGCGGTGTCTTTGGCAACGCTGCGGAGATATATGCCAACCACCTTGGCGAAACCATCGAATAGCGGACTCCTATGCTTTGGGTGATCCAACCCCGAGTTAATGTCGGCGATCATCGTGAGCACAAGACCAATACGAGAGAATTGGCGGATCATCTAGGCGTGATTTTAGAGGAAGAAGAAGAGAGGAGAGGCCGGATTATAGATATAATTCGGCCCAGGTGGCGGCTGTGGCCCAAGAACAGCCGGGTCACGGAGTAACTCAATGGCGAAAATGGACCTCAACAGTGGACCGCAAGAAATGACGGAAAAAGGAAATGGACCCCAGAGCAAAAGAAGCAATGGCAAGAGAAGCCGAAGTATACATTTGAATCCATGTTGGACCAGCCGTGTAAATTTCACACGTCAAACCCATCTAGACCAGCCAATCACACAACGGCAATGTGCTGGATGAAAAATGCGATGGGTAACCGCGAGTTCAAGCTCCCCATCGGATGCAACAACAACATCGGTAGCCATGATTAAGCTGGGCGAATACGCAACAAGCGATCTGCCGCCCCTCCTCCGGTATGATAACTTTCGGATCGGAGATGCGGTGCATCAAGTGATGAACCGAGGCGGGGCGGAAGGATAAATCCGGAATCTTGGGCGCAATGATTGAGAGAACATCACCGGTCTTCTTGCATGTTCTACAGCAATGAGGACAAGCAGAGTGTCTGTAGCGCGGCATATGGAAGTAAATGCGTTGTACCAGCGGTGCCAAGATACCAGCCATGGTCGAGAGGAGATAACTTGGAGTATAAAAGATCACCCCGAATAATGCCGAGTCCGGATCATACGCACTAGTGTTGGATCCGACATTTGTCAGGACCAAGCATCAACGTGAAATTCTCAAAAGTACTCATTGATAATGGGCGATATTAACATCATGTACAAAGATACCATGCACAAGCTCGGCATATCTGAGAACATCTGCAATCCACAAGGACAATTTTCCATGGGATAGTGCGGGGCTTTCATGTGAGCCCATTGGTAAAGTCCAGTGGGCGTCTTATTGGTACAAGAGATAGCTGCAGCGAAAACTTGGAATTTGAAGTGGTTGATCCGGAAAGCTGTTATCATGCTCTACTCAGACTGACCCGATGGCCAAATTCATGAGCAGTTGTCATATAGGTTATCTAAAGATGAAGTTACCCGGACCACAAGGGGTGATAACAGTTGCAGGGGATTACAAGAAGTCAATGGAGTGTGCCTCGGCCGGATCAAATTTGGCCGAATCATTGGTCATAGCGAGAGAAAAGAAAAGGATTCAAGAGGTAGCAGCCCTCGCACAGTCAGCACAATTAAGCATGCCGGCATTGGCCAACCCTCATGGCAGCGTATCTTTCCAACCAACCAAGAGACGAAGAAAATTGATTGATGAGCAATTCCAGCGCCTTTGTCACTATTGGTGCAGGTCTCGGCGCCAAATAGGAAGGCGAGCTCACCAACTTCCTCCGTGAGAATCGGGACATATTTGCATGGTCACCCAAGATCGCAAGGTGTCTGGGGAGTTAGTGAGCACTCTTTAAGCGTCGGGCCGGGAACACGGCCGGTGAAGCAACCTCTCCGCTTGGCCAAGACAGGAGAAAAGTGATAGGAGATGAGATAGCTCGGCTTCTACGTGGGTTTATCATGGAGGTGCTTTATCCGGATTGGTTATCAAATCCGGTGCTAGTAGAAAAGAAGAAAGATGACCTAATGTAGCCATTGTGTGGCGAATGTGTATCGACTACACCAACCTAAACAAGGCGTGTCCGAAAGATCCTTTTCCATTGCCTAGAATAGACCAAGTCATTGACTCATTGCTGGTTGTGAGTTATTGTCATTTGTGACAGCGTACGGTTTCCACCGGATCCGTTAAATCCGCCGATCAAATAAAGACGCATTTATTACCCGTCACGGGCTTATTGTTATCGCACGATGCCATTCGGCTGAAATGCAGAACAACGTATCAAAGATGCATGCAAAAATGTTTACATGATCGGATAGGGAAAAATGTGCAAGTATATGTGGATGATGTAGTCATCAAAACTAAGGAAAGCAGAACCTTGCTAGAAGATATCTGAAACTTTCGCGAACACGAGAAGGTTCGAATGAAACTCAACCGAGAAATGCACATTTGGCGTCTTGCGGGGAAAACTACTCGGGTTCCTTGTATCCGGCCGAGGTATCGAGGCTAACCCGAAGAAGAGCAATAGAAAAAATGGAGTTGCGAGGTGTTTGAGCGATGTACAAAAATTCACGGGCTGCCTCGCTTAGTCGATTTGTATGTCGGCTAGGAGAAAAGGCATTGCCACTCTATCGGTGATGAGAAAGTCGGACAAATTAATTTGGACTCCCAGTGACATTGCGTTCCACGAGTTGAAAAAGATGCTAATTCGGCACCCATTTAGCCTCCCATTATCGAAAGAACCTATGCTACTTTATATAGCGGCTACAAATCGAGTAGTTAATCAGTGGTTGTAGTAGAGCGGCTTGAAGAGGGTAAGTCAGTTCGAGGCGGTATATTATTTAAGCGATACTATCTACTTCAAAGCAAAATTATCCACATTATCGAAGATGGCCTATGGAGTATATATATGGCAAAAGCTTAAGCATTACTTTGAAGAGCATCCAATAAGAGTAATATGTGAGGCACCCATAGCGACATATTGAACAACAAAAGGCAAGTGGCGAATAGCAAAGTGGGCAATCGAGTTATCACCATATGCTCCACAATTTGATAGGAGAGATGCAATCAAATCTCAGCAATCGCCGACTTTCTAAGAGATTGGGCGAGGTGCAATATGAGCCACCCTTGCGGATCAAATTCTTGGACAATGCACTTTGATGGTTCCAAACTAAGGAGCGGTTTGGGCGCGAGAATAGTCTTGACCTGCCTAAAAGATCAATTGAAGTATGTATTGCAAATACATTTTGCGCGTCCAACAACGTAGCTGAATATGAAGCACTAGTCCATGGATTAAAAGTGGCAAAAGAAATGGAATCGCCGAATCCTATGCTACGGAGATTCGGATCTGGTAATCTGACAAGTGTCGGTACTTGGGATGCATTAGATGCTAATATGGCTTTATCTGATTCCATGTGCAAAAGATCGGTGGATATTTTGAAGGATGTGAATTCCACCACATACCACGGAGAAAATGGCCTGTGACACATTGTCAAAATTAGGATCAACTTTGCAATCGATTCCGCGGTATTGCCCTTGAGCACCTCGAAACCGTCAATAAACCCATCACCGAATCCGAATCAATCTTTATCCCGGAAGGTTCTGAGAGAATCATACACCAATGGAGATAGATCCGCGACAAAATTCGGAATCCCTCGGGAGGGACATCCAAGTAATAGCGATCATGGAAAGGGCGAGTATGTATGTCGGAGAGAGCATGGAGATAGGCAGTGAAATCAACTGCAGAAGAGCAACGCCGACATGGCGCAACCCATATTTTCGTACCTAGAGGCCTTGATATTGAGTAATGAGGTATTAGCAGACGGTATCGGAAGAGCAAAGGCCTATACAATCATAAACAATGAGTTATATAAGAGGGCGTACGAACATATTGCGAAATGCGTGAGTCCATGAAGGTCGGAGATCCTTCTAGATATACACCAAGGAGAATGTGGGCACCATGCCTCGTCTCGCGCTTTAGTAGCCAAGGCATTCGGGCATGGATTTCTTGTGCCAGCGTTAAGAGAGGCGAAGAGTTAGTCAAGAAATGCAATGGATGTCGAGATATGCAACAGAATACATATGCGTGACGAGTTAAAAACAATACCCATTACTTGGCCATTTTCGTGTGGGGTTTAGACATGGTAGGGCCTTTTAAGCGGCAAGAGGAGGAATGACCCACATCTTGGTCATGGTCGACAAGTTCACAAAATGGATTGAGGTAAAACCAATCAAAAATGTGATGGGCATCTGCGGTGAAATTCCTCAAAGATATCATCTTGAGATACGGATACCCACACATTATTACGGATAATGGCACGAACTTTGCGAAGGAGCTTTGCGATTTTGCCAAGAGAAACACATAAGACTGGATGTTGCCTCGTGGCTCACCCGGCATCCAATGGACAAGTCGAAAGATCTAATGGGCTGGTTTTATCGGGGAATAAAACCACGGCTAGTTGAACCATTGCAAAGGTCGGCGGGATGTTGGATTGAGGAATTACCGGTATTATGGAGCCTCGGGACTACTCGAGCAGATCAACAGGTTACACACCATTCTTTTTTGGTATATGGGCGGAGGCCGTGCTTCGGTCGACATAATACATGACTCGCCAATTACTCAATACACATCTTGAGGTGAATGAAGTAGCTCGGCAAGATGTAGATCTGTTGGAAGAAGCAGAATTGACCTTATCACGATCGACCATTTATCAGCAGAACTTACGGCGCTATCACAACAGGAAAGTGAATCCAAGAGTATTCAAAGAAGGAGATTTGGTACTCCATTTGGTGCAACGCACTACGGCATGCACAAGTTGTCACCCCATGGGAAGGACCATTTATCGTGAGCAAAGCATTGCTGTGATGCATACTATCGATTGGCCAATCACGGAGAAGGCAAGGCAAACAAAGCTGGCGAAGAAAGCAAGCATACGGAATGTGGCTTTACTTGACCATTTTACTCGTAGGATTATGTCTCAAGATCACCAATGATGTACTTGCCTCGACACCCAGGCGGTGACTCGGGGACGCCGAATGTTATATTTATTTCATGTCGTGTATGTAAACTTGGCGCAGGCGATTACTGGAGGCGCCATATGTGATGTTATCTCATATTTGATGCTTAAACCGGCACCCAGGCGGTTGCTGGGGCGCCATATGTGATGTTATCTCATGTTTGATGCTTAAACCTCGGCACCGGCGATTACTCGGGGACGCCATATGCAATGATTCTTAAGTGTTATATGTTTAGACTTTGGCATCGGGGCAATAGCTCGGGGATGCCGTATCTTATACTTATCTCTTTCACGTTACACACTTGAACATTGGCGATCGGAGCGAGCTCGGAGAGTGCGACATGTTATTTTCTTTTTTATTACGAATATGCATCTTAATTGCCCAAAGCATTGACTCGGGAACTATCATAAGATTGTCAAATTCATGGACACATGAACTTTAGCATAAACAAACAACTCGAAACTATGAGCCAACAAAGCAAATAAGTAAATCTGAAGGATGAAGAAATTATGAGCCAACAAGGCAAGAATTGGACGAGCATTCACTTAACTAAGAGTCTCAAAGGCAAATAGCAAAGAACATCGAATCATACGAGTTGATAAATCTTTCGTTTACATTGAACACCCATACCAGGGATCACAAATAACTTAGGCATCGTTCGTTGGAGGAGGAACCACTTGATCGGTGCGGGGCACTCCAGTAGGAGGACTTCGACCGAGGTTGCCATATAGGCAAAGGAATGACTTGGCGGTGTCGGGGTTGTTCAAGAGCGTCGATGCTGTGGCGAATGCCGGTGCCTTTGGAGGAAGATCGTGCATCACCATTGCTATCTCGAGCTTGAGCTAGAGCTATTGGATGTAGCGAATCATCTTCACCTTCCCGTGCTCGGCGGGATCATCACCCAAAGCATCTTGACCTCGGCCTCTTCATCCGAATCGGGAGAAAACTTCGGCCCTTCATTCCAAGAGTGCACATCGGCATACTCGGCCAGGAAAGCCGAGCTTGCGAAGAGCAACAAAGGTGGGATCCTCAACCCACCGGGAGCGTCTGTGATTCACGAGAATGTCAAGGGAGATATCTTCATACCATGACATGATTACGTAAAGGGCCATGTCGGCACCAAAGACGCCGTGATTCCCTCAAAGACTCAATCGCCTCTCGGATGCTTTCTGGCCACCAATATCTTGACCTCGTCGATATCTGAGGAGACCGAGGAATTCGGCGAGTGCATGATAAGCTTTGATAGCGACCTCCACCAAGTCCCGACCCATGATTTTCATCGGACCAAGCTGCGGCACCATGCAACCAAGAAATCCTCCATCAGTATTCAAAGTCAGCGATTAGCTTCACCTCGTGACGAGCCGCAAGAACAGCTCTAGTACTCACGGGTTTGGACTCGGGGAAGTGACCTCGCATAAAACATGGACATGTCAAAGGATAGTAGCGGCACAAAGAAAAAAATCTGATTCGGCCAGGCCAAATAACTTCGATGGATATAGCCCATCATTATTTGAAGATCCTTAGCCCAAATAGCTTTACTCTTCTCGAAGCGAGCAATTTCCTCGCTCAAACCGAGTTTTAAGCTCGGCTTTGAGGAGTTCTTTGCTCTTCTCGGATCTAGAGTCAGGCTCTTTTCCAAAGAGAATTCTTGATCAACCTTTTCTAGCTCGGATTTACGAAAGCTTGGCGAATTCACCTCGGATCTCGGTAGGGTTATCTCATCATCCTTCTCTTGTAGTTGGCGAATGAGCTGCGCTTTGTTCTAAAAATGAAGCATCACGTCGGGCATGGGCACGCAATCTTGTTCTTGACAGCTGCAAAGTCTTGCAACTCGGCTTTACCACAACCCAACGCAATAAGGAACTCAGCATAGATACTAAAGAGGAAGGTGCAAGGGGGAAAGGAAACTAACCTTCCGAGGACTTGACCTTCTTTTCAAGGCGGATATTGAGATTATTGATATTACCTATTCAGCAAGAAGTAAGCCGGCGCTCCGTGGACAAGTATATAAGAAAGTTGGGAATAAGAAAAGAAACTACCAACTTACCACTTTCTTCTAGCAGGCGACACTTTGTCATACTTCTCTTCCAACTTGCGGTGCAAGAAGAGCAACCTCTGGAACTCGGCAGTCCGTCGGTCATGGGCAACCTAGGAAATGGAGCACAATGATAAAACAAAAGTTAGAAACTACAACACATCCGAATCAAGCAAAGCTTAATTCGGATCTAGGTGGCTGGATATTCAAAGCTATAGCAGATCCGAATCAAGTAAAACTTAATTCAGATCTAGGTGGCTGGATATTCAAAGCTATAACAGACCCGAATCAAGCAAAGCTTAATTCGGATCTAGGTGGCTGGATATTCAAAGCTATAACAGACCCGAATCAAGCAAAGCTTAATTCGGATCTAGGTGGCTGGATATTCAAAGCTATAACAGATCCGAATCAAGTAAAACTTAACTCAGATCTAGGTGGCTGGACATTCAAAGCTATAACAGATCCGAATCAAGCAAAGCTTAATTCGGATCTAGGTGGCTGGATATTCAAAGCTATAACAGATCCGAATCAAGTAAAACTTAATTGGATCTAGGTGGTTTGGATATTCAAAGCTATATGAGATCCGAATCAAGCAAAGCTTAATTAGGATCTAGGTCTGGAGATTCAAAACTATACGGATCCGAATCAAGTAAGACTTAATTGATCTAGGTGGCTGAGATTCAAAACTATACGAGATCCGAATCAAGTAAGACTTAGTTCAGATCTAGGTGGTGGAGATTCAAAATTATACGGATCGAATCAAGTAAGACTTAATTCGGATCTAGGTGGAGATTCAAAACTATACCAAATCCGAATCAAGCAAGACTTAATGCGAATCTAGGTGGTACGGAAGTTCAAAACTACGGATCCAAGTCAAGAAGGACTTAACTCGGCTCTATGAGAATAGAAATTCAAAACTACGTCAAAACTAAACAAGCTGTGAACGGTGTTGAACTAATGGAACCTTAGAAATAAAAATCGTCAAACTTCCAAGCATACAACAAGTTATTTCCTTGCAAGTTTGGGACTAGAGAGTATGATAACATGTGGAAAATAATTTAAGACCGGAGATAAAACAATTACGCATTCATTTTGTTCATCAGCGATAAACTGTAGGCGGCTTGATGTCGAACGATGCTTAAAGCTGGAAGGGTTGATTAACTGGATTGCCCTCAAACCGATCGTGACATTCAATTATTGGCGAATTCAACCAGCGCTCGAGAAACATTACCGCTAGTGTCGGGTTAAAACTTTGCCGGCAGCGGTCCAACCATGACGGTCGCAGGACTCTTATGAAGAACATGTTGACGCGATGGCGAGTATGACGCCTTTGGCGAATCTGACTCCTTTGCAACGCCTCTGCGATACTTGGTGAGAGGTGCGGCAAGACTTTTCCGAGAAGAGGTCTTGGGCGATAACGTTCTCCTTAGAAGAAGCACCGGGGCGTTGCGTCTCCGAGGTAGGCGGAACCCTTAGGATCGATGAGAGGTTACGCTCGCGGAGGCGGGGTAGCGATCTTCTCGGCGGTCGGTGCGACCATAGGAGCTGCCGGAGTAGATGGAGGCTCAATTGTAGTGGGGCCCATAGAGGCAGCGGCTCAACGAAAACATCGGAGGCGGATCGGATCCGGATCAATGGGAGAAACCTCGGGGCATCACGGCGAGCAGGCGAATGCTCGGGAGGCGGGGGAGAAGCGGGGCGAATAGGACTAGGAACTCTCGTGTCATCGGTGAGGAGGAGATGGCGGCCGAGTCGGACGGCTAGTCATACTAGGACCGCCGGGTTTAACAGGAGCGACCTTTGCAAAATACGAAAGAAGATTCGTTAGAATCGAGAGCAGAAAAAGAAACAAGAAATATAGGCGGAGGAACTTACCCGGAACCCGGGCATAGTCTTGCGCTGGGAGGATTCGAGATTTCTTAACTCGCTTCTTAGGAACCGCATCCGAGCCTTTGGCGGGAGCCCAGCGTTTCCCGAGATAACGGGAGGCCGAGAAGCAATAGGTTAAGGCGTCATGAACTGGCGGCGGATTAGCTGGGAAAGCGAAGCGAAATGCATAAGAAATAGGCATGGCGGCTACCTCAAGAATTTGGACCTCGTCAGAATCACCTTCCTCCTCCTGCTATTGGGGTTTTGCATGAGCTCGGCGAGCAGGATCGACAGGGACGAACTCCTCAGAGTCCGGCTCGCGATATCCGGTACTCCTATCTGGGCCGGGGAGTTGCAGAACCCGGCATCCTCGTTTTTTACGTCAAGAACCTCTGCATGACAAAGAGAGAAAATCATGAAAACGGACTATAAAGCGAGGAAAAGCAGTGATGAGGGTTGGGCTTACCTCGGGAGGAGGATTGTCGCGGTGAACGGTTTCAACCCCAGGTCCATCATCGAGCATCTCGTCTTGAAAATAGCTCGACGCGCTTACGGATGAGGTAGGCTGTCCAACTCCACGGTCGAGACTCGGTTAGGGTCAGGGACCGCTCATGTAACACAGCTTGTGGGTCCTTTGCTGGAAGGGACAGATCCGGCTACTAATAAAAGCAGCCATCAAGTCCTCTCCGCATAAAAAGGCTCGAATCAACTCCTTCCGCCGAATCTCGAAGGCCTCGGCTAGGGCATGAGTCTTCGGATTATATAGCCAATTCACTTTGGAAGGGGCCAATTGAGAACGGTGGGAGCCGAATCTTGTCTTCCGCCCCTTTGTTCTTGACGTAGAAGAATGACTTGTGCCATTTCTTGCACGACTCCAATCCGGTAACACGAGGGAACACGGATTTCCTCCGAGGTGTAATAGACGCCGCCCCACATTGGGTGAGCAGCTTCTCGGAAGGATGCAGAGATTTGTCGGGAACAACGTTGGAGCGGATCTGGAAGAACTTCGACCAGACATGTACTGATGGCCACAGGCGAAGTAACCCTCGGCCGAGATAAAAGCGGAAGAGAAGCTATGGCGTTGGCGGGAAGATGATGCGGTGAAGGCGAAATGTCGAAATTCTCTAGCGAAATCGCTAAGAGGAAGACGAAGCCATGGGCAAAGTGGGACATGAAGACCACATACTCACCCTCTCACGAGAACTGGAGAGGATTGCTGCCGGTAAACGACAGAAACCTCGGCGAGAATCCGCCGAAGTTCGGATGAGCCATTCAATCTCGTGGCCTTGAGACCAAGAGCCTGCCACGATCCACGCCAGGCCGGAGCGCGTCGTCGTCCTCAACTAGAGCACCGCTAAATGAACTAGACATAGTTCCGCCGGAGAGATCGCGGAGGAAAAACTAGCGGCGGAGGAGGGCTTAGAGCTCTGAGGCCCGTCGAGTTTTGCTAGAAAACAATGGCGAAAAGAGGAAAAACCGTCGCTGAGTACGGAGATTATGCGGATCGATCTAGAGCAAGGACAGGGCAAGATGGCGAGAAAGGACTCACCGTGGCGACACACCAGAGAGCGCGGGCGGAAAAAGGCCGAACAGCCAAGTGGAATCCTCGCGTGGAAGCTCGGATGGCGGCGGCGTGAGGCGGTGAGCACACAGACGGAGGGAGGAAGGAGGCGGGCGCGGCGATAAGGGAAAGATGAACCCAGCGCGTTTCCCCTCTTTATAGGCAAGCAATGAGCGAGTGGGATCGTGGGTGTGGCGGTTACCCGTGTAGATCGTGGGGTAACGCACGACGGTGAATGGAACCACACCAACGGCCACATACAAAGAAAGGTAATTACGATCCCAAGAGGAGCGGAACACGAGGCGTCAGAACGGTAGCGGCGAGCACTGTGGTTCACCGTGGCTTGTCGAGAAATCGATAAAGGACCTAAAAACTAGGAGAGCAATGATGGGGTGACACGAGGACTTAGCGTATGGAGGAAGGAGCGAGAACCTCGGACAAGGCCGTATACGGAAACAAGACTAAAGAAGGTGTAGAAGCTGATATAACCCGGCCAAAGTAATTGACAGGCCACACCAGCTCGGGACTAATGTCGGGGGTTAACCTCGGGTAGGTCGAGACGGAAAAACAAAGTGCCCCGTCAAGTTGCTTAGAAACTTTACTAGGTCGGCGAATCATTGATATGTCGGCCGATGAATGGAAGCAAGAAGCACGATACAGGTATCAAGTGGTTACTGGCGAGTTAATGAGAAACTCGGCGGATTAACGGATGATCTTCGTGCGGGTAAGGAACGAGCGAATAACATGAGGTAAGGCCAAGGTTAAAGCTTGCGGAGAAGGAGAAGCTTAGGGTCAAACCATAGCTGCAGGCTAAAGGGAATCTGAACAGAAGCGCAAAGAGACAAGGAGGCGCAGACGGAGGCGTAAGAAGGTCACGGAGGTGGCAGTCAAGCCCGAGGCATGCGAAGGGGCTGGAACTTTGCCGTCGAGAGAAGGGAGACAGGAAAGGAGGCCGCGAATTACTACTTTGGGACAAGCATATTCCTCGAATATGCTTGCCCTCGCCCTAAGGGCACCCAAGGCACCCCTTTATAAGGGAAGTCC
This sequence comes from Avena longiglumis, assembly GCA_030063025.1. Lineage (NCBI taxonomy): Eukaryota > Viridiplantae > Streptophyta > Magnoliopsida > Poales > Poaceae > Avena > Avena longiglumis. Next base: position 60,661,271 of record CP125976.1, read on the forward strand.
GGACCACGAGGAGAGGTCTTTTGAGCAACGTTAGGCTGGGAGATTCACGTAGTTCCCTAAAACAGCTCGAGGAGCACTTGTAACCCATCAAGAGAAATAAAGTTCACCACTTTGGCAGCTTGAGTGTAAAAACAGTTGCATCTTCCCTCCCCAGATCCCACTAGCATCCATTGGCCCCATACTTTAGCCTACCCATGGCATCTGCCGTGCCACCACCACGACACCTCTTCACATGTCTTGATGGCTTCATATTATCCTTAGAACTGTTTACTTTGACGATCACAGTTTGATTATCACAGTTCATCGGGATGGCGGGTATTGGTTTTTCAACCACATGTAAGTCCATCAAGAGCTCACGAAGCCACTCTGCTTCAACAGTGGCTGTGTCTAATGGTGTGAGTTCTGCTTCCATTGTTGACCTCGTTAAGATGGTGTGCTTGCAAGACTTCCAGGAAACAGCGCCACCACCAAGTGTAAGCAAATAACCACTTATGGCCTTAATCTCATCAGCATCAGATATCCAATTTGAATCACTATAACCCTCAAGTACCCGTGGATACCCATTATAGTGAATACCATACCCATTATAGTGAATACCATAACTCGCGGTGCCTTTCAAATAGCGCAAAACTCTTTCAAGAGCATGCCAATGATCATCTCCAGGATTTGACACAAATCGACTCAGTTTGCTTACAGCAAAGGAGATGTCAGGTCTAGTAGCGCTGGATAAATACATGAGCGAGCCAATAATTTGAGAATATCTCAATTGATCTTTAGCATTCCTTCGATTCTTTCAAAGTAGCACACTCGGATCATAAGGCGTTGGAGAAGAATTGCAGTCACTATACCCGAAGCGACTCAATATCTTGTTCACATAGTGAGACTGAAGCAATGTAATCCCACCATTGTCATCCTTTAGTAGCTTGATGTTTAAGATTACATCAGCCACTCCCAAGTCCTTCATCTCAAAGCAGCGAGATAGGAACTCTTTGACCTCCTCAATAACAGGGAGGTTGGTCCCAAATATCAATATGTCATCAACATAGAGACACATAATAACTCCCTCGCCCCACCATGGCGATAGTACACACATTTGTCAGCTTCATTTACAACAAAGCCTTCAACAGTTAAAGTTCTTTCAAACTTCTCATGCCACTGCTTAGGAGCTTGCTTAAGACCATACAAAGACTTCACTAACACACACCTTTCCTTCTTGACCATCTACTACAAATCGTTTTGCTCCATATAAATTTCCTCATCTAGCTCTCCATTTAGAAAAGCTGTCTTAACGTCCATTTGATGAACGAGAAGACCATGTGAGGCAGCCAAGGAAAGTAGTACTCGAATAGTGGTCAATCTGGCTACAGGTGAGTAGGTATCAAAGAAGTCTTCACCTTCCTTTTGGGTATAACCCTTGGCCACAAGACGTGCCTTGTACTTTTTAATAGTACCATCAGGTCTAAGATTTTTCTTGAACACCCACTTACATCCTACAGGTTTGCACCCATAAGGACGATCAGTGATTTCCCAAGTACCATTAGCTAAGATGGAATCCATCTCGCTTCGGACAGCTTCCTTCGAGTAGTCAGCATCTTGAGATGCATAGGCTTATGAAATAGAAGTGGGAGTATCATCCACAAGGTACACAATGAAATCATCACCAAATGACTTTGCAGTCCTTTGTATCTTGCTCCTTTTGGGAGCTTCATTGTCATCCTCCATAGGATCATTAGAGTGTTCTATCGGCGTAGTGGGTTCAGGAATTATAGAAAATTCCTGACTAGATGAACTAGTCATCTCTTGATTTGATGAACTGGACATGCCTTTCATACGAAAGATGTCCTCGAAAAAAGTCACATCATTCGACTCCATAATTGTACCAACGTGCATGTCGGATACCTCAGATTTTACTATCAAAAATCTATAGCCAATGCTAAGAAAAGCATATCCCGAAAACACAATCAACGGTTTTGGTCCAAGCTGCTTCTTGGGTATTGGAATATTGACTTCGCCAAACAACCCCAAGTTCGTAAGTAAGAGAGTTTAAGCCTTTTCTTTTCCCATTCCTCAAATGGAGTCATGGTTTTATCCTCTCACAGAACACGGTTTAGGACATGACACAGATTATTAGCGCCTCCCCACCATTCCTTGAAAGACCCGATGTATCTAACATGGCGTTAACCAAATCGGTTAGAGTGCGGTTCTTTCTTTCGCCACCCCATTTCTTGAGGTGAGTAGGGAGGCGTCCTCTCATGTATAATACCATGTTCCATACAGAATAAATCAAATTCGTTTAAAAGTACTCTCCACCATGATCCGACCTTAGTCGCTTGATTTTAAGATCAAGTTGGTTTTCTGCCTCAGCTTTATAGATTTTGAAGTAGTTCAAAGCTTCATCTTTAGATTTCAGAAGATAAACATAGCAGTATCTAGTGGAGTCATCAATCAACGTTATAAAGTATCTTTTTCCACCTTTTGTCAACACACCATTCATCTCACAAAGATCTGAATGTATAAGTTCTAGCGGTACTAAGTTTCTCACAAATTGTACATACTTAGAAATTACAACTTTATTGGACTCAAAAACCAACTTAAAGCCATCTCGACATAAAAGCGATCCGCTGACGAGATTCTTATTGATGGAGGGAACGTGCTGCACATTTTTCAGCTGTACGGTCTTCCCCGAAGTAAACTTCAGATTTACCGTACCAACATCATGAACAGAAGCACGTGAGCTGTTTCCCATCAACACGGAAGAGGTCCTTGAGACTTGATAAGAGGAAAACATGAAAATATCAGAACATACATGTGTATTAGCACCAGTGTCTATCTACCAATCAGGAGAATGACATACTGAAAGGATAGTAGGTAAAATACCTTACCCAGCATCCTTCATCTCAGTATCGCTAATAACAACATTCGCGGTCTTGTCATTGTTTTCCATGTTGACGCTTGTCAAAGCGATTAGGGCTGCTAGGAGCCCAATGATCAGGATCACCACAGACGTGGCAAGAGCCTTTCCTCTTATCATTTTTCTTCTTAAAGTTGGTTGAGTGTGTGGCCTTGTTCTTGCCATCAAACTTTCCTTTTCCCTTTGTTCTTATTCTTAAACTTGTGGGATTGGAAGTTTTTCCTTTGCACTAAATTGGCGTAGAAACCCCTCAAGTCCTCGAGCTTTGTCCTTTGCTCGCCTTCTCTTCCATGAAGAGACCCAATGAGATCCGTAACGGAAAACTCTTGTCTCTTATGTTTTAGAGAAGTAGCAAAGTTCCTCCACGAAGGAGGAAGCTTGGCAATAATGCCACCAGCCACAAATTTGTCTGGTAAGGAACACTTGAATTTCTCAAGTTCTTTGGCAAGTGATTGTATCTCATGAGCTTTCTCAACAACGGAGCGCTCACCAGCCATCCTGTAGTCATAGAATTGCTCCATGACATACAGCTCAGTGCCAGCGTCCGAGACCCCAAACTTGGCCTCGAGCGCTTTCCACGCTTCCTTGCCATTATCAAATGACATATAAGGGTCAACAATGTTGTCCCCAAGAACACTGAACAAAGCCGCCATAAATATGGTATCGGTTTCTTAAAGTTCGCTTCTGCCGCCAGAAGATCTCCCAAGCTTGCCAAGAGTGGCGCTATAGCAGTTTAGGTTTTCAAACCGAGAACTGCTCTCTTGCATCTCTTATAGTGCATGCCATCAAAAGGAGGCGGCCTAGTAGCCGCGGCTACACCAGTGGAATTCAGTTGCCTATAATCGGGTTTTTGGAATGTTGAAAATATAAGCAATAATCCATATGATTTAATCCGAATAATAAATTGATAAAACATGATCATACAAATGGTATTAAAACCAATTATGAAGATCAACAAAGTAGATGAACAAATTATATCTATAGGAGATAAACCTATCACATCTACACCAAACGCTAGAACAAAGAACTTTAGCATAATCCGAATAAGACAATTGAGGATCACGCGTCGATGTAGGCTAAATAGCCGCATGAAGCAGCGTCGCCCATGTTGAGGTTGTCGAAGAGGTCGCTGACGTCCGGGAAGAAGTCGTCGTTCGGGAACTCATCGTCGGACGACGTTGTGGTTGCCAGTAATTGCGCTTGAGTGCTCCCCAAAAACCTGATCGCCCCTCACCCGTACAGGTTCACAAGAGACGAGTTCCGGAGGCCTACTGTCCCGATCTGGCGGTGCACGCCGCAAGTCGGGATGGGGAAGACGAAAGCGGCGACGCAAGGTTCTAGAGGTAGGTGCGTGTGTGGATTGATACGGTACCGATTAGGTTTGGCCCGGACGCTTATATAGTGCAGGTTAGGAGGATCGTGGGCTCAGCCCACGTCCGAGTCGATAACAGCCACGTCCATAAAAACTGAAAACGGCTGTAATTAACGCGTCCGTTAACAACTCATAATCAGTTTTCCCAACAAGCAAAATAAAGCTCGGCTCGGCGAGATTCCCGCAACCCTCTTGTCACACCTTAGTGAGTGGTGCAACACTCTACTATATAAAGTGGTGCAACTCCCCTTCAACTAGCAATATGGGACTAAACTTTAACACCACTAGCATAGCCATATGCTGCCATATACAAGTGGCCAAAAAGAATTTCAGAATTTGTCTAATGGACCAACAGCCCAAAACTCACCAAATTCCAACAGATACCCCTCCCATTGTTGCGGGACATTAGCGTGCCAAACAGTGTACTCTTAAAAGCTAAATAAGATAAGAATAGAAAAATATAGTTAAAAGGAATTTTACCACTGAAGTTGTATTCGGGGTTACTATTGCCAACGCATAAGTACAAACATTGTATTTCAAGATAACTCTCTATTGTTTCTATTCCCCAAAAAAGATAAGGTTTTTTCTCAAAGACAACAATTTCCAAGCCATTGTTTTGCCATTTCGTTGCCCACTCGTTGACATCTCAAAAGAATGACCATCGTTGGAGCTTAACGTCAACAAATCAAAACCTGGCCTAGGTCTTCCCGTGAACTTGAAAGCAAGGAGAAAAGGAACCCATCGTGAACCAACATAGTATTGATCTGAAGATATTATACCTGTTAATGACCATCATAGATGCATGTTTTTCAGGCAATAACTGAAAAAATAATAAGGATGATATGCTAGCACACTCACAATTTGATTTGTACAAATTGTGGCAACTTTTAATCTAAATAAAACATTGCATTACTTCAAGTAAACAAAACATATTGTAAAATTAGATAGATACAGATCCAAGAGAATATTTACCTCACACAATGGGTCGAAGTTCAGAGCTGTACAAAAGGGGGAGGATAAGAAGACACTAAAATCAACTAAATGGAATAATCAAAATCCATAGATACATATATATTTGAGAGGTACTGATCTAGATCTTCATATATAACTATATCTAACAAATGGCCATATACTTGTCTGAAAGATAGCATGTATGTATCAAAAACTATGCCATCCACATGCTTCAGACTTGTTTCAAGAAGTTTGAGCATCACCTGTTACTATAGAGGAGATATGAGATAACTGATACAAAAGCGTGATGCCGTTATTATAGGTAAAAACATCAAGCCATAAATTAGCACCGATAAAACCAGGGATGCATCACCTGGTAGTGTGTTCAGTATGGAGTATATAGCAGAGAAAAAGATATATTTTTGAATTATAGGCTTCTTGTATATATTCTTTGAACCTTGGAAATAACAGCAGGTAACAATTGCGAAGTACAAAAACAGACATGTGCATCAAAGAATGAGAGGACCGTACATTACTAGTAATAAGAAAACAGAGAATGGTTGTAATATGATTTGAGTAGAAGCCAGATAGACAACATGAAGATAAAAAAGTATGAACAACTCACATCGACAATTTTGTAGGTATTGGATAGTTGATACAGATCTGCTAAAATAAGTGTAAGAAACATTAACATGATTACTCGGTTGAGCGGCTCTGTCAAGAGCTCGGCATGCGATTCAGTATCCAACAAATAAACCAAGAAGATAGCATATGCTGTTCTTGCATCCAGTAACACATATGCAAACAGATTTGACTGAAAATAATCAAATTGAGGCTTAGTCTAGTACAGCAAAAACTTACCGCAACATTCATCCCCTGTACATGCCTTGGCACAATCCATGGCCATGTGTGGAGAGGAAGAAGCACCCGAGGGATTTTAGTGTGACTTGACTAAAAAGGGAGAGGATGACCGAGACGCAGACTGTGGGGCGGAGGTTGGCGGCAACAACGGTAGGAGGTGATCACCTTTGATATCTCTTCGATCGTAATATGGTTGGAGGACATCTCCGGCGATTGAACTGATGAAAAAGATGCATATGTGGATTTAAAAACAGCATATCGGTCGTGGTGGGTAATGGGAAGCTCCTCGGTTCAGGAATGAAGATTCAGTTCCAAGTTCATCAATTGAAGGGCGACTGTTTCTTGCGGAGATCGTGGCCTCGTGGGTAATGGAAGTGTCGTTGACTCGTCGTGGGTAGAGAAGAGGAAGTGATGCCGTGAGTTGCTTTATGGGTCGATGGAGAAGAGAAAACGTATTGGGCCACATGTGGGCTATCAGTGCAAGTTGGTGAGCGGGCCAGTAAATAACTGGATGCAACGGGAACTCCAAGTAAATCATATATGTGGAAAAATTGTTGACGTGGCAGGTCGTTTAGGTGGATAGCTTCATAGCTTGCACGTTAAGAAAAACTAGCAAAAGTGCCCGTGCGTTTCAACGAGTTTAAATTTTTAAATTGACAGTACAACATAACCATATTCACCCTTGAAAATATATTGCCTACACCACTATATTCTTCGCATACATGTTTCACTGGATGTCTATACATACAACGAGCTTACGGAAAGAGAAATAAGATCACAATAAAGACTTTCAGTGTATCGCGTGATGCATTTGAAGGGCAGCACGAATTGTTAATTATGGATCTGATGCATCTGATGCGAAAGAAGAACAATTTGAAATGCAAGATCTAACTCAATTCTAGAACCATATATACTTATTTGTATTTAGTAGCTGACCATTTTGTTGTAAGTAACATCACTTTTGCATAATGTTTTTGAAAAATCACACCAATATGGCAATAATAATATCTGTTTAGAAGTGGTTCAAAGGCCCTATTTCAGAATTAAATTGAATATCGATGAGGCCAAAGTGGACTAATGCAAGATTTAACAGACTAATCCTGATAGTCACGATGCAGAGATTAACGTGGAATAAAAACCCCTCACCACCACAAGGCAAAAACATTGACCCACGTGTTGGAGAAACAGGTCTCTAATCTCCAGACCGACCTCATTCTTCCTGTATTTGAGAAAGTGTAAAATCTGCATCACATGATCTGGTGTATGCAGATCTTCATTGGGATTTTACAGCATATTTTATTTGATAATTCTGCGAACGTGCCCCCAAATGCCTAACTTTGAACAGAAACAAGAGTACTTGCAATGAAGATCGTACAAAAGTTTTACGGTACTTACTCGTGCATCGAGTGTGAATTCTGAATCTGCTGGAAAACAGGGGTTGATGCTCGTTCGTCCATGGTCACCATCTTTTCGAGCATCTCCTGGACTATGCATCTACAGGTTGAACTTTTATGGTGAATTTTGCCGATTGTCACTTGTCATGGAAATAGCTATTTCTGAAGGGACCGAGCAGAACAATGCTTTTTTTTTCCTGAGAAAGTCCTGGAGTAAGTTACGCTGAAACTACCATAGCTTCTGTGCAGGGCGGTGGCGAGGAGCAATTTGAGTTGTCTGGTGGTTGGAGCAATTCCGGCCGGCATCATCAGCTCCACAAATCACGTCTCAGGACATAGTGTAGCATCCCAGTTGTCTAACACCTGTAATGCTACATGTTATAATAATAAAAAGGCCACTTCCAACATATAATTGTTGCATCATCATCATATCATGCTCATGTCATCATGTCACCTTGCATTTGAGCATCATATAAAACCCTTTCTTGTTTGGTTCTTATCTCATGTGCATGATTAATTGTATTTGCCTCTTGATATTGTATTTGGCTCTTGATATATTGTTAAATGCCCAAGTTGAGTTGAGGGCATCTCTCTTACTGACTCCACCACCTTTTCTTTCACCACCTTATAATTCCACCATCCAACTAATCTGAGCTTGGCATTTTGTTGGTTTATCTCTAGCTCATGCTGTTGGTTGGATTCCACCCATAATCTTTGCTTGGCCTTGCCCACCTTTTGGGAATGCATATGGATAATGCCATATTAATCTTATTGTTCTCACAAGGATAATGGTATTAATTATCTTGCATGGGCCATGCAAGTGCCACCTTTTCTAGTATTTGGTTTTGCTTGCATTCTAAGTGGATCATCTTTTCCTTTGCTTAATCTTGTTTTGGGCTTGTAGTTTCTTCATCAAACATCCCCTCTCTTCTCCCCTTTTAGCTAAAACCCCTATCCCCATGCTCCAGGCACACACAGGTGCTAATGTGGCATGCACCAACCAAACCACCCCTTTCTTGGATCTTGCTTGGTCATTGTTTGGATCATGCATGGACTAAAGAAGAACCCCATCATCTCATGCTCATCTCTCTCTCCCTCTCCCTCTTTTCTTGCTTGATCTTGTTGAGGCTTGTTTGAAGCATGCTTGATCAACCTAATCTCCACCTCCCTCTTTCTTGCCTCTCTTAGCAAAAACCCTAAATCCTACCCTTGCCATCTATCCTTTCTAGCTAAACCTAAAACCCTAATCTCCATCTCCCCTAAACTAAACCCTAACTACACCTACCCTAAACAAAACCCTAGCTAACCCCCCCTCTTCCCTACTTCCTAGTTTGGCCACACCAAACCCTGCCCTAGCTGCCCCTATCTCCCTCTCCCTGCATGAGGACCCCACCTCCCTACCACCTACCACCCTTCTCCATCACCCTAGCCCTAGCCCGAGCCTCTCCTCTCCCTCTTTTCTCCCTCCCTAGCCTGCCACACGACCCTGTGGCCACCGCACGCCACCCTCGCCTACCCCAGGAAGACACCCACACTGTGACCCCTGGACCCCATGGCGAGCACGTGAAGGGAAGGCGACACCGACGCCACCACAGCCGTCTACCCTCCCCACGCCACCTCCCGCCCGGCGCTCTTATCCTTCTTCCCTCCGCCTCCCCAGATCCCATCCCAGGCTGCCCCTCCTCTCCCCCCTCCTCCACCGCGGTGCCCACGCCGGCGATCGGCCTCTCGCTAGCGTGCTCGATCCAGAGGCAAGCGCCGAGCCGAGGTTGTCTAGGCGGCTCGGAGGTCCCTGCCGCACACACGGAGCAAGGAGGAGAAGGACCACTGTGAGAATCGCCCGCTCCGTCCACAAACCCTAGCACCTGGGCTTCGCCTCCCGTCGTTCTGCGCCCGACCAGATCCGAGCCCACCGCCGAGCCGCGGTGAGCACAGGAACCCCGACCCTCCGTCCTCGGCCAGCCCTCAGACCCGCCGGACCCGGCGAGCGCTTTGGCGTCGGCGTGCGACGCCGTCTTCTACGCCGCCGCGTGGCCTCTACCTAGCCGCTTATCCTCCTAGCATCTCCTGCCAAGCGGCCAGACTGGTTCGGCCCATCAAGGCGTCATGATCAGCGGATCGAGCTCCGCGCCACTTTTTCTCCGCGCATGATTGGTTCAGTTCAGTGAGAAGATCAACAAGACGGCCTTTTTGCGTAAACCCCTCGCTAGATTTTACGCTTAACCCGCAGACGCGTTTGGCCCAATCCGTATTTGCCGAATTTTATAAAAAGGGTCCTATGCTTTTCAAAACTCAACCATGGTCCTACCTCCTAGCCGGCATGTGGGTCCAGATGCGCTGTCCCACCTCAAAGTGACCAGGGCTAAAATGGGTTGGGTGTAAAAAGTTGTCTGGGTCTGTTTATTTATTCAAATCTTTTCTGAGTATTTAAAATTCAAATAAAATTTCAAATTCAAACTTTTCATATATTAGTCCAAATAATATAAATGATATATGTTTGGATATCAGAAAAATGAGAGGATTCCAAATATGCCATCCATATTGTCTTTTGCACAATTAAAATTCCAAGTTTATTTAAATTACACCAATTGCCACTAGAATTTAATAATTTAATAACTTTTGTTTTATAATTCCAAATTAAGCAAATGATATGTCTAAAATGATCAGCTCGACGAGACCTTTCTGTTTATGATAGCCATGACTAGAATTGAAGCATGCATCATGTAAATATATAATATACAGCAACTAATTTGACAATAAAATGTGACTAAAACCCAATTAAAATGTTATTTCTTGTCCTCCACACCTCACCCATGCCATGCTACTTATTGCCATGCAACTTGTGCATCATTCATCATGGCATGATTGTTTGCTTGGAGCATCTTATTCTTATGCTTGTGCTCTATATTCATGTTGGCCTTGTTTGTTTGGTTTTTCTCGGATAGACCTTGGCGGGGTTGTATCAAGAGAACCAGGAGCACTACCTGATCCGTCCCTCGCTTCAACTGAGTTAACAGCAAGCACTTCCACATGCTTGCATACATACAGTACCTATTGCCTCTATCTTATTCTTGCATCATTGAGTCATGATTGCATTAAATTGAATCCCAAGTATGCATAGCATTTACTTTTAAACCCCACCAAGCTTGTTCCTCCATCCCATGAGCCACTACTATAGGAGTTGATTGAGCCATGCAGTCGAGAACAACATGTGTAGGGTATGTGAGAGTCTGTTGTATAATGAGGTACCTAAACAACTTAATCGGTAGTAGTGGGATAACTAAAGAAAGTGGCACCGTGAGCAACATCTGCTATTTGGTTTTTCCGCCACTTGTGTCCGTAAGACCCCGAGTACTTGATTCCTGTTCCTTGATTTATCGCGCTATCCACATCCGGAGGTATATGGGACCCCCGGCGAGCTTGATTCCGTCTTATTTCTTGGGGCCACAAACTAGTTTGAGGTTTTATTTACTATCCTGTACTTATGCCATGCTATTTTCTGTATTTAAATTATGCGAGGTGCACACTGTACTGTTTAGGTAAGCGGAGTGATTACGCGGTATCGACACCCAGTTTCGGGTTCCTAGTCGCCATGACCATTGTCGCAAACCTTGAGTCCGTCTCGGAGCTTGCTTACTTCGCTGGTAGACTCAAGGGTGGCCCTCAAATATTTCGAATCTGTGATTGTTCACCGTGAAAGCCTCGTTGGGTTTTGATTTGGTTTTCCGAGGTTGATCGCGTGTGTTGCTATTGGTGCACCCGGCGGGTAAAACTTTCTCGAAAGCCGTGTCGCGGATATGGACGACTTGGAGCAGTTTCTTGATCATAGACAAGCATAACTAAAGTACCGCTTTAATCTGACTAAGTAACTTGACTAGTAAATAGTGCAACACTCACGGAATGTTTAATAAAATTGCCAACGGATGGGGGGGTTGTTCGTCTGCTTCCTTGTTGGTAAGCAGGGAGGAGGATGGATCGGATGAGATTACCATTATAACTGTTGTACTTAATTCACGGACATCCGCTATCATTGGTTAGGCGGATGGTTAGCGTTATCGTAGAACTGCTAGGGTTTATCTTTCGCTGCAATTCGTCACCCTGTGTTGTGTCCCCTTTAGAGGCATTAAGACTTGCTGAGTACCCTTAGGGTCTCACACGATAAATTCTTGATTCAGATGGATGGTACCTTCACAGACGGATCTTTGGGTGGAAGAAGCCAAGATGTGGGCAACGATCGCTCGTGTAGAGATTCCGGAACGGGATCCGTGAGACTCAGAGTTGATGTGCTTATTTCTATGGCATCTTATGCCGATTTGCTTCTTATCCGTACTCGGATTCTGCTTGCCGCCCGCATGATACTACGATGTGTGTTGTATGAGGAAGTATCCTAAAATATAGTTTTATCTAGGTCATTTGAATCTTGCCGTATGGCGTTGCTATATTTCCTTTCTTTCTAGATGGTGTGGCTCGATGTACTCTTGTATGGTGGCTTGCATACATACCCACTTGTGCGTAGTTGATCCTTCGCCGCCGACCACGCCTCCAGACAGTCCCGCTGAGAGGTAGTGGTTGGGACGTCTGAAAGGACTACCAGTGAGTGGCTTTGGGGCCCCACTGCACTATTTCAACCACTACCACTCATCCAGCTTGTATCTAGGAGCGTAGTTCACCGAGGTAGTTACAATTGGTATCGAGCCATCCCGACCTTCGTGGTTTCAAGCAAACGGTCGTTGTCGATCTAGCAAATATTTTGGTAGTTATGTATATTAGGAAAAACAAAACGCGAGTAGGACTGCTTCCATTTTTCTTCTTACCCTCCCACCCACCTTTTTTTTTCCGTAAGGAAGTGCAACGCTTTCAATTCTCTTCTCAAAGTTCAAACTAGGATTCACGTGTTCGGGTTTCCGAGTACCATAGGTTGTGTGTGTGTGTGTGTGTAATCCTTGCCTATCTGTTGCATCCAAGTTGTTATCTTATCCGCCTTTGGTTATCAACTTGGTACATTCCATACCGACAGTGCTTTTGCAAACCGACGCAATCTATCTTCCTCGTTGTATCCGACGCTATCTTGTTTGGGGTGTTCGCTTCCGTAGTTACCAATCTTTAGGTTTCACGTGAGAAGAAGGGGTTAGGATATGTGTTCCACTTGTTCATGTGCGGAGTAATGATTTGAGTGCGGGATGGAGTCGCGACCATACCACTACTTGTATCATTCGCTTTTGTATATTGAATCGGAGAGTCACTAATCTTGATTCGCTAAGTAATTTTATGATCTATTGGTATTTTAATGTCAAATTTGTGGAAAATTTTCTTTGATATATTTGTGTACCACACTCCTTTTCATCGTGTGCGATATGCTTAATATCTTTTAGGTGCTATGAACTTTGTTGATATTTTAATATCATCTCAAGAAATTGTATCCTTTAATCTTGGTTAATTCCATCTTGGTACTATTTTGGATTATTATCATTCTCCATTATAGTACCGACTTGAGTTTTATATCAATGACAGGATGGCTCCCCACGGGACTAAGGAGGACATACCTCGGGCTGGGCTCATTTGTCAAACATAGCTAATGCTTTGGCGGCAATGCAAGAGAACCAGCAGCTTTGAGGAGAGCGTCGGAAGGAATGAGTTTGCTCCACTTCCTCCACCTCCCAAGCGTGACATCATCAAGAGCTTCCTCAAGTTCAACCTCGCCGCTTTGATGTGTCCGACCGACCTCTTGACGCGGATGATTGGTGCCATGAGATCTCAAGGTTGCTCGAGACTGCCGATGTTCGAGCAGTGGGTCAAGTGTGCTACTCACCTTCTCAAGGAGATGCAGCTCTTTGGTGGAAAACTACTTGAAGGCAAGGCACTGGGTTCCACCTACTTGGGAGAGGTTCACCGAGCGCTCAAAGAACAGTTTCTCTCGAGATTGTGATGGAAAGGATGAAGGAGGCTTTCCTCAACCTGGGCAGGAAATGATAACGCCAACACCTATATCGTGAACTTCATGAATCTATCCCGCTATGGTGGTGATGAGGTATCGATGACAAGAAGAAGCGTAAAAGGTTCTGCAAGGGCTCAATGCGTCGATCAAGTATGCAATCACACATGCAAGACCGCAACCTTCCAGAATTACATCACACAAGACTGCAAGAGGCAAGCAGGCAAATGTTCGAGGAGTCCAAGAAACATAACAGAACGCATCAAGCTCTAGCTATTCTGGCAGCTCCTTCTAAGCAGCGTGTCGGGTTCCTAACACCCCACCGCCGCCTCCGGCCCACCAAGACCTGCGAGTTACGCCAAGGCCAAACTTCACCATCGCGGCTCCTGGGGCTACAATAACCATTACCTCGAGCGCTGGCGGAGTCCCCGGCTACTCGCCCACGCCCGCCTAGTGCCCGCTTCACGTGTGGAGATCTGGACATCTCATGGAACTGCCCAATGAAGAACAAAGCTCTCCCTCCACCCCGCCAAGATCCGCAATAAGCTCTCCTTGTTCGTGCACCGCCTCGGGCTCTCAACATCAACACTAAGCCCGGTCTGCGGTTGTTCGCGCCTAACGTCAACGCCTCTCAAGCCGAGCTCACACCGAGTTGTAATGGGTATGCTATCCGTTAACTCACTCGTCCACGAGTTCTCTTTGATTCTGGTGCATCGCATTCTTTTGTTTCTACAAAGTTTGCAAGTGAGAATGGGTTAGCATCGGATCCTCTTCAAAAGAAGTTAATGGTTCTTTCTCCTGGAGCAACAATGGCAGCTTCTAAAATCAGTCATGGCAATAAAGTTGAGATTGGTGGCTCTTCATTTTTGGCTTCTTTGATTGTGCTGGGCAACTCTGACATTGATGTCATCTTGGGCATGGATTTGTTGACAGCAAATGCAGCTGTGATTGATTGTGCTGAACGCTCAGTGTCTCTGAAGATTCCTGAAGGCCATATAGTCTTTTCTCCAAGTCTGACTCCTGCTGTCCAGCTCTATTCCTTGGCGACTCTGAATGATGATGCTATGGAAGCTATTCAGAGGGTACCAGTGGTCTGTGAGTTCCCAGATGTCTTTCCTGAAGAGTTGTCGGTATGCCTCCGGATCGCGGTTGAATTCGTGATTGAGCTTGAACTCGAACGGCTCCTATCTCCAAGAGGCCATACAAAATGGGTCCTTCCGAGTTGGTCAACTCAAACGACAACTTGATGAACAAGAGAAGTTGGGTTTCATTCAACATAGCACTTCTTCTTGGGGTAGCCCAACAATGTTTGTGAAGAAGCGTGACCGAGCGATAGGCTATGTGTAGACTACCGGGCTCTCAATGCTAAAACCATCAAGAACAAATATCCTCTCCCACGGATAAATGATCTTTTTGACCAGCTAGCAGGAGCTGTGGTGTTCTCTAAGGTGGACTTGAGAAGTGGTTATCACCAAATCAAAATTCGCAAAGAAGATGTGCCCAAAACAGCTTTCACCACCCGCTATGGCCTGTATGAGTACACGGTCATGTCTTTCGGCCTCACCAACGCACCTGCTACCTTCTCGAGGCTGATGAACTCCGTTTTCATGGAGTACCTTGACAAGTTTGTCGTGGTATATCTGGATGACATTCTGGTTTATTCCAAGTCCAAGGAGGAGCATGAAGAACACCTGCGGTGTGTCCTGAACAAGCTTCGTGAGAACCGCTTGTATGCAAAGTTCTCTAAGTGTGAGTTTTGGCTGCCTGAAGTAACATACTTGGGTCATGTTATCTCTGCCAAGGGCATTGCATTCAATCCGGAAACCGTGAAGACAATAGTTGAATGGCTTCCTCCTGCTAATGTCAAGGAAGTGCGGAGTTTTCTCGGCTTGGCTAGCTATTGCCGCCAGTGTAACTTCAAGATAGCAAAGCCTCTACCGACCTCCTCAAGAAAGGCAAGAAGTACTGTGGACTCGCAGCCTTCCGACCTCCTCAAGAAAGGCAAGAAGTACTGTGACCTGCATGTCAAGAAAGTTTTGAGACACTCAAAGAGAAGCTCACTTCCACACCAGCCTTGGTTCCTCCGGATACATCTAAGCCTTTCCAGATATTCCAGGACGCTTTGCAAGGATTGGGGCGGTCCTTATGCAAGAGAGATGTGGTTGCTTATGCTTCGCCGCTTGAAGACGATGAGATCAACTATCCCACATGACCTCGAGCTAGCAGCTTGTCTTTTCTTTGAAGCTATGGAGGCACTACTTGCTTGGTAACCGCTAGAGATCTTCTCGGACCACAAGAGTTTGAAGTATATCTTCACTCAACGGATCTCAACCTTGGCAGAGGAGATGGATCAAGCAATCAATGACTTTGATGTGACCATCAACTACACTCTGTGCAAAGCAAACGCTGCGTCATGGCAGATCTTAGCCAAAGCTTATGTCAACAACCTCATGGTGGAAGAGCAACAGCCTCTCTTATGCGAGGAATTCCGCCACCAACCTCGAAATTGTGGAACAAGGGCATCTCCGAACCTTCGCTACTCCTCTCTTGGAAGAACAGATTCGCCTCGTCACCAGTGATCCGACACCAAAAGCTCATCGCTAAGCTTGACCTTCCGAAGTACGAGTCCTTCCATGTTGATGATCAAGGAACGCTCTTCTTTGAACACCGGATGTTTGTTCCAAACTACCCGGGTCTGAGGGACCAAGTTCTCAAGGAGGCACATGATTCGGTTCTTTCTATCCATCCCGGCAAAGACAAAGATGTACATGGACTTGAAAACACAATACCGGTGGCCTGGGTTGAAACGGTATTGCGCCAAGTATGTCTCAGAATGTGATGTCTCGGAGGGTGAAGGCTGCCCATCGAAACCTTTTGGTCTTCTACAGCCATTGAAACCTCCTAATGGAAATGGGAGAAAGTTGAGATGGACTTCATCACCGGCTTTCCAAGGTCGCAGAAGCAACAATGCAATTTTGTTGTCATCGATGTGCTTTCTAAAGTGGCTCATTTCTTCCCACCAAAGAAACAATTTCGAATTCAGTTGGTGAGCTCTATATCAACAGGATTGTCTCTTTGTATGGGGTTCCACTTGAAATCAGCCTGCACTGGAGCATCTTCACCTCAAAGTTCGGAGAGTTTCCAAAAAGCTTTGGGAACAAAGTTGAACTTCAAAGATCGCTACCACCCTCGCCTCAAGGACAAGTGGAAAGAATCAATCAGATTCGGAGGATATGCTTCGCTTGCTCAGATCATCTCTTTGGCATGAAGTGGGAGGAATGCCTTCCATATGCTGAATTCTCCTACAACAACAAATTTCCGTAAGAGTCTCAAGATGGCACCATTCGAGGCTCTCTATGGACGCAAGTGCGTAACTCCCATTGGTTGGTCAGTGCAGGAGAAAGAATCGTTTGGCCTCGACATTGTAACCCAAGCAGGAGAAAGTGCATATCATTCTCGAGAACTCAAGATTGCTCAAAGTCGTCAAGAGCAACTATGACAGAAGCACATGACATGGTATATGCCCCTGGTGATCTCGCCTACCTTCGTGTCACTCCCATGAGAGGAACACACCGCTTTGTATCAAAGGAAAGTTGGCTCCTAGATACATCGGTCCTTTCAAGATACGTGGTAGAAGAGGAGAAGTTGCTTATGCAATCGAGCTCCGGAAAAACTCAAAGTCCATGATGTTTTCCACATCTCTCACTCAAGAAGTGCTTCAAAGACCCGCAAGACCGTGGATCATGAGCTAATCGACTTCCAAGAAGATCTGTCTTATCAAGAACACCCCACCAAAATCCTTGAGATCAAGAACGAAGGACTCGCAACAAGTCCATCAAGTTTTGCAAGGTGCAGTGGTCACACCATTCGCTGATGAAGCCACATGGGAGCGTGAAGATGAACTCCGTACAACCTTCCTTCTCTCTTTGTATCTTCTTTCTTCCTAGAATCTCGGCAGATTCCTGCTTAGTGGGAGAGTTGTAGCATCCCGCTTGTCTAACACCTGTAATGCTACATGTTATAATAATAAAAGGCCACTTCCAACATATAATTGTTGCATCATCATCATATCATGCTCATGTCATCATGTCACCTTGCATTTGAGCATCATATAAAACCCTTTCTTGTTTGGTTCTTATCTCATGTGCATGATTAATTGTATTTGCCTCTTGATATTGTATTTGGCTCTTGATATATTGTTAAATGCCCAAGTTGAGTTGAGGGCATCTCTCATCGACTCCACCACCTTTTCTTTCACCACCTTATAATTCCACCATCCAACTAATCGAGCTTGGCATTTTGTTGGTTTATCTCTAGCTCATGCTGGTTGGTTGATTCCACCCATAATCTTTGCTTGGCCTTGCCCACCTTTTGGGAATGCATATGGATAATGCCATATTAATCTTATTGTTCTCACAAGGATAAATGTGGCATTAATTATCTTGCATGGGCCATGCAAGTGCCACCTTTTCTAGTATTTGGTTTTGCTTGCATTCTAAGTGGATCATCTTTTCCTTTGCTTAATCTTGTTTTGGGCTTGTAGTTTCTTCATCAAAACATCCCCTCTTCTCCCTTTTAGCTAAAACCCCTATCCCCATGCTCCGTGCACACAAAAGTTAATGTGGCATGCACCAACCAAACCACCTTTCTTGGATCTTGCTTGGTCATTGTTTGGATCATGCATGGACTAAAGAAGAACCCCATCATCTCATGCTCATATCTCTCCCTCTCCTCTTTTCTTGCTTGATCTTGTTGAGGCTTGTTTGAAGCATGCTTGATCAACCTAATTCCACCTCCTCTTTCTTGCCTCTCTAGCAAAACCCCAAATCCTACCCTTGCCATCTATCCTTTCTAGCTAAACCTAAAACCCTAATCTCCATCTCCCTAAACTAAACCCTAACTACACCTACCCTAAACAAAACCCTAGCTAACCCCTCTTCCCTACTTCCTAGTTTGGCCACACCAAACCCGCCCTAGCCCCTATCTCCCTCGGCCTCTCTCCCATGAGGACCCCACCTACCACCTACCACCCTTCTCCATCACCTAGCCCTAGCCCGAGCCCTCTCCTCTCCTCTTTTCTCCCTAGCCTCACCGCCACGCACCCTGTGGCCACCTTCCCGCCACCCCGCCTACCCCACCGGAAGACACCCACACCGCGACACTGGACCCCATGGCGAGCACGTGAAGGAAGGGCGACACCGACGCCACCTCGGTCGCTCACCCTCCCCCACGCCACCTCCCGCTCGGCGTTCTTATCCTCTTCCTTCCCTCTCCGGCCTCCCCTGCATCCCATCCTGAGGCCTGCCGCCTCCTCCCGCCTCCTCCACCGCAGCGCCCGACGCCGGGATCGGCCTCTCGCTAGCATGCTCGATCCAGAGGCAAGCCGAGCCGAGGTTGTCTAGGCGGCTCAGAGGTCCCCGCGCCGCCACGGACACGAGCAAGGAGGAGAAGGACCAGCCGCTGTAACCGACGCCGCGCCTGGCCACAAACCCTAGCACGCTGGCTTCGGGCTGCTCTGGCCGCGCGCCGACCAGATCCGAGCCCACCGCCGAGCCCATGGTGAGCACACGAACCCCCTCGACCTCCGGCTCGGGCCAGAGTCTCTCAGACTACGGACCTGGCCGAGCGCTCAGGTAAGCTCAGCAAGACGCTGCCTTCAAGCCGCGATCGCGCCTACCACCTAGCCGCTTAGCCCTCCTAGCATCTCCTAAGCCACCAGACTGGTTCCATCATACAAGGTCACGGTCATGGATCGAGCCCGCCACTTTTTCCTCCGTCACATGGTTGGTTTAGTTCGTCAGCAGAAGATCAACAAGACGGGCGGCCTTTTTTATGCCAGAACCCTGCTAGATTTTACGCTTAACCCGCAGTACGTTTTGGCCCACCTGTCTGTGTCGCTGGAATTTTATAAAAAGAGTCCTATGCTTTTCAAAACTCAACCCGCGGTCCTACCCCCTCCTAGCCGCTGGCATGTGGGTCCAGATGCGCCTGTCCCCACCTGTCAGTGACCAGGGCTAAAATGGGTTGGGTGTAAAAATTGTCTGGGTCTGTTTATTTATTCAAATCTTTTCTGAGTATTTAAAATTCAAATAAAATTTCAAATTCAAACAACTTTTCATATATTAGTCCAAATAATATAAATGATATATGTTTGATATCGAAAAATGAGAGGATTCCAAATATGCCATCCATATTGTCTTTTGCACAATTAAAATTCCAAGTTTATTTAAATTACACCAATTGACACTAGAATTTAATAATTTAATAACTTTTGTTTTATAATTCCAAATTAAGCAAATGATATGTCTAAAATGATCACTGACGAGACCTTTCTGCTTATGATAGCCATGACTAGAATTGAAGCATGCATCATGTAAATATATAATATACAGTAACTAATTTGACAATAAAATGTGACTAAAACCCAATTAAAATGTTATTTCTTGTCCTCCACACCTCACCCATGCCATGCTACTTATTGCCATGCAACTTGTGCATCATTCATCATGGCATGATTGTTTGCTTTACGATCTTATTCTTATGCTTGTGCTCTATATTCATGTTGGCCTTGTTTGTTTGGTTTTCTTGGATAGACACCGGTGGGTCAGATCAAGAGAACCAGAGCACTACCTGATCCGTCCTCGCTTCAATCGAGTTAACAGCAAGCACTTCCACATGCTTGCATACATACAAGACTATTGCCTCTATCTTATTCTTGCATCATTGAGTCGCGATTGCATTAAATTGAATCCCAAGTATGCATAGCCTTTACTTTTAAACCCACCAAGCTTGTTCCTCCATCCCATGAGCCACTACTATAGGAGTTGATTGAGCCATGCGAGTCGAGAACAAAGATGTGTAGGGTATGTGAGTCTGTTGTATAATGAGGTACCTAAACAACTTAACTGAGTAGTAGTGGGATAACTAAAGAAAGTGGCACCGTGAGCAACATCTCGCTATTTGGTTTTTCCTGCCACTTGTGTCCCGTGAAGACCCCGAGTACTTGATTCCTGCTCCTTGATTTATCGCGCTATCCACATCCGGAGGTATATGGGACCCCGGCGAGCTTGATTCCGCCTTATTTCTTGGGGCCACAAACTAGTTTGAGGTTTTATTTACTATCCTGCACTTATGCCATGCTATTTTCTCAGATTTAAATTGTGCGAGGTGCACCTGCATCGCTTAGGTAAGCAGTGATTACGCTGTATCGACACCCCGAGTTTTCGGGTTCTACCGCCGTACCATTGTCGCAAACCTTGAGTCCGTCTCGAGCTTGCTTACTTATGGTAGACTCCAAGGTGGCCCCCAAATATTTCAACTCGTGATTGTTCACCGTGAAAGCCTCGCTGGGTTTTGATTTGGTTTTTCCGAGGTTGATCGAGCGGTGTTGCTATTGGTGCACCCTGCCGGGTAAAACTTTCTCAAAGCCGTGTCCGCGGATATGGACGACTTGGAGCACAGCTTGATCATAGACAAGCATAACTAAAGTACCGCTTTAATCGACTAAGTAACTTGACTAGTAAATAGTGCAACACTCACTAATGTTTAATAAAATTGCCAACGGATGGGGTTGTTCGTCCGCTTCCTTGTTGGTAAGGTGGAGGAGGATGGATCGGATGAGA
Organism: Avena longiglumis; assembly: GCA_030063025.1. Lineage (NCBI taxonomy): Eukaryota > Viridiplantae > Streptophyta > Magnoliopsida > Poales > Poaceae > Avena > Avena longiglumis. The sequence continues at coordinate 60,682,314 of CP125976.1, forward strand.
TTACCATTATAACTGTTGTATTCACTGACATCCGCCTATCATTGGTTAGGCGGATGGTTAGCGCTTATCCGTAGAATCGCTAGGGTTTATCTTTCGCAATTGCGCCACCCCAGGTTGTGTCCCTTTAGTGGCATTAAGACTTGCCGAAAACCCTTAGGGTCTCACACGATAAATTCTTGATTCAGATGGATGGTACCTTCACAGACGGACATCGGGTGAAAGAAGTCAAGATGTGGGCAACCATCGCTCGTGTAGAGATTCCTGAACGGGATCCGTGAGACCTGTAGTTGGGATGTGCTTATTTCTATGGCATCTTATGCCGATTTGCTTCTTATCCGCACTCGGATTCGCTTTTCCGCCCGCATGATACTGATGTGTGTTGTATGAGGAAGTATCCTAAAATATAGTTTTATCTAGGTCATTTGAATCTTGCCGTATGGCTGCTATATTTCCTTTCTTTCTAGATGGTGTGGCTCGATGTACTCTTGTATGGTGGCTTCATGACATACCCACTTGTGCACGAGTTGATCCATTCACGCCGACCACGCCCGCCTGTGTTCCGCTGAGAGGGTAGTGGTTGGGACGCCCGAAAGGACTACCAAAGGAGTGGCTTTTGGGGCCCCCTGCATTATTTCAACCACTACCACTCATCCAGGCTTGTATCTATGAGCGTAGTTCACCGAGGTAGTTACACATAGTCTCTCCAGCTTCTGTGTAGCCTCCTCGAGCAGCCTGGTATTGTCGCTCTGCAACTTCCGATCCCTACTCGTCCTTGTCAAGGGTCCTAGAACTCGTCGATGTCCATGGCAAGCCGCGACCGAAGCAACTCGAGGGATTGGTGTGAGTCGGTCTAGTTAAACAAGGTTTGCCTCGTGCGTGGATAATACGGTAGGGGATGGTTAGTTATAGCCGGACTCTACCGCGGGGTTTCCAGCCGGACTCAGCATACGACGGACCAAGAATAAGAACGGACGAAAACGAAAACCACCGCAAGCTAAATTATATAGTAGAGATAGGTTAGTAGGGATCATCTATTTAAATATTATACTTTCTCTGACCTATATTAATTGATTCAAATTTATTTAGATACGGATATATCTATCATCTTCATACCGGTTTATTGGGCTAACACAGAGTTTTAAAAAAAAGTTTGACCATAAAATTTATCAATAAAATATGAGTTATATATCACAAGAATTATACCATTGATTGATATTTAAAAGCTCTTTTCAACAATATAATTTTTTGTGCCATATGATTCATATTTTGTTGGTCAAATTTATAGTTTAACATTTTTTTAGACTCCATGTTAGCCCAATAAACCGGTGCTATCCCTACGGCAGGAAGGTGGTGCGGTAAAAGAACAATAATGTGTACCGAGCGAGTGCTTACTCTGTCTGTAAGAGAGCGTCACGGCTAACGGCTACTCCATTTTGCCACAGTTTGTAATCATGGACGCATCAACCCAGTGGTTCTTGACAGATGGCCTTGATGCGTGTCAATTCAGTGAATCATCAAACATCTAGACTACCAATCAGTAAGAGCTTTTTCAGCCAAATGGCCCTTTCCTGAATGTAAGGGGACTTGCCCCCCCCCTCCAAGCTATCATGGCATCGCCACCGGCACCATCCTTTCTCGCACGCCGCCCAAAATTATCGGACCATCCATGCCCTTCCTTTGGCCTTCGTCACTCCGACGCCGGCCAAAATGTCATTTTCAAAAGGACTTGCCATTTTCTAGGCAGAGCAGCGCTACTCATCATTAGTCAGTGCCGCCGGCATATAGACATCTACGATGACGCCAATAGGGGAGGCGTTTTCGAGAGGTGCTATAGTAATTCTCGCCTTGGGGTTATCACCGTCCATTTCAGATATGGTCTTCGGCCCCACTTGGGCTCATGACGAGCATCCCGCCTGCGGATTGACGTCTGTCCAGGAGATGGTGGTGACGACAGCTCAATGTTGGGAATGACGGCGACGACGGTCGTCCTATTGCATCGTGATGGCGGGATTTGAAAGGTTCGCAACATAGAAAATGAAAAATTTCCTACGATGAGAACAACTATGTACCAAGATCTATCTATTAGATACAAACAACGGGTGGATGTATATCCATAGAAAACATACCCTTGAAGACCGATAAATCTTAATGAGTCAAACTCGTGGTTGATGTAGACGATCTCTTGCTGATCTCAAGATCGAGATGAAGTCCTTAGTGAAGGGAATATGCCCTGAGAGGCAATAATAAATTGTTTATTATGTGTATTCCAAGTATATGATAGATGTTTATTTTGCATGCTATAATTGTATTAGTACGGAAACGTTAATACATGTGTGTTTAATAAACAAATGTAAAAGTTCCTAGTTGCCTCTCTCATAAACTAGCTCGTTGATTAACAAGATGATCAAGGTTTCCGATCATGGACATTGATGTTGTTAATAACGGATCACAACATTAGTGTAATGATGTGATGAACATTCATCCAAGTATAGCATTACGATCAAAGTCATTGAGTTTATATTGCTATAACAACTTAAAGTGATCCTAATCTAGACCATGAGATCATGTCAATCACTAACACCTAAGAGTTTCTTGATAACATCAAACGCCACACCGTAACAGGGTGATTATAAAGATGGGTTCGTAATAAAGTGTTATGTAGAGGCTCATGGATCGAGAGTGGAATTTGTTCATCCCGATGACTCGATAGATATACTGGGCCCTCCTGATATCACATTGATTAGCTTGCAAGCAAGTGATTTGATCACTAGAATGTTATATCAATGAACGAGAAAAGAGTGCATGCTCAGAACGAGATCAAACTAGGTATGGAGATACCGATGATCGAATCTCGGACATGTAATATATCGTGAAACAAAGGGATTAAGATACTAGCGTAAAAGGTTCCGACGATCACAAGAAAGTCATCGTTGAATGTGTCGGAGTCAGTATGGGTCTCCAGATCCCGCTTCTGATTATTGATCTGAGAGGGGTCTCGATCATGTCCGCATTATTCACGAACCGTAGGGTGACACACTTAAGAGACACCGACATCCAATTGGAGCAAAAGTTTCATGCCGAAAGAATAAACAAGCGCAGGAATTTATTTCACTAGATACAAACAGTTTTCGTGAAATTATAAAGTGGTTATGCATGTGAAATAGAATTCTAGCAAGGGGTTATTTGTGAATGTTTGTCATTAAAGTAATTGACAAAATTCTGAATAAAATAAAAGAGTTTTATTTAATGAGAGTTTGCATTAAATTTGGTGGAAATTTAATGGGATCTTTGAGGGATTTTGAGTGGAGGAATTTGAGGAGTTTTGTGAGTGGAGTGTCCACCCACATGAAGAGGGGAGGGCAAGGGGCCCCATGCGCCGCGCTGCCACCCCTTGGGGTTCCCTCCTCCTATAAAAGGAGCCCTCCTCTCACTTCTCACTCACACCTCCTCGTGAAGGATCTCTCCCTCTAGAATTTATCCCCATGGTCTCTGACTAGCGAGATACATGTTCCCGTGGCTATTCGCAAGAAAGAGTTGTGCTTCCGCATCGCTGGAGCGAGGAGGCGGAGGTTGCTCGGTGCCTCGAACGTGTGCGAGCACGGATGCGCCGATTTGCGGCGCTAGGACTTCCTCTCGATCTTGAGATCGGCAAGAGATCGCTTACATCAACCACGAGTGGGACTCGCTAAACTTTGTCGGCCTTCAAGGGTATGTTCTCTACGGATATACATCCGCCTCGCTGTTTGTATCTAGTATAAATAGATCTTGGTATATAGTTCACATCGTAGGAAATTTTTGTTTTCTATGCTGCGAACCCTTCAGTGGTATCAGAGCCGGATCTATGCGTAGATACTTTACACGGGTAGTACACATATGAATATGTGGGCGATGATGATCATGTTGTTGCTCCTTTCTTGTGATTTTGGATATTGGTGGCATAGTGGGATGAAGCGGCCCGGACAAACTTTACATGTCCTCGCACATGAGACCTGTTCCACGCTTGACATGCAACTAGTTTGCATAAGTGGCTAGCGGTGTCCGCCTCCTACTATAGTCAATATCTATTTTGCAAGTTTAGTTGTCAACAATTTGATTATCCTCGCTAGGTTCATGTTCGAGGTAAGAACGGTTCTATCTCGAAGCCCTCACCACGTAAAACTTGCAATGGATAAATTAGAGGCGCCTAGTTTAGATTGTTGTCGGGCTAGTGTTATGATATGGTAGTGTTGTAAGTAGAAGTATGAGATGATACTCTCATAACACACATAGCGGTAAAATCCATAGATTGTGGATTTACACATATAGGTATGATAGTGATCATACCACGATGCACATGATAGAGATCATCTCAAGGGAACCATATAATTTCACTAATAAACATATGATGTTTGATTGCATCTTATATTGCTTGTTTAGCGCTTTGTTACATAATAAGATGATCCTCATTTAAATATCAAGATAAGAATGTGTTCTTCCTTTAGTATGCACCGATTATGTTTTGCCGCCCAAGACATCACGTGATGATCGGGTGTACTTGGATCCTCGACCATACTGGTGTAAAACAGTTACACGCAAAATACTAAGGTTCTAACTTACAGCCTAGCATGTACATACATGGCCTCGAACACGTAATCGAAAAGGTTAAGCATGAGTCATATAGTTGATATGATGCCCATTTGATGCTCGCCTTTGAAGCTATACCGACCACGGATGATCGGACTTGGTGTAGTGGATTTGGTTCATGTAATCACCAAAAGGACACGAGGGATGTCGCTGAGTGGGAGTTCATTCGTAATATAGATTAGTTGAACTCAATCTATCATACACTTAGTCTAAACTTTACAAATTCTGCTGTAGATGGCACCACCGCTTTTAATTTCAATGCGCTCATGGAGAAAGAGAAACTAGCAACGAACGGTAGCAACTTTACCGAATGGGCCATGAATTTGAGGATTCTCCTCTCTCACGCACAAAAGCAATATGTGCTAGAAGCGCCGTTAGGCCCCCACCTTTGACGATGCCCCGACGAGGAGAAGAATGTCTATCCGACTCGTCAGAGGACCACAACTTAGTTCATTGCGCATATTGTATGGGCTAGAGCCGAACTTCAAAGTGTTTCAAAACGGCAATGCTTTTGATACAATGGGTGAGTTGAAATGATTTTCTACACACATGTCACAGAGAGCTACAATGCTTCGTAAAAGTTCTTTAGTCAGATGATGGAAGAGAACAGTCTGTAAGTGAGCATGTACTCAAGATGTCAAGTTACGCCGATAAGCTTGTGTCCTTGGGAATAACGATTCCCATTGACTTAGGCATCCATCGTGTTCGCAGCCTCTACCACCTAGCTATAAGAGCTTCGTGATGAACTATAATATGCAAGGCATGAAGAAGTCTCTCCCGAGCTTCACAATGCTTAAAACCGCGTATGGAGATCAAAAGGAACATCAAGTGTTGATGATCAATAGGAACACCGGTTTCAAGAAAGACAAGAAGGAAAACGGAAGGAAGGCGGCAAGCCTGCTGCCGCTACCGAAAAGAAACCCCGAGTTGGACCTAAGTCCGATACGAAAGTTACTATTGTAAGGGATCACATCGAAGAATCGCCCCAAGTATCCGCGCATAAGAAGGCTTAAGGCAAACAAAGGTATATATGATATACATGTTATTGATGTGTACTTGACTAGTGCTCGCAGAGCACCGGTATTTGATACCTGCTTAGTTGCTAATATTTGTAACTCAATCGTGGGTCATGAATAAAGCACCGCTAGCAAGGGGTGAGGTCAAGATGCGTTTCAATGGATCAAGTGTTGATGTGATCGCCATTTAACGCTACCTCCACTTACCGCCGGGATTAGTTATAAACTTAAATAATGTTATTTGGTGCTCGTGACCGAGCATGAACATTGTATCCGGATCATGTTTGATGCAAAGTGGTTTTTCATTCAAATCGAGAACAATGGTTGTTCCATTTATATGAATGAAATCTTTATGGTCATGCACCAATGTTGAATGGTTTATTTCTGGATCTCGGCGATAATGTTACACATATTCATAATGTTGATGCTAAAAGGATTAAACTTGATGATGATATATCCGATATATGTGGTAATCGCCGCTCAGGTCATATTGGCATTAAACGATGAAGAAGCTCCATTCGGATGGACTTTTGGAATCACTTGATTATGAATCATTTGATACATGTGAGCCATGCCTTATGGGCAAGATGACTAGAACGCCGCTTTCCTGCTCAATGGAACGGCGATGATTTATTGGAAATCATACATTCCGATGTATGTGGTCCAATGAGTGTGTCGCCGAGGTGGATATCGTTATTTTGTTACTTACGGATGATTTGAGTAGATACGGTATATCTACTTGATGAAACACAAGTCTGAAACCTTTGAAAAGTTCAAGGAATTTCGTAATGAAGTTGAAAATCATCGTAATAGAAAGATCAAATTTCTACGGCCCGACCGTGGAGGTGAGTATCTGTTACGAGTTTAGCACTCACATGAAAGAGTGTGGAATTGTTTCACAACTCACACCGCCGAACACCACAAATAAAATGGTGTGCCTGAACGTCAGAATCGCATTTTATTAGATATGGTTCGATCTATGATGTCTCCGACGGACTTGCCGCTGTCATTTTGGGGTTATGCACTAGAAACCTGCATTCACTTTAAATCGGCACCATCTAAACTGCTGAAACGACATCAGATGAATTGTGGTTTGGAAACAAACCTAAGTCATTTTCTAAAGTTTGGGGTTATGGCGTTTATGTGAAGAAACTTCAACCGATAAACTCGAACCCAAAGCGGAAAAATGCGCCTTCATAGGATACCCTAAAGAAACTATTGGGTATTCCTTCTATCACAGATCCGAGGGCAAGGTTTTTGTGTTAAGAATGGATCCTTTCTAGAGAAAGAGTTTCTCGAAAGGTGTGAGTAGCTCAAGGTAGAACTCAAGAGGTTGGAACCTTCTCTTCAAAGTATGGCGAGTAGCAATACGAAGTCGCTCCGGAGTTGGCTCCACCGCTGAAGAGGGAACTAATGATAATGATCATGAAACTCCGAAGAGAGTACTACCAACCTCGCAGTCAAACAGACGCTGCAGCCCCGTCAGACGGAAATCGCCATAAATTTCATGGTTGATGAATATAATGACCTCGCGACGATGAAGAAGAAGCGATGAGCCCGGATTCCAACAAATGGTTAGAAGCCATGAACCGAGATGGAATCCATGTATGAAAATCAAGTTTGGAACTTGGTGGAATTACCTCACCACCGAAAGGCCGAGAGAACAAATGGATTTTCAAAAGGAAAATCGATGTCGATGGTAATGTGACCATCTATAAAGCTCGACTTGTCGCAAAGGGGTTTCACAAATTCAAGGAGTTGACTACGATGAGACTTTCTCTCCCGTAGCGATGCTAAAGTCGCTAGGATTATGTTAGCAATTGTCGATATTTCGATTATGAAATATGGCGATGGATGTCAAAACCGTGTTTCAATGGTAATATTGAAGAAGAGTTGTATATGATACAACCAAAGGGTTTTGTCGATCCTAAGGATGCTAACAAGGTGTGCAAGCTTCAACGATCCATCTATGGATTGAAGCAAGCATCACGGTTGGAATCTCCGCTTGATGAGGTGATCAAAGAGTTTGGATTTGTCCAAACTTATGGAGAAGCTTGTATTTACAAGAAAGTGAGTGGGAGCAATGTGGCATTTCCGATATTATATGTGGATGACATATTATTGATCTGAATGATATAGAACTTTAAACAAAGGTTAAAAGTTATCTAAACAAAGAATTTTCAATGAAGGACCTAGGTGAAGGCCATACATATTAGGCATAAAGATCTATAGAGATAGATCTAGGCGCCTAATAGGGCTATCGCAGTACATACCTTGATAAGATTTTAAAGAAGTTTAAAATGGACTAAGTAAGAAGGGTTCTACCTATGTTGTAAGGCAAGACATTGAGTAAGACTCAAAGTCCGCTTCGGGAAGAAAGAGAGATAATGGACAAAATCCCTATGCTTCACCATAGGCTCTATTATGTACGCCATGCTATGTACAAGACCGGATGTGGCACACGCTATTAGTTTGACTAGTAGGTACCAATCGGATCCGTTCGAACATCGATATGGGTCAAGAATATCCTTAAGTACTTACGAAGAACTAAGGATATGTTTCTTGTATACGAGGTGAAGAAGAGCTCGTCGCTATGTTATGTCGACGCTTAGTTGACACCGATCCGGATGACTCTAAGTCTCAATCCGGATACGATTTCATGAATGGCGAGCGGTTAGTTGGAGGAGCTCCAAACAACCTCGTGGTAGCGGATCAACAACGGAGGTCGAATATGTTGTCGCTCGAAGCGCTCAGAAGCGCTTGGATGAAGGAGTTCATATCCTAACTAGGAGTTGTGGCAAGCGTTGGACCCAATGGTGATCTATTGTGACAACAATGGTGCCATTGCCAATGCCAAAGAGCCAAGGTCTCACAAGCATTCCAAGCATATTGTTGCCGTTTCACTCCATCCGCGAAAGCATGTCAAGGATGGAGATATAAAGATTTAGAAGTACATACGGATCTCAATGTAGCATCCGCTGACTAAAACTCTCCTAGAGCAAAACATGATCAACACCGTAACTCAATGGGTGTTAGATATATCACTATGTAACTAGATTATTGTCTCTAGTGCAAGTGGGAGATCAAGGAATATGCCCCGAGAGGCAATAATAAATTGTTTATTATGTGTATTCCAAGTATATGATAGATGTTTATTTTGCATGCTATAATTGTATTAATACGGAAACGTTAATACATGTGTGTTTAATAAACAAATGTAAAAGTTCCTAGTTGCCTCTCTCATAAACTAGCTCGTTGATTAACAAGATGATCAAGGTTTCCGATCATGGACATTGATGTTGTTAATAACGGATCACAACATTAGTGTAATGATGTGATGAACATTCATCCAAGTATAGCATTACGATCAAAGTCATTGAGTTTATATTGCTATAACAACTTACTTAAGTGATCCTAATCCTTAGACCATGAGATCATGTCAATCACTAACACCTAAGAGTTTCTTGATAACATCAAACGCCACACCGTAATGTGGTGATTATAAAGATGGGTTCGTAACTAATAAAGTGTTATGTAGAGGCTCATGGATCGAGAGTGGAATTTGTTCATCCCGATGACGGATAGATATACTGGCTCCTCGGTGATATCACATTGATTAGCTTGCAAGCAAGTGATTTGATCACTAGAATGTTATATCACGAACGAAAAGAGTGCATGTCAGAATCTAGATCAAACTAGGTATGGAGATACCGATGATCGAATCTCTACATGTAATATATCGTGAAACAAAGGGATTAAGATACTAGCGTAAAAGGTTCCGACGATCACAAGAAAGTCATCGTTGAATGTGTGGGAGTCACTATGGGTCTCCAGATCCCGCTTCTGATTATTGATCCGAGAGGGGTCTCGATCATGTCCGCATTATTCACGTAACCGTAGGGTGACACACTTAAGAGACACCGACATCCAATTGGAGCAAAAGTTTCATGCAAAGAATAAACAAGCAGGAATTTATTTCACTAGATACCAAACAGTTTTCGGTGAAATTGCATAAAGTGGTTATGCATGTGAAATAGAATTCTAGCAAGGGTTATTTGTGAATGTTTGTCATTAAAGTAATTGACAAAATTCTGAATAAAATAAAAGAGTTTTATTTAATGAGATTTTGCATTAAATTTGGTGGAAATTTAATGGGATCTTTGAGTGATTTTGAGTGGAGGAATTTGAGGAGTTTTGTGAGTGGAGTGTCCACCCACATGAAGAGAGGGAGGGCAGCCCCCATGCGCTGCCACCCCTTGGGGTTCCTCCTCCTATAAAAGGAGCCTCCTCTCTTCTCACTCACACCTCCTCGTGAAGGATCTCTCCCTCTAGAATTTATCCCCATGGTCTCTGACTAGCGAGATACATGTTCCTTGGCTATTCGGCAAGAAAGAGTTGTGCTTCCGCTGCATCGCCGAGCGAGGAGGCGGAGGTTGCTCTGCCTCGAACGCAGGTGAAAGCATGGATGCGCTGATTTATGGCGCTTAGGACTTCCTCGATCTTGAGATCGGCAAGAGATCGTTTACATCAACCACGAGTGGGACTCGCTAAACTTTGCCTGCCTTCAAGGGTATGTTCTCTACGGATATACATCCGCCTGTTGTTTGTATCTAGTATAAATATATCTTGGTATATAGTTCACATCGAGGAAATTTTTGTTTTCTATGCTGAACCCTTCACTTAGCACCAAGAACTTAGCAAAGGCATCCGCGCCGCACACGCTCGAGGCACCGAGCAACCTCCGCCTCCTCCAGCGATGCAATGGAAGCACAACTCTTTCTTGCCGAATAGCCACCGGGAACATGTATCTCGCTAGTCCGAGACCATGGGGAATAAATGCTAGAGGGGAGAGAGATCCTTCACGAGGAGGTGGAGGAGAAGTGAGGAGGGTGCCTTTATAGGAGAGAGGGGAACCCCAAGGGTGGCTGCATGGGGCTGCCCCTTGCTCCTCCCTCATTCATGTGGGTGGACATTCCACCACAAAAATCCTTTCAATGCCCTCCACTCAAAATCCCACTCAAATTCCCATTAAATTTCCACCAAATTTAATGCAAACCTCATCAAATAAAACGCCTTTTATTTATTCAGAATTTTGTCAATTACTTTAATGACAAACATTCACATATAACCCCTTGCTAGTATTTCATTTCACATGCAAAACACTTTCGCAATTTCATCCAAAAGCTTTTGGTATCTAGTGAAATAAATTCCTATGTTTGTTATTCTTTTCAAGCATGAAACTTTTGCTCCAAATGGATGTTTGTTCTTATGTGCCACCCTACGGTTCGCGAATAATGCGGATATGATCGAGACGCTTCCGATCAATAATCCAAGCGGATCCGAGACCCATACCGACTTACACATTCAACGATGACTTTCTTGTGATCGCCGTAACCTTTACGCTTAGTATCTTAACTTTTGTTTCGCGATATATTACATGTCCGAGATTCGATCATCGGTATCTCCATACCTAGTTTGATCTCACATTAACATGCACTCTTTTCTTGTTCCTGATATAACATTCTAGTGATCAAATCACTTGCTTGCTAGCTAACCAATGTGATATCACCGAGAGTTCCTGCAGCATATCTATCCGTCATTGGGATGAACATATTCCACTCTCGATCCATGGGCCTCAACATAACACTTTAGTAGTTCGAACCCATCTTTATAATCACCCGCCACGGTGACGCTTGATGTTATCAAGAAACTCTTCCTGTTAGTGATCGACCGATCTCATGGTCTAAGGATTAGGATCACTTAAGTTGTTATAGCAATATAAACTCAATGACTTTTGATCGTAATGCTATACTTCGGCTGAATGTTCATCACACCTTTACACTAATGTTGTGACCTCGTTATTAACAACATCCAATGTCTATGATCAGGAAACCTTGATCATCTTGTTAATCAACGAGCTAGTTTATGAGAGAGGCATAACTAGAAACTTTCTGTTTGTTTATTAAACACACATGTATTAATGTTTCCATATTAATACAATTATAGCATGCAAAATAAAAATCTACCATATACTTGGAATACACATAATAAACACTTTATTATTGCCTCACAGGACATATTCCCTTCATTCTCCCACTTGCACTAGAGACAATAATCTAGTTACATAGTGATGAATCTAATACCCATGGAGTTCTGGTGTTGATCATGTTTTGCTCTAGGAAGAGTTTTATACAACATATCTGCTACATTGAGATCCGTGTGTACTTTAAAAATCTTTATATCTCCATCCTTGACATGTTCATGGATGGAGTGAAACCGACGCTTAATATGCTTAGAATACTTGTGAGACCTTGGTTCTTTGGCATTGGCAATGGCACCATTGTTGTCACAATAGATCACCATTGGGTCCAACGCGCTTGCAACCACAATCTAGTTCAATATGAACTCCTTCATCCAAACCGCTTCGTGAGTCGCCTCTAAGCAAAGAACATATTTGGCCTCCGTTGTTGATCCTGGCCACCACGGGTTGTTTGGAACCTCCAACTAACCATTCCGCCATTCATGAGAAATACGATCCGGATTGAGACTTAGAGTCATCCGGATCGTGTCAAAGCTAGCATCGACATAACACTTAGAGACGAGCTCTTCTTCACCTCCGTACACAAGAAACATATCCTTAGTTCTTCGCAAGTATTTAAGGATATTCTTGATCGCTATCCAGTGTTCCGAACCTGGATCTGATTAGTACCTACTAGTCAAACTAATAGCATGTGCCACATCCGTCTTGTACATAGCATGACGAATTATAGAGCCTATGGCAAAGCATAGGGGACTTTGTCCATTATCTCTTTCTTCCGCCAGAGTTTGACCGTGAGTCTTACTCATTGTCTTGCCTTGCAACATAGATAAGAAGCCTTTCTTACTTTCGCCCATTTTAAACTTCTTTAAAATATTATCAAGGTATGTACTTTACGATAGCCCTATTAGGCGCCTAGATCTATCTCTATAGATCTTTATGCCTAATATGTATGACGCTCACCTAGGTCCTTTATTGAAAATTTGCTATTTAGATAACTTTAACACTGCTTAAAGATCTATATAATTTCCATCAATAATATGTCATCCACATATAATATCAGAAATTCCACATTGCTCCCACTCATTTTCTTGTAAATACAAGCTTCTCCATAAGTTTAGACAAATCCAAACTCTTTGATCACCTCATCAAAGTGAAGATTCCAACTTCGTGATGCTTGCTTCACCATAGATGGATCGCTGAAGCTTGCACACCTTGTTAGTGTAGGGTTCGCAGCTCATAGTTTAAATTGAGATAAACTTAATTTGTATCTTGTGACAAAACTAGTATCAATATAACGATTTACAATGAACTATTTGTAATTGTTTGTCACCTCTACACAAATATATTCTTAGTTCTTCCAAAAGATCATAAGAATTTCTTTACTATTGTCCAATGATCATTTTATGATTCATTATGGTATATGCTCATAACACTTAGAGCATAGGACATATCCGGATGTGTACATATCATGGTATGATCGATCAAATAATTCTTGTGATTTTGCTCATCAAGTGTCAAAGCACTTGAATCTTGTTTCACTTATCAAGTGTCGATACACTTGAATCTTGATTCAATTTTTCCATGCACAAGAACTGCTTGTCGCTTCTATATTGAACTCCTTCAATATCTCATATATGTACGCTATACAACCATATTAGCCACACCATCCACTATAGACATTCATGCTAAATATTTGGTTTTGCCTAAGTCTTTCATTGAAATGAAATTTTAACCTTTGTCAATAAAATATACATCATTTCCAATCAACAAGATGTCTTCCATATAATGTATTAGAAATATGTCTTAGCGCCCCATTTAATTTCTTGCAAATGCAAGCATCTTCATCGCCTCGATGAAAACCTTTCATCACTTGAAGATTCCAACTCGCGATGCTTACTTCAACCATTGAAGTTTGCATCCCTTTAGCATCCTTTGAATTAAAACCCTTTGGACCGTGTCTTGTACATCGCCCTAGGTAACCATTCTATTAGAAGAATTGTGTTTTGTTTATTCATCTAACATATACCAAATTATATGTAGTGGTTGCTACTTTAATCCATCCGCATTAAATATCGCTATGAAAGATCCAATCTTGTCATAGTCAACTCTTTGAACATTGTCATAAAATAATTTACTTACATGTTGACTATTTCATAGATGTGAAACATCCATGTCTCTGCTTTTTATAGATCCAAATAATCGATAGGTTTTTACGCCTTTCCTGAGGGTCTTCCAAGTTCAAAACTTGATTTCTTGTGTATGGAACTATCACGATTTTATGGCTTCAAGCCATTTGACTGAGTCAGGCCCATCATCGCTTCTTTGCATGTAGTCTGCTCATCATTGTCAAACAATAATGATTTACTCAAATCTCAAAGATTTGATTGTTTATCCGATCGACTTGGTTCAATAAGAACTTAGATCTCCGTGACCACAACCTTTGAGTCACATAAGTTATGAGCATTATGGCAGCCTCAAACAATTTCTACCGCAAGAATCTCAAAGACATTTAGCTAAGGTTCGCTAACCTTATCAAAGTTCTATTGTCCTCCCACTTAACATCTCGCTAAAAATTCTTTTTCAAGAAACTTAACATTTCAAGGACAAACCCTTTGTACTCGATGTTATGGAGGAATAACCAATTGTTATTTGAAATAACCTACAAAGACATGCTCATCCGACTTTGGTTGTAAACATCTTACTTATGTTTAGCATACCAAAATTTAAGAAATGACAACTTGGGTTTTACCCCAAACCATAACTCATATGGTGTCATTTCAACGGATCAATATGGATCTCTTTCAAAGGTAAAAGCGGTAGTCTCTAAAGCTTTAGTTTTTAAAACATAATGGCAGTTTTATAAATAACACATTTAATCCAACCATGTCAAACAAGGTTTCATTACAAATATCAAACACTCCATACTCCTATGGTGTTTCGGGGGATGTAAATCTAGGTGTTTTGCTAAACTTGCAACTCAAATAAATCCCTTTTATGATAAAATCATAAATCATTTATTTTCTAATTACACTTGCAACTCAAATAAATCCCTTATGATAAAATCATAAACCATTTATTTTCTTGTTACAATGATTTTCACTTCATCTTGAAAGTCTTTGAAACGTTTTTCAAATATTTCATATTTATTTCTCATTAAGTGAATATTCACTCAAATTTTCAAAGAAAGCATATGAAGTTGAATTCATCGCCATTTACTATACATAATGGACTACATACATAGATATGTATAAATTCCAATATTTTAGTCGTCGCTCTTCTTTGGCCTTTAAACGAAGTTTTAGTTATCCCGAGGAAAATCTCACAAGCATCACTTGATCAAATCAAAGACTCCAAAAATCCATGAAAATGGAGTTTCTTCATGTTTTCTTTCCAATATAATTTAAACGGTGATGTCACTTCGTAAGTGATCTTTCAATCATTTGTCTTAAGACATTTTAGCATTAGGCTTTATGGATGTGATTTCTCCAACTATATTTGTAAATCATCCATCTTATATGGAATACGGTAATTATTTGAACAACCTTTGTTCTCATAATACCGATTTAAATAACAATTATTAAAACAAATCTTGAAGTCAAGCTTTGATGTCAACGAAATACAAACAACGGTTTGTTTGTTTTCGATGAACATCATCACATATTCTCTTGCTAGTTACTTAGGCCATTGTGGTTCATGAATTGCGCCGCTGCTCGTATGAAATTTCATACCAACCAATTCGTATACAATACCCAAGAACCACATTGTTTAACAAGCAAAGAATACAACCATAACATGTATATCATATATATACCTAAATTAGATATTTCCAATCTTTTATTTTCTCCAAATATATTTTTATAGATTCTCTTCAACATTTCCTTTTCCTTTTAAAAGAATCTATCAACATCAAAAGTGGTGCCATATACATGACACATATTCCAAAGCGTATATTCAAATAATAATACCTTTTGGACTTGCACTTTGAAGTAGATCACCATCATCAAAATGATCTATTCTTCAAAATCCATTCTTTAGTAATCTTTTAGTGTAGTAAACACTTTACATACATCTTCTATTCATCCTTATCATGACGATTTCATGATCAAGCCACCGAGCTTATAAAGGTGAATCGTGAGTACAACATTACTTTCCAAAACCCTTTTGGATGATTAGGATGTCTAGCATCTCCAACCTTCGTGAAATTCTCATCCAATATGAGAACATATATTATACTCTATCATATTGCAACCAAAACATTGTTTTATATCGTTATATGTGCCACACGTGATGGTTTCAAATAATTCTTTCACTCCTAGATAAACTTGATATTAAAACAATCAAGAATCATGGAGGCAAACATGATACTTAAGATACTAACACCGAATTGTTATTCTCGATTTAATACTAACTATTAAATTTCACGAGTAAATAGAGTTTGCTGAAAGTTTGCAATAGGACTTTAAACTTTAGATTGACACTCAACACAATACGATAGCAGTAAAAAGTAAATATCCGTAATTCTATAGTTCTATTATCTCAATTACAACTAGGCATAAAGTGGTGAACGAATGCCAATGACTACAACAAATTATGCAAATTCACTTTGATTTAGTTTATGATAAATTGAGTTCTACTAATCCAAATTATAAATGAACTCCCCACTTAAAACGACATCCCTCGCCTTTTTGGTGACTACATGAACCAAATCCACTACACCAAGTCCCATCATCACGTGAGCTCAGTAGCTTCAAAGGCGGCATCCATATGGTCATCATATCAAAACATATGACTCATGCTTAACCTTTCATTCCGTTCGAGGCCATGTCATACATGCTAGGCTCACAAGTAAGAACCTTAGTATTCTGCAGGTAATCGTTTACACCGAGATATGTTCGTGATTCAAGTACACCCGATCATCACGTGATGTCTTGAAGCGATTTAAACATTGCTTGCATACTTAAGGAAGAACACATTCTTATCTTGATATCTAAATGAGGGATCATCTTATTATGCTAATAAAATGCCAAACAAGCAATATAAGATGCAATCAAAACATCACATGTTTATAAGTGAAATGATATGGTTCCCGTGACATGATATCCATCATGCACCGTGGTATGATCTCTATCATACCTTATGTGTCGTGCCAAGGTCTATGGAACTTACACGCTATGTGTATTGTAAGAGTATCATCTCATACTTCTACTTACAACATCACCATATCATAACACTAGCCCAAAGAACAATCTAAACTAGACACCTCTAATTTATCCATTGCAAATTTTACGTGGCTTAGGCTTTCAAGATAGAACCGTTTTACCTACGTAACATGAATCACAACGAGGATAACCAAATTGTTGAAAACTCAAGGTAAATTAGATATTTACTATAGTAGGAGAGATGAACCCGCCAGCCACTTATGCAAAACTAGTTGCATGTCAAGCGGCAATGTGTCTCATGCGAGGACATGTAAAGTTTGTCCGCCACTTCATCCCACTATGCCACCAATATCCAAAGTACAACTAAGAAGCAATAAATGATCATAATCGCCCACATAATCATATGTGTACTACCTGCAAAGTATCTACGCACGTAACCGCTCGATACTAATCGTAGGGTTCGCAAAGATAGAAAACAAAAAATTCCTATGATGGGAACAACTATGTACCAAGATCTATCTACTAGATACAAACAACGGGATGTATATCCATAGAGAACATACCCTTGAAGACCGACAGCTTAACGAGTCCAAACTCGTGGTTGATGTAGACGATCTCTTGCCGATCTCAAGATTGAGAGGAAGTCCTAGCGCCAAAAACAGCCAAGATCCGTGATCGCACACACATTCGAGGCACCGAGCAACCTCCGCCTCCTCGCCCAAATGATGCAAAGGAACCACAACTCTTTCTTGCCGAATATCCACCAGGAACATGTATCTCGCTAGTCCGAGACCATGGAGGATAAATTCTAGAGGGGGAGAGAGATCCTTCACGAGGAGGTGTGAGTGAGAGAGAGAGGGGCCTTTATAGGGATAGGGGCACCCAAGGGGCCATGCGCCCATCCATGGGGCTGCCCCCACCTCTTCCACATTCATGTGGGTGGACACTCCACTCACTCAAATGCCTTTCAATTCCCTCCACTCAAAAACCCACTCAAATTCCCATTAAATTTCCACCAAATTTATTGCAAACTCTCATTAAATAAAACCTTTTATTTATTCAGAATTTTTTCAATTACTTTAATGAAAATATTCACATATAATCCCTTTCTAGTATTTCATTTCACATGCAGAACATCTTCGCAATTTCACCAAAACCCGCTTTAAGATCCAAAGGAAATAAATTCTGCGCTTGTTATTCTTTTTCGCATGAAACTTTTGCTCCAAATGGATGTCTGTTCTTATGTGTCACCCTACGGTTCGTGAATAATGCGACATGATCGAGACCCTCCTGATCAATAATCGTAAGCGGATCTAGAGACCCATACCGATTCTCCACACATTCAACGATGACTTTCTTGTGATCATCTAACCTTTTACGCTAGTATCTTAATCCCTTTGTTTCACGATATATTACATGTCCGAGATTCGATCATCGGTATTCCATACCTAGTTTTATCTCGCATCAAATGCACTCTTTCATCCCTGATATAACATTCTAGTGATTAAATCACTTGCTTGCAAGCTAATCAATGTGATATCACCGAGAGGCCCAGAGCATATCTATTTGTCATCGAGATGAACAAATTCCACTCGATCCATGGGCCTCAACATAACACTTTAGTAGTTCGAACCCATCTTTATAATCACCCTATTACGGTGTGACGCTTGATGTTATCAAGGAACTCTTCCTGTTAGTGATCGACATGATCTCATGGTCTAAGGATTAGGATCACTTCGTAAGTTGTTATAGCAATATAAACTCAATGACTTTGATCGTAATGCTATACTTTGATGAATGTTCATCACACCATTACACTAATGTTGTGACCTCGTTATTAACAACATCCAATGTCCATGATCAGAAACCTTGATCATCTTGTTAATCAACGAGCTAGTTTATAAGAGAGGCATAACTAGGAACTTCCTTTTGTTTATTAAACACATGTGTATTAACGCTTCAGATTAATACAATTATAGCATGTAAAATAAACATTTATCATAAACAAGGAATACAATAATAACCACTTTATTATTGCCTCTCGGGCATATTCCCTTCAGTTAGCATCCTTAGGATCGACAAAACTCTTTAGTTATATCATATACAAATCTTCTTCAATATTACCATTGAGGAACGCGGTTTTGACATCCATCTGCCATATCTCATAATCGAAAAATGCAGCAATTGCTAACATAATCCTAACTGACTTTAGCATCGCTACGGGAGAGAATGTCTCATCGTAGTCAACTCCTTGAATTTGTCGAAACCCCTTTACGACAAGTCGAGCTTTATAGACGGTCACATTACCATCAAAGACGCTTTTCTTTTGAAAATCCATTTATTCTCCACGGCCTTCGTCATGAGGTAAGTCCACCAAGTTCCAAACTTGATTTTCATACATGGATTCCATCTCGATTTCATGGCTTCTAACCATTTGTTGAACTGGCTCATCATCGCTTCTTCATACGCCGAGGGTCATTATATTCATCAACCATGAAATTTATGACAGATTTCCGACAAACCGGAGTCGCACGCTGCCTGCTTGACTCGCGAGGTTCTCAGTAGTACTCTCTTCGGAGTTTCATGATCATTATCATTAGTTCCTCTTCAACAGTGGAGCCAACTCCTAACGATTCCTCCAAGCGCCATTTCGCCATACTTTGAAGAGAAGGTTCCACAACCTCTTCGAAGTTCTACCTTCCGACTACTCACACCTTTCGTGAGAAACTCTTTCTCTAGAAAGGATCCATTCTGGCAACAAAAACCTTGCCTCGGATTCGTGATAGAAGGAATACCCAATAGTTTCTTTAGGTATCCTATGAAGACGATTTTCCGCTTTGGGTTCGAAGTTTATCCGTTGAAGTTTCTTCACATAAACATCGCAACCCCAAACTTTAAGAATGATGCCAGGTTTGTTTCAAACCACAATTCATACGTGTCGCTTCAACGGATTTAGATGGTGCCCGATTTAAAGTGAATGCAATAGCTTAGTGCATAACCCCAAAATGACAATCTGCAAGTCCGCTGAGACATCATAGATCGAACCATATCTAATAAAGTACGACATGACGTTCCGACACACCATTTCATTGTTGTGTTCGCAGGTGTGAGTTGTGAAAAATTCCACACTCTTTCATATGAATGCTAAACTCAGAATTTAGATACTTCCTCCATGTTCGGATCAGAGAAATTTGATCTTTCTATTACGATGATTTGCCACTTCATTCAAATTCCTTGAACTTTTCAAAAGTTTTACTTGTGTTTCATCAAGTAGATATAACCGTATCTAATCAAATCATCCGTGAAAGTAATAAAATAACGATATCCACCTCGCCGTTTACACACTCATTGGACCACATACATCGTAATGTATGATTTCCAATAAATTGCCGCCTGCTCCATTGAACCGAAAACGACGCTTCTAGTCATCTTGCCCATAAGGTATGGCTCACATGTATCAAATGATTCAAAATCAAGTGATTCCAAAAGTCCATCCGAATGGAGCTTCTTCATGCTGAACGCCAATATGACCTAGATTCAAGGTTACATATATGCGGATATATCATCATTAAGTTTAATCCTTTTAGCATCAATATTATGAATATGTGTAACACTATTATCGAGATCCAATGTATAAACCATTCATCATCCAGGCATGACCATAAAAGATTTCATTAATATAAATAGAATAACCATTGTTCTTGGATTTAAATAAATAACCACTCGTGATCAAACACGATCCACATAATGTTCATGCTCAAGGCATGCACCCGATAACAATTATTCAAGTTTATTACTAATCCCGATGGTAAGTGGAGAGGTAGCAACTGAACCGGTATCAAATACCCAGGTGCTACTGCGAGTACTAGTCAAGTACATATCAATAACATGTATATCATATATACCTTTGTTTGCCTTTCCGGCCTTCTTGTCTGCCAAATACTTGGGGCGCTTGCCTTCAAAGGGCTACCCCTTACAAAAATAGCACTCTAGACGTACTTAGGTCCAACTTGGGTTTTCTTTTCAGGCACGGCAACCGTCTTGCCGCCCTTACTTCCCTTCCGTTTTCCCTTCTTGTCTTTCTTGAAACCATTGTTCTTATTGATCATCAATACTTGATGTTATTTCTTGATCTCCACTTCTGTAGTTTTAACCATTGACAGAATCTTGGGGAGAGACTTCTTCATGCCTTGCATATTATAGTTCATCACGAAGCTCTTATAGCTAGGTGGCAGAGAATGCAGAACACGATGGATGCCTAAGTCAATGGGAATCGATATTCCCAAGGACACAAGCTTATCGGCATAACCCGACATCTTGAGTACATGCTCACTTATGGAGTTGTGCTATTTCATCATGCAGCTAAAGAACTTTTCTGAAGAATTGTAGCTCTCTATAGCAGCATGTGTGTCGAAAATCATTTTTAACTCACCCATTGTATCAAATGCATTGCCGTTTTTGAAACGCTTTCGAAGTTCTGGCTCTAGCCCATACAATATGCCGCAATGAAATAAGTTAGGTCCTCCGACGAGTCCGATAGACATTCTTATCCTCGCGTGGGCATCATCGAGTGGGTTTAGCTGGGCGCTTCTAGCACATATTGCTTTTGTGCAAGCAGAGGAGAATCCTCAAATTCATGGCCCATTCGGTAAAGTTGCTACCGCTTGTTGCAAGTTTCTCTTTCTCCATGAACACATTGAAATTAAAAGAAGGTGGTGCCATCTACAAATGTAATTTGTAAAGTTTAGACTAAGTTTATGATAGACTGAGTTCAACTAATCCACATTATTTAATGAACTCCCACCAAAACGACATCCTCGTGCCTTTTTGGTGATTACATGAACCAAATCCACTACACCAAGTCCGATCATCATGTGAGTTGGTGTAGCTTCAAAAGCGTTTAGCATCAAATGGGCATCATATCTACCATATGACTCATGCTTAACCTTTCGTCCGTGTTCCAAGGCCATGTTCATACATGCTAGGCTCGCCAAGTAAGAACCTTAGTATTCATGGATGTAACTGCCTTTACACCAAATATGGTGGATCCAATAACACCCGATCATCACGTGATGTCTTGGAGCGACGATACATAATCGGTGCATACTTAAGGAAGAACACATTCTTATCTTGATATTTAAATGAGGGATCATCTTATTATGCTAATAAAATGCCAAACAAGCAATATAAGATGCAATCAAACATCACATGTTTATAAGTGAAATGATATGGTTCCCAGACATGATCTCCATCATAAAACCGTGGTATGATCACTATCATACCTCTATGTAAGGCCAATTTCTATGGAAATCACACATTATGTGTGTTGTAAGAGTATCATCTCATACTTCTACTTACAACATCACCATATCATAACACTATCCCAAAGAACAATCTAAACTCAAGCCTCTAATTTATCCATTGCAAGTTTTATGTGGCTTAGGGCTTTCAAGATAGAACCGCTCATACTACGAACATGAACCACAACGAGGATAACCAAATTGTTGACAACTCGCTGCAAATTAGATATTGACTATAGTAGGAGACACCACTAGCCACTTATGCAAACTAGTTGCATGTCACGCTATGGAACATGTCTCAGGGGACATGTAAAGTTTGTCGCCGCTCATCCCACTATGCCACCAATATCCAAAAACTAAGAAGCAATAACATGATCATCATCGCCACATACTCATATGTGTACTACCCGTAAAGCATATACGATAGATCCCGCCTAATACCACCAAGGGTTCGCAGATATAAAACAAAAAATTCCTACGATGGGAACAACTATGTACCAAGATCTATCTACTAGATACAAACAACGGGCGATGTATATCCGTAGAGAACATACCCTTGAACACCGAAAAGCTTAACGAGTCAAACTCGTGGTTGATGTAGACGATCTCTTGCTTACCTCAAGATCGAGAGGAAGTCCTTAGCACCGCAACTTAGCAGTGCATTTGTGCTCGCACACACGTTCGAGGCACCGAGCAACCTCTGCCTCCTTGCTCCATGATGCACGAAGCACAACTCTTTCTTGCCGAATAACCAACCCTCTTGGTGTGCCTCCGAGGGGCTTGCAACATATTCCTTCAGATTCACGATCCCGATCTAGGCCCAAGCCAACCCTCTTGGTGTGCCTCCGTAGGGGCTTTATAAGCCTGTTGGGCCCGAGTAGACCCAATTGGGACTCGTGTCTCCTGCTACCTCGTCCGGTTGACTACCGTCAAGGTGGTGGAGGAAGTTCCCTCCTGCGAGGCGGTAGTATTGCTGACCCCGATTCAACCTACCATTCACCTCCATCCAGCACTACTAGAAAAATGGCTATAGGTAATCAGCACATCTGTGGCTCACATGGTTGAAGTGCCCCACGGCTAAAACAGGCGTGGCTCACCTATGGGTGCCCTACTAGTAACTAGAACAACCGTGGCGCACATGACCATAGTGTGCCAGATATGTGGGCTGTGGCCCTATTGGCCGCACGCCAAACATCCGTAAGCGCATAGGGTAGGTGCGCTACGCTTGTTAGTGTCAACGTGGCGACATGGAGGGGGTGCGCCACGCCTAAGCGCATATGCCCTCTCTCGTAAACGGTTAGACATCCGTGGACTATGGCATGTTCGCCACGGATGTATAAACTTAGTAGTAGGCACCTTGCCCTAGTGCCCTACGCCTAACTATCCTGCACCAACTCCCCCCCCCACGTGGATCGCCTTTTTAGGCTTTGCAAAAAATAAAAGAAAATGATAAACACTTCAAAAAATTAAATCCTTTCATATTTAGTTAGGTAATGTGGTATAGCTTCTAGTAAAATTAACAAACATGAGTTTCGACTTTATCTGCAAAAAAAAGTCATGCCACAGTAAAAATGCCGTAACTTTTGCATACGATATAAAAAAAATCGTATAATATACCAAAATGACGAGAACGATATTTCGCATCCGCTCGCAACCACCTCCGGTCGTTTAGCGATTTTTTAGATTTTCAAAATTCGAAAAGAGTAAAAAGTTACGGTCAAAAGACCATTTTTTCCTGCAGAAAAAAATAGAGGGCGACTTACCCGTAGCACACCACCACCTAGTGCGCCACGGATAAGCTTGGACGGGATTAAAATTTCGAATCCTCACCCCGCCCACCTACCCCTTTTCTTTTCCCTCCCCTTTTCTCCTTTTCCTTTTCCTCCCTTCTCATTTCCTTCTTCTTCTCCTCCTTCTCCTTCTCCTCCTCTTCCTCCTCCTTGCAGTGAAGATGGTGACGGTGGCCTCCTCCTTGCCCATCCGACGACGATACGGGCGGGTTCCTTCTCCCTCTTCCTCCTCCTCCTTGTAGTTCGACGATGACGAGGCCTTCTCTTCTTCTTCTCCTCCTCTTCCTCCTATTCTCCTCCTCCTCCTTGCAGTTCCGACGATGACGACGAGGTGACGACGAGGAGGCGACGACGAGGTGACGACGACGGCGACGCCGGCGCCGCACGACGCGGCAGATCGAGATCCATCTGCTTTTTGAATTTTGAAATTTATATCCGTGGCGCACAGCACCTAGTGCGCCACGGTTATCGTTTCATAGCGTGGCGCACCTGGACTACTTTCCCTGGCGCACTGGCATGTGCGCCACGCCTATCTCGACACAACTGTGGCGCACCAGGTAGTGCGCCATGGCTAGGAGATAGTCGTAGCGCGAGGCCCGTGGCGCACTGCTAGTGCGCCACGGATGGCCTTTTCAGGTGCGCCACGAACATGCGTTTTCCTAGTAGTGCAGCTGGCCTCGTGACGGTAGCTTCTGTGACACGACAATGGTCGCTTCATGACTGTAGTGGCGTATGCCGGTGGGCGGCGTGTTTGGTGGTGTTGAGGTTGCGACCTCACGGGCTCCGAGAAACGATCTCCCGAGGGTTGTGGATAAGGTTTTTAAGAGAAATCCTTCGGTTCGCCCGACATCGACACGTGCCGCCTTCGGTGGCATCATTCCTTCTAGGAGGGCTTCATGGATACCCTTCATCCACTTCAATATGTGTGCCGAGGAAACCTTAGGACCAAAGGTAATCGGATCGGGAACACTGCTTTGCTTCTTGAAGGTGTTGCTTGGAATATCTTCGGAGGGCGCAGGGGTTGCGGGTCACCTTCGTTTAGTCGATTCGGTTATGTCTCCTTTTGTTTCTTCTTCTTTTCTTTCGGGCTTGTGTTTGCTGCTACCCATCATATGTTTGTTTTGAGACTCTTTGTATCATGTGGTTGATATACTAATATAGCGGGACGAAAGCCTGTTTCGAGATGTGCACAGTGAAATTGCAAGATATCCGTACACTTACGCTGCGGAAGTATTTACCCAAGAGAGTAAGTGGCCTTTGTTTTATTTATAGAATAGGTATTTGGTTTACATGAAATATGGTATTTTGTTAGTGGTAGAGTGTGAAGTTCTTGGTGGAATCAAATGACCCTACAAAATGGGCCAAATATATCTCTAGAAGTAACAAAAGTTCGAGCCCATTAGGTAGTCCAAGGACAATACTTAATCTGCGGGATAGCAGCCCAGATAAGATAGTGGCTTCACTAAAAATATATTGGAAGCCCATTTAATCCTGCGGTGGTGTTCGTCTGATGTTTGGTTCTATCGTTTTCTCTGGAGTTTTTCTGGTTTATACGATTTTCCATTTCGTCTTTGCGGATTTTCCTTCTATTTTTCATTTTTGTTTTTCATTTTGAAAGTACATGCATTGTTGGTCGCAGTAATAAGATAGAAAAGAGGCTATCTGTTATTTTCTCTACCCTCTTACATGATGGAAGATTAACTATAGTAAAGGTTATTATGTCTGTAATGCCAAATTTTTGTTATGTGCTTTCTTAAATATCCGCTCGATTTCTTATCATGAAATTCAGCAAGAGGCTTCTTGAAGGGAGGGAAAGAAATAGTAGATCAGAAAAGAGAATATTTGGTCAAATGAGCAAATGACCATGAGCAAAAAAAGGTTGGTGCCCTTGCTAATGAAAGACCTATAAAAGTTCATGAACAACAATAATATTTCATGAGTTAAACTCATTTGGAAAGCACATTAACCAAATAATAAACTAACGGAAAGCTATAACTCATGTGGATCATTTTGCTGGAAGAATTTCATTCTCTAGTGGGATATTTTATGGATCTTAGAGAAGTTAAACCTAGAATGTAGCTGATTTGGATAAAAATATTATGTATAACTATAAATAATTTGGACAACCACATTCTAAAGAATTTGTTGAGATATTTGTTAAACTCCTACTTTGTAGAATCATCCGATGGAAATATGTAAATGTACAAAGTATATATATATATATATATATATATATATATATATATATATATATATATATATATATATATATGTATGTATGTATAGCCTATTATTAAAATTTTATGTGACCATCATATTCTTGACAATCATAAAAATTTGAATCAGTTAGATATTGTTCTCGATGAGCTAAGGAAATCATATAATATTGTACCAAATACTCTTAAGTTACACAAGGCCATGTGTCAAGTCGGCACCGTCCTAGAAAGCTCTTTTTATGTAGCCTTCCGTCTGAAAATGAAAAATGATAGGTAACCCCCAACCAAAAAATAAATTTCATGTGAAATTTAGTAATGAGTAATATGATATAATTGACATATTTATTGTTATCCCACTAGGTGGGCTAGAGAACCCTTAGCCCAAATATGTGATGTCATCTTGTGGATCGCATTTTGTATTTCTTAACAGAAGTCACTTTTAGACCAATAACATAGTGGCTCAGGCCAGACATGACCTGACGCAGTGACGCATCGCAGGCTGCAGCTGTTGGATGAAGCAAACGAACCTGCCGACACGGGACCGCAACGGCAGAGGCGATGGGACGAGAACCCTGCCTTCCTTCCTGCAAGGCTGCAACGTGGGAATAAAACGGAATCACGTGCCGACCCCAGGGAGGGGGGAGAATCGGGAGCATCGTGTCGGGAACCAGCCAGGCAGAAGCACTGCGCGCTGCCCCGTTTCCGTTTCATATTCGGCATTGCCAGGGCGAGAGCATCTATCCTTAGCTACGATTCCGCTATAATTCGATAAACAAAGAAGGAACGGAAACCGTCTTCCTCCCGCATGTGGCCGTTCGACGCCTTGATCTGTACAGCAGGGGCGGGCGAGGGGAGGTTAATGGCGAGCCTGGCTGGTCAAGCTGGGCTTGAAGTAACGTGCAGGCGCGACCGGTGCTGGCTTCGTGCGAAAGCGCGTCGGTCGAGCTGGTTCGTTCGTCGCAGCTGCGAGAGAGCGACGGGGTCTTGAACTCTTGATGATTATCAACGGCCGAACTGTAGCTCCAGCCATGCCGTCCTGCCGTGCCGGCCATGGTTTCAAGCGACTTTTCGTGCGTTAGCCTGGATCGAGGCTTCATCGTCGTGCGTGGCGCGAGTGACCATATGGCCGTTTTGGCTCCTCACTAAACAAATGAAAAGGAAACAGTTTTTCAGACTGAGATGAATGCGCTGTGTTCCCGCGTGTCGCCATGTGTGTCACCACCGGCCCAAGGAAACGGCACGCCTGTTCCGTTGCATCCAGTTCGTCCTATCACATGACGCCTCACATGCCCCCCAAGCGATCACATCCTCTACGTGCCTGCATCGCCAACGCACATGATCTCGTGTGCCATTGTTTTTTTTTTTTTGCCGAGAACAGGAGTTTCCAGATTACCACACAAAGACCCCACGCGATATTTTTGCACCTGCCTGCCTGGGAGTCTTTCTGGATCGAGGGGCGGCTCGGCGGGGCAAGCGCGAAAGGCGTAGGGGCATCCGCACCCGACCGATCATCGAACGCATTATGCGTGCACCGTGGATCGGAGCTGTCGAGGCCGGCGGTGCCCGCTACCTGCACGGACGCCCAGCTAGGTAGACGCGCCACTTGCGCCACCAGTTCGGTATATGTCCCCGGCAGCGGGCAGAGGTGGCACGAGCTTCGACCCGACAGCACGTGACTTACTTACTCGTGCCAGTTCTGATGATGAGGGGGCTACGGCCTCGAACCCTGAGTTTCTGATGGCAATACCTGGACCAACGGCGACAGAGGGGCAGCACGAGGGTACTGTTGGTTGAACAGCTCGTGTTACTGCTGGTGTTACAGTGTCACTTTTTTCCATTGAAAAGGAGATATTACAGACCGATGCACGGTCACAAGATTCATTGCGCTTCAGGTACCGAGTGTTGTGGTTCGGTTCACCTAGCTACCACTTTGGGGGTCAGAATAGACGAACTTTAGCTTTTGTTGGTTTCAGGCTGGATCCATGGATGACGATCGACTCAGGTGTATGGGTGGCACACTACATCTTCATCAACATAATCGATTTTTTCTACGCTGACGATCGACAAGCTTAACGCTCCGTGCCGTGAATCTTTGCGATGGATTCAGGTGCTGGATCGAGGAGCTCCAGTCCAAATTTTCGCTGGATCTAGAAAGTTGTCTTGGTGTAGAGGACATGGATATTGCAATCTAGAAAGTTCTCTGGGTACTCTAGAAAGTTGCTGTCAAGGACCGTGACAAAAGATGGAGATCTTGCAATTTGTAACGCCAGGTCCCAAAGCTTTTGACAGATGCAGGTGAACGCATCCCAGCGGGGGGACAACCCTATACTACTACTATATACAAATTTTGTCCAAACATGAAAGCTAAAACCAAACTGTTTCACAGATTTCAGTGTTCATTCGCCTTTCAGAAATCAGAATGTTGGGCTGAGAATGTTGAGCAGGGAGACTCTGGTGTTGACCAGTGCCCGGAACACCTTCTCGCCGCTGCTGTCGACGCTGGCGATGCACCGTTCCAGGTTATCGTGGAGCTCGAGGGCCGCCTTCCGCGCCCTCTCCTCGGGCTTCATCCTCGCCTCAGGCCGGAGCTGCAGCGTGGACGAGGTGGACGCGTCGTCGTCGTTGGCGCCGCTCTGTTTCCCTGCGGACCGGCGCTTGGCGCGCGACATCCAGCGCACGAGGTCGGCCACCCGCCAGACGCGCTGGTGGCTGGTCCTCGGCGCGTCCGACGAGGCGGTGATCCAGCACGGCGTGGAGGCGACCTTGACGCGGGCGGCCGCCGCCGCGTTGGAGAGGGCGGAGACGCCCGAGAAGACGGCCGCGGAGGCGGAGGCCACGGTGACGGTCGAGTCGGCGACCACCGCGACGAGGGCCGCGGTCTCGGGCTGGATGTCCTCCGGGAGCGCCGCGGGGGCCTTGCTCGCCACAGAGCGGGCGGCGACAGGGAGGCGGGGAGGTCGCGCCGGAGGCAAGCCACGCGGGGTCACCGCGGCGTAGCGCGGCCCGCGTCTCGCCCTGGAGCGCGGCGAGCGCGACGAGGGCCTCGCGGAAGCTGCCGTGCGCGTCGGCGAGGCGGAGGTAGTCGTCGAGGAGGCGCTGGGCGAGCGGGGACGACGACGTGGCGAGGCGGCGCAGCGGCTCCTGCGCCTGCGGGTGGTGGAGCAGCTCCGAGAGCGACGTCAGCACGCGTACGATCTGGGAGGCGGCCGCGGAGACGTTGGACGCGGACTGCGGCGGCGCGCTGCTGCCGGAGGAGGAGGGGGAGTAGCCGACGCCGATAACGAGGCGCAGCGCGGCGACGTCGTCGTCGAGCTGGAGGACGAGCGGGTGGAAGCGGCAGGGGAGGCTGGCGGAGCGGACGCGGTACGCGGCGGCGAGCTTGCCGTTCGCGGTGGCCGCCGTCCTCGGGGTCGGGAACGAGATGGTGCGGCGGTACCCGGCCATCGCCGTGTTGCTGGCGTGCGCTTTTGCGGTGGCGAGTGGCGAAACGGGGACGGGTTTTTTAAAGGAGAGCTGGGTGTCGGGCCTACGAAGGAACGCGCAAGGAAGGCGTGCGTGTTGCGGTAGACTGGTGGGTTGGCATGGCCACCGTGGTGGTCGCGTGTTATATAGTAGTACAGGTCAGACCAGGGCCACCGTACCGGGGGAGTGCAGATTCGATTTCCAGGCTCAGGGTCGTCGTCTCAGTCAGTCGTGCGTGCGTTGCGCTTGTGCCACATTGACTGCCCCGTGCGTTGCGTTGCGTTGCGTTGCAGCGGCGGAGGCAGTCACGGCGCGCACATCGCCGTTACGCTGAACGTTTCCGTTTAGGGGCCCACTCGTCGGTGTGGGTCGAGCGGTGGTGGATCTGATTTTTCTGGGGAAACGCGCGCGCATTGCTTCCGTAATCGGCGGAGTGGCAGGCATTTCGCCGCGGGTGAGTAATCGCCTGGCTCCGTGGCTCGTCTGTTTGTTTGTGGGTGGCATCGGTCATGCACTTCGTCAGCGCAGAGTGCGGCACCGGATGCCGTTTGTGGTAAAGCCCATGCTTCGCGACGAGTAGGGTCACGGGGCGTGATGTATGTGTGTCGCCGTGCGTGACAACTCAGTACATTGATGCTATTTGTGGTTTACTCAACAAGAAAACCGATGAAAGGAGAACCATGCTCCAAATTTCATAAATCTTGAACCATTGTATTGTCTCATGTGATGTATTACTCTCTTATAAATTATATGAGATTTATTACCTAGCCTAAGCGGTTCAGGAGGGGACATGTAACCATGTCATGGAAAGAGCCGAGGGCGAGCCGCCATATATCACTGTGAGAGCCAGCGGATAGTGTCTCACGAATCACTGCGGTTATTCCTCTCGGGGTTTTCCTCGGTTAGCTCGGTCTATCAGACCCTATTTATAGACACGCTCTACCTTGAATCGCCTTCTGACTGGATAGAGGTGAAGAAGCGACATGGACCGGGATGGGTTATGCCCACTACGTGGGATCCCGAATCGGCAACCCACTTACTCTTCACCTACCCACGATTCATTTCTTTGAAACTTTGTGTGAGATGCTTTGGGCCATGTGTAGCAAGTCCCAATATCTTGGCGAATTCCTAAAGACCCGGACATACCGTACAGACGCCGCCTCTTCTAGTTTGTGTTTGTCGTGATGTTCTTGACACTATGGACTATTCATAATAAAATGGTGATTAAGAAGGTTTTTCTTCCACGTGCTTCTAACTCTGTTTTTAAATTCATGGTTTTTTAGCAAATGGTACCCGCTTCATAGGCAGCGAAATAAAGAATGACCGTATGACATACTTCAACACCTTCTAAAGACGGCACATCAGTTCTCCACACCCTCCAGTCTCGCGCTTTCGAGAGCTTGTCTTTTGCTTTCGTAGTTTGGTCTTGTCTGTGTTATAGCCCCAGCAGAATTTTTTATTTCCATATCTAGGATTGTAAACTTTGTTTGGATGGTTGCTCTATTTATAAAGTGGATCGAAAGCCTATTTTTAGGAGTAAGTCAAAATAGCCTACCAAAAAGTGTTGTAATTTAGAATAGAGATGTTCAGGCGTATTTATTTCTCATATAATGCATCATCTTGGTTGTGAATTCTCAGAGCAAAAGACGATAGTACTTGTTTCCAAAACTGAGTTTTCTCCCTCTCTCTCACCACTCCGCGCCTCCTCGAGGTGACACGGGGGAACCCTAATTTTCATCGGCAGTCGTCCTCCCCCAACAGCCGCCGATGTTGTTCATTTGATCCATGGTCCAGACACGGTTCTAATTATTAACCATGGAAAAAGCTTGTATTTGATCAAATCCCACACATTCCACGGCATGGAATTCATTGAGGTGGTTGTGGCACCTAAAAACTGCATGAGGTATGCCAACACGGAGGATAGACTCAGATGTGGAGATGCCAAGCAATTTAGTCGTGCCACTCTTGGTTAAGCACAATGTGCTATTCAAGTGTGATCGCATCCCAATATCCTTGCCTTGTCCTACAAGATGTATCTAATCTTGTTAAGCAGTGCTCCTAAACTATCCCGTGAGTTGTAATAATTTCTCCTACTCTCAATAATATAATAAAAGGAAGTATGCATCGATTGATGCAGAGGCTGGGGCGCCGCCTCCTTTTCAAAAAAAAGTAGTGCTCCTGAACTATCCCTAAATATTTGTTTCGTGAAGTGATGTGGGTGAATATGTGATAATCGCTAGTTATGCCATATTTAAGAACTGCTAATCTAATTTTATAATTGTTGTATTCCATTGGTCAGTACTTGCCTTCTTATATATAGTTGTATGATGTAATGTGCAAAACACGGTCCTTGGATAAACCCGTTCAATTAATAGCTTCTATTTAGAAATAGGTAATTGACCAAAATTTGATAGGATTGTAGGTACAAAATATATGATTGCAAAACTAATAAAAACTATAGGAACAGTTATCTGAATGGAATATAGGAAAAACTTATGAAATATGTCATAATCCTACATGAATGAGTGTGCAAAAGAGGTTAGAGTGGATGTTGAAATTCCTATAGGCGCTTCGCAACCTAGCACTGAGATTACACGAGAGAAAAATCCGAAAGCTCCTCTTTAAGCTCGACATCCGTAAATCCTTTGACTCTGTGAGATGGAAATTCATCCTATAGATTCTCAAGTGACACGATTTCCCTCTCAAGTTTAGAGATTAGATCACTGCCTTTGCCTTCAACCTCTACCATAAGGGTCCTTATCAATGGTGTTGTCATGGTGCCCATTAAGCATGGGAGGGACTAAGGCAAGGTGACCCTCTTTTGCCGCTCCTTTTTGTCCTTACCATCGACTGCAACAAATCCTTGAGTTGGCCACTCAACTTGAGCTCATCCAAAGAAATTAGAGGAAGAGGAAATGAAAGTGCAATGGACGTCACCTAGAGGAGGGATGAATAGGCTTTTAAAATTATTACGGTTTAGGCTCAAATAAATACGGAATAAAACTAGATTTAATTATTGAGCACAAAACCTAACCACTAGATTCACCTAAGCGCACCAACAACCTATGCTAAGCAATACAAGCAACAAGGTGATAACAAGATGAAATACTTCAAGCATGATGGCTATCACAAAGTAAAGTGCATAAGCAAAGGGCTTAGTTGAGAGATAACCAATGGGCGCAGAAATGAAGATTTTTACCCGAATTTCATTTCCAAAGAAGCTACGTCTCCGTTGGAGAGGTGCGATAAACAATGCTCTCTGAGCCACACATGGCTCACCTCGAGGTGTGGTGGATCGATGCTCACCCCAACGCCACACAAGGCCTCACCTCGGATGCGAAGGCACGCAACTCACTAAGCGCCACAAGAGGCTCACCAGCCTCCCGTGAGATCGCCATAAAGGCCTACTCACGATCCACTAAGGGACACTTGAGGCGGTCACCAAAACCCCGTACAAGGTTGGGGCTATATCCACAACTCAATTGGAGGCTCCCAACAACAAAACCACAAAAGTCTACAAAGCTACAAAAGGCACAAAAGCCACAACAGGCAACAAAGACCACAAGAGGTCAACACTCCAACTACGTAACCGTCTAGGGTTCCAAGAACCCAAGAGAAACAATCCCACAAGATTGTACTCGCCGGATATCCATGGAGAACTTAAACCTATGCCATAAATGCAAGGGCAAGTCCTTCAATCCCAAATTCCAACAAAGCTACAAAAGCTATTGGGAGAATAAGGGAGGAAGAACACAAGAGGAGAACACAAAACTCTTCAAGATCTAGATCCCAATAACCGTCTAGGGCTCTATCAACGTGGGAGCGCTTCGTTGGGAATCCCCAAGAGCAAGGTATGAAGAGCACAGCAGCAAGTTTTCCCTTAGTAAGAAACCGAGGTTATCGAACCAGTAGGAGGAAGGAAACGTCTCAAAGGTGTTGCAAGCAACATGGAAACCTGCACAACACAAACTCAATCAACGAACAGTGAGGTTGTCAATCTCACCGGTTGCTATAACAAAGGATTAACTGTATGGTGTGGAAGGTAATAGTGGTTTGCAGAAAGTAAACAGTAACAGTGGAAGATTTATCAATTGTAAAGATTGGACCATGGTCCATAGTTCACTAGATAAACAAACATGGCATCTTTGGGTAAACAAATTACAGCAGGGCAATTAAGGGTGAGCAAGGCAAAACAATGCAATACTAGACCTCATGATCATATGAGATTCGATTGGGCAATACAATAAGATACATAGACCGCCATCCATTGCATCTATGACTAGAAATTCACCTTTGGGTTATCATCCGAACCCCCTCCAGTATTAAGTTGCAAGCAACAGACAACTGCTTTAAGCAAAGTGTGTAAGGTAAACAATCCATTTGTTCCATGAACAAGAGACCATTGTTTTCTCCCTAGTGGCAACAACACATCTACAACCTTAGAGATTTCTGTCACTTCCCTTAGATTTAATAGAGGCATGAACCCACTATCGAGCAAAAATACCACCTCTTGAAGTCACTAGCAACTACTTGGCCAAGATAGCTACTAACAACGGAGAGAATGCAAGATCACAAACAACACAGACATGATAGAATCAATAACACAAAACCATTAATCAATCTGACATAGTAATCTCAATATCCATCGGATCCCTGCAAACACAACATGCATGATTACATATAGATGAGATCTTGATCATGAACGGAGCTCACAAGATCTAGACATGAAAGCACAAAAGGAGGAGATACAACCATCTAGCTACTACATGGAACCATAGTCCAAGGTGAAACTACTCACGCTTCATAACAGAGGGTGGCATGATGAAGAAGAAGGCCTTCGGGATGATCTCCCCTCCGGCAGACCGGGAAGAGCTTCAGATCCCCTTCGATCTAGGGATGATGGTGGCGGCGGCTACAGATGGTTTTGTGGAATATTGATCGGGTCCTTAGGGTTTAGGCATCGGGGCTTCTTATAGTCGAAGAGGCGAGGAGGCGGCGGGGTCCACACCGCCTTGCTCGGCCTAGGGTGGGCCAGCGCTGAGGCGGCCGCCTATGGCTCCTCCGTCTCTCCTCTAGACTCATGTTCTCCTCGGTGAAATATTGACTTGACTTTTGTCCGTCAATTCGAGAATATTTACTTACTGGTTTTACGGAACCAAAAAGGAAGAAAAGCAGCAAGCTGGCATTGTGGCATCTTGTTAATAGGTTAGTACGGAAAACATATAAAAACACCTCAAAGTGTAGACAAAGCAAAGAAAAATAGATACTAAACAAGCATGGAACATAAAAATTATAGATACGTTTCCGACGTATCAAGCATCTAAGCTTAACTCTTGTTAGTCCTCAAGTAGGTAAGTGATAAAGAATAATTTTTGAGGTGGCATGCACCATCAAAATCAAGATCAAACCATTTGCAAGCAATGAAAGATGGGATCAAAGAACTCTAAACATGTGCATGAAAGATGGAGTTCTAACAGTAACACATAGTAACTATGCATGCAACATCAAAGGCTACAAACAAAATCATGAATAACATGTATTGAAAAACATTTGTTTGTTTCACATCTGAAAACATGGCATAGTGGCAATCATCTTGTCCCTCATGGAGTAGAAAATAAATGCATAGGACACTTTCAAAGTTCATAAGAGTGACTAGATACAAATAGCACAAGAACAAGCAATATCAACAATATGCATCAATCAATAATTTTTGGGACAATGCACATAGAAGTAAGAATGACAACTATGCTCTCTTAACTGGTGCCTAAAGGTATAAGGTGGAGACTCAATATAATGGTGGAAGAAAGGTCCTTCATATAGGGAAGCAAGGATATCAAGTCTCAAAAAGAGCTTCCAAAAATTATGGTACTTGTTAGCTTTCAACCCTCATTGCCCCTATCATAAGCATCTTGAAGTGATTAAGGTTAAAGTGAACAAACTATGGAGTATATGCTTGACAAAGTATAAGTTGGCAATCTCATGTCGCTTGAATACGAGGACCTCTCCTCATGCTACTCAACTTTAGTCACCTCTAAGTTCTTGTCATAGTAAGTACATGTGTATCATAGAGAATCGCCAATGGGGTACCCCTTGCACATGGTACAGGAGCTATCCCATAACCAAAATGACAAGGCAAGTATACAATGAGCATCTCAGCAATCTTCTTTTTTACCATGGGAATATGGTGCTTTTTTCTCTCTTTCCTCTTTTCTTAATATGTCTCTTTTTTATAAGAAGAAAGCTTCATAGATGTCATTATGGTGATGCTGCAAGTTTCCACCATGATTATACATGGATTAGGCTAGCGGCCTAGACATTTCTCTAACACACATACATAACTACATGTACTTACAAGCTTCCATTTTATTTCACACTGACGACATCCATAGACAAAAGATCATGATATCAACTATGTACAAAGTACAAGTGCAATGTTGAAAGCATTCTCCATGACAACACGGTTCTGCTAATTCCAATGTATAAGTGTAAGCATATACAACATAGATGACACAATGGTTCAAGTTTATTAGGGGCAAGAAATATAAAGTGTGCCATAAAGTTCGTGAGAGCTTTAATCACTAAGTTTTCACATAACAAAATACTTTTTAATTGGAAGATAGATGAAAACAAGAATATACTTGGAATGGTGTAACACACCATGCATATAAATTTATAGTGGACTCTTTGGAATAACTTGGTTTCTTGGGAGTTGGAAGCATGAGTAGGGCTTACTCATACAAGTGGAGGCTAGCAAAAGGTTGGGAGCAACCAACTAAGAGAGCAATAATGGCCATAATCATGGAGAGCGATAAAACATTACTAATAAAAGCATAGAGTGGTACTACAAGTCAAGGACTAAATGATCATAGAGGCTATGGTGACTTGTTCATAGTCATAACATGGTGTGAGCATGTGCCAAGTCAACCCAAACAAAGCATCAAAGGAGAATACCATAATACTATGCTTTTGCATGCTAAAACACCATATAATTTTTTCAAGGAACACTAAGCAATCCCAAATTGTTTGGAACGAGTCATGCTACAACAGTAATCACTAAGCATAAGGTCAAAACAACACCTAGCATGACATGCTAAAGTCTAATCACAGTCAGTCAAGCAAGCTCCTCTTGCACTATTTCAAGCAAGAACTTTCTACTCCTTTCCAACACCAATCAACTTATTTGAAATAACACAGCGAGGCGGGGTCCAAACTACTTTATTCAAGCAAACTAAGCAAACCGAGCGAAAACTAAGGCGCTCCAAGAACAACACAAAGTGAATGAAACAATAAAAACAAAGTGTCTAGAAGAACCTGAGCTTTTTATTGATGAAGAAGGGGATTCCTTGGGCATCCCCAAACTTTGACGCTTGTGCCTCTTGGATATTTCTTGGGGTGACACCGGGGTGACATCCCCAAGCTTGAGCTTTTGTCCATTCTTCATCTCATTATATCATTCTCTCTACACCTAAATTTTTCCTTCATACAAAACTTCAAACAATCTTCATTAGCAACATTAGTGTATTCAAAAGATAATAGACCCTTAGGTGTAGCTTTAGAACAACAACTCTTTTCACTAAAAACACAAGATACTGTAGAAACTCCCTCAAAAAGCTCAATTTCCCAAAAAGAACCCAAAAAAAGAATCAATAAGAAGCAAATGCAAATAATGGTACAAATCTGTCAAAACAGACCAGCAGGTAGAAACCGATTTTTTCGAAGACCTTATGTTGCTCAAATCAAAACATGTTGAACTAAAGAAAGTTAGCTAACTTAGTGGGGGATTTATTCGTAAAATATCAGCTCAATACGACTTACAAAGATTTCTCATGAATTTTTATGGTGGAGCACAAAAATTATTTTCAGGACAGCAACTCCCCAAATCTTACATCCCTCTCATTAGAGGTCATTCTTGGCACAAAAATAAAACAAAAAGGATAAGGAGAGGTCATTACTGAAGTAATAACTTCCAAGACTCAAGAAAACTCTTAAATTATCTCCCAACAAGTACTTTTTTTAACGCCTTTAAGTTAGGCACAAGAAGCAAGAATCAAGTGTTTTCAAATGAAGAAGCATTAACATCAACTCTCTTGCTCCTACCTTTCTTACCTTTCTTCTTCTCTTTAGGCAATATATGATTGCTTACTGGAGGAGCAAAATGCATAATGCCTTTTCCCACATCTATTACTGCTCCAAGGTGTTTCAGAAGGGATCTTCCAAGTGTAATCTGTCCTTTTCCTACATATTCAATAACAAGATAATCAGTAGACACCATTTTTCCTGAGATTTTTGTAAACACACCTTCAGCTATTCCAATGGGTAATAAAGTTGCATTATTGGTAAGACATATTTCTTCTCCTCCTTTAGAAAGTCCCCAAAGACTCAAAGACTCATAAATATCTTTAGGCATAAGGAAAAATTCAGACATAATATCACAACAAGCATAAAAAATTGCACTATTATAGAGACTTTGATCATAGTAAACCACTTTGAAGGCTTAGAATTTATTGGAACATAACCATGGTGCTCTCTAAGTGTGTGATAACAACTGTTCAAAGCAGCAGTACTGGACTCAAGAGTGTTCAACCTAGCATAACTGTCTATAAAAGAAGAATCAGACTTGCCAGGCATATTATAAATTATAATCAATCTCTTTATAGCATCTAAAGCTTCACCCATGGTAAAACGAAAAATATCTTTCTCAGACACAACATCCAAAGCATATCTATAACAAAGAGCAATACCGTGGTAGAAACTATTAATAACCAAGCTAAGACTCATCTTAGGCTCAGTTTCCCTTTGTAAAGCAGAGATTCTAGACCAAGCTTCTTTGAAACTCTATCCACTTACTTGCTTGAAAGTAAAGATCCTTTCCATAGGTGACACAGGGATTGGACCAAAACCAGACATAGCAGCAACTAGAGCAGGAACTATTTTTTGTATGTTTTTGATAAGGGAAAGCAAACTAAACTAAACTATTTTTTTGAGTTTTTTGATAAAAAGAGGCAAACAAAAACAAACAATATAAAGTAAGCAAAACAAAAACAAAGTAAAGAGAAAGGTTGTGTAGGACTCCCCTTGTGAAGACGTCCTTAGCCTCCCGACATGGCGCGAAGAAAGCTTGTTGGCGCTCTATCAACGTGGGAGCGCTTCGTTGGGAAACCCCAAGAGCAAGGTATGAAGAGCACAACAACAAGTTTTCCCTCAGTAAGAAACCGAGGTTATCAAACCAGTAGGAGGAAGAAAACATCTCAAAGGTGTTGCAAGCAACTTGGAAACCTGCACAGAAAAATCAAGACTTTTCCCCAACAAACAGTGAGGTTGTCAATCTGACCGATTGCTGTAACAAAGGATTAACTATATGGTGTGGAAGGTAATAGTGGTTTGCAGAAAGTAAACATTAACAGTGGAAGATGTATCAAGGGTAAAGATTGGACCGGGGTCCATAGTTCACTAGAGGTGTTCTCCTTAGATAAACAAACATGGCATGCTGGGTAAACAAATTACAGCAGGGCAATTAACATGACTGAGCAAGGAAAAACAATGCAATACTAGACATCATGATCCTATGAGATTCGATTGGGCAATACAACAAGATACATAGACCGCCATCCAACTGCATCTATGACTAGAAGTCCACCTTTGGGTTATCATCCGAACCCCTCCGATTAAGTTGCAAGCAATAGACAACTTCTTTAAGAAAAGTGTGTAAGGTAAACAATCCACTTGTTCCATGAACAAGAGGCCGTTGTTTTGTCCCTAGTGGTAACAACACATCTACAACCTTATAGATTTCTATCATTTCCCTTAGATTTAATAGAGGCATGAACCCACTATCGAGCATAAATACCCCCTCTTGGAGTCACTAGCAACTACTTGGTCAAGATAGATACTAACAACGGAGAGCATGCAAGATCACAAACAACACAGACATGATAGAATCAATAAGACAAAACCATTAATCAATCTGACATAGTAATCTCAATATCCATCGGATCCCCGCAATCACAACATGCATGGTTACAAATAGATGAGATCTTGATCATGAGCAGACTCACAAGATCTGAACATGAAAGCACAAAGGAGGAGATACAACCATCTAGCTACTACATGGACCCGTAGTCCAAGGTGGAACTACTCACGCTTCATACCGAAGGCTGGCATGATGAAGAAGAAGGCCTCCGGGATGATCTCCCCTCCGGCTGGGTGCTGGGAAGAGCTTCAGATTCCTCCGATCTAGGGACGATGGTGGCGGCGGCTAGAGACGGTTTCGTGGAATATTGATCGGGTCCTTAGGGTTTAGGCATCGGGGGCTTATTATAGGCGAAGAGGCGAGACAGGAGGGCATCCAGGGGGCCCACACCCTGCCTAGGCGTGGCCTAGGGTGGGCTCGTGCGTGGGGGTGAGGTCGCCTTGTGGCTCCCCTCCGTCTCTCCTCTGGACTCCGTGTTCTCCTCAGTGAAATATTGATTTTGGCTTTTGTCCCGTCCAATTCCGAGAATATTTCCTTACTAGCTTTTCTGGAACCAAAAAAACATAAGAAAAGCAGACTAGCACTATGGCATCTTGTTAATAGATTAGTACTAGAAAACATATAAAAATACCTCAAAGTGTAGGCAAAGCAAATCAAAGTAGATACTAAACAAGCATGTAACATAAAAATTATAGATCGTTCCGGCGTATCGAGGCGAAATCACTGTTATGTGCACCCAACAAAAGAATACACCCAATCTCTCATCAATCCTCTCATCTTTTGGTGAAGTCGCCGACCTTGACACAAACTTTAAAAAACATGTGATGCTCCCCATAAGGTTTCATAACAATGACCTTGATGACGTGCTTCATGGCTTGTCGGTTATCGTGTAATCTTACCTTTGAAATACTTGGGCTTACCACTATCACTGAGACAACTAAAGAGGGTGGAATTTTCAAGTGCTAGAAGACAAGATGGCCGGGAAACTCGTCACTTGGGAGAGAAAAAATATATCAATGCAGCTGGGCGAGGGGATCTCCTAAAATTTGTCCTCTCTTCACAAGCAATCTTTCATCTCACACAACTCAACATCCCTCTGGGTTGCTTTACTACCATAAAAAACAAAGCAAAACTTTTTGTGGGCAGGCACCAAAGATATCTCCGGTGGAAAATATAACATAAATTGGGAGGCAGTTTGAAGTCCTACACAGACAAGTGGTTTGGAGACTGTACATCTTGATAAGTTTGCACGTGTCCTCCGGCTAAGATGTTCAAGATTTTGGCGTGACCCTTCTAAGCTTTGGGTTGGAACGGGAAACCTTTGTGACTCTGTGGACATGAGTCTCTTCTAGGCCTCCACCCTACTATCTCCAAAGGCAACAAAAACATTGCACCCTTTTGGGAATCCTTATGGCTCAATGGTGTGGCCCCCAAAGACATTGATCCGCTCATCTATGAGGCCCTCACTAGAAAGAAGTGGAAGGTCAAGCAAGCCTTACACCACAACACTTGGATCTTAAAGATTTAGTTGG
Organism: Avena longiglumis; assembly: GCA_030063025.1. NCBI lineage: Eukaryota > Viridiplantae > Streptophyta > Magnoliopsida > Poales > Poaceae > Avena > Avena longiglumis. The sequence continues at coordinate 60,723,422 of CP125976.1, forward strand.
ACATTAGCTTGATAATACCCCACATCCAACAATATGTTCGGCTTTGGGGAAAACTTAATGAGATTCAACTTAGAGAGGGTGTGGAGGACACAATTGCTTGGACTCTCATGTCTAATGTAGAATACTCAACTACTTTGCCCTAAAAATGCCCACTTTTTAGGATCCACTATCACAATTTTCAACAAAATGGTGTGGAAATCAAGGCACCTTCCAAGATAAAATTCTTTGTTTGGTTGGCCATTCAAAGTAATCTATGGACGATGAATTTCCCAGAGAAAAGGGAATGGGCTAATTGTGGACTTTTCCATGCAAGTAAACTCAAGAGACGGCGGCTTGCTTTTTTTTCCAATGCCGCTTCACCAAGTGGCTTTGGGACATGATCAAGGATTGGCTTGGGCTCCCACAATTCCAAACCAATGTGTGGTCTACACAACTCACCATACAAGATTGGTGTACAATGGTGTCTTGCAAGGCCGCTTCCAATCAAAAATTCATGGCATCCATCACGATGCTTGCTAGTTGGACGATTTGTAAAGAAAGCAATGTATGGGTCTTGTGCAACAAATTCCCCCACTTCTTCTTTTTCTAGATATCATCAAAGAAGATGTGAAGGTTTGGGTCACCGGTGTGCCAAATTTATGAGCGTTGTAATTTTGGGGGAGTAGACTATTTATATCTTGTTTTTTTTTTCCTTTTTCTGCTACCATCATGTCATGACTATTCTCATTATTTAATCGTTGCCTCCATTTAAAAAAAATCCATGAGAACTATGGAGGTATCACTCCTTTGATCCCGAAGGCATGGATCCAAAAGCCCCTAAACCAGACTCCCATCCCATGGATTTGCTTGCTGAAGCGTGGAAAGCCAAAACACGCCGTCCGGCACCGACTAAACTTGTCTCGTAGCCTGGCCGTTGGGTCTTGCTCGGCTTCCTCCGCATCACATCTCACAGACCGTCAGCACATGATGCCATTTCTCTTGTCCCCGTCGCCCAAGGTGGTGATTTGGCCGATGGTAGTAAGCACGCATGCATGTCGCCGATGGATGGTAGTAAGTACCTGCTTTGATTAATGTCATATAATGTGGCATGCTTAGACGATCGGAGCCCAACGCGAGACTGCGATGTCATGTCTGTACTGACCTTGGCTTCTAAGGGTGTGTTTGGTTGAGCCGTAGATTCCTGAAAATCAACTGTGAAAAATCTGATGCGAGAAAGCTGATGTGAGTTGATAACTGTGGTGAAGCTGGAAGTTGTTGGCTGTGGCAACTGCAAACTTTGGATTCGATAGGAATCGTCTGGAATGCCCCTAAAACTCTCAAAGATTATTTATATGCTAATTGAACAAATAACTTGCACAATTATTTATATGCCCCTGAGACATTCTATGTACGTATATGTAACAAAAGCACGAGCACATAGCTTGCCCAATGAAAACAAATGTAACATTAATCTCTCTGAATTGAATGGGGATATATGTCATTTTTTACATTGAGCTAGAAGGTGCAGGTAAGGTGTTCACTAGAATCCCTTTTACACCGATCAAAGAAGCGTTTCCAGGTTGTGTAGGTCGCATGTAACGAATAGATAACAGACCCAGACAGAGAGTGTACAAGCACAGACAAAGCTCGGCAGTCAACACCTTGGCGGTAGCAGCTCCTATAGCTGGATCTTCCAGTGTTGCGGTGGATTAACTCAGGGATATGCTGCCTTCTCGTTAAGCTGGTTTTGAGTCCAAATCAACATCATCAGCAGGAACGTCAAGGAGGAGGAAGGACATGGGAAGGAGGTAGAGAAAGGCAGAGAGGAGGACCTCGTTCCTAGAGGCAGCGTCTCGACGACCAAGGCCAGTCAGAGGAATACCTCGTTCTTGGAGGCGGCGGCCCGACGACCAAGGCATGGAGGGCTACGGCGGGTTGGGTGCTAGCGCCTGGGGGTCCTAGGATCGAGCGGTAGGTTGGCCGAGGAGGGAAAGGGGAGCGGCGGGATGGTAGGGTTCGATTCCCTGACGGCGCGCCGCCGGAGGCTACCGGGATAGGCCGGCGAGGCGAAACCCCTGGCGGCTGCCCCGTGCAGGTCTAGGAGAAAGAAACAAAAAAAAAATGGAAGGAGGAAGGAGCCAGGTGGGGGAGAAAACGAAAGAAGTGAACCGGTCAGTTTACTTGCCAGTGGCATGGTGGGTAAATATCATGTTTTTTTCCACCGTGACGCAGTGAAATCTCGGTATGCCGCCGATTCCAATTTGCACTGTTAAAATCTGTTGCGTCCTGGAAGTTGTCCTGCGTCGGATACCCCTTCAGTTCAGATTCCAGCGTTTTAGTAGTGAATCTGGCCCAAAAATTTCAACCAAACACAGCCTAAGATGGCGCGGTGTGTGTACGCCTCTTCAGCCACCGATCGGCCGCCACCATGCATTCGACACAATTGTTCTTTGAGCCTGGTACTGTCGTGCGGATGTGTATGTATGGTCGGAAGTAGGAGCCCTGGAATAATCTGAAAGAGACTTGGCGGGCTGGCTGGCTCGATCGTATGCTAGCTGCTGTTCCTGATCGTGCCGCCAACAGTGTACTCTCTTAACTATCGTGTCCTGACCGACACTTGCAGGTGAAACAACCACGCTCCTTGCTCCATAGATCAATGAATGTAGGAAAGCTTTCCAACTTGTAAAGACAGTCACCGTAGGATCAACTAAAGCCTTTAAATTACAGTAAAGTTGAAGGGGATTTTCGTACGTACTACTAGTTAAAGCTTAACTAGTGACCAGTAACGGGTAAGTTAGTACCAGTACAGTATCAAGTTAGTCAAGTAGTTGAGGAATCAATTCGCGACTCACAATGCCAATTACTGAAATGAGGCATTGAGATGTACAAGTACGTAAAGCATCACTGTCGTGCAATTTCCCCCCCGTCTTGACCAAGAATCGTTCTGAAGACGGCTATTGTTATCTTGAAGCAGCTAAGATGCACAAGAAAGGTACTAATACAAATTTGTGATTTCCGTTAAGGCTGAGATGGAACCATATGCATATCTTGTGACTCGAAGTTGCAATCGAGGGAGAAGGGTGACTCAATCTCGCGCATGCCAAGACCTTAAACAATGGCACATTTTGCCCGTCAGTTGTTGATTCGGATTTAGCGTGTACAGAGGGTTCAACGCGAATGCAGCCAATTAACAGTCAACTTGGAGGGTTTGCTGAGATTTGGTCTGGCGATCGATGAGCTCTTTGACTTTGTATTCTACGAGCCTCTCCGTCCGCGTGCAAGGCCTGCACGAACAAAAATTCCTAGCGGATATGCTGGTCTACTAGTACCGTGTACAAAAAAAAAAATACCATTGATTAGGACTAGCCATCAGCTTTGGAGCACACGTGCACTTTTTATGTAGTGCACTTGAACATAGGAGATGTTTAGCTGCATTGCGTGCGATTCAGAATGATCATGGTTAGACTAGTTTATTTGTGCTGGCAAAAGCATGCATTAGTTTTTTTTTTTTTAAACGGGGCAAATGATTTGCCCCGATCTATTAATTAAGCGAAGAGTTTAACAACCAAAACATATTTGTTTAGTCTACTTATCACAAAGATGGGCGATGCAATTGAATTCGAAAAATGTTTGAAACATAAATTGAACCTGGTGTAAACAGTTTTCAGTATGAATTAGTCGGTGTTATCCAGCAATTATGTTAACAACTTTTCCTTTTCAGCAATGGCAGATGCCAGTGGTGGCGCGTTGTACGTCCCTGCTTGCTAGTATATCTTTCACCTACAAACTTTTGGCATGCATAACAACTTGAATATGACATTGGCTAGTATTAGTATTTGGTCGATGGATTCCGCAGTACTGAAAACACCATACAATATGCTTCAGTAGCAATCCCATGATGCGACTTTGGATATCGTCGGAGCCAAAATGCATGGGCCAAAAGGACTGGTCTGTTGCTGCACGCAAACATGCCTTCAGGATTGAACCATTTCTGAAAAAAACGAGCGATCGTTTTCATGGAAGCATCAGAAGCACTCCATGTACCGACCCAGAATAAGAAAACAAGTTAGTTACCACTCCAGATGACTTGAGCGAGATAAATTTGAAATGCCAGCCTCCTCCGGTATTTGTCCGGTGACAGGACGTTGTGAAACCTATGATGCTTCCATCCGACCCTTTGTCCTTCTGTTTTTACATGGATACAAAGCGTATGGCATGTTATATCGTTGATAGCAATTGTTTTCGCAGAAGCCTATGCTTTGTCTCCTTTGTCTTCTTTTCTTATGGGAATATGCCCTGGACGCTAAAATCATGGGCCTCGTTTTTTTTTTCTTTTGACGTTTTTGTTACGTGGACGACAGTCATGGCTACACTGTTGCTAGTGTAGTATATTTCAGTTTTCTTAGTCGTAGGTGGCGTTTTCCGACAGCACGGGTATATAAGCCCTTTCAGCTTAACGTAACGGAAGACGCGAGGCGACGATGGAGGACGTGAGAAAAAGACAGAGGGGAGCTCTATATTGGAGGTGGCTGTCCGATACGCTCACGCAAAGTAACTTCATTGCTAAGCCAACTTTACGATCCATTAGAGTTTTTTTTTTTGCTTAATTACATTTTATCGATGCCAAGTAAAGGAAGGAATATCCAACTGTGCCTTAAACCACCATGGTAGTAATAGTACTTATCGATAAGGAGCCCCGGTTCTTTCTAATGGCCAATGATGGCTACTAAAAATACCATACATGGTTAACAGACATCCGCACCTCCAAAGACCTTGGGAACTCAGGCATCTCTTTCCTCCCACATGGACGGGCAATCGGCGTTTTGATAGGTGGCGATTCCAATGACGGCGTGGCGCTTTGCTGCGCGCTTATAAAAGCTTGGCACCTTTCTCGGGTCGATTGCTTCGCTTAGGAGGCCACCGAGGATCTCGCTTTTGAGATCCACCTGGTGATATCAAGCCGGGCGACATTTAAAAAGGGTTGTACATCTCCATAGGCGTATGGAAGGGACACCTATTCTGCTGAACCTTTGAGTCCGCCTCCACCACGGTTCTGTCTCATGATCCATGGCCCAGTGCCCTAGTGCAGCCAGGTCAGTTGCAAGGTGGCTCATGGTGTCATGCTTTGTAGAGAACCCTAAGGAAAATAAATGGCCTCCTGGACTTCCAGTCATGAGACATCCTCCCATCATCATCTCGATAGTGTTTCACTGTTCTGCACCTCACGTTTATATATCTCTGTTGACAAATCTCCGTTAACCTCCCTGAACCCCGAAGATTAAAATCTTTCACCCAAAGAGGCACCCAACTCCACTTAGTATCCAAGTTCGCACTCATATCTGCTTACCTGTCCCACACTGCTCCTGTGGAACTTCACCCACTGTGCCTTAGGGCCCCGAATGGCGACCTTGGACCCGGGAGAGTTCTAGTTACCGCCTGTATGGTTGCCATGTAGCATGGGTTACACCCCTAATGATCGCCCCCAATAACTATGTATCATTTAGCACTAATTGCTAAATTATTAGTTTCAATAGACTCAAGTATAGCCTATAGTCTAATCGCTCAATCCTCAAACCAACGCACAAAGGTGTTTATTACCTGGGCGAATTTTACCGAGGAAGTGATTGTTCGTGACATGGAAGTACAGGTTCATACAAGGAATATGTGGATGGATACACAGAGACTCTTTATACATCCATACACGATGTCACCCATAAAACTATTCAATCGATAACAAAATTGATGACCAACACCCTAGTCCATCACATGGGCCGCCGCCAAATGAGGGCATTGACGCCACGCCAATTATAGTGGGCATTGTCGACGGTTGTGGCTCGCGCCCTTTCGGTCGACCATTGCTGGGACTGCCATATCGCCGTGGCAAAGACATCGCAGTTGTTACTCTGCTGTCTCACACATTCGCCCAGTATTTAGGCTTAAATCTAAGGCAGTTTCGAGTCTCGCTCAAAAGTTCAGAGCGAAGGTAAATCATATTTTATGTTACACCACTTCATTAATTTGTACTTATGGTTCTATTATGAATAAGTTTGCTGATTATGAAACAATGGTTGATATTGATGACACTATATGTATACTATGGAATTAGAACAAAAAATCGCTGGACGGCCCGCCTTCGCCCCTATGTGTCTCGAATCCTAGCTCGCCTCGCAAATCAGGCCGGGCAAGAGGAGGCGCCTCTTCCTCGTTAGTGTTTTGTGGGCGACCGGACCCTATGGATTATCCGTAATAAGATGGTCATTGAAGTGGTGTTCGCCGTACCGACCATCTTCAAATTTTGACTTTTCGCAGCTAGCCACCTGGCTGCTGGCAGATGCTGTATAGAGAGCGGCTGGACGTGGGATGATGGAGCACCCCGAGCAAGCGCCACCAACTTGCTACCTTGGCAGCCGAAAGTGCCTTCCTGAGGGAGTCGTTCTTTGATTCAAAAAGGCAATCTTACGCCAGGGGTTGTGTTGGTCCTGGTGTCCGCTACTTTCACAAGGTAGTACAGTCACGTGAACTCTTCTTCGTTGAATAATTTAATATTGTGCAATGTTGCTTATTTATAAACCCGACGCCGAGCCTATTTCGAGGAGAGGGTAGGAACGCTATAGGCATCAGATAGGATTCACCTTTGCGTCCCTAGCGTGCGAGCCAGACCGCACACAAGCTCAAGCCCATACATGGACTAGCCAAATAAGATTTTGTTTATTTGCTTTTTTTTGTTGCAGGTTTTATTGTTTTTTCAACGTAGTCGTATTTTATTTTTTAAAGTTTTTCTTTTTTGTTGTTTCTTTTTATCTAGTTTTCCTTCTTATTCTAATCACATGAATATTTTTGAAATATACAATTATTTTTATTTCATATGTACGAATGTTTTTTACTATACATGAAAATCTCATTTATGATACATAATTTTTTATTTTATTTTATTTTTTGACAAAAGCTAAAGATTTTCTCATGAACATATGAGCATATTATTTGATGTTTATCAATATTTTCATAAATACTAAATAAAAAATACCAGGCTGTGATACGCAGAAACTACATGAGGTATGCCGACGAGGAGGATAGACTCTGGAGATGGAGAGATGCCAAACGATGGAGTCATGATGCCAAACAATGGAGTCATGACGCTCTTGGTTAAAGACAATGCAGTAATCAAGTGTCGTCGCATCCCAATACCCTTGCCTTGACCTACATGATTTACCTAATCTTGATAAGTAGGGCTCCTGAGCTATGCCTAGATGCATGTTTGAAGTTTTGTTGCGGGTGAACATGTCATAACCGCTATCGTCGTATTTATGAACTGTTTATCTACTTTTGTGACTGTTGTATTTTATTGGCCATCACTTGCCTTCTTATGCCGTATTTATGAAGTGCTTATCTACTTTTGTAATTGCTGTATTCTAATGGTCAGCACTTGCCTTCTTATATATAGTTGGCTAGTGTAATGTGCAGAACATGGTCCTTGGCAAAACCCGGCCAATTAAGGGGTTTATTTGGATCACAAGTACTAGAAATTGGAAAATCACGTTTTTTTAATAAGATTGTAGGTACCAAACAGATGATTGCAAAACAGAGAAAAACAAATAGTCATTTGAAAGGAATACATGAAAGATGTCATGATCCTACGTGAATGAGTGTTCAAAAAGAGGTTTGAGGGGATGTTGAAATTTCTACGGATGCAATCTATAAGAATTTTGGAGATGTCACTCATTCGACCCAAAGAGCTTGTTTAGGGGGAAAAAAAATCCTATGTACTACTCAAAAATTCCTTAGATCCAAAAGCCCCTAAACCAGACTTCCACGGATCTGCTTGCCAAAGAATGCAAAGCCAAAACACGCCCTTCGGCACCGACTATACTTGTCTCGTAGCCTGGCCGTCGGGTCTTGGTCCGCTTCCTCCGTGTCACCCTGTGCATCACATTGCACGGACCGTCAGCACATGATGGCATTTCTCTTGTCGCCGTCGCCCAAGGTGGTGATTTGGCTGGTGGCAACAAACACGCGTGCATGTCGCTGTTGATCACAACGACGGTATTTAGCAAATTATACCCTATTGTTACACACGTGAAGCAGTAGCGGCCTTGTCTCGTGGATCTTGTATCTGCTTTGATTAATTTCATAATAATGTGGCATGCTTGCGAGCTTAGACGATCGGAACCGAACGAGAGACTGCGATGTCTGCACTGACCTCTGGGCTCTGGCTTCTAACTTCTAAGGTAGCGCGGTGTACGCCTCTTCAGCTACCGATCGGCTGCCAGCCTGCCAAGCATGCATACGACACAATTGTTCATTGAGCTAGCTGCAGATGTGTTTGTATGGTCGGAGGTGGGAGCCTCGGAATAATCTGAAAGAGACTTGGCGGCCTCGATCGCATGCTGCTGTTCCTGATCGTGGCGCCACAGTACTCTCTTAATTATCGTCTCCTGACCGACACTTGCAGGTGAAACAACCAGGCCGCCTTGCACCAACTTGTAAAGATAGCCACCACAGGATCAAGTAAAGCCTTTAAGTCACAGTAAAGTTGAAAGGGATTTGCTGTACTAGTACAAGAAAGTTGAAGTTTTTTTTTTTGAGGCTAAGCTGAAGAAAATTGGTGCTACTAGTTAAAGCTTAACTAGTGATCAATAACTGGTAAGTTAGTACTACTAGTACAGATAGCAAGTACTCCATCCGTTTCAAAATATAAGATGTTTTAGTTTTGTAAAGCAAATGTATCTAGACTTGTTTTAATATGTAGATTTACTCAACTTTAGAATGAATCTATACACTAAAAGAAGTCTAGATTTATTTTCTTCACAAACATAAAACATCTTATATTTTAAAACAGAGGGAGTAATAATTAAGAAATCAATTCTCGACTCGGAACGCCAATTACTACAATGAGGCATTGAGATGTACAAGTACGTAAAGCATCACTGTCGCACAATTAATTGCCCCGGCCCTTTGTTTTGACTAACAAGCCTAAACCATTCATCTGGACTGTTTTCAATATTTAGTTAGTATTTCTTATCTGCACAAAACAAACTCAGCTATTTCTTATCATGCCGTTTTCGTCGATCGTTGCAATATAATGTGCCTCTTAATTGTTATCTTTGAGTACTACAAGGGAGGTACTCCACTAATTTTAGATTTCCATTAAGTTGAGATGCAACCAGATGCATATCTTCATATGTGACTCGAAGTTGCAATCGAGGGAGAAAAGTGCCAAAACGTTAAATAACGCCACATTCAGCCCGTCAGTTGCGGGCCAATATATGATATATTGATTCGGGTGTAGCGTCTACAAAGGGTTCAACGCGAATGCAGCCAAGGAACAGTCAACTTGGGGGTTTGCTGAGATTTGGTCTGGCCATGACCTCTTTGACTTTGTATTCTACTACGAGCCTCTCCGCGTGCATGCAAAGGCCTGCAGGCTGCAGCCCGGACGACCAAAAATCCCCAGCGGATATATGCTGGTCTACTAGTACCGTGTACAAAAGCATTCAGTGCCATTGATTAGGACTAGCTATCAGCTCTGAAGCACACGTGCACTTGAACCATAGGGAGTATCACTGTTCAGTATTGCGTGTGATCATGGTTAGACTAGTTTATTTGTCCTCGCAAAAGCATGCATGGTTAGTTTATTTGTCACAAAGTTCCAAAAGAAAAAGTTTACTTGTCACAAAACATGCAACAGTTTTGAGAATAATTTGATTCGATGTTATCCGTCAACCATGTTAACAGGTTTTTATTTTTGCAGAAACATGTAAACGCAAGGTGATGCCAGCGGTAGGCGCCTTGTCCCTGCTTAATACCTATCACCTACAAACTTTTGGCGTGCATAACAGCGTGAATATGAAATTAGTTTAAGCTTTCTTTGATGGGCACCGCAGGACTGTCCGAAAGCACAATACAATATGCTTCAGTACCAATCCCATGACTTGACTTTGCATGTCATCGCCAAAAATGCATGGGCCAAATGGAATTCGCCTCTCGGTTCTTGGCGAGACTGAAAGCAATGTGCCAGCACCCCGGACTGTTCTGCTGCCGCACGCGCGCAAACATGCCTTCGGAATCGAGCCATTTCTGGAAAAAGCGAGTGATCGTTTTCACGGAAGCATCAGAAATACTCCATCTAGAATAATAAACAAAGTTAATTACCACGCCGGATTACTTGTGCGAGATACTTTTGAAATGCCAGCCTCCGGCCGGTAGCTAGAGTCCCGGTGTGACAGGATCGTCAGCAACTTGTTTCGCAGAAACCTATGATGCTTCAATCGGACCTTATTTGTCCTTTTTATGGTGACACGATCTACGTACGGCATGTAATAACATTGACAGCGAATTGTTTCGCACAAGCCTATGCTTCTGTCCTTTGTCCTTTCTTTTTTTAGACGTTTTTGTTACGTGGACAACTGTCATGGGTTGCTAGTAGGAGTATTTTTGTTTTCATCGGACAAATCCATATAGGCCATAAGATAGCATCGATGTAAGTAGAAGTTACCTGAACCTGTAGCAAACTATGTAAGTGCACCACACACGGCACGTAGATCCTGCTGTATATGCTCTTCTGACAGCACCTAGTATATCCTTCTTGTGCCAACGGAACGGCAGACGCAAGGCGAGCCGATGGAGGACGGGAGAAAAGACAGATGAGCTCAGGGAGGCAGGGCCGAGACGCAAAAGTAACTTTGTACCTAAGCTATCCTTACGATCCATGAGACTTTTTTTTGCTTATGGCTTTAGTGCGATACCAAGTGAAGGAAAGAATATCCAGCTGTGGCCGGTCATGTTTACAGTTCACTGCATAGTATTTAATTATACTATCATATTATGAAAAACAGACGATATGTCATTTTTCTTTTCTTTTTGTCTAGAGCACGGTAAACCGCTTCGCCAACACCGAGAAGAATCAAACGTAAAGAACTACATAAACAATGTCCACGAATTAAAAATATATCATGGATTTAAAATGTTTGTGAATTAAAAAATATTCACCAATTTAAGATAGATGTTCGTGGATTTTTTTAAAGAAATATGTGGATTTGAAAATATATACGTGAGACTCTTCATGAAATGCAAAAATCTGTATGGACCAGCCCACTTAAAGAAACCACCGCTTGAGAGTGTAGAGACGCTATAGACATCACATAGGATTCACCTTGGCGTCCCGTCCCTAGTGTGCAAGCCCATACATGGACTAGCCAAACAAGAATTTCTTTATTTGGTCTTTTTGTTGTGGGGTTTCTTGTTTTTTCAGTCTATTTTTTCTTTTTTGTTGTTTCTTTTTATCCTTTTCCCTTTTTATTCTGATCACATGAATATTTCCAAAATATACAGTTATTTTTATTTCATATGTATGAATATTTTTTAATATACATGAAAATCTCCTTTATGGTACATAATTTTTCTTTTCATTTATTTTTTGACAAAACCCTGAACACTTTCTTATGAATATATGAGCATATTATTTGATGTATATCGATATTTTTTAGTAATACTAAAATAAAAATACCAGGTCGTGGTACCCAGAAACTGCATGAGGTATGACGACGCGGAGGATATACTCCGGAGGTGGGGAGATTCCAAGCAATGGAATCATGCCACTCATAGTTAAGGACAATGCAATAATCAAGTGTAATCGCATCCCAATAGCTTTGCCTTGTCGTACATGATTTACCTATCTTGATAAGTGTAGTGCTCCTGAACTATCCATATATGTATGTTTGGTGAAGTTTTTTTGTTGGTGAACATGTGATCCGCTATTTATGCCGTATTAATGAACTGCTAATCTACTTTTGTGATATTTGTATTCTGTTGGTCAGCACTTGCCTTCTTATATGTAGGCCAATTAAGGGTTTATTGGGATCACAATTACTAGAAAACATAGAAAAACAGATGAAAGATATCATGATCCTAAGTGAATGACTGTGCAAAAGAGGTTAGAGTGGATGTTAAAATTCCTATAGGTGCAATCCATGAGAATTTTGAAGATGTCACTCCTTCGATCCAAAAAGTTCGCTCTTAGGAAAATATCCTATGAATTACTCCGAAATTTCTTAGATCCAAAAGCCCCTAAACCAGGCTCCCTTGTACCCGCTTGCCAAAGCATGGAAAGCCAAAACACGCCGTCCGGCACCGACTATACTTGTCTCGCAGCCTGGCCCTCGGGTCTTGCTCGGCTTCCTCCGTCCGTGTCACACTGAGCATCACATCTCATAGATCGTCAGCACATGATTGGCCGTCGCCCAAGGTGGAGATTTGGCCGATGAAAGTAAACACGCATGCTTGTCGCCGTTGATCACATCGACCCTATTATACAGCAAACATACACTATGGTTACACGTGAAGGAGTAGCGGTCTTGTCTCGCGGATCTTGTGTATCTGCTTTGATTAATGTCGTAATGTGGCATGCTTGCGAGCTTAGACGATCGGAACCGAACGCGAGACTGCGATGTATGTACTGACCTTGGCTTCTATGGTCGCGCGGTGTACGCCACTACGCCTCTTCAGCCACCGATCGGCTGCCATGCATACGACACAAATGTTCTTTGAGCTGCAGATGTATGGTCGGAAGTGGGAACCCCGGAATAATCTGAAAGATACTTGGCGGGCTCAATCGTATGCTGATGTTCCTGATCGTGTCGCCGATAGTACTCTCTTAATTATCGTCTCCTGACCGACACTTGCAGGTGAAACAACCACGCCGCCTTGCGCCATTGATCAATGAATGTAACCTTTCGAAGTTGCAAAGATAGTCACTGTAGGATCAACTAAATCCTTTAAGTCACAGTAAAGTTGAAGGCGATTTGCTATACAAAAAAGTTGAAGATCCTTTTTCTTAGGCTAATAAGTTGAAGAAAATTCGTACCACTAGTTAAAGCTTAACTAGTGATCAGTAACTGGTAAGTTAGTACTAGCACAGTATCAAGTTAGTGAAGCAGTTGATGAATCAATTCTCGACTCAAAACGCCAATCACTAAACTGAGGCATTGAGATGTACAAGTAAATAAAGGAAACTGCTGGGTGTCCCCCGGATGATGGTGTTCCCATTGACCATCGTCCTCAACCCCTGCGAGACACGTGTCTCTAAAATCGCCCCAAATCCCGTTTTTGCTACAAAACGGCCAACGTTTGCTACATATGTTCCCGCTTTTGCTTCGGAAGCAAAAAAAATGGTTCGTTTCAGAAATAGAACGTCTCGTCGGAGACCATGCAGCAAAAAAATTGTGCTAACGCAGCAAAACCGACTTCGTCGGAAACATCGTCGGAAAAAACTCGTCGGTGACTCTCGCCGGAGATCTTGTAGAAAAAAGTTGACATTGTTGTAGCAATACCACGAGACGGTTGTAGCAACATCGTTCTTCTAATATAGCAAAAAACCTACTTCGCCGGAGACATCGCCGGAGAATTTAGCCAAAAGACCTCGTCAGAGAACTTGTAGCAAAAATTTTATGGGATTGTAGCAAAACAAAAAAAACAGAGATAGCAAAAAAATGTAGCAATATCGCCGAAAACTAGCCAGGGCAAACCTCGTCGGAGACGATATAGCAACAAATTTAACCTATTGTAGCAATCCCAGTAAACGGTGGTAGCAGATTTTTTTGACCAATGTAGCAAAAAACCTACTTCGTCGGAGACCTCGCCGGATACTTTTCTGGGCACCCGTCGGAGACCTCATCGGGGATGTCGTAGCAAAAAATAGGAGAACAATTATAGCGAAATATTTGTACTGTTGTAGCAAATCCATTGGCCTTCGGTAGCGACGACACTGACGGTTGATAGCAAACCTGACCTCGCTAGAGACTTTCGCTCTCAGACTTCACCGGAGACCTCATAGCAAAATCTTCGTGCTATTATAGCAAAAATAATAACACTGTTATATCAAATAAATATCCTATTATAGCAAATGACTTAGAAGAGGAGTTGTTGATGTTCACAACCACTAGATCGGTGGTCCAAGCCGTCGTCGCCACACGCGTCAACTAGGTGGTACAAGACGTCCTCAACCACGACCGCGCCATGGCGGCTAGGCCCCGCTCCTCCAACACCAACAAGGTGTACGTGGTGGCTACGACGGCGGAGACGCTTTTGGTGGAGGCGGCAGAGGCTCGCAGCGCAGTACGGCCAGCTGATGAGGCGCATAGGCGGCGCAGTCACGCACACGGTGGCGGAGGCGTATGCCGCATGACGGGCGGCTGAAAACACGCAGCAGGGAAGTGTGCGTGCGATGCGCAGCATGTCAGTGCGCACGCTGTGCGATACGCAGAAGGTGCGTGTGCAGGCCCCACCCGCAACGCCAGCCAGCACCCGGACGATGGGATGCGCAGATCCCCCGGGGGATGTACATCAATTAATTGCCCCCTTTGTTTTGACTAGCAAGCCTAAATCATTCATCTGGATTATTTTCAATATTTAGCATACGTAGTACTATTTCTTATCTGCAAAAAACAAACTCAGTACTGTATTTCTTATCATGCCGTTTTCGGTGCAATGTGCCTCTTAATTGTTATCTTTGAGTAACTTAGATCCACAAAGAAGGTGCTCCACTAATTTTGGATTTCCATTAGGTTGAGATGCAACCATATGCATATCTATATATGTGACTTGAAGTTGCAATGGAGGGAGAAAGGTGACGTAATCTCGTGCATGCCAAAAATTTAAACAATAGCATCTTTTGCCCGTCAGTTACGGCCAGAGTATATGACATGTTGATTCGGGATTGGCGTGTACAAAGAGTTCAACGCGAATGCAGCCAAATAACAGTCAACTCAACTTCGGGGTATGCTTCTGAGATTGGTCCGGCCATGAATTCTTTGACTTTGTATTCTACAAGCAGCCTTTCCGCGTTGCAAGGCCGGCACGCTGCAGCCCGCACGAACAAAGATCCCCACCGGATATGCTGGTCTACTAGTACCGTGTAAAAAGAAAAAGGAAATCAGTGCCATTGATTAGGACTAGCCATCAGTTCTGAAGCATACGTGCACTTGAACATAGCAGTATCACTGTTCAGTATTGCGTGTGATTCAGTGTGATCATGGTTAGACTAGTTTATTTGTCCTGGCATGCATGATTAGTTTTCTTTCTTGAGCAGGAGGCACAAGATTTGGCCCATTCCATTAAAATAAGGGGGAAATAAAAAAGGTACTCTACAGGAATTACAAAACTTAAATACTTAGCACCCTCCGTGACCCAAAACTTTGCCTTGGCCTTGATAACTTCAAAGAGGATAGAAGGCGCGCAAATTTATCGTGGGAGACTCGTGTATTCATCTTTTTCAACTAGTGAGCATAACTATCAAGATCATTTCCTTCATAATCCACCACTCCTTGATGTTGAGGTTCGCCGTCCACTCATGAATCTGAATGGTTGGTAGCCCAAGCAACCCTTTGACCAAACTCCAAACCCTCTTGGTGAACCTAAAATGGGAGAATAGGTGTGCCGTAGTCTCTTGAGTTTGTTTATATAGCGGATAAAGACCACAATTTCCCATCCACGCTTCTCGAGATGGTCCGCCGTCCAAAATCTATTTTGGAGTGCCAATCAAGCAAAAAAAAATAACTTTTGGAGTATTTCCGAACCATCTTGTTCATGCATATGGGAGTTTCTCCAAAGAATTGAGCGGTCTAGGCTGATCGTAGTGAGAGTATATATTCACAATTGGAGTTGAGATTCCAAACAATACTATCTTCCACGTCCCCCCTCCCCCCCTAAGGTGAATGCCATTAAGATCACTATCTAGCCGAATGTTTTGATGAATATACGGGATGGTCAAGGTTGCGTCCATCTTAATCTTTGAGACCCAAGAGTTGTTGAACGTGGCTAGTTTGATGGTCAACTACTTTTTTGACGAGGCTTGGTAAATGAGAGGGCCAATGTCTTTGAGCTTCTTGATATTTTTTGATTAGCTTACTTGTCACAAAGATGAGAGGAAACAATTGATCCTGGAAGGTGCAAACACTTTTGAGTATAAAATGGTTCGATGTTATCCGTCAACCATGTTAACAAGTTTTTTTTTCCAAAAATGTTAACAAGTTTTATCCTCGGAAGCATATAAACGCAAGGTGATGTCAGCGGTAGGCGCCTTGTCCCTGCTTAATACCTCTCACCTACAAACTCTTGGCATGCATAACAGCTTGAATATGACATTATCTTTTTTTAGGGGTGAATATTACATTATTAACTAATCTGTCTTTGATGAACACCGCAGGCAGGACAGTCTGAGAGCGCAATACAATATGCTTGAGTAGCGATCCCATGATTTGACTTTGGATGTGAGGGCCAAAAATGCATGGGCCCAAAAAGAATTCGCCTTGGTTCTTGGGAGACCGAAAGCGATGCGCCAGCGCCGCGGACACACTGTTCTGTTGCTGCACGTAAACGCGCCTTCGGAACTGAACCTTTTCTGAAAAGAAGCGAGCGATCGTTTTCACGGAAGCATAGAAGTAAGATGTAGTGATCCAGAATAAGAAAACAAGTTAATTCCCACGTACGCCAGCCAGATGACTTCTTTGAGGTAAATTTGGAATGCCAGCCTCCGGCCAGCCGGTATAGTCCAGTGTGACAGGATTGTCAGCAACTTATTTCGCAGGAGCCTATGCTTTTGTCCTTCGTCCTTCTTCTTTTGGACGTTTTTTGATACGTGGACAACTGCAGGCGTTGATAATAGGAGTATTTTCAGTTTTCATCGGACAGATCCGTATAGGCCATAGGATGAATCGATGTAAGTTGATGTAACCCCGTTCAAAAAAAAAAAGTTGATGTAACCTGAACCTGCGGCAAACTTTGGAACAAGGCGTAAGTGCATTGCACCACCAACGGCGCGTAGATCCTGTTGTATATGCTCTTGTGAGTTGTGACAGCAGCTAGCATATCATTCTTGTGCCAACGGGAGATGCAAGGCTGAAGGCGAACCGATGTACTCCCTCCGTCCGCAAATAAGTGTTACGTGTTATAGACGAGGAATAGCCCCTCGTGTTACAGAGTTCGGTACGTATAGAGTGGTGTACTACACCATCTCATATACGTACCATAATACATGTCTAACATGCAAAAGAGATTAGAGTGGATGTTGAAATTCCTATAGGTTTGCTTCGCCATGTCACATAGCATTCCAAGTGGCGGAGACAGCGACGGACACCCCCCAAGATGGAAAAATAATTTATATACCCCCAGATTTTTGTGCAAAACATCCCGCAAAACTAGTGAAATTAAGTGTCCGGCTCTTCCTAACAACTCTACTGTCTTTGCTTTTTGGCATTGGCCCCCTTCAAACTAATTTCCTGGCTCCGCCTCTGAGCATTCCCCTTGTCGCCGTCGCCCAAGGTGATGATTTGGCCGATGGCAGTAAACACGCATGCATATCGCCGTTGATCACAACGACCGTATTCAACAAATTATAGCCTATTGGTTACACACGTGAAGCAGTAGCGGCCTTGTCTCGTGGATCTTGTATCTGCTTTGATTAATGTCGTAATATGGCAATGCTTGCGAGCTTAAAATTGTTCAGTACTGAAGGCGAGGCTGCGATGTCTGTACTGACCTCTGGCTTCCAAGGTGGCGCGGTGTACGCCTCTTCAGCCACCGATCGGCCGCCACCATGCATACGACACAATTGTTCTTTGAGCTAGCTGCAGATGTGCATGTATGGTCGGAAGTGGGAGCCCCCGGAATAATCTGAAAGAGACTTGACGGGCTCCATCGTATGCTGCTGTTCCTGATCGTGTCGCCAACAGTATACTCTTAACAACTGTCTCCTGACCGACACTTGCAGGTGAAACAGCCATGCACCTTGAATAATCCGAAAGATAGTCACCGTAAGATCAAAGCCTTTAAAGTCACCGTAAAGTTGAAGGGGATTGTTTTGAGTACCCCCTACTAGTTAAAGCGCAACTAGTGATCGGTAACCGGTAACCACGAAGTAGTTGAGGAATCAATTCTCGACTCAAAGCGGGAAGTACTAAACTGAGGTATTGTTGAGATGTACAAGTACGTAAAGCATCACTGTCTTCTTGAATCTTGACTAAGAAGCGTAAACCATTCTTATGCATTGCGGGCTATACTTATTTACACGAAACATACTTAGGCCATGTTTGAAACGCAGGAAAAGAAAAAATACAGGAATAGAAAACCCACAGGAATTGAGATGTCATAGCACAACAATCCTATAGAAATCTAAAACGCAGGAATGGGAAAAGGTTGCCATTTGGATTGTAGGATAGGAAAATACATGAATTTTTCAAATTTGAAACAACTTTCAAGCTAGCATTGACGTGCTGCTCATTTCTACACACACATGCTTTCATGACCCATTTCCAAGATACAGTAGTAAACTCTTTCCACTCGGACATGCAACATTCTCAACACTGCTGGAACGCCAAGCTAGACTTGTTCCAAGAACACCATCGACGCCCATGGCCAGCCGGCCGGCGACAACGGCAAGAAAAACAAGCACGTCGGTCAGCTGTGTGAGAAGAGTGGTCGCAGGTTAGGATATCTTCCCATGAGAAGAGTGGCGACACTTTGTTTCACCCCACATGAAAGTTTCCAATAGATCGGATGGGATGTTTTTTTTCCTGTAAAATGTGAAGCTCAGGAATCCTATCCCGTGGATTTCCTTTTCCTATTCCTATGATTCAAAGGGTGCAAAGGAAATGTTTCCTATGAGAATCCTATCCTTTGATTTTCCTATAAATTCCCGTGTTCCAAACGGGCCCTTATTAGTCCTTTCTTATTATATCCGTTTTTCTTATTTGAAGATGATATTGTTATCTCGGAGCAGCTAAGACGCACAAGAAAGGTACTGATTTGAGATATCGTTAAGGTTGAGATGCAACCATATGCATATGTTGGAGTTAATAGCCTAATAGTACCGCTGTCAAAGCCAAATGTACCAAATGGTACCATTTTATGAAATCAACCATTGTACGGTATGAAGTTTCAAATTCACGCAAATGACGGGATGATCACCAATTAACACCGAAACTGGCAGTGGGATCCAATAACATGGTACTAAGAGCATGGCCAACGCTACAGCGTGGACAGCTATCCCAGCTTCACACGTCGGCTCAGATGGTCCTCGTCTTAAAAAGCTATCGTCTACCGAGGCGAACGGGATCTTACAGAGGAACTTGCTGCTCTATGGAAAAAGTGACAAAAAGTAAAAAGGAGTAGAACGCTAGGAGAAGAAAAAGGATACTAGGCCTGACGCAGGTGGGACCAGTAAAGCAGAACTTGTTTGGAGGTGAATTCACGTGTGGTGGCCTCTACTGTCCAAGCCTACGTGGCAATCTTGGAGCAGCAGCATACCCCTGCCACCATAAATCGTGCCCTAAGGAGACATCTCATGGCATTGCTCGCCTGGGGGACCAGGACAAGCGGAAAGCGTTTCTCCGCACGGGGTAGGCTACCCACCATCTCTGACAAGTGGGCCAGGGAGTCAACATGAATGGCATCATTTGGCCAGGTCAAACAAACTAGATCGGCGTACGGACGGGCGGTGAGGCACCGCGACGAACGATGACAGAAGCAACGCGTAGGATCGATAGGAAGGAGGGAGAGAGGTGAGGTGCAGGAGCACCGAACCTCACAGGGAACACGTGGGGCTGGCCGGCAGAGGCTTGATGCTTGGCGGCTTCTATGTCGATGGCGACGATGACCAAATCGAGGCGACGCAATGAGGAGGCTCGATGTCGCACGGAGACTGTCCATGAGCTTCAGAAGGGCCTCGGGATGATGAGGAAGCAGATAAGGAGGTCTGGGCAAGGTGGTGCAAGAGATCGCCGACGTGGAGGCTCAACGCCGGAGTGGAGGAAGACGAACGTGCAGGCAGTAGAAAGTGTTGGAATTTGGGTGTGGGCCTTCGCCCATAGCCTAATACAAATTCTGAAATTCTCATGGCCCATTCATGCCTAGCAAGGGATGTCACCAAAGTTTTAGTCTCACCTTGCTAGTTTGGAGGGAGTTGGACCAATATATATAGTGGAGTGTTTCACTACCTCCTAAAGAGAGTGAAGAGGAGTGGCATACACGCGCGCTCCTCCTCCGCCGCCCGCCTCGGTTCGCCTCGCCTCGTCACGACACGACACGGTTTGCGGAGTTGTGCCTCGGTACCGATCTTATCTTTTTTTGCTGCTCAGGAAATTATTGTTTTCGGAAACGTGGGCTGTTACTACTCGGACATGGGCTGCGCCCAATATAAACGGCCTCAGGCGAAAACCCTAATACGAGCAACACACATCTTTCTGCCTCCAGAACCTTGCGTCGCCGCTACACCTTCTCCATCCCCTCTTCCGGCGTGCACGGGACGACGGGACAGTAGGCCTTCGGAACCACCGTCTCCCGTGAACCTGTACGGGTGAGGGGCGATTAGGTTTTTGGGGAGCACGTCTGCACGACTACTGACGGCATCACGTCAACCGACCACTCCTTCCCGGACATCAGAAGCCTCTACATCGACGACATGGCTGACAACACTGGTGAGAACGCGAACCTCAACCCCAACCTGAACGCGAACCCGATTCCTCCTCCGACACCGTACGTAATATGTTCATATCTAGTTCAGTTTATGTTGCAGTTTCTTGTACTAGCTTTTGGAATAGATGTGATCTGCTTATTCTGGTTGATTGTGATTTGTTCGTCTATTCTGCTAATATACATGATTAGATTAATTCTTGCACTTATAGTTGTAACACCCTCAGAATCGGACCTATGCAAGTTTGAGCAAAATTCGCCAAACCCGCATAGAAACGATTCAAAGGTGCCCACCAGGCACTTTCGTGCGGGTGGAAAACGAAGTAATAACATTACACAACAGTCCTCGATGGGACCCACGTAGCGATATATACATACAACAACGACTCAAAGAGTCAAGAATACAAATAGGTACAAAGATCCAAATCACCTTGAGAAGAGGGAGTCCGACTACGGACAAGATGCAAATGGGGCTAAGAGCCTCGAAGAATAACCAATGGCGCCCATAACCCCGCCTGTGCCAGCGGAAGGGTAACCTCGCTAAGCGTCGATCTCAAAACCGCTAACAAAAGGGTGCCACAAAGGGCAAAGGAAAACAAAGAAGGAGCGTCGATCTTGAGGCCAAGACAGCGAGGCTAGAATTGGCGGTCCTCGCCTACATAGGTATGGTGGGTCGGCGGCAAGAGCATGCACTAAACAACCTATAGAGACTCGATTCAATGGCGGATATCGAGAGGGTAAGAAAGACCTAACCGGATCCAACACAAGCTAACATCAAACAAACCCATCTGGTGTTTCCCCTCGAGACCAATCGAGGAAGTCAACCGAGGAACTCACACATTTGGCAGTTTTACTTATTTAGTTATATTGCGGTACTTTACTAGTCAGGTTTAGATAATCGTCCTGATAAAGTAAACAGTGGGCACTTTTAATTAACCATTCCGTTATAGTTGCAACAATTACTAATCAAATACAGATAGCATGATATAATCCCAAAACCCAGCAGGTGTTGGTACTTTTATTCACCAATTCGTTGTAGTTGCAATACTTACTAGTCGATACATCTGCATGGCGACAACCAAACAAGCAATGGTGGGCGTATTAATTAGCCATTCCGTTATAGTGAAGCTGATTACTAGTCATTATAAGTCAAATTAATAGCAGAACTTTAGTTATGCTTGTCTATGATCAAGAACGTGCTCCAAGTCGTCCATATCCGCGACACGGCTTTCGAAAGTTTTACCCGCCGGGTGCACCAATAGCAACACACGCCGATCAACCTCGGAAAAACCAAATCAAAACCCAACGAGGCTTTCACGGTGAACAATCACAGGATTGAAATATTTCAGGGCCACCCTTAAGTAGAATCCAACGGAGTAGGCAAGCTCGAGACGGCCTCAAGGTTCTGCGTCAATGGTCGTGCGATCGAACCCCAAACGGGCTTGTCGACACCGCGTAAACACCGCTTCTAAATAAAGACATGCAGTGACCTCGACAATCGTAAAAAGCAAAGAAACATGGCATAAGTACAGGATCGTAAATAAAACCTCAAACTAGTTTGTGGCCCCAAGAAATAAGATGAATCAAGCTCGTCTTCGGGGGTCCCATATACCTCCCGGATGTGGATAGCGCATAAAACAAGGAACAGTATCAAGTACTCGGGGTCTTACGGACACAAGTGGGCGTCGAAACCAAATATTATCTATCACCCACCGATGCCTCGCTTATTCAATTTTAGTTGTTAAGCAGAAAGTAAAGTGACGATAAATAAAACTAGCATCATCTCCAACTTCAACATGCGGCAATACATCAAGAATCGTGGCATATGACGACACATCAAGACTTGAGCAAGCAACTACGACGCCATAAGTCCAACTATCTACCAAACAATGTAATAGGGTGTGTCCAAGGCAATATAAGGCTGCAGGGGATATATCGGGTACGGAAACTAGAGCATCGCAACACAGATAGCAATAGATCAATAGGAGGGAAGTAAATACTATAAAATAAGATAGGTAGAAAGAGGGAGATGCTCGAAAACATTGTCGAGGTTCAACCAAGATCGGTAAGCTCACATCAACTCAACGGCCTTATCCGCGAAGAAGCAAAACACTAGAAGAAACACCGGATGCAATATTTAATAAAACGGTAGAAGATCGGCATGATGCATGCATGATGGATGACATGGCAAAGGTGCGATGCAATTAGGTCAAGTTTAAGCGGAACCGGGGTCCCGACAATTAATTAGATGGTTCAAGTTGTTTAGAACCCCCGCAATTTAAATGTTGTTTAGCAATGAAAGATTATAGTATGGATTCGCTACTCAAGTTTAAATGAGGCCAATATAAGGCTAGATTTACCCGCATATGGGCCCCGTATTTAGTTATTAGGTGAATCGGCAGAAGATCCCCAAACCACAAATATGCATGCGAGATGAATGACAATTCAATATGCAACAAGTTGTTATTATGTTATAAAATAGGGTAGCGAGGAAAAGGGTCACACATTAAGGTTCGGCGATCTTGGGTAGGGTTCGACGGGGTTCGGGGACGGGGTCCAGGGTTCAGGGTTCGACGGCCTTGGCGGGATCGTTCTCGGACTCCGGGGGTTAGGGTCTTGGCGCAACGGGGTCTCGATGTACGGAGAGCAGAACTTGGGTCGGTGTCGTCCTTATCGTCGTGCAGATCTTGTCGGGTTTCCCGGGGTCGTTCTGGCCGTTGCGAGGGTCTTGTCGGGCCCGCGCCATCGAGGCGGTCTTGGCGAGGGAAGAAGTACTTGGCGTTCTGCGTCGATGTTCTCATCGTCCGGGTTCTCGAGCATCGCATCCGAGGAGTACTTGGCGTCCAGGGTTCGTGAGGCGGACTTGGCATTCGGGTCGCGGCATCCTCGGTTCCGTGATGAAGTCCTTGTCGGGTTCTCAAGTCGGGTCGGCCGGTCTTGTCGTTCGGACGTAGAGCTTGTCGTCCTCGTGGCGATCTTGACGCCCGGTTCGGTTTGGCGTCCGAGGGAAGTACTTGTCGCGTCTGCGGTCCTCGGGTTCGGGTCTCGGCGTCTTTAGGTCTTGATGTCCGGTCTCGACATCGAGCGTAGCCGAGATGTAGAGCCAGCCGACGGGTAGAAGATCTTGCCGTGCCGGTCTCAATTGTCGACGGCGAACTTGGACTTCGACCGAATGTTCGGTGGCTTCTCGAGGTACATGTCCACTTGCTCTTGTTCTCCGGAGGGTTCAAGGCGGTTACCATCTTACCGCATCAGCGACACCACAAATGGGCTACTACCTCATCCGGCGACATCCATACGCAGCAGGGTGCAGCGACACGCAGCTGGCCGGGCGGGGCCCAACGACCGGACTTAGTGAGCCGCGACAGAGGCGAGTGGGTCGGCGCAGACGGCGGAGGCTGGGCCGCAGGGCGAGGAAGGGCGCCGAAGGAGCAGGAGCATGGCGGAGCGAGGGAAGTCGACGGCCGCCGGGCCTGGGCTCGCACTGGCGCGGAGCTCCGAACGGCAAGCGGATGGGCGATGGCCGGCAGAGGCGGGGAGGAGGAGGTCGGCGCCGGAGGTGCTTGAAGGAGGAGCGAGAGGTCGAGGCGTGTACGCATGCGGGCTCGTCGGCGGCAGCTGGCGTTGTGGCGCGGCGCCAAGGCGCGCAGGCCGGGTCGGAACGGGCGGAGGAAAGGCCGGCCGGCGCGGCGGCGCGGACGGCTGCCGGCGAGAGGAGTCAGGCGCTGGAGGCGGCAGTATGGAGAGGCGCGCACAGCGGCGGTTGAGAGGCCACGTGGCGGGCGACGCGAGGAGGAGAGGCGTGAGCGGTCTGGGAAGAAGCGATGGCGGGCGGAGGCGAGAGAGGTCCATGAGGCGGAGCTTGGCGGCGGCGAGGGCCGGCGGCGACGGGCGGGCTCGCTGGCGGGATGCGGGGAGCGGAGGTTGAGGGTGGGGAGGGAGGAAAACGCGGAGGAGGAGGGCTGCAGCGGGGTCCGGCAGGTGCGGGTCCCACGGGGGTGGGCCGCGTGCTGGGGCAGGGTGGTTTGACTGGGAGGGCTGGGGTCGGCCGGTCCCAGGCGCGGGGGACCCAGCGGTCAGGGAGGGAGCTGGTGCAGGCCTGGTGTGCGTGTGGGTCTGTGTGCGAGGGGGGGTTTTGTGTGGTGTGTGTGCTGCGTGGGTAAGAGGGGCAGGGTGAGGGCGACGTGGCGTGGAGGGATTGGGGGGTGGGAGTGGTCAGCTGAGGTGGCATGATATGATTGGGGGGAGTGAGGTGGAGGGATAGGTTGGGTAGAGAGCTGGGTAGACTTAGGATTTAGATGGGGCTGGATAGGTGAGGTGGCAGGTGGGTATAGTTTGGGTGAGAGGGTGAGGTGGCGGTCTGCCGTTGGTGGGTAGGATAGAATTTGGTGGGACTAGGATTTAGGTGGGGGCTGATTGGGGTGGACCGATCACATCTGGGGTGGTGGTCGATTCGGGTCTGCTCGACCGCCCCTACTAAAATAATTAAAACTTTTATTTAATTTAATTGGGCGTTTGCAACCCGATAGCAACAAACAAAATACTCCGAGCCCGGGTTTTGGCGTTGAAATAAGTTGGGCGTTTGGAAACAAAAATAGGTTTTCAAATTAGTTTTAGGCAAACAATGCATGATGATGACGATGCAATGCACAAATTCAACGCGATTTTCTAGTAGTGGTTTTATGGATGCCACAATTCGACACCACTAACAAGGGATCTCGCCTCGAGATCCGCCTCATGGTACCGGAAGGGAGGTCGGCGATCTGCATCTTCTTGCTATGTAGATCCTCGCGACACCACTAACGAGGGTTTCTTCTTCATCCAAAAGGCGACACCACCAACAAAGGGTCGTTGTTCACGATCGTCGAGAGAGCACTCCGAACAAAGGTCGAAGGTAGAGGTATCAACAAATAAAGCCACCTCTAACCCGATGGAAAAGGAACCGATGCATCCTCATCCACTTCAATGCACAAAAGCGAATAGAAAGGGTAGTCGGCATGGGGCCAATCCATCACGCACCCAAACTATTACTCCGCAATCGGGAAAGCGTGCAACCATTCTCGAATTAGATCAAGATCTCGACAAGCGAGGTTCGAACAAAGGAGTGATGCAGACTCTGCATCGGATCTGGCGTAGAGGGTGTCGTCGCGTCGGAAAACACCGGAAAGCACAAACAAGGAACAAAGAATGATACCACGGCAGACGGATTCATCATGCAGCTTGAACACCGAATGGTAGAACACCGTTATCAAAGGAGGAAGCGAACCCTGAAGGTACGACGGAAACCCAACCACGAGAAATCCTAGACTCGAAGAAAAGATAAGAGAACAGATTCAAAACACGTCGAGGTAAGAGGAGAATAGCAGAGGGGTAAGGAGTAAAATCAGACCTAACCAGATCTATCCAACCGATTTTGCAAAATAGTTTGGACACTCTACTTCGGCCGTTAGCTAGGTTATCCTACAGGCTGGACTTGTGGGGTATCGCAACTGCTGAGCTCTGATACCACTGCACCCTCATCGGACCTATGCAAGTTTGAGCAAAATTCGCCAAACCCGCATAGAAACGATTCAAAGGTGCCCACCAGGCACTTTCGTGCGGGTGGAAAACGAAGTAATAACATTACACAACAGTCCTCGATGGGACCCACAGAACAGATATATACATACAACAACGACTCAAAGAGTCAAGAATACAAATAGACGGTACAAAGATCCAAATCACCTTGAGAAGAGGGAGCGTCCGACTACGGACAAGATGCAAATGGGGCTAAGAGCCCTGAAGAATAACCAATGGCGTCCATAACCCTGCCCAGGCCAAGCCGGAAGGGTAACCCTGCTAACGGCGTCGATCTCAAAACCTGCTTAACAAAAGGGGTGCCGACAAAGGGCAAAGCAGAAAACAAAGAAGGAGCGTCAAGATCGAGGCCAAGACACGAGGCTAGAATTCGGTCCTCGCCACATAGGTATGGTGGCGTGAAGCGGCAAGCAAGATGCACTAAACAACCTATAGAGACTCGATTCAACTGGCGGATATCAGAGAGGGGTAAGAAAGACCTAACCGGATCCAACCTGAAGCTAACATCAAACAAACCCATCCTGGTGTTTCCCCCTCGAGACCAATCGAGGAAGTCAACCGAGGAACTCACACATTTGGCAGTTTTACTTATTTAGTTATATTGCGGTACTTTACTAGTCAGGTTTAGATAATCGTCCTGATAAAGTAAACAGTGGGCACTTTTAATTAACCATTCCATTATAGTTGCAACAATTACTAATCAAATACAGATAGCATGATATAATCCCAAAACCCGCAGTGTTGGTACTTTTATTCACCAATTCGCTAGAAGTTGCAATACTTACTAGTCGATATACATGTCGAAGCGACAACCAAACAAGCAATGGTGGGCAGTATTAATTAGCCATTCCGTATAGTGAAGCTGATTACTAGTCATTATAAGTCAAATTAATAGCGATGAAACTTTAGTTATGCTTGTCTATGATCAAGAACTGCTCCAAGTCGTCCATATCCGCGACACGGCTTTGAGAAAAGTTTTACCCGCCGGGTGCACCAATAGCAACACACGCCGATCAACCTGAAAACCAAATCAAAACCCAACGAGGCTTTCACGACCGAACAATCACAGATTCAGAAATATTTCGGGGCCACCCTTAAGTAGAATCCGCAACGGAGTAGGCAAGCTCCGAGACGGCCTCAAGGTTCTGCCAATGGTCAGAGCGTGGGAACCCCAAACGGGCTTGTCGACACCGTAAACACTCCGCTTCCTAAAGATGCGGTGTGCGTTACTGCACAATCGTAAATAAAGCAAGAAACATGGCATAAGTACAGATCGTAAATAAAACCTCAAACTAGTTTGTGGCCCCAAGAAATAAGATGAATCAAGCTCGTTCGGGGGTCCCATATACCTCCCGGATGTGGATAGCGCAAAAACAAGGAATGTATCAAGTACTCGGGTCTTACGGACACAAGTGGGCTCGAAACCAAATATTATCTATCACCCACCGATGCCTCTCGCTTATTCAATTTTAGTTGTTAAGCGAAAGTAAAGTGACGATAAATAAAACTAGCATCATCTCCAACTTCAACATGCGGCAATACATCAGCAATCGTGTATATGACACACATCAGCACTTGAGCAAGCAACTACGACGCGCAAGTCCAACTATCTACCAAACAACAGGTAATAGGGTGTGTCCAAGGCAATATAAGGCTGCAGGGGATATATCGGGTACGGAAACTAGAGCATCGCAACACAGATAGCAATAGATCAATAGGAGGGAAGTAAATACTATAAAATAAGATAGGTAGAAAGAGGGAGATGCTCGCCTGAAAACATTGTCGAGGGGTTCAACCGAAGATCGGGGCGAAGCTCACATCAACTCAACGGCCTTATCCGCGAAGAAGCAAAACACTAGAAGAAACACCGGATGCAATATTTAATAAAACGGTAGAAGATCGGCATGATGCATGCATGATGGATGACATGGCAAAGGTGCGATGCAATTAGGTCAAGTTTAAGCGGAACCGGGGTCCCGACAATTAATTAGATGGTTCAAGTTGTTTAGAACCCCCGCAATTTAAATGTTGTTTAGCAATGAAAGATTATAGTATGGATTCGCTACTCAAGTTTAAATGAGGCCAATATAAGGCTAGATTTACCCGCATATGGGCCCCGTATTTAGTTATTAGGTGAATCGGCAGAAGATCCCCAAACCACAAATATGCATGCGAGATGAATGACAATTCAATATGCAACAAGTTGTTATTATGTTATAAAATAGGGTAGCGAGGAAAAGGGTCACACATTAAGGTTCGGCGATCTTGGGTAGGGTTCGACGGGGTTCGGGGACGGGGTCCAGGGTTCAGGGTTCGACGGCCTTGGCGGGATCGTTCTCGGACTCCGGGGGTTAGGGTCTTGGCGCAACGGGGTCTCGATGTACGGAGAGCAGAACTTGGGTCGGTGTCGTCCTTATCGTCGTGCAGATCTTGTCGGGTTTCGGGTCGTTCGCCGCTATAGGGTCTTGTCGGGCCCGCGCCATCGAGGCGGTCTTGGCGAGGGAAGAAGTACTTGGCGTTCTGCGTCGATGTTCTCATCGTCCGGGTTCTCGAGCATCGCATCCGAGGAGTACTTGGCGTCCAGGGTTCGTGAGGCGGACTTGGCATTCGGGTCGCGGCATCCTCGGTTCCGTGATGAAGTCCTTGTCGGGTTCTCAAGTCGGGTCGGCCGGTCTTGTCGTTCGGACGTAGAGCTTGTCGTCCTCGTGGCGATCTTGACGTTCCCCGGGTTCGGTTTTGGCGTCCGAGGGAAGTACTTGTCGCGTCTGCGGTCCTCGGGTTCGGGGGTCTCGGCGTCTTTAGGTCTTGATGTCCGGGGTCTCGACGAACTGAGCGTAGCCGAGATGTAGAGCCAGCCGTATCGGGTAGAAGATCTTGCCGGGTGCCGGTCTCAATTGTCGACGGCGAACTTGGACTTCGCACCGAATGTTCGGGTGGCTTCTCGAGGTACATGTCCAGCTTGCCGCTCTTGTTCTCCGGAGGGTTCAAGGCAGTGTTACCATCTTACCGTACCAGCGACACCACAAATGGGCTACTACCTCATCGGGCGTCAGCACATCCATACGGGCGCAGCAGGGTGCAAAGAACGACGCAGCAATGGGCGAAGGGGCTCACGGCCGACCGGACTTGGTGAGCCGCGACGAGGCGAGGTGGTCGGGCGCAGACGGCGGAGGCTGCAGGCAGAGGAAGGGCGCCAAGGGAGCAGGAGCACCGCGGGAGCGAGGAAGCTCGACGGGCTGATGCGGGGCTGGGCTCGCCTGGCGAGGCGAGCTCCGGCAACGGCGGATGCGCCGAGAGGCGGCGGGGAGGAGGAGGAGGGCGCGGAGGTGCTTGAAGGAGGGGAGCGAGGTCGAGGCGGAGCTGGGCGGCTCGCTGGCGGCAGTGGCCTGGCGGCGCCACGGCAAGGCCGAAATGGAACGGCGAGCGGAGGAGCAGGGCGGCTGGCGCCTGACGGACGGGCGGCGCTGCCGGCGAGAGGAGCTGGCGCGAAGCGGCGGTAGCGGAGAGGGCTGACAAGGGCGGTTGGAGAGGCCCGCGGCGGGGCGGCGACGCGAGGAGGTGGGAGATGAGCGTCTGGGCGGCGAAGAGGCAGCGGCGGAGGCGAGAGAGGGTCCTGGAGGCGCGAGCTTGGCGGGCGGCTAAGTGAGCTTGGCGGGCGGCGTGAGCCGGGCGGGCGACGGCGGGCTCACGGCCTCTGGATGCGGGGAGGGGTTGAGGGAGGGGAGGAAAACGCGTGGGAGGGGGCTGTCCGCTGGGGTCCGGCAGTCGCGGGTCCCACGGGTGGGCCGCGGCTGGGCAAGGTGGTTTGATTTGGGCTGGGTCGGCCGGTCCCAGCGTGGGACCCAAAGGGCCAGGGGCTGGTGCGGGCTGGTGTGTGGGTCTGTGTGAGGGGGTTTTGTGTGGTGTGTGTCTTTGCAGGTGGGAGGGGCAGGGTGAGGCGACGTGGAGGGATTGGGGGTGGAGTGGTCACTGAGGTGGCATGATATGATTGGGGAGTGAGGTGGAGGATAGGTTGGGTAGAGAGCTGGGTAGACTTAGGATTTAGATGAAATTTGGATAGGTGAGGTGGCAGGTGGGTATAGTTTGGGTGAGAGGGTGAGGTGGCGGTCTGCCGTTGGTGGGTAGGATAGAATTTGGTGGGACTAGGATTTAGGTGGGGGCTGATTGGGGTGGGCCGATCACATTGTCGGGTCGGGTTGGTCTGCTCGACCGCCCTACTAAAATAATTAAAACTTTTATTTAATTTAATTGGGCCGTTTGCAACCCGATAGCAACAAAACAAAATACTCCGGAGCCCCGGGGTTTTGGCGTTTGAAATAAGTTGGGGCGTTTGGAAACAAAAATAGGTTTTCGAAATTAGTTTTAGGCAAACAATGCATGATGATGACGATGCAATGCACAAATTCAACGCGATTTTCTAGTAGTGGTTTTGCGGGATGCCACAATAGTCATGTTTTATTATTGCTTATTTCGGATTAAATATTATGGTAATTTGCTTATATTTTCAATAATCCAAAAACCTGATTATAGGCAACTGAATTCAACTGGTTTAGCCGCGGCTACAAGGTCGCCTCCTTTTGACGGTGTCAATTATAAGAGATGGCACACGAGAGCAGTTCTATGGTTGAAAAACCTAGGCTGCTATAGCGCCACTCTTGGCAAACCCGAGGGAGACCTTTCTCCTGTTCAGGAGGAAGAGTTTCAGAAAGTCGACACCATGTTTATGGGGGTTTGTTCAATATTCTTGATGACAACATTGTTGACACCTATATGTCATTTGATAATGGCAAGGATGCGTGGGATGCACTCGACGTCAAGTTTGGTGTTTCAGATGCTGGCACTGAACTGTATATTATGGAGCAATTCTATGACTACAAGATGACTGATGACCGTCCCATCGTGAATCAGGCTCATGAGATACAGTCCCTTGCCAAAAAAACTCGAGCAGTTCAAGTGTACCTTACCAGACAAGTTCATGGTCGGAGGCATTATTGCCAAGATTCCTCCTTCTTGGAGGAACTTTGCTACCTCTCTGAAACATAAGAGACATGAGTTTTCTGTTTTGGATCTCATCGGATCTCTTCATGTTGAAGAAAAGGCGAGAGCAAAAGATACACGTCCTCGAGGCTTTGACGGAAGTTCTAGCGCACATGTAGTGTAGAAAAATAACTTCCAGTCCTACAAGTTCAAGAATAAGAATAGGTCTGATGGCAAAGGAAAGTCTGATGGCAAAAACAAGGCCGCGCAGACTACCAACTTCAAGAAGAAGACTGGGTATAAGAAGAAAGTATCCTGCCATGTCTGTGGTGATCCTAATCAGTAGGCTCCTAGCTGCCCCAATCGCTTTGATAAGCGTCCACATGGAAATAGTGGCAAGTCCGCTAATGTTGTTCTTGGTGATACTGAGATGAAGGATGCTGGGTACGGTATATTTCCTACTGTTCTTTCAGTTTGTAATTCACCTGAATGGTGGATAGACATTGGTGCAAATATACATGTATGTGCTGATATTTCCATGTTCTCTTCTTATCAGGTCGAACGGGTTGGATCCATGCTGATGGGAAATGGCTCACGTGCTTCTGTTCAAGGTGTTGGTACGGTGGATCTGAAGTTTATTTCGGGGAAGATCGTATAGCTGAAGAATGTGCAGCACTTTCCCTCCATCAATAAGAATCTTGTCACCGGATCTCTTCTATGTCCAGATGGTTTTAAGCTAGTCTTTGAGTCCAATAAAGTTGTAATTTCTAAGTGTGGACAATTTGTTGGAAAGGGTTATGAGTGCGAAGGCTTGTTCCGCTTATCTTTGTCAGACTTATGTACTCAAGTTATTAATCATGTTTGCAATGATAGTGAATCCAATATTTGGTATTCACGACTTTGTCATATTAATTTTGGGTGCATGACGTGGCTTGCCGATATGAATTTAATTTCGAAATTTACTACTGTCAAGAGTTCCAAGTGTCAAGTGTGTGTGAAAGCTAAGCAACCTCGCAAGTCTCACAAGACTGCTGAGGTACGAGATTTGGCAGCACTGGAACTAATACATTCAGATCTTTGTGAAATGAATGGTGAGTTGCCAACAGGTGGAAAGCGATATTTCATGACTTTAATTGATGATTCCACTCGATACTCCTATGTGTACCTTATGAAATCTAAAGATGAAGCTTTTAATCACTTCAAAATCTATAAAGCTGAATCAGAAAACCAACTTGATCAAAAGATTAAGTGACTTCGGTCTGATCGTGGTGGAGAGTATTTTTCCAACGATTTTGATTCTTTTTGTGCGGAGCATGGTATTATCCATGAGAGAACGCCTCCCTACTCACCTCAGTCAAATGGGGTGGCCGAAAGAAAGAACCGTACTCTAACTGATTTGGTTAATGCCATGTTAGATACATCGGGTCTATCCGAGGAATGGTGGGGGGAGGCGATAAAGACTGCTTGTCATGTTCTAAACCGTGTTCCCAAAAAGAACAAAACCATTACTCCATTTGAGGAATGTGAAAGAAAAAGGCTGAAACTCTCCTACTTACGGACTTGGGGTTGTTTGGCAAAAGTGAATGTGCCGATACCCAAGAAGCGCAAGCTTGGACCAAAAACCGTGGATTGTGTCTTTCTGGGATATGCATTTCATAGCATTGGCTATAGATTTTTGATAGTGAAATCTGAGGTATCCGACATGCATGTTGGTACAATCATGGAGTCGAATGACGCGACTTTCTTTGAAGACATCTTTCCCATGAAAGATTCGTCTACTTAATCAAATCAGGAGATGCCTAGTTATACCTAGTCATGAATTAATTACAATTCCTGAACCCACCATTTCGATAGAACACCCGGATAATCCTGTGGAGGATAACAATGAAGCTCCTACCAGAAGTAAGAGACAGAGGACTGCAAAGTCCTTTGGTGATGATTTTATTGTATACCTCGTGGATGATACTCTCACTTTTATTTCAGAAGCTTATGCATCTCAAGATGCTGACTAATGGAAAGAAGCCGTTCGCAGTGAGATGGATTCCATCATAGCAAACGGAACTTGGGAAATTACTGATCGTCCTTATGGGTGCAAACATGTAGGATGTAAGTGGGTGTTCAAGAAGAAGCTTAGACCTGATGGTACTATTGAGAAGTACAAGGCACGCGTTGTTGCCAAGGGTTATACCCAGAAAGAAGGCGAAGACTTCTTTAGACTTATTCACATGTGGCTAGATTGACCACCATTCGAGTACTGCTATCCGTGGCTGCCTCGCATGGTCTTCTCGTTCATCAAATGAACGTTAAGACGACTTTCCTAAATGGAGAGTTAGATGAGGAAATTTATATGGATTAGCCAGATAGATTCGTGATAGATGGTCAACAAGGCAATGTGTGCAAGTTACTGAAGTCTATTTATGGTCTTAAGCAAGCACCTAAGCAGTGGCATGGGAAGTTTGAAAGAACTTTAACTGATGAAGGCTTTATTGTAAACGAAGTTGACAAGTGTGTGTACTATCGCCATGGTGGGGGTGAGGGAGTCATCTTATGTCTGTATGTTGATGATATACTGATATTCAGGACCAATATTAATGTTATCAATGAGTTCAAAGACTTTCTATCTCGTTGTTTTGAGATGAAAGATCTAGGAGTGGCTGATGTGATATTAAACATCAAGCTGCTGAAAGATATTGATGGTGGGATAACACTGCTTCAGTCTCACTATGTGGAAAAGATCTTGAGTCGTTTTGGGTATAGCGAATGCAGATCCTCTCCTACACCATATGATCCTAGCATGTTGGTTCGAAAGAATCAGGGAGATCCTAAGGATGCCAAAGATCAGCTGAGATATTCTCAGATTATTGGCTCGCTTATGAATTTAGCCGCCACGGCTGACATCTCATTTCTTTGTAAGCAAGTTAAGTCAATTTGTCTCAAACTCGGAGATGTTCATTGGTGCCCTTGAAAGGGTTTTGCGTTATTTGAAAGGCATTGTGAGCTATGGGATTCACTACTCGGTATCCAAGGGTACTTGAAGGGTATAGTGACTCAAACCGATTGGCGTCGATGAGACTAAGGCCACGAGTGGTTATATGTTTACACTTGGTGGTGATGCTGTTTCTTGGAAGTCTTGCAAGCAGACCATCTTAACGAGGTCAACTATGAAAGAAGAACTCACAGCATTAGACACAGTCACTGTTGAAGCAGAGTGGCTTCGTGAAATCTTGATGAACTTACCTGTGGTTGAAAAACCAATACCCGCAATCCTTATGAACTGTGATAATAAAACTGTGATCATTAAAATAAATAGTTCTAAGGACAATATGAAGTCATCAAGACATGTGAAGAGGAGATTGAAATATGTCAGGAAAATGAGAAACTCCGGAGTTATTGCATTGGAATATATCCAAACATCTAAAAATCTGGAAGATCCCTTCATAAAGAGTCTATCACGTAATATGATAGATAATGCATCGAGGGAGATGGGTTTGAGACCCACATTTTGAGTTGCTCACAGTGGTAACCCGCTCTATGTGATCGAAGATCCCGTGAAGTAAAGTTGAGGGACAAGCTGTTGGTCAACTGGGAGGAGAGTATCCTTATAGTATACTACCACTCTGTATAGATGCAATACTCTCCTATTCTGCATGACAGGTTGATATTTACCTTAATGTGTTCTGAGTGGCTTGTTTAAAGCAAAGATGTTGTCCTGCAGAACATCTTTTGAAGAACACACATATATGAGTCTGACTGTCAAACGTCGCAGTCTATGGGAGTTGGGTTCTCTCTAATAAACTCATGAAAGGCCATGGAGTATGACGCATAAGCTCCAAACCGCGGGGAAACTTCGCGGCAGCCCTGTATCGGTCTAGACCTTGTGTGAAAGTAGTGCGCACCAAACTTGTATTTCAAGGCATAGTCCACTATTCAAGTTTCAATCTAGTGTAGCCTGAAGTTCCAAGTGGAAGTTCAACTTAACAGTCTCCACCTCGCACCGGTATATAAACAATGTTCTGGAACTGATTGATGTGATTTAATGTTATGTGCCTATGAGAATTTGTGGGGGATTGTTGGAATTTGGGTGTGGGCCTTGGCCCATAGCCTAATATAAATTCTGAAATTCTCATGGCCCATTCATGCCTAGCAAGGGATGGCACCAAAGTTTAGTCCCCCCTTGCTAGTTTGGAGGGAGTTGGACCAATATATATAGTGGAGTGTTTCACTACCTCCTAAAGAGAGTGAAGAGGAGTGGCATACACGCGCGCTCCTCCTCCTCCGTCGCCTGCCTCGCCCCGCCCCGCCCCGCCTAGACGCGCGCGCCGCGGTTTGCGAAATTGTGCCTCGGTGCCGATCTTATCTTTTTTGCTGCTCGGGAAAATTACTGTGTGAGTTATTATCTGTCAGCCGTTTCCGGTCTTTTTGGTAACGTGGGCTATTACTACTCGGACGTGGGTTGTGCCCCACGTCTTACCCGACCGGCGCTATATAAACGGCCTCAGACGAAAACCCTAATACGAGCAACACACATTTCTCTGCCTCCAGAACCTTGCGCCGCCGCTACACCTTCTCCATCCCCTCTGCCGGCGTGCACCGGACGACGGGACAGTAGGCCTCCGGAACCACCGCCTCTCGTGGACCTGTACGGGTGAGGGGCGATCAGGTTTTTGGGGAGCGCGTCTGCGCGACTACTGACGGCATCACGTCGATCGACCACTCCTTCCCGGACGAGGACTTCTTTCCAGACATCAGAAGCCTCTACATCGACGACATGGCTGACAACACTGGTGAGAATGCAAACCTCAACCCCAACCTGAACGCGAACCCGATTCCTCCTCCGGAACCGTACGTAATCTGTTCATATCTAGTTCAGTTTATGTTGCAGTTTCTTGTACTAGCTTTTGGAATAGATGTGATCTGCTTATTTTGGTTGAACGTGATCTGTTCGTCTATTCTGCTAATATACATGATTAGGTTAATTCTTGCACTTATAGTAATGTTTTATTATTGCTTATTTCGGATTAAATATTATGGTAATTTGCTTATATTTTCAACAGAAAGGGCCCCGCTTCAACAATTTCTTTTGCAGAACGAACCAAAAGGGAAAGGTGGGTCTAGTGAACATGGCGCTTGAATGTGGGGAGGTCTAGGGCGAAGGGACGATAAGCGATATCGGTGTCAGCAATGGTCTGGACGGCGATGGCTTTCGCGACACAAAAGGCACGAGAGTGTGTAAAATTCGATTTGGGAGGGAGACTGTGTCAGGATGAAATCGTCAGCAAGATGGAGGGCAAGGCGACGACGGCGTGACTATGCAAGCCGACGGGGATCAGCGACATGAGCACACGGTAGAGGAACTCGAGGGCGATGCGCCAGAGGTGTCCCAGCGAGCCCGATCCGCTTCTCAACGACGTGGTCCTGCACTGCGAGTGTGTTGCCTCCGTTGACCGGAGCCCCCGCCCTCCCTGTGGCCTAAGCCGACGAGGTAAAGCTCTCACGAACTTGATGGCACACCTTATTTTCTTTAAACAATGCAAACATTTTGCCCGTCAGTTGCAGGCTAATATATGATATGTTGATTCGAGTTTAGCGTGTACAAAGGGGTTCAACACGAATGCAGCCAACTAATAGTCAACTTGGGGGTTTGCTGAGATTTGGTCTGGCCATGAGCTCTTTGACTTTGTATTCTAAGGTTGCAACTTGCAATGCCTGCAGCGCGCACGAACAAAAATCCCCAGCGGATATGCTGGTCTACTATAGTACCGTGTAGTGCAAAACAAATTTTCAGTGCCATTGATTAGGACTAGCTAACCATCAGCTCTGAAGCACACGTGCACTTGAACATACGAGTATCACTGTTCAGCAGTATTGCGTGTGATTCAGTGTGATCATGGTTTATTTGTCCTGTATATATAAAGCATGCATGGTTTAGTTATTTGTCACGAAGATGAGAGGGATGCAGTTGAATCTGGAAGAAATGTTATAAAAAAATGAACCTGGAAGAAGGTGTAAAAAGTTTTTTTTTTTTTTGAAACAAGAAGGTTTGTAAGACAGTTTTGAGTATGGATTGATTCGATGTTATCCCTCAGCCATTGGCGTGCATATCAAAAATGAACCTAATACTATATCTTTCACCTAAGTACAAACTTTTGGCGTGCATATCAACTTGAATACTATGACATTGGCTATTGGTATATCATTGATGAAAACCGCAGGACTGAAAGCACAATATAATATGCTTCAGTAGCAATCCCATGATTTGACTTTAGGTGGCCAAAATGCATGGGCCAAATAGAATTCGCCTCGGTTCTTGCAAGACTGAAAGCAATATTTTTTTTTGGAACGAGACTGAAAGCAATATGCCAGCGCCTGTTGCTGCACGTAAACACGCGTTCAGAATTGAACCGTGCTTACAAAGCGATCGAGCGATCGTTTTCAACGGAAGCGATCGTTTGGCGTGGTGTTTTCGTTACGTGGACACAAGCTGCGGCATGCGATGATAACATTGACAGCAATTTGTTTCGCAGAAGCCTATGCTTCTGCCCTTTGTCCTTCTTGTTTTGGACATGCATTTTTGTGACGTGAGGAACTCTCATGGACTGCCACCACCGTTGCTAGTGTAGTATTTTCAGCTTTCACCGGACAGATCCGTATAGGCCATAGGACGCATCGATGTAACCTAAATAGGTATATACATGTTTAGTCCATAACTTGTCTATCATGTGCAAATTAGTCCCACTTTTTATAAAATGGGGTATAGCAGTCCCACAACTTGCCTTTTCGTGCAAAACTAGCCCAAATGCCTCAGAAGTGAACACGTGGCAACATCATTTTTGCACAAATGCCCCTGTATTTTTCTGTCTGGCATATTTAGCCGCGTGGTGCCTCCCCATGCGGGTCCAACCTGTTATTACAGGAAGAAATAAATAAAAATATTTGGGCGAAGTAGTGTTTTGAACTCACAACCATTTTGGACCCTAGAGACATATCCAAGCCAATGCACATAATGATGCTTTGAGTTAATTTCTGGAACGTTGTTTTATTTTCTCCTAAAACACGGTTTGTTGGTCAGACAATAGCATCTAGCCATCTACATAAGAAACTTCAGAGAAGAGTTCACTAAGAAACCACTACATAGTCTACATCCACTTGACTAAAAAAACATAGTCTACATCTGTCCATCTCAATCTACCATTCTCACGTTTTAGCCTCAAACGGCAAACTTTTAAGAAGTGCGCCATGATAACCACAATATAAAATATACTCTTTAGGTCTCAAAATACATATCTTTTTTTTCAAATTTGGATATATCTATATCCTGATAGTATCTAGATACATCCAAATTTTGCAAATCCATGACATATATTTTAAGACGGAGGGAGTACTATTAATTCGCATGCTGACATGGGTATGCCCTATGGGTGCCTAATGTTAGCCTACCCGATCCGGCCGCAGAAGCCCATGAGATGATGTACCTCTGATGGCGAAGACCAGGAGGATTTCGGGTGCTCCAATCCCAAGAAAGATTCGACTCCTTGAAGAACACGGCTAGCTTTAGATAGAAATTCAAAGGGAGAAACCCTAAACTTGTAACCGACTTGACCTACCCCATACACAGTCGGGACAAAGATAATAGTGGCGTTGGATTCAGGTGGATGCCACCAATATGTACACTAATGGTGGCGTTGGATTCAGTTAAACACCGTCGGTACCAACCATCCCGCACGCGGCCACCAACACACACGATTAATTATCGATCTTTAATTCTTCTTCGTTCTCCTCACGGCCCAGCCCCTCTCTCTCATTCACACCATGGGTACCGACACACCGCCTACTTTCTTCCCCCTTTCTCTACCGCCGTCACCACGCATCGGATGCCCCGCTGATCTGCTCCCCGATTGTACCTCTCCTCCTCTCCCAGCATTCGTGACTGCTCCCGACCACGCGTGTCTGCCGCCATCCCGGCCGCATCCGACGACTTTGCTAGAATTCAGATATAGGGATGTTAGATTATGCTTTAGAGATAGTATTTAGATACTAAACTTGGGCTTAAATTCTAGATATAGAAATGTTAGATAGTGCTTTAGAGATATCAAATTTGGGCTCAATTTCTAGATATAAGAATATTTGATAGTGATAGTAAAGTCCGACATTTCTCTCTACTTGATGTTTATTTTGGTTGTTTTTTATTCCAACAGCCGATTTTGGGTGTCGATTTTGGTTGACACCCATACATTTGTAAGATTGCTTGCCTTTATGTTTTCAAATATTAAATTTGGGCTTAATTTCTAGTGGCGCGAGGCTAGTGACGTACGGGTTCAACACCACGAACCCCTTTTTCAAACGCCGTCACTAAGCCTTTTCCTACTAGTGATGCTGATTTTCTCCACCAAATGCAAGACGTCGTCAACAACTGAAACAACCTAAGAACTCCACTAACTTCTACCTAAAACTAGTAGTGTTATTGCTTAAATCAAAAATTATTGATGTCTAGATTTATCACCTTTCAATTATAATCTAGAAGAACGCTTATTATTATTATTTTATGAAGATCAAACGCATGTATATCTCCATGCATGAGTAAACACCACACATGTTTCTATTTGCTACAATGATAGTGAATGAGCTCGTATAGCTTTATTTTATGAAGATCAAACGCATGAGTACAAATGCACTATTTTGGCGATATCTCAAATCATATTTTTCTTAAAGTTTCTAGCAAACAAAAATATTTGCCACTCCAATAATCCTCTACTTATACATTCTAGCAGCAGTGGCAAGCGGTCATGGCGAGGCGTCACACCATGGCATTCTCATGTATGGACGCCACGGTAAACATCGACATGAACAACAGCGAATACCGACTGTAAAAAATACAATTAAATAAGCTTGCAGTATAAATCAAATAGCATCGTTGTTCAGAGTGGCTTGCACCCGTGGGCTAGGACAAGAGACGTGAGTTCAAATCCTAGTTGGCACACATATTTTTATATGTTTCTTCCACCGCTGACAGGTAGGGCTCTCATGGTGAGGTGACGCAGAGAAATAGACAACACAAGTTGTGGGACTGCTATACTCCATTTTGCAAGAAGTGGGACTAATTTGCACATAGTAGACAAGTTGTGGGACTAAAGGTGTATATATATCTAACCTAAATAAACCTGCAGCAAACTTTGAAACAAGGCCTGTGTAAGTGCACCGCTAACTAACATCCAATGGCGCGTAGATACTTCTGTATCTGCTCTTCGATCTGACAGCACGTAGCATATCCCTCCTT
The DNA here is from genome assembly GCA_030063025.1 of Avena longiglumis. Lineage (NCBI taxonomy): Eukaryota > Viridiplantae > Streptophyta > Magnoliopsida > Poales > Poaceae > Avena > Avena longiglumis. The sequence continues at coordinate 60,763,689 of CP125976.1, forward strand.
CTTGTGCTCTTTTGACAGCACGTAACCTGAACCTGCAGCAAGGCCCTACTATATATGCTCTTCTGAATCTGACAGTAGGTCGCATATCCTTCTTGTGCAAACGGAGGATGCAAGGGGAGCGATGGAGGACGTACGGGAGAAAACACAGAGGAGTTGTGCTCAGGGAGATACGCACACGCGAAAGTAACTTCGTAGCTAATCTAACCTTACGATCCATGCATGAGAGTTTTTCGCTTTATATGGTTTTAGTGGGATACAAAGAGTTGAAGAACCGTATAAACAACGGCACAGCCGCATAAAACAATGTCCATGGATTTCAAGAAGGTTTCACGGATTTAAAATGTTTGTCAATTTAAAAATATTTACGAATTTGAGATAGATGTTCATGGATTTAAAACAATAGTCGAGGATTTGTAAAAATATTCCTGAAACGAATGGAATAAAAGGCCTACATGGGCTGGCCCACTTAAAGAAGTTACCGCCTGACAGGGTATGAACGCTACGGGACCTTGCCGGGGGAGGTCCTAAAACCCGACCTGGTCGGGAACGGCAATTGCTATTCTCCGCTCAACGCGTGCGTTTATAACGCACGCCTGAGTGTTTCCACCGGCTGGACCAGGCCCATTAGTCACTGTTTGTTTAAAATTTTCATTTTTCTCTTGGCTTTTTCAGCAGGTTTTTTGCTTTCTTTCGGTTTCTTTTCCTGGGTTTGGGTTTTCTGGTTTTCGGCTGTTTTTTATTTTGTTTCTTTTTTAATGGCTGAACATTTTAATATTCTGAACAACTATTAAATCTGAATAATTTTTAAATTGGAATAATTTTTGAACTTGAACAATTTTCATATTTGAACAATTTTTGAATATGAATAAATTTGAAAGTTGAACAACTTTTGAATTTGAACAATATTCAAATTTAAACATTTTTCAGATTTGAACTTGTAAAAATTTCAATATTTTTATTACTATAAAAAAGTACTTCTTACTAGGCCGTATTTGGAGCAGCCCATATGAGGAAACACTCAGGCGTGTGTTATAATGAGCGGAGAATAGCAGCCCCTGTCGGGAACTACCAGGTGCCGCACACCCTCAAGCGAGGTCCGTTGGGCCGACCCAATGCCATTTTTCGTTTTCCTCTTTGTTCTTTGCTCTTTTATGTTGTTTCTCTTCTAATTTCCGTGTGTTTTCAATATCATAAGTTAAAAATATTTTCCAATCTCGACTTTTTTAAAACATTATCGAATTAGAACATTTTTAAAATTGAACATTTTCGAATTTGAACGCTGTTAAAAATGGACAGTTTCAAATTTAACATTTTTTAAAATAATTCATTTTGAATTTGACGCTTTTAAAAATAAATAGTCTCAAATTTGAATATTTTGATTTGATGATTTTTGAATCTGAACGTTTTTAATATAGGAACTTTTTTATTTCTGAAAAATTTATATTTTACCTTTTTCTAAATTTGAATAGAAAAGAAAAGATAAATATTAAAAAAAATAGGAAACCGATCTAAAAAACAGAATCTATATTATTAAAAAGATTGGGACCGTTCGTCGCCCAGCCAAAAAATCCGTCTGCCTTGAAAAGACGGTTTTGCCCCTCCTCGTTTGGTGATATTACATGTCTTGCCAGCGCTGAGTGAAAACCGGACGGTGGATTCGGTGGCTCAACACGATCCCTCACTCCTCTTACCGGCCTTGATCGGAGGCGGCCTCCTGTCCCAACACGCCTCCAGTCGACGGGGACCTCGACCGCGCATCGTCGGCATGGATACGAGCTCATGCGCCCTCTCGCCGGCCTCCACGTCGTCCTCGACCCAAATATCGCCAAAGAGGGTGTGTCCTCTCTCCCAATTCCGTCCCGATCTGGTGCACAATCGCTCGATCTAGATCGAGGAATTACTCGTGGGCGACTTGCTGGCTGGCGATCTTTGAGACATTGTGTGCTGATGTAGCCGATGCATGGATTTTTGCCTTTTGCAGGCGGGTGGTCACAAGGGCGAATTTGAAAGTTGAACAACTTTTGAATTTGAACAATATTCAAATTTAAACATTTTTCAGATTTGAACTTGTACAAATTTCAATATTTTTATTACTATAAAAAACAGGTATATACATTTTTAGTCCCACAACTTGCAGCAGATGAGCGTTTTAGTCCCACATCTTGCAAAATGAGCAAAATTAGTCCCACAACTTACAAACCGGGAACACTTTAGTCTAATTAACCGAATTCATCAACCTATAGGTTGAAATTTATTCTGGAAATGACATGTGGCAAAGCAATTTTTGTAGAATGGCCCCTGTGTATTTTTTTTGCCGCTGTGACGTTTGTACGGACTAATAGACAAGCTTTACTTGTCATGGTTATACAAGCAGAAAAACAAATAAATAAGAAAAACACTCAACATGAGAATTGAACTCACGACTTGTGCCGCTAAACAATGCAAGGTTGCCACTAGAGTACACAGCAACATGTGATAACAAAAGAGTCGGTCATTTTTTATAAATCATTTTCACGCTGATAGCCTTCGTACACATCCACACGCGAATATGAAGCACGTAAAGTTAGCCTATTTTCACCAGGTCGACTGGATCCGTCGGAAATCGTCCGCGCGGACATGGACATACGCGGTGTCTCAGCGGACCTATCCGACCGCATCCGTCTCGATATATCTGTGCACCAAATTCGGATAACGGTTGAGTCAGCCCGAACACGGACAAACCGAGGGCGTGTCCTACCCGGTGCCTCACCGCCCGTCACCGCGTTTAGTGCGGCATTGATTGACGCAGCAGCAAGATCGATTCGACGCAACCGTAACGATTCAAAGACACGGGAGGAAGGCTGACCGTGACAGCTCGCCATTTATGGCGGCGTAGATCGCTACTCGATCGGCGGACATCACGCTCTCTCTCTCGCTGGTTGTTGGTGCCGCCACGCCGCCTCTAACTTGCCCTCCTAATCGGGCGTCACGCTCTCTCTAACCGCCTTTGTTGGCGCCGCCCGATGTTTGCCTCTGTTGGACACTCCAATGGTGTCGCTTGCCTCGCGTCGGCATCCGATGCCAGCCCTTAAGCGGCGCTCGCGGCCATCTTCTCACACCACACCACACTCTCCTTCCCATCCTCCACTACTAGTAGCTCGCCATGGCCAGCGGCATTGGATCGAGGAGGCGTCTGGGGCGACCATCGGGTCCCGAGCGTGGACATCGAGGGAGGTGCGGGAGACGCGTCCAAAGCAGAGCGCCAACACGCTCTCCCTCAATGTCGTCATCGCCCGAGGATATCGACCCAGGCATTCGATCCAGTTGGTCGTGTCCATCCACTCCGGCATGACGCGGGACAGGCTGCTCCTGCCTCGCAAATTCGCGTCGCTGGTCGGTGACGAACCGTCACCGCTTGTCATTCTGCGGGCGAACGGTGTCAAGATGAAAGAACATGTTGGGCCCCCATGTGTGGTTTTGGTAATTAACGACAATCTTTATGGACTAATGTGTGTATTAAGTTGTACTTGTAGGAATTGTCCATTGGCATTGCTTGGAGCATGTGTTGACTTCAATATAGATGAAATGAGAAGAAGATGTGTTGTGCAAGCTCAAAATGCGCCATTTATAGAAGATCTCATGTTTGATGCTTGCCATCCTCGGTGATCATGGATCGATGATGAGGAATCAAGAAAGGTGTCCATCTTGAGAAGGACAAGATCATCTACATCGATCTCAAGTGGATTGCTCAAGGCAAAGGTATAATATTGATAGGTTTTCCCTTTTGCCGGTCTCATGTTTTTTGGGAGACCGGGTTTAGGATAGATAACTGTACTATCAAGAAGGGCTCTCGAATGAGTAACTCGGTCACATCGTTCGGAGAGAGATCAAACCTTTGCATACTTGCATCATCATATTTGGTTGTTATTTGGTCTTATCCATGTGAGTATATAGAGCTTGTGGTAATCTCCATAACAAGCTCTAGTCCATCAAAAACGGATTTTCCTTTTATATCTTATTGCGTTTTGATCTTGGAGGTTTTACCGGTTTGTATTTTAGAGATAGGTAAAACCTTCCATTATTTGGTTCTTACTCATGTGAGGATTTAGAGCTTGTGTTAATCTCCATGACAAGCTCTCGTTCATCGAAAGCAGTTTCATATGCATTTTCTATTACGTTTTTGATGTTGAAGGTTTTATCGGTTCATCTTTTGATAGAGGTTAAACCTTTAGTCATTTGGATCTATCCTCCTTGTTGGACTATAATGTTTCTTTGCATTATCTTTTAGAGCTTGTTGTCCTCTTGAAACGAGCCCAAGATCATCAAAATCGGTCCGGATGCAAAAGTTATGGCCGTTTTCGTTCGGGGATGACCGGTAGTACCGGACCAGGGTCCGTAGTACGGAGGTCAATAGTAACCGTAGTACGGTCGGTACTGAAAAAGGTGCGTTTGGCGACCTGGGATCCCAGGATTGTCCGGTAGTACGGATTGTCCGGTAATCTGGAATGTCGATAGTACCGGGATTCGCGCTTTTGGCTTCAACGGTTGGATTTTGGGGAACCTATTTAAGGGCCTTCTTCCCCAATGGTTCCCTAACCATTCTTGCAAGTTTTCCCCTCCATTGTTGACCTTCTTGATCTTGCTTTCTCTCAATCCCTCCAATGCTTCTTGCATATTCTTGAGGGATTTGATAGAGGAGATCTAGATCTACAATCCCACCAATCAATCTCTCCTCTAAGTGAGGGGAACATTTTGGGATCTAGATCTTGGAGTCTTTTGTGGATTTCCTCCATTGTTCTTCCTCTCTTATTCCCCCATAAGCTTTTGTAGCTTTGGTGGAATTTGGGAGAGAGGGATTTGAGCACCTTTGTGGTGTTCTTGCCATTTGCATTTGGTGCATCGGTTTGAGTTCTCTTTGGAGGATTTGATTTGAGTTACTCATTGGAGCTTGTCCCTCTTGGGTTCTTGGAACCCTAGGCGGTTTAATGGCCTTGGTGGCATTGTGGCCTTGGTGGCATTTGTTGGGAGCCTCCAATTAAGTTGTGGAGTTGTGCCCCAACCTTGTGAGAGGTTCGGTTGCCACAAGTGCATCGATAGTGGGCGTGGATCGATCCGTTGGGGTGAAATTCACGGAGAATAAGGAGGCCTTTTGTGGCGTTGGTGGTTTGATACCCCCTCTCCAAACAGACGTACTCCATGTTGGGAGGAACTCGGTAAAATATCGGTGTCCAGCGTGCCTCGGTTATCTCTATACAGAGCTCTTTACTTGTGCACTTTACATTGTGATAGCCTTCGTGAAGTAATATATATCTTGCTATCACTTTGTTGTTTGTATTGATTAGCATAAGTTGTTGGTGCACATAGGTAAACCTTAGTTGTTTCTAGGTTGTGCTTTACAAAGTAAACACTAGTTTAATTCCGCCTTTGTTGAGCCACTCTAGGAAAAGTTTTAATCGCCTATTCACCCCCCCCCTCTAGGCGACATCGTATCCTTTCAATTGGTATCGAGCCGGTCTCTCATTTTAGGCTTCACCTTGAGAGTAAAGATGTCGGCTAGGGGATTAGTGCACAAGGACACGCTCACATTCGATGGCACAAATTATGGTGTTTGGAAAATTCGCATGCTTAATTTATTTCGGGAAATTCACCCAATTATCGAGGGATGTCTATATATGGGTTTCTCTTCTCCTATGGATACCCAAAACGAATCTTTAGAGGAGAAGTTGAACTCTCATATAGATGCTCTAGCTACTAAAATTCTTTTGCATGTTGTGAGCAATATAGTTCTTTAAATCTATCATGCCTTATTCAAGCGCTCGTGAGATATGGACCAAGCTTCAAGATAAATATAGCAAGTCCAACATTATTGAGGATGATTGTGTTGCTTCCACTTCGGTCGAGATGATTGTGTTGCTTCCACTTCCTCGAGATGAGTTCTCATCCTCTACCACTTCACCAACATGTGACTTTTCACAAGGTAATGATATGGTGAGTGGTGATAGAAATTGCAATATGGATAGTGTGTTCACTATTTGCAATCCCTCATATCTATCTAGTTGCAATGATCTATCTTTGGACCTTAACACTTCTAGCACTCAAAATTCCTCACATGCTTGTGTTAATAGTCCTTGCATATCATGTAGAAATGACTTAAATAAATCTCATGATGATATGCTCATGTTGTCTTGTTGCCATGATAAAAATGCTTCTCTTTCCTCTAGTGCTTGTGTTGCTAACCATGTAGAGGAAAATGAAGATTCTATGGGCCAAGACAAGGTCTTGAAGAGAGCTACATGTGCAATCTCATCATCAGCTTCTTCCGGTTCTCACATGTGCCTTATGGCTAAGGGAACAAAGGTAACCTCTTTGGATCCCATTGTATCTCATGATGATTATGATGAGGTTGAGAATGATAATGATGATTATAGAGGTAAGTATGATATTACCTCTATTAAGAAAATGGGAGAGGTTGTCTATAGTGCTCTCTACAAAAATAAACTTGCTTCCTCCAACCTTCTTGAAATCTTGAATTATGCTATAGAAGGCAATGATCTTATTGAGGAGCAAGAAAACATAATTGATGAAAAGTTTGCACTTGAGCGTGAATATGCTAATGAACTTGCTCAAGTAAAGGACTCCCTTGAAGAAGAACAAACCACCAAAGAATCTCTTGAGGAGACTTTTACTCTAGAATTATCTAGAGTAAAGGAATACCATGATAGAGAACTTGCGGTGGCTAACTCCTTCAAGATTAAAAATGATGAACTTGAAGTTGCTTATGCTAAACTTGTTGAGGATTTTGAGCACCTCAAAAATGGCTCTAGGGTCATAAAGGGTGAGCTCATCAAACTCACCGAGTCACATGAGCAACTTAAAGCCTCATGTTCAAAAGAGCTTGACAAGTTGACCTCACCTCTTGTTAATAGTAATGATGCTTGTGCTACTAACTCTATTTCTTGTGAAGCATCTATTTTGAAGGAGAATGTTGAGCTAAAGGCTCAACTTGCTTTGCTAACTAGCAACTATGGGAAATTAGAAGAAAGCCATGATAAGCTCTCAAGCTCGCATGAGGATCTCCTAGTCTCCCATGGTAGGCTAAAGTTGGCTCATGAGGCCATCATGTCAAAGGTAACATCTAGTGGGCCTCATGTGGACATTAGCACTATATCTACTCCAAATGTTATATTGCCATGTGCTAGTCCTTGTAATTCATCCTCTCACAACCATGCTATATCTCGTGATGAATTACATTCCATGCCTTGTTGCTCTAACAATGTAGCATCTACTTCCTCTAGTACTTGTATTGAAACTAACCATGTAGAGGAAATCAAAGAGCTCAAGGCTCAAGTCACTTCTTTGAAGAATGACTTGAAAAAGGGTCAACAAGGGAAGGTCACACTCAACAAAATCTTGAGTATGCAAAAATCCCCCAATGACAAGAGTGGGCTTGGATTCAAATCTAATGTCAAGAACAAGTCCACTATCAAGTTGAAGCACAAGGACAACAAGAAGAATGGCCAAGATCAAGTCAAGAATCCGGCCAACATTGTTTGCTTCAAGTGCAAGGAAGAAGGGCACCATGTTAGATCTTGCCCATTGAAGAAAAAGCCTCTTAGTGTGAAGCAACAAGGGAAGCGGCCTCAAGCTCCACCTCAAGTCATTAATGGGCCTCTTCCTAAGAGGACTACTCAAGCTCTTCCTCGAGTTGTGGCTTCTCCTAAGAAGAAAGATGGCAAGAGTAGAAATTGCTACATATGCCGTGAAAAGGGGCATATTTCTTCCTCATGCACTCTCGGTATCTCCTCATCCAACCCTATCATTATTGATGATGCTTATTCTCTTTGGAAGGATGAGGTTGGCAATGTGTTTGCCAAATTTGTTGGTGCTCAATGTGGTGTCAAGAAAAGAACCATTTGGGTTGCCAAACCTATTGTGACTAACCTCTTAGGACCCAACTTGGTTGGGGACCAACAAACCAAAACTTGATCAATAGGTGTGTTTGGGAGGGCATTGGAGTCTTGGCTACATTATGAAGAATTGAGGGATCTTCATCAATTATTATTGTCAAGCCAAGTCATTTTGATTATCTTGATTATATTATATTTACAATGTTCCTCCTTGCGGTAACATATGCTAAACTCTTTACATTGAAAGTTACTCGCCCCTTTGTGCATGTGTTGGTTTTGTATCTTCCATGTTTTTGTACATGTTGTGCTATCCACTTAATTATCTTGAAATCAAGATTATTTGTGTATGATTAGGTGGCACACCATGTATGTGTGTTTCTTGTGTTTGAGCCTTGCTTGGTTATATTTGGTATCCTATTTGGCTCTTGTGAGAAATTAATGGATTATCCTATTTTGGGGGAGTGTTATGCTTAGGCATTCCACAATCCTAAAAATGTGTGTACATGAGGATTACCACCTAGTATTTATATTGGATTCTTGTCTAGTCTCTATGTGGTATAATTCTCATGAGAAATTTAAGTTTTATAATGTCCATTAATTATCTCTATTTGTATCCTTTTGCCTCGTGTTGTTTTTATGGTAGTATCACATTATGGTGGAGTCTTATGCTTAGTGCATATTACAATCCTAGAAAATGTGAATATTCGAGGTTATGTCACTTAGAATTGATATTGATAATTATCTAGCGCCTATGTGACACATTGGCTCATACAAGTTCCTATTTGCATGAATGGCTTTATTGATCTTATTTTGGATCTTGTATATGAGAGTGTTTCTTGGTATGCGTTTCCTCATATTTAGATATATATATCCTCATGAAAACCATTTGCTTCAAGTTGCTCTATTCACTAGTGATTGTGTGACTTGGGGAAGCTACCAAGAATCTTGTTCGAAGTATCATGCTCAATTTCTTATATTTAGTTATATGCTTCTTGTTGTGACTATGATCTTGGATATCCATGCAAGCTACCTTGGGAAAATTATTCTATTTCTTGTCCTTGGACAATGAGTACCCAACTTATGGTAGAATTTATTGATCATATTCAATTTGTCCCTTGCTTAATTTTTATTCTATCTTTGGCCAAGAAAATGTTTTGTGTTGTCTCCCAAGCCTTCCTTGCTTCTTGTGGATCTTCTTATTTTATTGATATCCTCTTGTGTTTTACTTATTGTAGGTGCAAGTGATGATCCCATTTGTGTGCATTTTGAATTTAAAAGGAAAATCCTACATAATGCACTATCTATGGGGGAGCTCTCCTATATTATTTAGAACACTCATATTTATGCTTCATTGTTTGATCCATATCGTGTTTTATGTGCTTGGAACCTCAATCTTTTCATTTTGGTACTTGTGCCATCATGTGAAGTTTGGGGAGTTTGGTTTCTTGTTGGAACCTTGCTCTTTTGGGAGTTGGTTTTGTCTCATTCCTTGTTTCTTGATTTGACCATTTTAGAATGAGATAAATCCTTGAGCATTTTATTTCTATCTATCTTTTGCTCCTTGGATTATGCCTAGTTCATTTGTTGAACTTGTGATCTTTCATGTGTTGAATTGGTTCTTTGATACAATTTGGACACCTTTTCTTGTCACACTCTTGTGTGTGCCATCTCGGTTTACTTGGTGTTTTGTTCAAATTGTATCTCCTTTTGGTTCTTGAAAGCTTCATGCATGCATATTTACTATATGATTATATTATGGCATGCTTGCTTTCTTTGATCCGATATATGGGAAACTCCACCAATTCCCATCGGCTAAGTTGTGCATGAAATTCAATTTCATATCAATGTGCACATAATTATGTGGAGTCTCTCCTATGTATTGTAGTTTCTCTAACTACTTTGGACCCAATGAGTTTGGGGACCATGTTGTATAATTGTGTTTTAGGTACATTGGAGATATATTGGATGCTTGTCCTTCGATTTTGAAGAAGTGGTGCATACATGAAAAGTTGAGTCAAGCTATAGGATGATCAATGAATTCATATCATCTACATCCTACCAATTATATCTCGGTAACAAGTATCTCTTGATCATGCATATTTATATTGCTTCCAACCTTTTGTAGGTTGCATCTTGGCATGGTTTATTTGATTGTGTATTTATTGTTGCATCTCTAGCCATGCTTTTAAGAGGACTCTCTATTGTATATGTGTATAAGTTGAGATGAGTGCATACAATTGGGACTATACAAAATCATGCATATGATCCTCCAATCCCAAATATGTCAATCTAGAAATTTTGTTGTCTATCATTTCCTCAACTTCTCTCATGTGCAATAGTGAGATTTTGCTAGTCCATTTTCTCTTATGATACTTGTTGGCTTTCTCCATATATTCCAAATTTCTCCTTTTCCCTTGGTGATAGTTGTAATATATGTAGTGTGTTGGTATTTGAAGCTCATTAATGTACAATAAGATATATGTGAGCCTTGGGCCATGCTTTGAAGCAAAAAATCTTATTGGTATATATTATGACTTCATTTTTGCTTTTCATATGCCTTCTTGTATATCTTCTTTATGTGTGCATATTTATTTGTTGGCATATGTATCTATGATGTTTTCCACTTATAGACATATACACATATGAGAAGATAATTTTAATTGATTTTTAATCCTTGGATGCCACCTTTTATTTCTTTTTATTCTTTGGTGGCTTCCAAATTTATTTGCCTATGAGTGATTATTCCTCTTGTCTAAATCTTGGACACTCATATTAGTTCTCTCATGTCGTGTATTGTTAAATGAATTTGGATGAGTGAGGATTCCATGACTATGCACTTTGTTCCCAAATGCAATTATCATAATTGGTGCATGCTCTTTGGGAGCTCATCTAATTCATTTAATAATACTCATTTGCATTCTTTCACATTTGTTGTGTTTTAAATGCTTATGGGGGAGCAAGGATTCCATATTTGTGCATTATGTATTCCAATACATTTATTTTGAATTGTGCACAAATCTTGGGGAGCTTCTCTAGTTGTTATTTAAAACACTCTTTTGCTCATATCATAATATCTTGTTGTTTCCATTTGGACTCATTTGTTGTTTTCAAATTGGTTTGTCGGACCTTGTAGTTGCTTGCATTATTTGACTTTTTTTTGCAATCTTAGGGTCCTCGATATAGTTCTACTCCCTCCCAAGTATTCCACATTGGATATGTGCGAAGGCACACCTTTGGAGGAATTATTACTATATTTGCCTTCTAGAACTTGTCACCCATTTCGGCAATCGATGCCAATGGGGAGAAGTTTTAGAGGTTTAAGGAAGTTGGTTTATGCATTGAGTTTGTTCTTGTGCATTTGCTTCTCATGCTCTTGCATCTTTGTTGTTGCTTAGCATGTGGTATATATAGAAACTCCTCCAATGATAATGATTGGCAATATATGCAATGAAATTCAAGTTCATCACACATGCATAGATTGTGGGGAGTTTGCTCTATATATGATGGTGGTACCAATATCACATACTTTTGTAGTATTTGATATTGGTATTACCATTATTCATTAAAATTCCTTATATAAACCCTCTTAGGGATTGTCATCAATTACCAAAATGGGGAGATTGAAAGAACATGTTGGGCCCCATGTGTGGTTTTGGTAATTAATGACAATCTTTATGGACTAATGTGTGTATTAAGTTGTACTTGTAGGAATTGTCCATTGGCATTGCTTGGAGCATGTGTTGACTTCAATATAGATGAAATGAGAAGAAGATGTGTTGTGCAAGCTCAAAATGCGCCATCTATAGAAGATCTCATGTTTGATGCTTGCCATCCTCGGTGATCATGGATCGATGATGAGGAATCAAGAAAGGTGTCCATCTTGAGAAGGACAAGATCATCTACATCGATCTCAAGTGGATTGATCAAGGCAAAGGTATAATATTGATAGGTTTTCCCTTTTGCCGGTCTCATGTTTTTTGGGAGACCGGGTTTAGGATAGATAACTGTACTATCAAGAAGGGCTCTCGAATGAGTAACTCGGTCACATCGTTCGGAGAGAGATCAAACCTTTGCATACTTGCATCATCATATTTGGTTGTTATTTGGTCTTATCCATGTGAGGATATAGAGCTTGTGGTAATCTCCATAACAAGCTCTAGTCCATCAAAAATTTCCCTTTTATATCTTATTGCGTTTTGATCTTGGAGGTTTTACCGGTTTGTATTTTAGAGATAGGTAAAACCTTCCATTATTTGGTTCTTACTCATGTGAGGATTTAGAGCTTGTGTTAATCTCCATGACAAGCTCTCGTTCATCGAAAACGGATTTCATATGCATTTTCTATTACGTTTTTGATGTTGAAGGTTTTATCGGTTCATCTTTTTGATAGAGGTTAAACCTTTCGTCATTTGGATCTATCCTCCCTTGTTGGACTATAATGTTTCTTTGCATTATCTTTTAGAGCTTGTTGTCCTGTTCAAACGAGCCCAAGATCATCAAAATCGGAGTCCGGATGCAAAAGTTATGGCGTTTTCGTTCGGATGACGGTAGTACGGACCAAGGTCGAGTACGGAGGTCCAATGCCGCTCGTAGTACCGGTCGGTACTGAAAAAGTGCGTTTGGCGACCTGGATCCCCAGGATTGTCCGTAATCTGGGAATGTCCGGTAGTACCGGGATTCGCGCTTTTTTGGCTTCAACGGTTGGATTTTCGGGGAACCTATTTAAGGGGCCTTCTTCCCCAATGGTTACCTAACCATTCTTGCAAGTTTTTCCCCTCCATTGTTGACCTTCTTGAGCTTGCTTTCTCTCAATCCCTCCAATGCTTCTTGCATATTCTTGAGGGATTTGATAGAGGACATCTAGATCTACAATCCCACCAATCAATCTCTCCTCTAAGTGAGGGGAACATTTTGGGATCTAGATCTTGGAGTCTTTTGTGGATTTTGTAGGGGTTCGTAGCATGGAAAACAAAAATTTTCTATCGCATACAAACAAACAAGCCAAGATCTATCTACTAGATTGTAGCAACGAGTCGTTTGGAATAACTTACCCTCGAAGATTCCAAAGCGGTTAACGAGAGCAGATTCTCGTGGGTGATGTAGTCTACACTTCGATCTCAAGATCGTGAGCGATCCTTCCGGCCACGCGTTCGTGCAGCTCATGATCGGTCACACGTTCGATTTCGAAGACCTTCCTCTCCCTTGTTCCAGTGAGCGGAGGTTGTAGCACTCTCCTCGCGATTCGGCAAAGACCTGTGGCGTGGTACCTAGGAAGTAGAGGGAAATCCGAGGCTTCGTCTTAAGCCGGTGCAGTATGGTGGAGCTTATGAGAGAGGCTATTAGTGGTCTAGTAATTAGACACACCAATTAGAAGGCTCTAAACCAATTAGAAGGCTCTAAACCTGGCTAAAGCAATTAGAAGCTCTAAACCAAAACGGCTCTAAACCGGAGGTAGAAGATAGGAACTTGTGTGTTCTGGAGGAGCCCTGCCTCCTTATATAGATGGGAGGGGCTGGCGTGCCAGGAGGAGGAGTCCCTCCCAACTCGACCTAGGGCTGGCGCCGGTTTGGAGAGAAACTCCTCCTCCAAGTCGGTTCCAACTCCTCTTGCTTGTTTCCCACAGTTTCTTGTTTTAGCCGTTTGACTTTCAAACTGGACATTTGACTTTTCTGTTTTAGGATTCAATTTAATCCTTTATTTGGGACAGCAAGAACACTTAGTACATGATGCAATCATTTCAATATGTAATGACACATTCATGTACCCTCCCGTGAGTCTTGGGACAATCGGAACCTTCTAGAACATTCCGATGAAAACAGGAATCATTCCCGAACTCAAAGCAGGACTTTCCTTATATGAATCTTATTCTCGGACCATTCCGGATCACCTCGTGATATCCGGATCCCATCCGAGACTCCGAACAACATTCGGTCTCTTTCTCATAATACCATAACTACTCAAACAACGTCGAATCCTTAAGTGTGTCTCCCTACGATTCGTGAATTATGCGGACATGATCGAGACACTTCTCCGAACAATAACCAATAGAGGAATCTGGAAATTCATATGGCTCCCACATATTTCTACGATTACTTTGCGATCGAATGAACCACTTACATACGATACCAATTTCCCTTTGTCTCACGATATGTTACTTATCCGAGGTTATGATCGTCGGTATCTCGCATACCTAGTTCAACCTCGTTCTTGATAAGTACTCTTTTCTCGTTCCGTGATATGTGATCCCTTGTGACCAAGTCACATGCTTGCAAGCTAATTGGATGACATTCCACCGAGGCCCAGTATATCTATCCGTCATGTGGATGGACAAATCCACTCTTGATCCATGTGTCTCAACCAATACTTTCCGAACACTCAATGCCACCTTTATAGCCACCCAGTTACGGTGTGGTGTTTGATGTCATCAAAGCATCCATCCGGTAAAGGTGATATGCATGATCTCATGGTCGAAGGAATTAGGTTACTATGTATCAGAAAGCATATAGCAATTGAACTATTGAAATGACTTGATCTTTATGCTACGCTTATTTATAGGAGTATGTCCATCACATCATTCTCCTAATGATATGATCCTGTTGTTAATAACATCTCTATGTTCATGATCAGGAAACCATGATCATATATTAACCAACAAGCTAGTTTAACAAGAGGCTATACTAGGGACTCTTATTTTAGTTTACAAATCACACAAGTATTAATGTTTCCGTTTAATACAATTTTAGCATGGTATGTAAACATTTATCATAAGTGTGAAGATATGATAATAACCACTTTATTATTGCCTCTTGGGCATATCTCCAACAGTCTCCCACTTGCACTAGAGTCAATAATCTAGTTTCAAACCTTTGTGTATATAACACCTATGGCTTTCCGGTGTTGTATGTACACGATTGCTAGTGGTCAACTGATCTCCGGATATGACACTTCCTGGTCCGTGTGTAATTGCATGTCTTTGCGTCTCTACGCATCACTCATTCTCTAATGAGATGGCTTTGTATGAATTTGGTCATTCGGTGTGACCTTTAGTTCTTTGGGGTTAAAACATGTTGATAATATTGTCGCACAATATATCTTCATAGTATTATCCCTCTGTGAACTACACCTAGTTTGATAACAAACTACTTGACACAAATGCCCTCTTTTGCTGCTATAATAGCAGTCATATACTTAGCCTTTGTTGTAGTATCTGTCACAATGTCTTAACTTTGGAACTCATCCAAATCCATTATGGAACTCACATTCCATTATATTGTGCCACCCTTAGTTTAGATTGAGATAAACTTAATTTGTACTTTGTGACAAAGCTAGTATCAATGTAGTACTTTTACAATGAACTAACCATCTATTTGTCACTTCTACAAATATTATACTCTTAGTTCTTCCAAAAGATCATAAGAATATCCTTACTATTGTCCAATGATCATCTTACGAATCATTACGGTATATGCTCACAACATTTAGAGCATAGGACATATCTGGTTGTACATATCACGATGATTGATATAAATACTCTTTGTGATTTCATACATCAAGTATCAATCTATACTTGATTATTTGTTTCACTTTACCAAATGTCAATACACTTGAATATATCATCAACATTGAACTTATTCAATCCTTTCTGTGTGACAAGAACCTCTCTTGTAGTTTCTATATTGAACTCATTCAATATCTTGTCTATGTACTCCTGGCACAACCATATTAGCGTCTATTGATGCCAAATATTTGGGTTTTGCCTAAGTCTTTCATCGGGATGAAATTCTTAATATGTGTTAATAAAAGATACATCTTTTCTAATCAACAATATGTCCTCCACATAATGTATTAGAAATATGTCTTAGCGCTCCCACTTAATTTCTTGCAAATGCAAGCATCTTCATTGTCTCTAATGAACTTTTAAAACTCCTTTAACGGTTTCATCATAGTGAAGATTCCAACTCCTCGTTTACTTCAACCATTGAAGTTCGCATATGTTTTAGCATCCCTTGAATTTAACAAAACCCTTTGGACCGTCATGCACACGTCCTAGGTAACAATTCTATTAGAAGAACTTGTTTTGTTTATTCAACTACCATATAACAAAATTTATATGTAGTGGTTGCTACATTAATCCGTCTAGACTAAACATCGCTATGAAAGATCAAATCTTGTCATATACAACCTTTGAACATTGTTGTGAACTCTTTCCCAACATGTCGACTATTTCATAGATGTGAAACATCCATGTCTATTTCTTTATAGATCCAAACACAAGCTAAGGTCTTACACCTTTCTCGAGGGTCCTTCAAGTTCAAAACTTGATTTCTGTATGGAACTATCACGGATTTTATGGCTTCAAGCCATTTGATGAGTCGAGGCCATCATCGCTTCTTTGCATGTAGTCGGTTCATTATTCTCAAATAATGATTCAACAAATCAAATCTTGGTATTTGATTGTTTACCCGATCTACTTGTTTCAATAGGAACTTAGATCTTCGTGACCACAACCTTTGGTCGTGAGCCATGAGCTTTGTTCTTGCCTTGAACACTTTTCTATTGCTGCAACTGCACATATAGCTAAGGTTCTTTTAACTTTATCAAAGTTCTATTGTCCTCCCACTTAACTTTTCATGAAAATTCCTTCTCAAAGAAACTTGGCGTTTTAAGTGACAAACACTTTTGTCTCGGTGTTATGGAGGAATACTTAAGTTATTGAAATAACATACAAAGACAGTTTATCCGACTTTGGTTGCAAAACATCTTTCTTATGCAAAGCATACCAATGTTTAAGAAAGGACAACTTGGGTTTTATCCCAAACCATAACTTTATATGGTGTCATTTCAGCGGATTATGATGGAGCTCTTTTCTGGAAAACGGTAATCTCTAAAGCTTTTAATCTTTAAAATATAATGGCAGTTTTATGAATTACACCTTTGATCTTACCATGTCAAACAAGGTTTAATTACATATCTCGAACGCTCCATACTCTTATGGTGTTTCGGAAAATGCAAATCCATGGAACGATTCCTTAAATCTTAGGTATTATGCTAAACTCTGTAACTCAAATATCTTCCTTTATGATCTTTATCATAAACTATTTATATTCTTGTTACTATGATTTTGCACTTCATCTTGAAAGTCTTTGAACTTTTCAAGTGTTTCATACTTTCCTTATTAAGTAAATATTCATATATTCACTCAAATTCTCGGAGAAAGCATATGAAGTTGAAATCCATCGCTTTTGACTACACATGATGGTCTTTGTACAACAATATGTACAATTTCCAATAAGCTAGTCATTCGTTCCTTTTGGCCTATGAAAGTTTTAATTATCTCTAGGAAAGTTTCACAAGCGTCATGTGATCAAAATCAAAAGACTCAAAATTCCATCCACATGGAGTTTCTTCATGTGTTCTTTCCAATATAATTTAAGCGATGTCACTTCCTAAGTGATCTTTCAATCAATTTGTCTTTCGACATTTTTAGCACTAGTTTTATGGATGTGATTCCTCCAGCGAGATTTGAATCATCCATCTTTTATGGATTCGGCAATTATTTGAACAACCCTTTTGTTCTCATAATACGATAAAACAAATCTTTGAAGGCAAGCTTTGATGTTTAACGAGCAACACAATAACCCTTTATTTTGTTCTCGATGAACATCATCACATATTCTTTGCTAGTTACTTAGGCCATTGTAGTTCATGAATTGTGTTGTTTCGTATGACGATTCACACCAACAAATTGATCAAATACTTAAGAACCACATTGTTTAACAAGCAAAGAATACTACATAACACGTATATCATCTATATACTTAAACGAACAATTCTAGTCTTTTATTTTACGCCATATACTTATGAGATTCTCTTTCAGATTTCCTTTTTCTGTTTGAAAGAATCTATCAACATCAATTAGTGGAGTCATTCATATGACACATATCCCAAAACATGTATAGTTAAATACCAATGTCTTTGGACTTGCACTTTAAGTAGATCACCATCATCAAATGTTTGGTGTTCTTTCAAATTCCTTTATTTAGTAATCTTCTTGGTGTAGTAAACATTTTACCTACATCAAATATTCACCCTTATTATGGATTTATCCATGATCAAGCTACTTTTAGCTTGTAACGGTGAATCGCAGTATAATGTTGCTCTCAAAACCTTTTGGAGGATTAGGACAACTAGTGTCTCCAACCTTTTGCAAATTCTCATCAAATATGAGAACATGACTTTTGCCATATTATACTCTATCATGTTGCAACCAAAACTTTGTTTGAGATATCACAATATCTTCCACACATCATGGTTTCAAACAACTCTTTCAGATCCTAGATAACCTTGATATTAAGAGAATCCTTTGAATATCAAGAATCGTGGAGACAAACATGATACTTATATACTAACATTGGAATTGTTACTCTTGTTTTAATACCAATTATTAAACTTCATGGAGTAAGGAACTTCTTGAAAGTTTGCAATAGGACTTTTAAACTTTAGATTAACACTTCAAAACAATACGATACCGGTTAAATAAAGTAACTAACCGAATTCTATAGCTCTATCATCTCAATTATAACTAAGCGCCAAGGTGGTAGCGGATGCCAATGACTACAACAACTATGCAAATTCACTTTGATTTAGTTTATGATAAATTGAGTTCTAATTAATAATTAAATTAATCTAGGTGAACTCCCACTCAAAACAATATCCCTCACATTGTTTTAGTGATCACCTGAACCAAATCCACCACATCAAAACCGATCATCACGAGAGTTGATGTAGCTTCAATGGCAAACAATCAACATGTTCATCATATCTACTATATGACTCATGCTCTACCTTTCGTAATCCGTGTTCACGAGGCCATGCATACATGCTAGGCTCGTCAAGATCAAACCTTAGTTTCCGCATGAGCAAATGGCTTGCTCACGTTGTATACACTGCGAGAATCTAACACACCCGATCATCACGTGGTGCTTGAAACAATAAGCTTTATAGCGGTGCTAACTAAGGTGAACACTTTAAGACTTGAAATTCATGTGCATGAGGGATCATCTTATAATGCTACCGCGTCTACTAAGCAATACAAGATGCATAAAGGATTAACATCACATGCAATTCATAATATGTGATATGATATGGCCTTTCTTCTTTGTGCTTCCGATCTCCATCTTTCAAGACGAACATGATCTCCATCATTACGGCATTGCATCAAGGTCAATGGCCTCTCCATGGTTGTCGTCCACCGGCTTCAACTATTACAACTACTTTGAATAGACACGGGTCTTAACATAAATTAAAGACAACCATATGGCTCCGCGGTTGCCAACTTACAATAAGGAACATTGCATACATCATATATAATCACAATCATGGCCATATCATATCACGGCACACCCCAAAACAAAGTTAGGCCTCTACTTTCTTTGCATATTTTACGTGGTTTGGGGCTTTCAATAAGTGTCGTTCTAACTTACGAACAAGAACCACAACATTGATACTAGTATTGTCAATCACCGTTGTAAATTGGATCTTAACTATGCTAGGAGAAAGCAGGCACCATAAAGCCACTTATGCAATACAAGTTGCATGTCAAGCGTGGAGCAAGTCTCATGAACGATGTCATGTAAGGTTAGCCGGGCGCTTCATCCCAACATACCGCAAGATACAAAGTACACAAGAATCGACAATAAAAGCATCAACGCCCATAATGACCATTGTGTTCTACTCGTGCAGCAGATCTACATATAGACCGGCTCGATACCCTTTGAGGGGTTCGTAGCATGGAAAACAAAAATTTTCTATCGCATACAAACAAACAATCCAAGATCTATCTACTAGATTGTAGCAACGAGTCGTTTGGAATAACTTACCCTCGAAGATTCCAAAGCGGTTAACGAGAGCAGATTCTCGTGGGTGATGTAGTCGTACACTTCCGATCTCAAGATCGCGTGAGCGATCCTTCCGCCACGTTAAGCGCTCCCTTGATCGGTCACGTTCGGTACTCGACGAAGACCTTCCTCTCCCTTGTTCCAGCAGGCCGGAGGTTGTAGCACTCTCCTCGCGATTGGCGGCTGGCGTGGTACCTAAGTAGAGGGAAATCCGCAGGCTTCGTCTTAAGCGGTGCAGTATGGTGGAGCTTATGAGAGAGGCTATTAGTGGTCTAGTAATTAGACACACCAATTAGAAGTCTCTAAACCAATTAGAAGGCTCTAAACCTGGCTAAAGCAATTAGAAGCTCTAAACCAAGCGGCTCTAAACCGGAGGTAGAAGATAGAAACTTGTGTGTTCTGGGAGAGCCCTGCCTCCTTATATAGATGGGAGGGTCTGGCCAGGAGGAGGAGTCCCTCCCCACTCGGCCTAGGGCTGGCCGCGGTTTGGAGGAGAAACTCCTCCTCCAAGTCGGTTCCAACTCCTCTTGCTTGTTTCCCACAGTTTCTTGTTTTAGCCGTTTGACTTTCAAAGGACATTTGACTTTTCTGTTTTAGGATTCAATTTAATCCTTTATTTGGGACAGCAAGAACACTTAGTACATGATGCAATCATTTCAATATGTAATGACACATTCATGTACCCTCCCCCCAGTCTTGGGACAATCCGGAACCTTCTAGAACATTCGATGAAAACACGGAATCATTCCCGAACTCAAAGCGGGACTTTCCTTATATGAATCTTATTCTCCGGACCATTCCGGATCACCTCGTGATATCCGGATCCCATCCGAGACTCGAACAACATTCGGTCTCTTTCTCATAATACCATAACTACTCAAACAACGTCGAATCCTTAAGTGTGTCTCCCTACGGTTCGTGAATTATGCGGACATGATCGAGACACTTCTCCGAACAATAACCAATAGAGGAATCTGGAAATTCATATGGTTCCCACATATTTCTAGATTACTTTGCGATCGAATGAACCACTTACATACGATACCAATTTCCCTTTGTCTCACGATAGTTTACTTATCTGAGGTTATGATCGTGGTATCTCGCGCATACCTAGTTCAACCTCGTTCTTGATAAGTACTCTTTTCTCGTTCCCGTGATATGTGATCCCTTGTGACCAAGTCACATGCTTGCAAGCTAATTGGATGACATTCCACCGAGAGGGCCCAGAGTATATCTATCCGTCATGTGGATGGACAAATCCCACTCTTGATCCATGTGTCTCAACCAATACTTTCCGGACACTCAATGCCACCTTTATAACCACCCAGTTATGGTGTGGTGTTTGATGTCATCAAAGCATCCATCCGGTAAAGGTGATATGCATGATCTCATGGTCGAAGGAATTAGGTTACTATGTATCAGAAAGCATATAGCAATTGAACTATTGAAATGACTTGATCTTTATGCTACGCTTATTTATAGGAGTATGTCCATCACATCATTCTCCTAATGATATGATCCTGTTGTTAATAACATCTCTATGTTCATGATCAGGAAACCATGATCATATATTAACCAACAAGCTAGTTTAACAAGAGGCTATACTAGGGACTCTTATTTTAGTTTACAAATCACACAAGTATTAATGTTTCCGGTTAATACAATTTTAGCATGGTATGTAAACATTTATCATAAGTGTGAAGATATGATAATAACCACTTTATTATTGCCTCTTGGGCATATCTCCAACAGATTTCCTCCATTGTTCTTCCTCTCTTATTCCCCCATAAGCTTTTGTAGCTTTGGTGGAATTTGGGAGAGAGGGATTTGAGCACCTTTGTGGTGTTCTTGCCATTTGCATTTGGTGCATCGGTTTGAGTTCTCTTTGGAGGATTTGATTTGAGTTACTCATTGGAGCTTGTCCCTCTTGGGTTCTTGGAACCCTAGACGGTTTGTGGCCTTGGTGGCATTGTGGCCTTGGTGGCATTTGTTGGGAGCCTCCAATTAAGTTGTGGAGTTGTGCCCCAACCTTGTGAGAGGTTCGGTTGCCACCGACAAGTGCACCGATAGTGGGCGTGGATCGATCCCGTTGGGGTGAAATTCACGGAGAATAAGGGAGGCCTTTTGTGGCGTTGGTGGTTTGATACCACCCCTCTCCAAGCGAGACGTACTCCATGTTGGGAGGAACTCGGTAAAATATCGGTGTCCCCGCGTGCCTCGGTTATCTCTATACCCGAGCTCTTTACTTGTGCACTTTACATTGTGATAGCCTTCGTGCTTGAAGTAATATATATCTTGCTATCACTTTGTTGTTTGTATTGATTAGCATAAGTTGTTGGTGCACATAGGTAAACCTTAGTTGTTTCTAGGTTGTGCTTTACAAAGTAAACACTAGTTTAATTCCGCCTTTGTTGAGCCACTCTAGGAAAAGTTTTAATCGCCTATTCACCCCCCCTCTAGGCGACATCTGTATCCTTTCACAAGATAACCAGGTACCGGTGAAGGTGCAGTTCGACCACCTCGGCCAGATGTACCTCGCCAACGTCTAGGAGTGCTTCGCCCGCGTGCACCAGATCAAAGCGGGCAACATCGTTGTCTTCAAGTATGAGGGCGAAGGAAGGCTCGCCGTTAGCGTCTTCAACGACACCATGTGTCGTCGCTGTTACCACTCCGACTCCGACGACTAAGCTAGGTTGTGCACTCGCCATGTACGATGTAGCAATGTGGGCATCGGCCATTTGCAATGAAAAGTTGTATTCAAGCCTTAAATGTTACAAACAACACTACAACATCATTCTAGCTATGTGTCGCCTACTGCGCCGGCGGCGGGGACGCCGGCGGTCGGTAAGACCCCATTCTTCCTCGAGAGTGCGGTATCTCCTCCTGCATCTGCAAATCTTCTTCAACTTGATCTAGGCGGAAACGCAGATACGCGTCGTCGGGATTGGCCCACACCGCTTCTCGGGTCGTCACACACTTCCGAGCACTACGCGTGCCGGCAAAGAAAGATGCGGTTCATCACTTCCAACGATAAACGCTCGTCGGTAGTCCTGTTGTAGTTGTAGTGGGTGCCCCGCGACCGTAGTGGGATATGGAATATATGCGGGCGCCCCGAAATCGGAGGCGGCAACACGTCTGGTGCCACTGGCGGGTTCGGCCACCACGACGGCAGCAATCGCTTGGGTAGCTCTTCTCTGCCGATGTCGGGGTTGCCACGGAGCTCGTCAGGGCCAACACGTACGACCATGCATGGTGGTTTTGTGTTGGGGTGGTGCAGGTCTGGTCGAAGATATCTTGGCGACCTCCTCTTTTTATTGTTGCGCTGTGACGCGGAAACGCATAAAAGCGCGGGAAGCGGCGGGAGGCGGGCGGGAAAACACTAGAAATACGCCGACATTGGCGATGCCCAAGAGCGGACACATGAGTCACATCACTGGGCGCGGTCGGCCGAACAAGCCGGACTTCGACCCAAAAGCGACCATGGCCCGACCAAACGGATAAAAATAGACCATTTGGATCGGACCGATAGAGATGTCCTTAGGTATTAATCACACAACGCGCTAGCTAGCTCTCGCTGGCTCACACGGACATGCAACATAGAAACAAAGTTACCTATACTAGCACGCCTGCACACTAGTGAAGTGAAGCTTGATTGATTTGAGTGTATGCACCCATACTACATATAAGCCTTTATTCTTGACATTGGAAATACGTGTTTAATAGTTGTGAAAATTTTAAGAAAAAGGTATTGTGTTCCGTACAGATGTTAACATGCACACGACGAGATTATTTGGTATAGATGATGGCATAAAATTATGCTAACAGTGGTGCACTAGCATTTTTAGGTGCGTGTATATTTTTGTATCGTATAAAATAATTACATTCTTCCAAATAACCAATAATATTAGTCGGCGTAGTGGCTTGTGTAGTATTGTAGCGGCACAAAGGTATTGTACTCGAATCACACTCGTCCCATAGTTCTTACTTTTAAATTTCTACACCTAGTATAGGTGGGACCACCTGTCAGACACACCAAGGATACGTATGCTAGATAAAAATATATAGGGGTTATTTTAAAAAATTTGCGACCATATAGGTAGCCGAATTTAGTCAAATTTGCTGAAATTCGATTAAATTAGACTAAGATGCTCTCGGAATGCAAGTTATAGGACTAGTATTGCTCACTTTACAAGATATGAGACTAAAACGCTCTCGTGATGCAAGATATGGGACTATCGGTGTATATACCTCTATAAAAAAGTACTTCTTACTAGGCCGTATTTGGAGCAGCCCATATGAGGAAACACTCAGGCGTGTGTTATAATGAGCAGAGAATAGCAGCCCCTCTCGGGAACTACCAGGTGCCGCACACCCTCAAGCGAGGTCCGTTGGGCCGACCCAATGCCATTTTTCGTTTTCCTCTTTGTCCTTTGTTCTTTTATGTTGTTTCTCTTCTAATTTCCGTGTGTTTTCAATTTCATAAGTTAAAAATATTTTCCAATCTCGACTTTTTTAAGACATTATCGAATTAGAATATTTTTAAAATTGAACATTTTCCAATTTGAACGCTGTTAAAAATAGACAGTTTCAAATTTAACATTTTTTAAAATCATTCATTTTGAATTTGACGCTTTTAAAAATGAACAGTCTCAAATTTGAATATTTTGATTTGATGATTTTTGAATCTGAACGTTTTTAATATAGGAACTTTTTTATTTCTGAAAAATTTATATTTTACCTTTTTCTAAATTTGAATAGAAAAGAAAAGATAAATATAAAAAAAAACAAAAGAGGAAAACGATCTAAAAAACAGAATCTATTATAAAACAAACTGAAAACCCGCCCTACCAGGGGTGTGCGGTGCCTCGTACACACCAACCTGATCGGTTTATATTCTTCCCTTGTCATCCCTAGCGTTCAGGCGGGACCACACACAGCTAAGCCCATACATGGGCCAGCCGAATAAGATTTTTCTATTTGGTCTTTTGTGTTGCATACTTTCTTGTTTTTCTATCTATTCAGTTTTCTATTTTTCTAACCTTTTCCATTTTGGTTGTTCCTTTTATCTAGTTTTCAAAATATACAGTTACTTTTATTTCATACATATGGATATTTTTTAGCATACATGAAAATTTATTTTATGATACATAATTTTTCTTTTCATTTTAATTTTTGAAATAGCCTATTTTCTTATGAATATTTGAGCATATTATTCTGTGTATATGAACTTTATTTGCATATGCATCAATACAATTATACAAACACGCATGCATAATACGCCGGCTCTGGTTGGATGTTTACATTTGGGAGGCTTGGCATTATATTGGGTTGAATGTCCAATACCCGTTCTGGGCCGTAAATATGTCCGAATGGTTTTAGCACAGGGGACGTGTTGGTATCTTTTTCGGCCCGGCTGTAACCTTTTGCACTATCCGTTTGGACGTCTGGGCCTTGGGGCTTGACTCCAATCTTTATTGTTATCCTTTCGCAGAGTGGACTGGATTGCTGGACATTAAGGTACCGAGTTGGGCCTGGGCTTCTCGGAGCATGGCGGCGTTTCACGTCTGTGCTGCTGTTTTGTTTCTGATGATGATGATGATGAAGATGCGATCGTCCGGGACGCATCAACGAAAGATGAAACCGATCTGATGGAGAGGCCGGGCACGACGCCGACGACGATCGAGTCACCTGTGGCGGCCGTCGGGAGGAGTGAGGGAGACTACAAACAAGAGTTTTTTTTTTGTCGCTGGGTGGTTAGTTTAGTCCAGCGGGCGTACAAGCACCCAGAGAAGAAGTCCGCGGGCGGGCACGTGCACGTCTGTCCTCTCTTCCCGGAGAACGCGACCGCGTGCGTGCGACTTCCCGCGCGATTGGTAGAGACTAGCCACGCCACCGGCGCTCGCCGCCGTCGGAGCCACCATAATCTAATCTCTGCGAACTATTCAACGGTGGCATGTGGAGCATGCATGCGAATTCACTGCCTTCTGATTCTCATCAAAAGAAGAAAAAAAGTTCACCTCTCACTTAGTAGTAGAACAAAACATCTTCAGACTCTTCTCTGGTTAAATAGACAGCGCCTCTCGCCCTCACCTTTCAACTTCTTCTTCTTCTACTTGGACTTCAAATCCTTCATCACTGTCCTACTCGGTTGGCCACCACACCACCGTCTGTGCTTTAGAGCGTACCCTGCGAATAATCATACCGAATCTCGTCCCGTGAAAACCGATGCCCCATCTCCCCATACCACTGTCTGTCCTACGTTTTCCCAACCTCCGTTTCCTTCCCTCTGCCATCTTTTTCCCACCTCGATCTTTTGCCTTTTGCCCCGCGCGAGCGACCACCACTGATCTCCCGTGTCCTCCATCTTTTTTTCCTTCCGAGATCGATCATGACCAGCAGCACTCCCTGTCCTGCACTTGCACCACCAGCCAGTCTCATCGCTGAGCGCTGGTTCCTGCCCGCACGCCAGAATTCCAACGGACCTTTTTGACAATTCCGCAACGGCCTTGGATCCTTTCTGTTTTTGGCGGAGTCGCTCACCGGTTGGTGCGCCTCAAGTCCACAGCCCAGTTTTCCGTTTTCAAGCAATTCATTAACTAATACTACTCGCGCTGCGACTGCGAGACCCGGTTGTTGCGCAACGAGATTTTTGTCCTCGGCTGTTATTATATACTCGTATCTGCGACCGGGGAAAAAAAGGCGGAACTCGTGAACATTCTCTTGTCAACCCCACCGAGCCTCACCAGTCGCCACCATTCACCTAATACTAATAATCTAAAAAAAAACCACCATGCACCTTCGTCACACACACGCCGCTTTGGACCAAGTTTTCCTGCAAAGAAACACTAGCTACCCTGGCTATTCCGGTTCCGCATCATTATTCGATCGGGCCTTTCTCAATGTGCATGATGATATCAGCCTACAGTAGCCGGGAAGAAGAATAGTCGCCGCGAGCCGTGAACAACCTCCTCTATCTCTAGTACCTTTTGTGAATGCGGGAGGAGACAACGTGCGTCACATTCTGTCCTGGTTACAGGTTTTGCTTCCGATGGCGACTCCAGCTGAGGGAACCGGACCGACGGGACGCCATGATTTTGCTCCACGCATTATCACGAATGATCGACCGACCGACCGGCTCGATCTGCACGCAGCACTGGCAAATGCTACTAGCAATGCTTCTCGCTTTGCATCTCTTCGTGCCGGTGGATGAACTGGGTAATGTTTATCGCTTCATGGAGGAAAAAGTATGGAGCGAGATCTATAGCATGCGATGCGACAGTGCAAGGCAAATCTTCTGCTCCTATCTTCTTGACCCAAGGTCACCTCGGTCTGTTATCCTCGCTTGAGACGTGCGCGAGGACTGAACGTCTTTTTTGGCAAATACACCATCCTACTACTCCTTGCGACGGAGACCCAAAGCAAAGGTAGTGTACAGTTCCGTCTGCCGGGTGATGCTAGTAGCGGCTTTCTTTCTGCGTCTCATCGTTGAAATCTCCCATGAGGTTTTGTCAATGGCATCGGAAAATCGCTGCACCCGCGCTGCTGAACCTTTTAATTCTCCTCGCCGATGAGGGGTATGGTTGATATGGACGCATCTCGGCAGGCGCAAGGATACCGCTAGCTCCATTCAAGTCGACATGGACAGCTTGGACACCACGGTCACGACCAGGGGTCAGTCATTCACGCTAGCTCCCTGCTATATGTATGCCTTTGCTACCACACACGCCTGTCCGTTGATTTTTCAAGTCCGTTACTGTAATCGAGTAGGCCACGGCAGCACTAGTGTGAATCGATCCATCAGAAATTCACTACGCTGACTGCCACGTTTGGTTCAACTGCTGTTTGAGTCAGATGTGACTCCCTAACGATTTGATCTGGGATAAAATATTGATATTTTAGTTTATTATGTTTCTACGTGTGGATGGATATTTAATGTAAATATATAATTTCCACACACAACACAATACTGTGGCTAGCATGCACACCGTGACGCATGACCGCATTATTATTTTCCTGTCATGGGCGCCCATTTAGCTGTTGGAATTATGCCCTAGAGGCAATAATAAAGATGTTATTATTATAATTCTTGTTCATGATAATGTTTATATTCCATACTAGAATTGTATTAAGCGGAAACTTTAATACTTGTGTGGTTTGTGAACAACACCGTGTCTCTAGTACGCCTCTATGGGCTAGCTCATTGATTAATGATGGTTAAGGTTTTCTAACCATGGACATGAGTTGTCGATTAATAATGAGATCATATCATTGGGAGAATGATATGGTGGACAGACCCAAACTAAGCGAAGCAATTAGATCGTGTCGTGTTCGTCTTTCTGAAGCTTTTCTTATGTCAAATATTGTATTCCTAAGACCATGAGATAATACAACTCCTGTATCGGAAGAAAGCTTTGAGGTCATCAAACGTCATCCTATGAGAGGGTGATCATAAAGGTGTCTCTCGTGATCGGAAAGTATCATTGGGTTGTATGTATCGAGATGGGATTTGTCCCTCCCAAGTCGGAGAGATATACTTGGGCACTCTGTCGATATCAACACCTTGCAAGCATGTGGTTAAGGAGTTAATCACAAAGTGATATCGGATTACGAACGAGTAAAGTACTTGTTGTGAACGAGATTGAACTAGGTATGATGCACGACGATCGAATCTCGGGCAAGTAAAATATCGCGAGACGAAGGGAATATATATATGGGATTGATTTAATCACGGCATCGTGGTTCATCCGATATGATCATCGATGAATGTGTGGGAGTCAATATGGGTTTCGGATCCGCCGTTGATTATTGATAGAGAATCATGTCGCATATTCTCGAACCCGCAGGTCACACACTTAACGTGTCTCGGCTAGGATAGATTGGATAATTGGTTTATGAGTTTTTTTAGAGTCTCGGATGGGATCCGGGACATCACGAAGGTTCCAGAGTGGTCCGGAGAATAAGATTCATATAAGGCGGTGCAGTTTTTGGAGTTGAATTGTTAGGGTTAATCGGTATTGTCTGAAGCTTCTAGAACCTTCGGAAGGGGACCAACGTGGACCCACCTTCCGGGAGGGGCATGGGCCTATGAAGGAGTGCCATGGCGCATTGGGCCAGGGCACAAGGCCCCATAGGGCTAACCGCCAGCTAGGGTAAAACCCTAACTAGACCTTCTAGAAAGGGGGTTCCTTGCCCCATCCTCCTCCTTGGCCGGTTGGGCTTGGGGGAGGGCAGGGCAGCCGCCCTCTATATAAAGAGGGCTGGGCGCACCACCCCACACCTTCCCTCCAAGCCCGGTCGCCTGCCTCTCTCTCTCTCTCCCATTGCGTGTAGCGAAGCCTGCTGAAACTCTCCACCATATACACCACGTCGTGTTGTAGATCCAATCCTCCTCCACCATACTTGCTGGTCCGAGGAAGGAGGAGACGCCGAGGTGCTGCACTTCCGCATCTCACGGAGGCACCGCCACTTGTGGTGCTAGATCGGATCGGATCGCGAGGAGGAGAAGCGAGTACGACTACATCACCCACGTTCGACGAGCGTTCACTGTCGCGAATCTTCAAGGGTATGAAGATCTAATCCAATCTCTCTCTTTGTTTGCATCTCCTAGATTAGATCTTGGCTTTCCCTCTGTTCACATCCGTAGAAAATTTTGATTTACTATGCCGCGAAACCCTTCAGTGGTATCAGAGCTAGATCTATGCGTAGATGTGTTTCACGAGTAGAATGCAACATGGTTGTTGCGGGCGTTGATGTTTTCTATTGCAAGCCTTTTGTTTGTGTTCTTCTTATGACGCGGGATAGTGAGATTGAAGCGGTCCAGGCCAACCTTACATGACGTCGTTCGCGAGACCGGCTCCGCACTTGACGTGTGGCTTGTTCCACACATGCGGCTGGTGGATGTCAGTTTCTCTCACTATAGTTGTCATGGGATTAACACCGGAGTTTGGCAACCATAATATCACCGTTGTGGCTTTCCGTAGGTAAGAATCGTTCTTAGCATCTACTCCCATAAGCCACGTAAAACATGCAACAACAAAGTAGAGGCGTCTAACTTGTTTTTGCAGGGAGTGTTTTCTGTGATATGGTATGGCCCAAGATGTGATGTGTATAATGTATGCGATGATCATGTTTTGTAATGTTTCACGACTTGCATGTCGTTGAGTACACAACCGGCAGGAGCCATATGGTTGTCTTTATAATTGTGTATGACCTGTGTGTCAACTTCTTATACGCCATGTAATAGTTTCACTTTATCGCTAAGTAGTTAGCAATAGTTGTAGTTGCTATTCATGGTGAAGGAAATCATGGTGGAGTGATGGAGATCATGCCGGCACGCACAAGATGGAGATCATTGCGCGAAGATTGGCTATACCATGTCACATAAAGTTATATGCATGTGATGTTTATCCTTTTATGTATCTTATTATGCTTAGATCGCGACGGTATCATTATAAGATGATTCCTCACTTAAAGATCAAGATAAAACTGTGTTCTCTCCAAGTATGCACCGTTGCGAAAGTTCGTCGTGTCCGAGCATCACGTGATGATCGGGTGCTATAGACTCTACGCTCACATACAACGGGTGCAAGCCGCTTTACTGCCGGAAATACTTGGGTCTAACTTGACGAGCCTAGCATGTACAGACATGGCCTCGGAACACATGAACCGAAAGGTTAAGCATGAGTCATATGAATGATATGATCGACACTTCGTTGTCCACCATTGAAGCCACATCTCTTCTCGTGATGATCGGATTAGGTGTGGTGAATTTGGATCATGTTCACTAAACAACTTGAGGGATGTTGAATTTAGTGGGAGTTCATCTAGTAATTTGATTAAGTTGAACTAGTTATCATGAACATAGTCTAATTTGTACTTGCAAATACTGTAGATCACATGGCTAAGTCCAACTTCAACTTCAACGTTTTTGCTGAGATAGAAAAGCTTAGAAACAATGGGTCTAACTTCACCAAATGGTTCCGCATTCTAAGAATCATTCTCGCTGGCGGACAAAAGGACTATGTCCTTGAGAAAGCGCTAGGTGACGCCCCTGCTGTAGATGCGCCGGCTGATGAGAAAGCTGTTTATCAGTCGCGCAAGGATGATTATGATTTGATTAAGATCGTCATGTTGTATTCTTTGGAATCGGATCTTCAAAATCGTTTTGAGGAGTTCGCCGGGCCCTTTGAGATTCTTGAGGAGCTGAAAACTATGTTTTAGACTCAGGCCCATTCTGAGAGATATGAGATCTCTAAGAAATTCTTTAACTACAAGATGGAGGAAGGGAGTTCCGTTAGTGAGCACGCCATTAAGATGCCGGGCTACACTCAACGCCTTGAGCAACTGGACTGCAAGATTCCAGAGGAGCTCAAGATTGACAGAGTTATGCAATCACTCCCTCCTAGCTACAAAAGTTTTGTAGTTGCTCACAATCAAATTGGTTCCACTGATATGATCACTGAGCTCTTCGCTAAGATGAAAGTAGCGGAGGTGGACATCAAAAAGAATAATCATATGTTGATGGTCAACAAGCCCCCCACCTTCAAGAAAGGTAAGGGTGCAAAGAAGCCCTTCAAGAAAGGCGGCGGCAAGCGCGTTGCCCCTGCTGAGAAGAAGCTCAAGTCTGGTCCTAAGCCGGACACTGAGTGCTTCTATTGCAAGGACAAGGGTCACTGGAAGCGCAACTGTCCGAAGTACTTAGCGGACAAGAAGGCTGGCACCATCAAAGGTATATTTGATATACATGTTATTGATGTTTTCCTTACTAGCCCTCGTTGTAGTGCCTGGGTATTTGATACCGGTTCAGTTGCTAATATTTGTAACTCGAAACAGGAGCTACGGAATAGACGGCGGCTTGCGAGGGATGAGGTGACGATGCGCGTTGGCAACGGATCAAGAGTTGATGTGATGGCCGTCGGCACGCTCTCCTTAGTTTTATCTTCGGGATTAGTTTTAAACCTTAATAAATGTTATTATGTGCCTGCGTTGAGCATGAACATTATTTCTGGATCTTGTTTATTGCAAGACGGTTATTCATTTAAATCGGAGAATAATGTTTGTTCCATTTATATGAGTAACATCTTTTATGGTCATGCACCTATTGTGAATGGTTTATTTCTTCTAAATCTCTAAAAGGATGAAATACCAACTAAATTGTACCCTCGAACTATATTGTAACTTCCTTTTTAATTCTTTCCAATTTAATTTGACAATAAATACCAATTAAATGTTTAAGAAGCCCGTTACCGTAATCGAGTAGGCCATGACAGTGTGAATCGATCGATCATAGATTCACTATGATGAGTGCCACGTTTGATTCAACTGTTGTCGAGTCAGATGACTCCGTACCGATGTGATCTGGAATAAAACATTACCATTTTAGCTTATTCTGTTTTTATGTATAGGTGTTTAATGTAAATATATACTACTTGCAATTTCCACACACAACACCCACGGACGGTGCCAATTAACGAGGTTCGATCTCGTCAATGCCCATTGTTATGAGCTTGGGTTTTGGAGAAGATGGGGATGCTGAAGATCGCAGAACGGTTAACATACAAGCAACCAGGGAACACAAGATTTACCCAGTTCGTGCCCCTGAGGGAAAACCCTACTGCGCATACGCTTGATTACGGCGGAAAGAAGGTTCTGGTGCGCAGATATAATCTGGCGTGGAGGTGTGTATGCAGTAGAAAGGATTGGTCTTCTCCCCGTACCCTCCTGGCCTTTATATAGAGTTTAGGCAGGTCTCAGGCACAGATCGAGTCGGTTACAAGTTTTAGGGTTTGCCCCTTTGAATATTCTATCCATTCTAGTCTTGCTCTCCAAGGATCCGAAGAAGTCATGGGCTTGGGCCATCCGAAAATCTCCACGGGCCGCGTATATTCTTGTGGACCTTCCTTAGGCTGGACCAGGTATGCTAATGTCGTGTACCCAGCGTATAACCATGTCACTAGGGTGGCCAATGTAGCATGCACACCGTGACTGGCCCCATTATTATTTTTCTGACGTGGGTGCCCATTTAGCTATTGGGATCCCCTCCATCCTACCCTCACGCCTTGGTGGCATATTTATAGGGTAGAGGAGAGACATGGTATGAACATTATACTTTTGTCCTCGTAGGGCATTTATGTTTGGATATCCGAGTTATCTTTCCTTCACATGGGGTATCTGCGTGGATACACCATTGGTCTCGCGAGGAATATTCCTAAGAATCTTCTGTATGTCAGTAGTGAGTCTTGGTGATGCATCATAGATGAAGTTTCAAAGGGTGTTGTCGAGGAATTCGAAAACATGTCGTGAAGGTATCCAACAATGCTTTGCCACGATATTTCTAGAGGATACATCATGGCTTACGTGGAGAAGAGTATCGTACAAGTATATCTAACAAGCTGTGTGCAAAGAATCAAACCGAGAGGGGGAGAGCTACCCCTAATAGAAGTTATGTACCCTCAAACTATATTGTAACTCCCATTTTAATTATTTCCTATTTAATTTGACAATACATACTGACTAAATGCTTAAGAAGCCCGTTACCGTTAATCGAGTTAGCCATGACAGTGTGAATCGATCGATCGTAGATTCACTATGATGACTGCCACGTTTGATTCAACTGTTGTCGAGTCAGATGACTCCGTACCGATGTGATCTGGAATAAAACATTACTATTTTAGCTTATTCTGTTTTTATGTGCAGGTGTTTAATGTAAATATATACTACTTGCAATTTCCACACACAACACAATACTAGGGTGGCCAAGATAGCATGCACACCATGACTGGCCCCATTATTATTTTTGTGACGTGGGTGCCCATTTAGCTATTGATATCCCCTCCATCCTACCCTCACGCCTTGGTGGCATATTTATAGGGTAGAGGAGAGACATGGTATGAACATTATACTTTTGTCCTCGTAGGGCATTTATGTTGGGATATCCGAGTTATCTTTCCTTCACATGGGGTATCTGCGTGGATACACCATTAGTCTCGCGAGGAATATTCCTAGGAATCTTCTGTATGTCAGTAGTGAGTCTTGGTGATGCATCATAGATGAAGTTTCAAAGGGTGTTGTCGAGGAACTCGAAAACATGTCGTGAAGGTATCCAACAATGCTTTGCCGCGATATTTCTAGAGGATACATCATGGCTTACGTAGAGAATAGTATCGTACAAGTATATCTAACAAGTTGTGTGCAAAACATCAAACCGAGAGGGGGAGAGCTACCCCTAACAGAAGTTATGTACCCTCAAACTATATTGTAACTCCCTTTTTTATTCTTTCATATTTAATTTGACAATACATACCGACTCAATGCATATGTTCACAAAGAAACTAATTAATGTTGTTATAATCTGGAACACCAGACTAAAGGTATAAATATGTCATTTTCTTTTGGTTAATATGAGGAAAAGAAACTATTATTTCTTTAAAGGTACCCGATAATATTTTGACCACTAAATGTTAAATCAATTTATTAAAAGCACAAATAATCAAAATATGATATTGTAAAATGTAATAAAATTTGAATCTCAATAATACAAGTGTGAAAAGGTTGATACGAATACTAAAGTTACTTAACTTTAAACCAAAAGTGCAGCAATTCTAAACTTCAATAAATGCTATAAATTAATACTACCATGTTGTTAATAGTACTACTTCATCCGTCCATAAATAAATACTGTAGATGGTGTTTACTCATATTTGTCCATGAATTCTAGTTATCTTAACTATGTACTCCCTCCATTTCATAATTCTTATTGTGATTATAGTTCAAATTTAAACTAAAACCACAACAACAATTATGGAAGGAAGAGAGTATCTAACCTTTCACAAAGGAAGGACATGCCATCCGGTCTATCTAGCCCAAAGATTGACCTTACAACACAATGCCGATCTACACCTATTTGAGGGCGGCTACTAGCTGGTACGTTTATTATGACCGGCATGCACTCAATCATTTGATCGTGTCACCGCTGTGTCTGGGACTAAGAGACTCAATCACACGGGTCACACGAGCCAGCCTAACAAGGCTTCACGGTGTCTCAAATGTCCTATCCATCTAAGAGAATGTATTTTTTTAAATGGGGAAAAAACCCGGACTCAACATCAAATGATGCACATAGCCTTTTTATTATAAAGTTTTGTAGTTGAAAGTTTTACACTCATGGATCAGCCAAGGTTGAGAAAAATATCAACCATCTAAAAATGAGAAGCAACAAATATTTAGCCATTTTAAATTCTACTAATGTATCGCCACCTAGAAGCCTGAAAGTAGAAATCCTGAGCAACCGTCAGGAGCTGGTTGCATCCAGTAGCCATGCTTTCCCGCTGATCTATTGAAAGGAGATAAGACCATATATTGATCCAGTGCGCCGCCATACGGATAACCTGCAAGAATTTTATACCAGATTTTTTTGTTAAAGATAACATCATTTCCAACATTTCCAAATTGCCCAACATAAAGCAGAAACACTAATACATACACTCGCTTTATTTCATTTATCCATCTCGTTTAGCCAATTCCTAAATATATTGGTTATATTTTTGTGTGTGTGTGTGTGTGGGGGGGGGGGGGGGGGGTATTGTAAGTGAAGAAAATCATTCGCCAAATAATACAAGAAAAAGGACATGAAAGAAACAAGTGTTTGACTGTCTCCATGGATTCACAAAAACAACATTTTTTAAAACCTGTCCAATTGCGCTTTGCTAAATTGTCTTTTATGAGTAAAACCTTGTTACCGAGGAACCACATAAATATTTTAACTTTAAGTGGGATTTTTAGCTTTCACGTGTATTTTCTCAAATACCTTGTATGATCATTCATTAGATCTAAATACATAGATTTGACTGAAAACAAACCTGTGGATGATAATTTCCAAACAAAACTATCAGGCTCTTCACTAAATTGTACTCTCATTAATCTCTGGCACAAATGCAATTATTCATTCCATTTATTACCAGTCAAGGTTCTTCTAAAACCAATATTTAGAGGCGTTTGGCCTAGAACATCTGCCACAAGGATATTTTTCCTTCTGACAATGTTATATAATGAACAGTACCGCTCCGCTAAATTCGTCACTTAACCCCAGATCTTCCCAAAATCGAACCGTTGATCCATCTCCAATTTTGAAAAAACCTCTTTCAAAGAAGTCTTTTTAACCCTCATAAGGCCCTTCCAAAATGGTGAGTGAGTCGGTTTCTCCTCCACTTGGGCCAACGTCTTATGATGTAAGTACTTAGGGCTTGTTTGATTCAAAGGATTTGTAAGACATAGAAATAGGAACAATGTAGGAATAGAATGGCATGACACTTATTGAAAGAGCATTTTCTATCCCTAGTGATTTTGGTGTTTTATAACAACACACATATCAGACTAATTATTTGCCAAGTGTACCACAAGTTGTATTATAAAGGGTTTGAAGTATATCGGGTGCACGGACAGTTGCTACTAAGTGGGGCAGCATGGTTGAGCAAACTGTCCAAAACTTTCTGCCTGGCGCGGTACCAAAAAGAGGTACCGCCTTTTTCTACCGGACGCGGCAGTAGGTTCTGGCTAGTTGTCAAAAAGCCTCTGCCAGACTAGGTACTAAAAAGCGGTAGCACGGCAGAAGCTTTTTGCAACTTGTCAAAAGCCACTGCCCGCCTCGGTACTAAAATGCGGTAGCAGAAGATTTTTACAAGTTGTTAAAAGCTACTGCCGCATTTTGGTACCTAGCGCAGCAGAGAGTTTTTGATAATGTTGCATATGCCACTGCCCCTTGCGGTATCAAAATGCGGCACTACCGCGTGCATCCGGTAGTACCGTATCTCAGGAGAGGTACTACCGCTTTGCGGTAGCACCACAAATTGATACCGCTGTGGCTGGGGCATATGTGTTTCAAAGTTTGTTCTTCCGGTACCAGGTCCGGTAGTACCATAGTTTTCTGGTAGTACCGCTTGAACTTCCGGTACTACCGCTGTATAAATGCTCCAACAGTCAGATTGGATCTGGGGCTATAAATATCCCTTCACCTACCTTGGGACAGGCTGCTCATTCACATTGAAGTCTACTACCACCATTGGAGCCACCAAATGTACAAGATCTCTTCAATCCACCACCCAAAGTCATTGATCTTTGGAGAATCAAAGGAGGAGGCCTTGATCTACTACTTCACCAAAAGAGATCTTCATTTCCCCCTCATTCACTTGAGGGCCCCTTTGCTCTAGTGTTTTCTTGGAAACCCTAGTTCTAGATTTGGTTCTTACAAGCTTGTCTTTGATTGTCTTGACAGTTTGCTTGTATTTGGGAGCCTCCAATTAAGTTGTGGATGTGTGCCCCAAACTTGTAAAGGTGCCGGCTTCCACCTTAAAGGTTGCCGATATAGTGGAAGGTGGATCAATCCCGTTGGGGTGAGATTCATCGGAGAACAAGGGAGGCCTCTCGTGGCGTTGGTGGTTTGAAACCACCCCTCTCCAAACGTAGACGTACTTCCCCTCAAAAGGAAGGAACTATGGGAAACAGATTCTTGTGTTAGCAAGTGCATATTTGTCATATAGGTAAATTCACCTTAGTTGCATTATCTAGAGAATTTACCTTATTGTCAAACCCTAATTTGAAAAAGAAGAAAATTTGAATTAGCACCTATTCACCCCCCCATCTAGGTGCCCATACGATCCTTTCACTTAGAATCTTATAGGAATGAAAAATACAGGAATCGGTAAGATAAGCTGTTTGATTGCACCGTAGAAAAAACGCAGGAAATTTTATAGGGTTTAGATATATGCCATAGTTGTCATAGACACAAAGGAATTTTTCCAAGAGATATCACCTCTTGTTAAAAATCCTATAGGATTGTTATGTAGGAAAACCATGCATAGGTATTTTCCTTTAAAACAAACACACCCTATTGGAAAAGTTTTCATGGATAGGAATCCTATAGAATTCCTTTGAATCAAACATGTCCTTATTGTGTAGCAATCGCTACCACATGCCCTCTTCAATAAATAATTTGAATCTAATAGAATGTCTAGCAGATCCCCGATTCCCCCACCCCAGAAAACATTCATCTCACTCTCTTGAAAACTGTTATGCGGTACATAGTATGTTGTAGCAGAATAGATCCTGAAAACATGCCAGTATTTTAATTCGTGACATATTCATATGTTTTAGGACGAAAAACCGCAATAAAACATCAGTAAAAAACAAATGAGAAAAGTTTTACAATCACACAATGCAACAATCGAATAAATTACAACAATAGTTCAGATCTAAAAAATAAACAAATAATGGATAATCCGGTATGCAAATAATTGTTCAAACCACACACGAATATGAATGAAAACAAATGAGAAAAAATTGGGAGACTATCTCCCACCCAATAGTTGCCACTGATTTTAAATGAGATCATGTTGAAGAGTAGTATGTGTACCCTCGTCTTCAATCTACTTGTAAGTCAGAAGAAAATCATGGTTCTAGTTGGGGTTCCTTTAAGGTTTGACACGACTGCCAATATTGTCAAAAAAAGTTCCAAGTTCATATACCTCTCATCCTTGGTTATTATGTTGTGCAAGATCACACATGTTGCCATGATCTTTGAGCGGGATTTCTTATCCCGATTTCTCTAGCAAGTGAAGATAACGATGCACAAAAAAAGCTATCGCCGCATTCGATAATGCCTACGAAAGATCTGAGGCGGGTAGGTGCAAACCTTGGTGAAGTAATCCCTCATTAGCATCTCATGGCCAAGACCTCAATTCCGCTAATGCAAAGACGACCAACCGTAGATCATGGGGGATTCCGCCTTTTGCAGTCCTCAAGTTCCTTCGCGGCAGCCAACAAATTGAGGGTCTCCAAATCATTGTCAAAATGGATTTCTTCTATGTATGAATCGTCGGACGACGACGAGTCCTCAAGCGGAAATTGCATGGACGCAGACAACAACCACACAAAAGTGTATTTGTTCACAAAATATCTGAGCTCAATTCTTAATATCAACAAGGGTTCAAAGAAATTTATCTTTGTGTACAGAAGGCATTGGCCAACCAAGACAAGAGAGGGAAAACTGGGGCGGACAAGCGGCCCTCCAGATGCGACCATTCAGCGGGAGCGGCCTCAACGCAACTACTCAACAAGGGCTGTCAGGGTCCATTTCGAGCTTCGTGGGGCCTCTGATGGAGCTTCACGGCAGATCCATGTCGGTCATGGCTCAGGCGAGCGGGGCCCAAATAGAACCGGCGGCGAGCGGGGCCCGAATAAAAGAACCGGCCGCAAGTTGCCCCAAGTGGCGGAAAGGGAACGCCGGCCATCGGGGAAGTGTTTCAGTATCGCGGAAAGGCCCAGAGGGGCTCGAATCTACGATGGCGACATGAGGGGGGAGGTGATGGTGGGAAAGGAGGAAAGTGTGTGTGTGGGAGAGGGAGTTAATGTTCAGGGGCGCCAATTTTTCACCGATGAACGAGGGAGTGGGATCTCTCCAGCCAAAAACTGGTGATATGAAGGTGGGAGGTCCAATATCCCGCTCTGCGAGTTTTTTCCAGGCCGGGCTCTTTTCTATGATTTGTGCTGTGCCTTTTCTCGTAAAAACCGGAAATGAGGGGCGACCAGTACATTTTCCAAGATCTGCTACAAATGCTCCAACCTTGCGCTAAAAAAAGTTATTTTCTTCGATCTATATTAATATTCTCAACTTTGTCTAGATATAAATATATTTAGTCTAAATATTTAACTAGATATATCCAAATCTAAAAAAATCAAGACCATTAATATAGACAAAGGAGATAGTAGAAAGAAAAACTTAATACCGGCATGTGCTCTCTGTTACGCCATAGGCCAGGATGTCACATCCTGTTTGCACTGGACTTGCTTTTAGACTGCGACCAGGGGCGGACCCAGCCTAGAAAATTAGTGGGGGCCTTAAGTGAGTGGGGGCATTGTTATTGGGCTGACTGGAGGCCTTTATACTAAATTATTGGGCTTTTAGGTTTGGAAATGAAAAATTGAGTCCTATGTAGGTCCGCCCCGGACTGCGACCAACCTTTACGGTACTCCCTCGGGTCTATATTTATGATCATAACTTTATTTAGATACAAATACATCTAAACTAAATACTTAATTAGATATATGTGAATTTAAATAAAATTGAGGTTATTAATATAAAACGGAGGGAGTACCTGTTTCGATGTATACTCGGAAGAAAATATCTACTACCTTCGTCTTTGATTCTCTAGGCAGCATTGAACATTGACTACGACATTTGCGAGAGAGATTGAACCGCATATGAAAGACTATTTCACAGAACGGAATATGGACCATTTGAAGCCAGGTCCCAATATGGCGTCTAGCTTGTGTACTATACTGGGGAGCTACAGTTCTGAAGTTTTGACTAGAGGGATAGGGAATTGATAGAGCTGCTCATGAAAGCTAATCCGGTGACTAAAACACTTATATCTTCGATGCAAAGCTCACACACGTGCTTTGTTCGCAGACTTTTATTTAATTAACCACGCGCCCGTTCAAACAAATTGACCATGCGCTTGTGCCCCATGCATGGACCAATTCGACGGTACATGAGAAATAGGTTTTCGGGGTTATAACTAATTCTCCTTTTTTAAAATGACAACTAGAGATGCAGGTGAGCCACTGGGACCCTCTATCCACTTTAGGTCATAAAATTGAACTAACATTAAAAGACTTACTCTCATTTGATCCAAATTAACTAAGGTAGGTTCATTGAATCTAAACAGATTTAGCCAATATATTTTACCTAATTCTGTATCAATTAATTTAGACCGGAGAAAGTACTTCATTTTGTTGAATTAATTAAAGAAGGTAAATGGTACCTAAAGACCCACTTGCATCTCTAATGACAACCGAACTGAATATTATCATACTAGCGCACTTTATTGTCGTGGCAAGACCAGATGAAAGGTGGTATGCGTCTGAACATAGTTGGCGATGGGATCGTTGAGAAACTATGCGTCCTTAGGGTGATCCTAAGATATTAAGATAGTGTGTTAAGTTGTGGATGACAGTGACCGATTGTCATGTGAGATAAGTGGATGACAATGTGCCAACTAAGATGTATCCTTTGAAGTGCCATGCCTCTAGGCGAATGGTGTAGGTGTCCTCACACAAATGAGCGCCAGTGAGGTCTCTAAGCTTCCGAATATGGAGCCACCTTATCCTTCACTTCCTAAGGTGGTTGTACACCTGAGTTGAAGACACATCAGCTCAAGAGTGCTCACACAGACCCAACACAACGGTAGTCAGACGGACCTCCTTGAAACCCTTGTTAGTCCATACATCACTCTTGATGATGTCACAATCTTGTCGAGAACGAAGGTTGACACGGGGGAGGGAATTTCATGCCCCCCTTCATTTGGGCTTCCCTCCGTGCATTCGCATTCTATGCTGCCACCTTTGCAGCTGCGAAACTCACCATGCTTTCCACAATGGGGTCCATCGTAGATTCAACTATCACCACTAAAGGCGCAATTGCATTCTCATGCAAGGGCTGAGAATCGTCCACATAAGAAGGGATCTGGGATTCACCAACTATGACCATATCCTATTAAAATTGTTGTAGAACGAAGTCCTACAATCATCACACGTGAAAGGTGCATGTAAATATATGCATATCTAACATAACAAAGATGATCTACCTACAGATCAATGATCCAGAACAACCTCGAGAAAACACAATGTATACAGTGGGTCATTGCTGAAGGCAATACACAAGATTCCGCTACAAATCGACTATCTAGAACAAGATGGAGTTATACAATCTAACAACAACCAAAGTTACCGAAAGGGATACACAACCTGGCTACACGACCGGTCTATATATATCTAGGTCAAGCTACACAGGACAAGCACATGCTTAACCCTACTAAGATTTACCATAGTACTACCTCTGTTTGGGATTATTAGCCATAAGAGCTTTTTTATATTGTTTGAAATTTCTATAAGAGCTATCTCATTTATTAGTCTCTCTTCAATGCATGTTCTCTTTTTCCTCTCACTCCTCTCATGCATGTAGCACTATTGGTGCATGCATATATTAATGAGAGAGAGTTATGAAGTGTCTTGGTATTAGCAACTTGGCCCTTATGACTAATAATCCAAAACCATGCCCGGCTTTGACCCTAGGCCAGGTTGGGCGGCGCCCAAGGGCCCATGCCAAAGGGGGGCCCAAGATGTAGGTTTGACATACTGTAGAGAAAATAAAAAAGAACGATCGAGAGTTGGGACTTGGGACCTGGGAATTGGGAACAGACACACACGGACTAGGCCAGGGTCCATATAATTACCGAGAATTTTGGATAGTTAGGATCACGTTGGTCAGTCGTACACTCATGCGTCTGTTCATCTTTAGACAATTAGCCGATTAGAGAATACTAGCGGTCCACTGCTCAGGTCCAGCCGTCCAGGCCTCCATCCATCGTCGGTTCGCCACTAATTCTTATCTGTAACCCCCTTAGTTCCTCACGACTGCTACAAACTCCAGCGCCTGTAGCCCTGTTTGCCTCTCCTCTGGTCGTCCTAGGCCCGTAAGTTATCTTTCTTTTAATTAGGATTTTATCTTTTAAGATCTGTAAATTCAATCACCATTAATCGATTGTTGATGGTCTCATTGAGTTTGTGTTCTTATTTGAGGTAATAAACTAGGAGAAAAATACTTGTTAGATCTTGCGACCATTTTTATTCTTACTATCATAATGTGACATTGATTAGTGTTTGATAATTATTTATAAATATCTCGGACTATTGTTATTTTTACTTTTTGCATGTGAAAATAAGTATATATATGTCTGTATATGCAGTTATACGTACATCTATATTGGTCGTAGGGGCCCTTTTATCGGCTTTGCCCAAGGGTCCTTCAAAATATAGGTCCGGCCCTGTCCAAAACAGAGGTAGTAAGATCATAGATCTACCAAACCTAGGTGGCGGTGTGGTTATTTACAACCATTGGTGGAGGTGGATGATGAAGAAGTCGACTCGAGGAAGAGGACAAAGTAGTCTTGATGTCAGCGTCGCCGCCAATGACTAGAGATCCGCTGCATACCAACTGGAGAAGAGAGCTTGATAGAGGGAAATTGAGGTTTTGAATTGCGCGATGAGCACGGAGGTTACCAAATTTCTCCCTCACACCCTTTTTCGCTACAACGCGCAAGCTCCCGCGACATCCACGGTTGCAGCAGTTGCGCGCTCCCGCGACATCCACGGTCACAACAGTTCGTGCAGGCAACGGCGCTTTTTGCAGCCAATGAGATAACCTCAAGGATGGCTTGCCCTAAAACGTCCGATTTCGAGCGTTTTCAGCAAGCCTGGCCCAGAGGTGCTTTAGGCTTTCGCACGGGCCACAACGCACGGTAGTTAGTTGCGCATGCATCCAAACGCACCGTTTTAGTCCCCTTGGGACGTGACCAGACTACCAAACACGCCGCAAGTAAATTGCTGCAGAAATCTTACAAAGAAGGAAGAAGGAAGCGCCATTTATAACGCCAGCTACTTAGCACAACACGGGGCAGAGAGCAGTCACTGAACACTATCCTGTTGCACCTAAAACGCCTCACACTGTATCGATTTGTATATCTTGCTTTCAATTCAAGAACTTCACTATGCATCTATCTATCTAACCTTGCACAAACGAAGGCCAGACCGTCCCTCCAGCCGAAAGATCCCTTGTAGCAACACACAACACCGTCGCGTGCTCTCTGTTACAGGGCTGTGCTACTGTAGTACCTTAATTAATTATGACCAGCAGCTAGCAAGCATGCACT
Organism: Avena longiglumis; assembly: GCA_030063025.1. Lineage (NCBI taxonomy): Eukaryota > Viridiplantae > Streptophyta > Magnoliopsida > Poales > Poaceae > Avena > Avena longiglumis. Next base: position 60,807,234 of record CP125976.1, read on the forward strand.
CGATGGCGTATCATCGTGTCGCCCTGGAACACACTCTCGCGAGTCAGACGAGCGAGCCTGCCTGCCCGGGTTCCAGGGTGCCTCCACTGTCCACACCTAAGCTGCATGGGTATGAGACTACTAGACGACTTTTCTGCGCGTCGATATACGACTCAACCCTTCACCAACCGCGCGCGCGCCCCGCCCCGGTCAGTGAGAAGAAAAGAAACCCACCTATAAATCTCCCCCCGGCACGGCAGACGTTCAGCATCGCCGGAACCAGTAGACGACCGAGCTTCCCTACGCACAGAGCTTGCCGTGTGCGTGGGGTACGGGCACCGCACCGGCACGTACGCACAGGGTACCACAGCTAGCTAGCTAGCAGTAGTCCGCCGGACTCGAGCGCGCGCCCGGCCATCATGTCGAAGGAGGAGGTGAGCACCAGCGAGGTGTGCTCGGCGCCGCCGACGCCGCGGCAGGCGACGCCGCCGGTGTCCGCGCCGCCGTCGCAGATGCACTCCCCGGCGCCGCACCGGTCGCCGCTGCGGGCCATGGTCACGCCCATCGCCAGCCCCGTCAGGAAGGCGGTGGCCAGCATCGCCGCCATCACCACGATCCACGACCCGCGCGACGCATGGCTCCCCATCACCGCCTCCCAGAGCGGCAACTCCTACTACGCGGCCTTCCATAGCCTCAGCTCCGGCATCGGCTTCCAGGCGCTCGTGCTGCCCGTCGCCTTCGCCTCACTCGGATGGTACCGACTACTACCAGCTCCGCTACTACTCACCGTGCTTCTATTCGATCGAGCGCGCAAAGGGCCGTTACTGAATTTTTTCTTCGTTCTCGCGTGCAGGACGTGGGCGATCGTCTGCCTGACCGTGGCGTTCGCGTGGCAGCTCTACACGCTGCGGCTGCTCGTCAACCTCCACGAGCCCGTCGCCGGCGGCATACGCTACAGCCGCTACATGCACCTGGCCACGACAGTTTTCGGTGCGCCCCTCAATTCCCGCGCGCGCTTCCTTATTAGCACGGCAACGTCATGTGCCAAACCACGTTTATTCGAGTTTTTTTTCTCTTCCACCAACATAAGCTCATCGATCGAACGAATATTTTTTTCAGGTGAGAGATGGGGCAAGATCCTGGCCCTGGTCCCGACCATGTACCTGTCGGCGGGCATCTGCACGGTGCTCATCATCGTGGGCGGCAGCAGCATGAAGATCCTCTTCAGCATCGCCTGCGACCCGGCGTCGTGCTCGGCGCGGCAGCTCACCACCGTGGAGTGGTACGTCGTCTTCATGTGCGTCGCCGTCGTGCTCTCCCAGCTCCCCAACCTCAACTCCATCGCCGGCGTCTCGCTGGTGGCCGGCACCGCCGCGGTGGGCTACTGCACCATGATCTGGGTCGTCTCCGTGGCCAAGGGGAGGGTGGCTGGCGCGTCCCACGACCCGGTCAAGCCCCCCAGCGACGTCGACAGGATGCTCGCCGTCCTCAATGGCCTCGGCATCATTGCCTTCGCTTTCAGGGGGCACAATCTTGTGCTCGAGATTCAGGTAATTAAGTGGAACCTCTTAGATAGATAGATCCATATATGTTATCCTAGCTAGTCCCCACTGAGATAGTGAATGAAGAGGAAAATTCAGCGAGTGACTGATCATGTTGCATCATCGCAGGGCACTATGCCGTCGACGCTGAAACATCCATCTCACGTGCCCATGTGGAAGGGGGTCAAGTTCGCGTACGTGGTCGTCGCGCTCTGCCTGTACCCCGTCGCCATCGGCGGCTTCTGGGCCTACGGCGGCCTGGTGCCGGCCAACGGGATGCTGAGCGCGCTCTACAAGTTCCACAGCGAGGACGTGTCGCCCGTGGTGGTGGGGCTGGCCACGCTGCTGGTCATCGTCAACTGCCTCACCACCTTCCAGATATACGCCATGCCGGTGTTCGACCACATGGAGGCCGGCTACGTGCACAGGAAGAACAGGCCGTGCCCATGGTGGATGCGCGTCGCGTTCCGGGCATCCTTCGGCGGGATCAACCTCCTCATCGCCGTCGCGCTGCCGTTCCTCTCCGAGCTCGCGGGGCTCACGGGCGCCATCTCGCTGCCGGTCACGCTGGCATACCCATGCTTCATGTGGCTGGCCATCATGAAGCCGCGGAAGGGATCCAAGATGTGGTGCCTCAACTGGGCGCTGGGATGCCTCGGCATCGTCCTCAGCCTCGCCCTCACCGTCGGGAACCTGTGGGGGCTCGTCAACACTGGCCTGCATGTCAAGTTCTTCAAGACGGAGTGAGTGAGTTCCAGTAGAAAGATACGCATGGATCTGTATGCTACTAGTTCGTTTGTTGTTTATCAGCAACGGAAGCCATTATGCGACGTAATGCTGTACTGCTTTTTCTTTCTTTATTTATTTATATATGAGAAATATATATATATACGGTGTGCGTGTATCAATACCTGAAACGTTGGCTCTACTACTAGTACTACTAATGATCAGCTGTTATGTACCATGCTTGTGGCCATGTTGTTCTCACTTCAGAGTTCAGATCAGCGTACATAGAGCGATGAATAATTTGAAGCATGGCAGCCGAGCCGAGAACGTTTGGTTTGTGCCCAAGATTGCTTCACCAAATCTTTAGCTAGCCAAAATTTTGGTTAAGCCCTTTGCTTGCCCACAAGTTAGTCAATATTGACTAAAAAATTGAACTACCATTCGTAGTGGAGTATTAGCAACAATCTAAACAAAAGCCAACCTTTTGGTCATGATCAAAATATCGGTAGGATACACTTTGGTCACAATCCAAACACACCCAGATACGTACATAACTAACAGGTTTTTAGGTATGCATTCTAACATTAGAGCTTCTTCGCACGGATTTCCGCATTTGAACAATAGATGCACGGTGCGTGCACTTCTCAACTTTTTTCTGAAGCTACAAAAGACATAAAAAAAATCTAGATGCATACAGATCAATCTAATGCATCATTTAGCCTGGATGCATTCTCTATGAGACAAAAAAAGATGCCGACACCCTACATGATTAGTGACCCACAAGTATCTCTATCATATTATTATACTATGTCACAAGTATCTCTATCATATTATTGTATGCATTAAACTATCACTAATGATTAACTAATGAAACTGTTTCGCATACTAACAGCAACGGCAGCAAATTACATCTCGGCACGTGTACGGTCTAGCTCTGTCTTCTAGTTCTTCCAACGGAGGCACTGCCTCCAGAACATACCCCTTCTGTCTAGAGAGGCAGAGGTCATAGAGGTTCCTGCAAATACCTTTGCTGAACGGATGAGCCTTGACAGGAACTCCCCTGAAAGTCGCGTTTGATTTATTCGTTACTGCTGCTCTAACAATGACAAGCAAATATTACAAGAAAAAAAATGCTAGTTCTCGGGCATTTTAATACCTTAGGTAAGAGATGCGCTTCCTTCTGGCAATTTCATATGTTGTTTGGTTCGTAAGAGCAAGGTAACTGCAGATATATATAAACAAGTTCGTGAATACACCGGTGAAGATAACGACACGGTTAATTCGTGACTTTACAACACGTCATATATTCAGCTCTTTAACTACTTTGGTGTGACTTTATAACACGTCATATATTCAGCTCTTCAACTATTTCGGCGTGACTTTATAACACGTCATATATTCAGCTCTTCAACTACTTTGGTGTGACTTTATAATACGTCATATATTCAGTTCTTCAACTATTTTGGCGTGACTTTACAGCACGTCATATATTCAGCTCTTCAACTATTTTGGCGTGACTTTTAGAGCGGTAGTTCTAATCAGCTTACGTTGGCAATATTATATTATCTTCCATCTATTTGTTGAAAAGAAAACAGAAGAAAACTTAAGGTCAATAGCTATTAATTTATTATTGTTCTTTATCTTCTGCAAACTAAATTGTGATGGCTATTGCGAATATAAAAGAATAAAATCTTACGTATGTAACATCAGTAGGATCAACAAAACTATGACGACTAATATCAACGGCACCAACACTATCAAACCAGTCAAACCTTTCAACCTGTCCATACAAAGACAAATATCGAATGTGTGAACCAAATTGAAGACCACACAATTTAAAATGAAACAGATCTAAAATTCAAAAATACATACCAGGACTCTTTCATATCCAAATGTAAGAACTGGACGTAGAGAGCAGCAGTCCAAACAGTTAAAGTTGCTTGTTCAAATAGGTACCACCTAGAAAACGTCAATTATGCAAGAGCTTGATGGACTTTTGATGGTTCATAAAATAGAATTAGATATGTATATTCCAATCCAATATATTATCAGAAGCATGTAATATCAGTATTTGTATAAAGAAAAAATTTAATGTATATTAAGAGGACAATCCTGATAACATAAATAAGGAAATGAATAGCTGCAATTTTCGTTATATTGGGCAGACTCCTAAGTTAAAAAATCATCAATATTTTTCCAATTAATATTTTCTTCGATATAACAAAACGACCAGGAGTCCAGGAAACACAGGTTCCAAGAATAATTAGCATGACCACAGTTATCCTCCTAGGCACATTCATATGATACATGATATTATGTTAAGCACTGAATTTGTAGATTGTGGCTATATGAGGTAAAGCTTGATGGAGTTGTTTGGCAATTCCACTACATCAATGCTATGGGAAAGGGTGGGAATGGGCATCAGTGCAAAGTTCCAATTGCAACCAAGCAATTCCTTATTAATAGTTGATAGAAACAAAGTATGAGGGATGGTCTAATTATTAGGTACAAGGCCAGTCCACCATAACTTCTATATGGGGGGACTTCAGGATACATTGTTCAGTGACAGGGACCACGGCATACATAAACTGGAAAAGGTAAGAATGTGTGGTATCTTCACATAATAGTACATTTATCGTGCATTTAAGATGCAAATGTGTTCAAGATAAGCTGCACGATATTCAAATCCAAAACTCACCAAAAACGACAGTGATTCCTTTTGCCAATGCATGTTCCAAGCCATGTACAGTGATGATCAAATTGGAGAACGCATTTATCACAATCATGACAATGCTTGGTGCGTGGTGGCTGTGAAAGGTAGTTATGAGTAAAAGATGAGCTTTAGACAGCCAGCATAAAAGAAATGTGAGCTAATTAAGGATATTGCATATGAAGTGACATAAAATATTTCTCAAAGCATTTTATTTGCTCTCCTATAAGAACTAAAATCAAGATTCCTAGCTGGGTAATGTACTGATGCCACCATCAGTTTTTCTGTAGTTATTTTATCATTGCCTTGACTATAGAGAAAATTACACTATACTACAACCTTACAAAATAAAGTTTACCTGAATGAGATGGCAGGAAGAGCAAGTCATATCCCTGAATAAAATGGAAGCATACAAGCATATCACAGAAATGAGTATGTGTTAAAAACTGCACCGCAAGAGGAGAAAAAACTTTATATCAAATCCAGGCAAGTGTACCTGCTGGATGATCCAGGGGGATATAGATCCATCATTTGCAGAAGCATTGAAGGTGTAGCAGATTGTTGCTCTATTTTTCTGGGACTGATGGTAGAATGTAAGCTTCCATTTTTTGGGCTGGCCTGTCTTTTCTTAATCAGAAAAAAAGGGACATTTTCAGCTTAGCATAATGTAAGTCCCCACAAGCTGTAGGCTCTATGAATTTCAACATATATCCAATTATAAGGCAACAAAAGAGAACTTACGACATTACTTTGATATAGTCACTGTATTAATGAAGGTTGCATGCATTCCTGATCCAGCTCTCAACATATCGGTCAGATACCTAAACAGCAAGAGGACCAAATGAATTGTGGTGTACAAGGTATCACTGTCTCGATGCATAGTGTCCTTCCGCTAGGACAAAAGTAACTCTGACAAGGACCAATTACCCTGGGGATGAATTAGCTGTATACAAGTACTGCACTAAGGTAAGAAACACCAGCGCTCCATACGAAATAATGTACCTGGCATCAGAAGTTGACAGTATAAAGACTGAAGAGAGACGAGCTATAGAATTTCTCCTAGATGAAAGCATGCTAGTGAGAAAAAACAGAGATAAATATGTATGTATGATGGCATGCCGAATTTCCATTGTTTCATAAACGGTAAATAAGCTGTCTAAAACTAGTAACTACTGAGAACGAGCATCATCAGGTTCCCACGAACATATATCCGGGGTCCTTCACACAAGACAGCTTAGGGGTCTCAGTCCAGACCGGCAATTTCACACCACTAATGCCATATGGGCTACATTACGATTAAAAACACTTGCCCTGGCGGATTTGTCCTTGTCACGATTTCCCTGACAGCTTAGGGATACTCTTTGTCTAAACTGAAGCAGAGAACGAGATGACAGCATGACACAAACCAATTACAAGACGAAGTGGTAGCCAGAAAGAAAGAACAATTACATACCACTTGCCCTGGCGGATTTGAGTCTGGAGGCTCGAATCAAGAAGGAAGATGATGCCGATGAAGAGCGCGTGCAGCAGCATCACGATTGCCCTGACATACCTCCACTGCTTCCTCCCTGCGCGTTCAGAAATCCCCAGGCGATATCAGGCATTCAGACCCCGGAACAGGAACCCACATCACGACCAAATCGAACCAGCGACGAACCGTGCGAACCGTGACGCTGGGGTTGGGACAGCGCCCTGAAGCCTTCGCTGGGATCGCTTGTCCGGCAGCACGGCATCCTCGCCGCCGCACCGACACGAGAGACGGAAGAGGTGGTGCCGTGGTGGGAGTCAGAGGCGGGGCAGAGACGACGACCCGGGGTGCTGCTACGTTGGGAGGAAGCCCATCTGACAGATTGGACGCTCCACGGGCCCCTTCCTAGATGGGCCAAGAGCCTGAACCAAAATCGGCCCGCCAGTCCAGCATGGCATGGCCGGATGTGCATCCCACTGTAACAACCTGCCCATCGTATAACAGATGATTGGATTTTTGTTTCGAGATCCCAACAGAATTCCGTCTATACGGCGCGCGAGAAGCCGTAGTGCGTCTATAAAAACCCTCCCGCCCGCCTCCATCTCTTTCTCCCGCGGAGCGCCATCAATCTCATCTCATCTACTCCCTCAAAAAAATCAACACTCCCTCTCTCCAGGTCGAGATGGCGGCGGCGGCGCTAGTTGCCCTCGCGTGCGTCTGCTCCATCTTCCTCTCCGCGCACGCAGAGACTCCTTACAGGTACTTCGACTGGAACGTCACCTATGGCGACATCAACCCGCTCGGAGTTCCTCAGCAGGTATCTATCTACGCTAAGCTGGTTTGATCTGACATCTGACTGCGTGCACACGAGCTGTGATTAATATTCTGATCGATGGTTGCTACGTGTTTGCTTCTGTCTCTGCAGGGTATTCTGATCAACGGGCGGTTTCCGGGGCCGGAGATCGACTGCCAGACGAACGACAACCTGATCATCAACGTCCGCAACAACCTGCCCGAGCCGTTCCTGCTTTCATGGCAAGTTGTTTTTTTGCTTTACTTACTCGATACCTCAGTTCAGCCTGCATTAATTCTTTCTTGTTTTGGTTAGTTTGTACCACTTTAATTAATCTGCACTGGTTTATGATGTCGTCTGGATCAAATAAAGCGGTCGTAAAAAGGGAAGTTCGTTTGCGTATAGTACCAGTGAGATGACGGATTAGAACTAGGTATAGTCGTCGTGCAGCGCCGTCTGGTTTACGCTTGGCATCTAATCTTGAAATTCCATCAGCAACTCAATAAACAATATTTGTAGATGCATTTCATTTTCCATACTCCTGATTCCCTTATATTGGCAATTGCATATGCACACGACACGACACCATGGATAATTCTGGTAGGATCATGATGTCTACTTGTGGCTTTGCTGCAAATTGCGATTCCTAGAATAGATGTCTTAAATGTCCTGTTTATTGATGCACTTTTATGCACTATCAATGCAACTGCAAGTACTACTCCTCGGCTATCTACATCGTTGTTCATCGATGCACTTTTATCCACTATCTAACGGTGTAAATGTAAGTAGGAGTACGAATTTATTAACGTTGATCCTGCGATGCAACAACAGGAACGGGATTCAGCAGAGGAAGAACTCGTGGCAGGATGGCGTGTCCGGCACCAACTGCCCGATCCCTCCTGGCAAGAACTACACGTACCGCATGCAGGCAAAGGACCAGATCGGCAGCTTCTTCTACTACCCCTCGCTGGCCTTGCACAAGGCGGCGGGCGGCTTCGGCGCCATCCGCATCAAGACCCGCCCCCGGATCCCTGTCCCGTTCCCCACGCCGGCTGACGAGTACACCGTGCTCATCGGCGACTGGTACAACACCACCCACAAGGTATATATATATATTGCAGCTCGCACATATATATGTTGCATTTGCTTGCACGAAATGCACTGTATCGATTCGTTCATAGCTGAACTTTTTGGGTTTGCTTGTCAGGCTCTCCAAGGCATGCTGGACAACGGAACGAAGGTGCCTTTCCCCGACGCCATCCTGATCAACGGCAAGGGGCCACACGGCGGCGCAAACTTCACGGTGGAGCAAGGGAAGACGTACAGGCTGCGCATCTCCAACGTCGGCCTGCAGAACACTCTGAACTTCATGATCCAGAACCACAACGTGACGCTCGTGGAGGTGGAGGGCACCCACACGGTGCAGAGCACGTACACCTCCATCGACGTGCACGTCGGCCAGTCGCTCTCCGTTCTATTCACCGCCGACCGCCCGGCCAGGGACTACCACGTCGTCGTCTCCACCCGCTTCACCAACCATACCCTGAACTCCACCGCCGTGCTGCACTACGCCGGCGGCTGGAGGGTCCTTGCACGGGGGCCACTGCCTGTTGTGAACGCCAGCGACGTGGACTTTTCCCTCGAGCAGGCTCGCTCCATCAGGTACAGATCACATGTAATCTTGACCGTCCACTTATTGTCAAATGGCTGTCAGCGACTCAACGTGCTATACTGAACTTTTAATTTGATGTTCAGGACGAACCTGACGGCGAGCGGGCCACGACCAAACCCGCAAGGGTCGTACCACTACGGGTCTATCAACGTGAGCCGCACCATCCGGCTGGCCAACTCCGCGGGGCAGGTCGACGGCAAGCCGAGGTACGGCGTGAACGGCGTGTCGTATGTCGACGCCGACACGCCCCTCAAGCTGGCCGACTACTACAACATCACCGGCGTCTTCCACATAGGCGCCATCCCAGACGCTCCTGTGGCCGGCAACGGGACAGGTTTGAATGAGGCCGTCGCCGACGCGGCGTTGCAGAACGCGACGGCTGTCATGGACTCCGACCACCGCTCCTTCGTCGAGGTTGTGTTTGAGAACAGCGAGGACACCGTCCAGAGCTGGCACCTTGACGGGTATAGCGTTTTCGTTGTCGGGTACGTGCACATTAATTCGTGTTGAGATCATCCACCCTGTTGATTACACCATCCATGTTTATGTTTATTTGCCATGATCATTTTCCAATCCTTATATTGTAGGATGGAGAAGGGAGAATGGAGCGAGGAGAGCAGGGCAACCTACAATCTTGTGGATGCAGTAGCGCGCTGCACGGTGCAAGTAAGACTTTCTTCTCTTTTTTCACCTAGAGAAATCCCAACAAGGGCACCATATTAATAAATTTCCAACTCATTGTTTTTGTTCTTACTTAATGAAGGTTTATCCAAGAGCGTGGACGGCGATCTTCATCGCGCTGGACAACGTGGGCATGTGGAACTTCAGGTCAGAGGACTGGACACGGAGGTACCTGGGCCAGCAGTTCTATCTCCGTGTGTACACGCCAACGCACTCCTTCCGCGATGAGCTCCCTGTCCCGGACAATGTGCTACTTTGCGGTCGGGCTTCCAACAGCAGCGGCTTCCCCTTCTCTTTGTACTAAACAGCCGACGTGGGATGATCCAAATGTATTAAAATTATTTTTTAGTATGTTGTGCAAGTCGAGCTGTCGAAGACCGGTTTGGCTCGTGAGGTCTTAGTCTGGGTTTAGAACCTCTAATATGGATTTATTTGAAATTTCAGGCCTGAAATGCCTCGGTATAAACAAATGTGATATGCGATAATATCTATCAATTTGTTATGGGGGTTATTTAGACAGGTTTATTTGGTATTCATGTCATAACTATTAATGGTACTCTCTTCGTCTTAAAATAGATATCACGGATTTATCAAGACATCTATTTTGAGACGAAGAGAGTAGTAAAAGTGGGATTTTTATTTCTAAACGAGATTAAATTGAAGTGCATAAGGAAAGGATGAAAGTCTATCACGCAACGAAAGACCCTGTAATGATCTGGAATACATAGTACGCATAAAAGAAAAAAGTATAGAATAATGAAATGGCCAAGGTTATGGAGAGTAAAGGAAAATAAGGAGCCACGAAAGGCGGCCACATTTTTTCCTCTATAGTCTACTCGATCTCACGTAGCACCGTTTCATCTACACACTTGCTCTTGCATGCGACGCCATCGTGGAGGTGGAGCAATTAGGCCAGGAACGTGTGGCCCGTCGTTTGCACGCACGACACATCAGCCCGCCGGCGACTAGGCTAGCATATACAGAAAGATCTATCATGTTCCTGTCACGAACCCGTAATCAAAATATGGACTACTCCCTTTTTATTATGATGGCAATGGTAAGAATGATGAAGATGTCGGAGATGCAACCGGGAGTGGCTCTTGGCGAAAGCATCATGTTACTGTCACGAACCCGTAGTCAAAATATGGAGTACTCCCCTCTCATCATGATGGCGATGGTAAGAATGATGAAGAGGTCGGAGATGTAACTGGGAGTGGCTCTTGGCGAAAGCTTAGCTAGTTCACTGCCAAGTACTTCCTCGATGCTTTCACTATAAGAAAAATCATCTTTTACAACGGATAATTTTCATGGTTAAAAAAGTCTTCTACAACGGATGTCTCTTATGCCCGTCACAAAAGAATTTATCACGGTTTTTCGATAGTGACGGATCGCACCCATTAGCCATAAAAACTTGTTCCGTCGTAGATCGGTTAGTCAGTCATGTTAACTGCGACGTTATGCAAACTGCCACATGGCATACGCCGTTACAGTCAGTTACCACCGCCGTTAACTGTCATGAAAACTGTGTTACAATGCGAGGTCCAGCCAAGGCCTGACAATTATTAAGTGGGCCGCCCATTATAGGAGCTCAATAGTAAGTCAGCCCGTTACTGTTTCGCCCTGCACTATTTGAAATGGGCCCATAAATGAGGCCCGTAAACTTTCAGGCCCGCCTCTTTTTCAGCCTACATAAGGCCCACAGTAAGCAAACATTGCACAGCCTGCTCCATACTTGTCCGTCTATGCCTCCCATTGTCGGCCTTTCACCCTTTACGGCCATTGTGATTCCGCCTTGCACCGTTATTCCGCTATGCTTTGTCTTCGTATTCGCGTCGCTCGCCTTCATCTTCGCTTTGCTACCGCTCGAATCGCCTTTCATCGCTTCCGCTGCTCTGAATCTAGCCTTCACTACCGCTTTGAAATCGACCTTCTACTATTGCCCTCCGTGAATCTGGACGTTTACTGTTCCGGTCTTTGTAAATCTGGCATTTTGTTGTTTTAGGCTGCTAACAATCTAGCATTTTATTGTTCTGGACTGCTTTGAATCTGGCATTTTACCGTGCCGGTCTGCTAACTAACTAGCCTATTACTGTTTCGGTCTATTTGTATTTAGGCATGTTATTGTTCCAGGCCATCAAGATTTTTGCCATGGTACTATTCAGGCATGTGACCGGTGCCTTTCACTTTTACATCCAATTACTGCTATAGCCATTTACTGTTATGACGCTTCGTTGTTCTGGCATTTTACTATTTGGCCCTTTATTTTTGGCCTTTTATTGTTCATGTTTGCTTCCATGCATCGTTTCATTGATCGTTCTGTTCCAACAAGTTACTGTTTTGGTCTTTTTTTTGAACCGCCAACTTATTTTGCAGAACAGGATAGGAATGCCAAGACGCCAATTAATACACATGCAAAAATTTAAACTACTTATTACACAACAATAAAAGTTTATTACAACACATCATTAAACAAGATCTGCATTCTAAAAATTATAGAGTGCTCATATTCTCGATAAGATATCATTATATGGCAATTCACTTCAATGTATCATCTGTCCTCTTCTTTAACATTTTAGCTACAGATATAAGAGCAACTACACCCTTTCTTTCTGCATGCAACACAATCTTCGTATATATATCACATGTAGGTCTAGGTGGACTAGTAAGGAAGTTGTTTGCTTTAGAAATGCAATGGGGGATGAATGAGAAGAGGGATCATAACTTTCAGTCCAGCCTTCCGAGGACTCCTGCTTCGTTTTAACTATAGCCTGGTACAATATGGTGAAAGGGGTTAAAACAAAGAATAAGGGGAAAAAGTATTATTATATAAATTAGAGATCATTTAAGAGCAAGCACAGAGTGAGCCTTACTAGACGTGGCTAAAAAATTTACTAGGCTCGCGTCTAAGAAAATAAAATCTACTCCACCATTTACACTAGATAGGGGACCCACTCATCCGAGTAGAAAAAAACAATAAAGGCATGGGTCTTGTACTAGACCCAGGGTCCACAAAAACTTACTAGACTCACCCTCACCAGTGAAAAAAACTCTTATAAACCCCAAATTTCCAACGCTGCACATGTTGGGCATCCATTATGTATGAATAAACCACACCATAAGCCAAAAATTACAACTTAAGAGCTATCTATATACATAGTGGACCTTGTCTGCAGGCCAAAAACCTTAAGGGTGACCCATAAGCTTTAAGTAATAATGAACTTGCATTAGCTTGTTTTGGCTGACTGTAGCTCGTTCTCAAGCGGGTGCGACTCCTGGTCAATCTGCCAGTAGTATATGAGTCGAGCAGCTAGAACTCTGGTCCTTGTACTCCATTGTACTTTCTCTGCATTAAGGCATACCGTTTAAAACCGAGTTAGCTGGTTTGAAAGGACGAAAGAACTTGAAAAACACCAAAAAGATAGCATTAAAAATGAACAGATGTATGATTCAAACTAGCTAGCTGGTTTGGAAGGATGAAAGCGGTCTAAAACACCAAAAATATAGCATAAAAAATGACTATAGGGACATTTTCTAAATTAAAGCATTCGCAGATAGAAACACAACAAAACATGAATGGAAAAGTCATGGCAAGTTTTCAGGTAGAATGACTTATTAACTTAATATGCATACAGGTAATATAACTTATTAACTTATAACTTATTTAGGGGTTGTTTATTAGGGTTTAGGGAATTTTCAATAATGTTCAAGCTTTATGCTTATATTCGTCGAATAGAATGGCGTTGCCCAATTTAATGTAAGTATATCAAATTTGATCTACAAGTGTATGATACTTGATTGGTTAGGGTTTAGTGTTTAGGATTTTAGGGTTTCGGGAATTTTCAATAATGTTCAAGCTGCTTTATGGTTTTAATCGTGGAATACAATGGTATTACCGTAATTTAATGAAAGTATCTCAAATTTGAATCTATAAGTGCATGATACCTGCTTGGTTAGGGTTTAATTATGGGTTGAGGGGTTTAGGGTTTAGGGAATTTTCAATAATGTTCAAGCTTTATGCTTATATTTATGGAATATAATAGCATTACCGCAATTTAATAAAAGCATCTCAAATTTTGATCTATAAGTGCATGATACATGCTTGGTTAGGGTGTATGTGGGTTGAAGGTTTAGGGTTTTAGTATTTATGGGTTTGGGGTTTAAGTTGTAGGGGTTGTTTAAGGTTGAGGGTTTAGGGAATTTTCAATAATGTTCAAGCTTTATGCCTATATTTGTCGAATAGAATGGTGTTACCCAAATTAATAAAAGTATCTTGAAATTTGATTTATAAGTGTGCATGACATCTGCTTGGTCAAGGTTTAGGGTTTAGTGTTTCGTTTTAGGTTTAGGGTTTAGGGTTGTGTTTAGGTTTAGGGTTTAGGTTTAGTTATTTAGGGTTTTTTCGGGAATTTTCAATAAAGTTCGAGCTTTATGCATATATTCATGGAATATAATGACTTAGAAACAATTTAATAATGAAAATATCTCAAGTTGTGATCTATAAGTGCATGATACCTGCCTGGTTAGGGTTTATGGGTCAAGGGTTTAGGGTTTTAGTATTGAGGGTTTTGGTTTTTTAGGGGTAGTTTAGTGGTTAGGAATTTTTCAACAATATGTGTGAGATTAGGGTTAGGGGTTGAGGGTTTAGGGTTTTAGGGGTATAGGATTAGGGTTTACGCTTTAGGGGTTAGGGTTTAGATAATTTTCAATAATGTTCGAGTTGTCGTGAATTAGAATGGCGTTACCGCAATTTAATGAATGTATCTCAAATTTTGATCTATAAGTGCATGATACCTGCTTGGTCAGGGTTTAGGGTTATAGGGTTATATGGTTTAAGGTTAGGTTTTAGGGCATTTTCAATAATATTCAAGATTTATGCTTAGATTCGTGGAATGGAATGGCGTTAGCGTAATTTAATGGAAGTATATCTCAAATATTGATCTATAAGTGGATGATATACCTGCTTAGTTACGTTCGTTTAGGGGTTTAGGGTGTTGGGGTTTATGGTTTAGGGAATTTTCAATAATTTTCAAGCTTGATGCTTACATTTGTGGAACATAATAGCGTTACCATAATTTAATGAAAGTATCTCAAATTTGGATCTTTAATTGCATGATACCTACTTGGTTAGGGTTTAATTATAGGTTGAGGGGTTTAGGGTTTTAGTATTTAGGGGTTGAGGGTTTAGTTTTTAGGGGTTGTTTAGGGTTTAGGAAATTTTCAATAATGTTCAAGCTTTATGCATATATTCGTCGAATAGAATAGCGTTGCCCAATTTAATGAAAGTATCTCAAATTTGATCTACAAGTGCATGATACGTGATTGGTAAGGCTTAGGGATTTATTAGTGTTTAGGGTTTAGGGGTTTAGTGTTTTGGGAATTTTCAATAATGGTTCAAACTTTATGGTTATATTCATGGAATAGAATGGTGTTACCAATTTTATCACCACACCAATTTTATGGTTCAAAGAATATATATGGTTCGAAGTCTCACCGCACCAATTTTATCATTAAGTATGAATTATTTGGCGAATAATGCCCAAGTTTCCTCAAATTTTCAAGTTTCAGAGCAAGTTTCACTGAGTTTAACGAGTTTATCTCGGTTTAGCAAAAAATGTTCGAATTTTGAACTGCAAACAATGGGAATCTCTACTTCTTGTAATTTTGGGTCATTGACATGCGGGTCACTTGCATTGTGGTTCCATAAAGTCAGTGTAAGGCCGGAGTGGGCGGGGAGGTAAATACTTATTGAAGAAAGGCAGGGAAACGTCCATGGGATGATGCACGTGGGAGAATGCAAAATTTCCACCTATATCCCTCTATTATTGCAGTTCTCCTCGGGTTCTTGTTTCTCGAGCAGGGATAGAAGAGGAATTTTGGATTCTAAAAAAAGGGTGAACTATGCTTGAATAGATGCGTGCGATGTTTGGGCGGTGTACCCAAATGTTGAGGATGAAGCTTCTAACATGTTTTTATTGTGAAGCACTACAAATATGATGGCTCAAAATGCCACCGCCCCCGTTTAATTTTACACATAAAGTATAACCTTTAAATGTGTACACCCTTTCAAGCTTCGAGGCTAAATTTGTGCAATAAATTGATTTTGGGGTCTGGATGTTTGAATGAATGGGCGGGTGTTTGAATGGATGGGCCGGAATTTCTGCACTCCCTCGAAATTTTGAAGCTAAAGCTTCTAAGGTACGCTACTCCCACTTGGGGATGATGTCCCCGTCAGAGAGACCTAGACACCCGTATGCTTTCGAGCATTTAATGAGTTGATAGACATCTGCCATCTTTCAAACAAGATGATCAAGGTCACAACCATAGGTGCTGATACCATGTCCATGTTTGGTACTTCATACATTGGATGCATCTTGGCAAATCAAGCTATGCTTACAAAGGGAGAATCCAAAATTGATTTTTTAAAATTTTCCAAGTGACAATATTGTTTTTGGTTATGAAGCAACTTCAAAGATTATGTCTCAATATGACATCATGTCAATTGTCATACAAAGTCCTGTTTAATGGATAAACCCATTCAATCTTACTGGCTAAATTATTGCAATAAATTGACAATATGGCAATTTACTAAAAACATGTCAATTTTGGTAACATGGTCTAGAGAAATGATGGACAAGACTCTAGAACGATGGAGAAGTGTGTTTTGAGATTTGGGCATAGCGTTTATTGTGCTAAAGACTATACCAATAGTATCTTCTAGCAAATGCTAATAGAATGGAAAAGAAGATCCGACGATCGGTAATGTTGGGATTTGTGAGTCTTGTTCCAACGATCAATATTCAAAGTGGTAAGATAAGATATTGCTCAAAATTCCACCTTCCATAATTTCACCCAAATTAATACATATATTTAACAGACAATGCAAGAGTTTCATGAATTTTCAAGTTTCCGTGCTGATTTCACCACTTTAACTAGTTCATCTCGGTTTACGAAAATGGGTCAATTTTGATCTATGGTCACTAATAGGGGGCCACGTATATGGTGGTTCCCAAAGCAGGGTAGGTCACAATTTTCAAAGTTATCCCTCCCCACCCCTTCGCGCTGTGTTAACATCCGCCCTCCGCCATAGACCCTCACCCTGTTGCCCACAAAACAGACACGCTCACCGCCGCTCCTCATCTCACCACCGTGCGCCTGAAGAAGATTTTCCTACCCGTCAGTGTTCTTGAGACGCACGTGTGGTCACGTCTATCACACGGTAGTCCTGTTACCTCTAGCTCTATCTTGTTGGCAATTTATTTCCATTTCACCCGATCTGCCTCCTCAAATATGTAGTTTAATTTGTCCTCATTCTGCATGATCATAGTTGATTCTAGGCTTGATCTGTGTTTTTATGTACCTTCGACGCTTTTTTCTGTCAATATGTTTTTTGAAATGCATGGGCATATATAGTTTTTGTACTCCATCTATGTGTTTCCCGCTTTTCTTTTACTTATTAAGAACCAATCTTGTATGTCATAATTAAACATATGGAGAGATTTGGGATGCAGGTTGCTCCATTAGGTAGCCCTAAACATATCTTTGGTGTTGTATGATTTATTGAGTTTGTTAGAGATCATCTTGACAACTCAGAAGTACATTGCCCCTGCCGCTTGTGTGTGTGAATCAAAGGGTGCTGCCTTTCAGTATAGTGAAAGACCATATTTATATGTTTGGGATGCTAAGCATGTATGTTATATGGTTATTTCATGGTCAAGCATATGAATCAGGGGAAGAACATCTTTATCATCAAGATCAAATAGGGTAAGCAGTTGTTGATCATCTAGATCAACTGATAGAGGCAGCTCCTGAGTATCTAGATCAACTTGTAGAAGGGGAAGAGAGAAAAAGCGTAGGCTACATGAAATGAGTTTCATTTCAGGTACTTACGCTATGCTAGATGAAAAGGTACTATATCTATAGAGCGATAAATTTTCAGGTTGTGTGTCTTTGATGTTTATCTTTAAATGTATCTATTAATCTACTAATCGCAAAAGCAGACAACCGAAGAGGACTTTGATGGTAATGATGATGAGATGTTTGTTGATGAGCATGCACCCTGAGGCTCTGGATCAGGTACACTGCTTTTGAATGGAGTTGATGCAGGTTCGCTAATCATAAGGGGTGTACTTTTGGTGCCATTTGTGTAGTCTCATGACCACTAGCCCATCTGCAAAACTCTTGGGGTGCACCTAAGATCACTCTAAATATATGTATAGCTATCCCATGATTGGTCTGCTACTGTTGTAGTACCGTAATATGGAGCTACCTTATGATTTTTAGGCCTTTGTTAGCAGATATGTAACCGGAAACTATTCCATATATTAGTACTATATATGTGTGTCTATGTGTGTTTCTAGTCTAAACTCCCTTTTGAGGCTTCCCAAGCGGCTTTTGAGGCATCAAGCTGGTGCCCTATGCTGCAACAAACGCCGTCTTGTCCTTTGCCAGCCCTTCCCCTCCGTCAAATGCTGATCTTCAGAGTATATGTTGTATGAGATATACTGTACTTTATTTCTGATATTAATATATTATCTCTTCCATTCAAAAAAAAATTTCGTGAGTCGAATCAGTTTGATTCAAAACAGGGCGATTTTCTCGGTCCTAGAGAGGAACATGGGACGATTTTCTCAGTCCTAGGAGAGGAACACAGGACACCAAGGGAAAATTGAGGGGGTTGGATATGGGTCCCGCATAATTTATTATCCCTTGAAGCTGTATGCCACGACATGTTGAAAATTTTGCAAAAAATCCGGAAATCTCTTCCAGCTATTGCTACTCGAAATTGACACTGTAGAAAAAGTGTAGTACTACTACCCCTACTACTACTAGTAGTAGTACTACCGCTTCCCATCCCTTTCTCTTCCGGCCAGCAACCTCCAATTGCTAGCTCCCATCATCAGGCAAGCAAGCAAGTTTCACCTTGAAATTGGGATATATTCACCTAATCAGGGTAATTTCACTCCTCTGCTCTGATCGATTGGGCCTTTGGGGTGGGGTGGAGGTGGGGTGGGGGCGGGGGTACTAATTTCATTTGGATTCGGGATCAGGACATGATCATCGTTGTTCTGACTAGGGCATTTGGTCAGGTTCCAGGTCGGTGTTCTTCACTTTGTAACCTTTAATTTCTACTAATGTGCAATGGATTTTGCGTCAGATTCTGTATGGAGAACTATGGATCAGTGGTGCGCACGGCCACTACGGACAGGGATGGTCCCGTCAGTTCCCTTAAAAGTTGCATAAAAAGCTAATGGAGCAGCATATTCGTTGTATTCTTCCATTCTTTCCCATGCTGGAAGTGGTTGTCTGCAACCTGGATGTATCCCTGTGCTAAAAGTTATCTCTGTCGACATATTGTTTTTGTGTAAGCCTCTATGACACCATCTTGTTCTTTATTTACTGTAGCACAGTGGTACATACCTCCGAACTTGCGGTGCTCCAGGTGCGGCAAACATCATGATACCCCCACATGGCGGAGGATCGGGCCAGTACCACTACTCACCAAACAAGCGCAAGGCCATTGCTCAGCTGAGAGGGACCAGATTAAAGGGAAGGGTATTTTTTCTTAATACACTTACCATGGTGCAGTCTGATTTAATTATTATCTGCTTGGTGTCATGCATGCTTATCAGATGTTCAGAAACTTGTGTGATTTTATTAAGTCTGTCACTGTGTTTATGTGAATCCAGATCTGGATCCGTCTGACTGTCTCATCTACAGTCATATATGACTACTATGTAGTCCCTCTATCCCAAATTAGGACACATATTTTTTTTTGTCAAAGTCAAAACTTTTAAAGTTTGACCAACTATATAGAAAAAATATAAACATCTACGATACAAAATGCACGTAATGTAACAATATATTTCATTAAGGTTCTAACAATACTATTTTGATATAATAAATGTTGACACTTTTATCTACATAGTTAGTCAAATTTTGAAAAGTTTGACTTTGAACAAAACTATATGCATCCTAATTTGGAATAGAGGGAGTACTGTATTGAACTGTTGAGCTATGTTGCTATTTACGAAGACTGAAGGTGCTGATGTGGAGGTCGAGGCTGCTGTAGAGGCTAGTAGATTGCTGATGCCCCACCAAAAGCGGACATTGTCTTCACGACGAGGAAGCGCAAACACAAGACCTAGGTGGGCAATGACTTCTAAGAAGTGAGTATAATTTGAAATCAACAAATTCACATGTTATGATTTTTCGTGTATTATTTAGCTATATATCTTTATGCTCATCAGAAGTTCGCGAATATCAATTCTGTTTACTTTATAGGCAATGATTTTGTCTGATATTATTAGATTTACATGATCTTTACATAATTTAACCTTTCCACTTAATTTCATTCAAGATCATTTGACCAAATTGCTTTCACCATTTCTTCTACCGTCCTCTTGTCAAGCTTGTGGATTGAAAGGGGGCCATATATGCCCTTTCAAAGGCAGATGGAAGAAAAATGGTTCATGGCCACCCTTCGTGAAGGGTACCCATGGTATCAGGTATGGATTCCAAGTGGTTTATAACGACTTGATGTAATATCTTGTATCACACTTTTCTTGTTATCGTCTTACTTGTCTATCAATTTTTTCATGAAGGTTGTCCCTTGTGTTGCTCGTCCCATTATAAGCAAGATGTTCGGAAACGACAAGTTTCTAACTCTATATACCGAGGACCCCAAAGGCGCATGCGATAACTATGTGATGTGGGTGTCTCCCAAACGATGGCCCCCACCTATTTGGGTGGACGAGGTTGGTCCAAGTATGTCCATGAGAATGTTCTGACGCAGGGGGACGAGGTAGCACTCGATTTTAGCAAGCCTGGGCAGATACTTGCAAGCCATCGTACACATGTTGACCAAAGGACCAAGAATAGAGGTATTACTAATTAGTTTGCTTCCATACTCATCACAACCTATGATGACTTTCTTGCGACTAACTATTCTGCACCATTGTCTTCACTCATCGTATGACTCTTACCACTTCTGCAGTCCACTTCCAGAAGGGTGCCAACATCAAGCTGCTGGCACCGGCATCGGCCCTAGTTCCTGCAACGGCACCTGTTGACCTAAGTAGTAGAAACAATAGAGGTAGTAACTTAATTTGCTTGTATACTATGATCACTATCTAGGAGTGTAAGAAACCATTTTGCTTGTATGTATCTCATATGCCTCTGTGACCACTCCTACAGTCCCCTTACCTCCCCCAGAAGGTAACCAGCATCAAGCTATTGGCACCTGCACAGGCACCGGCACCCACACTGGCACCGGACCTAGTTCTTGCTCCGACACCTGTTGACTAAAGGAGAAAGATTGAAGGTAGTAACTTAATTTGCTTGTGTACTCATCATATCCTCTGATCACTGTCTTGTGAGTAACTACTGGAGTATAAGAGCCATTTTGCTTCCACACATCTCATATGCCTCTACCATCCCTGCAATTAGCTTACCTATCCGTCAGAAGAAATCTAGCATCAAGCTACTGGCGTCGGCACCGGTTCTAGATCCTACACCATCCCCTATTCAATTAACTGCATCGGCACCATCTCCTGCACCAGCACCAGCTCCAGCACAGGCAGCGGCACCATCTCCTACACTAGTCCCTATTCCTGCACCAGCTACTGCACCAGCCCCAACACATGTACCGTCACAAGCTCCTTGTCAGATCGTATCCTATACATGTGTCATATCAAGTTCGCACCATATTATGTTTGTGAGTGGCGTCATATAAACTGCTCTGAATGTCTTCTCAAGTTTCACATGATTTAGTGCATTGCTCTTATTAATTATGCGTCTATGTTTTGCTTTGACACAGAAATTGCCTAAGAGTGCTACAAAGCAACCTGAGGCCAGACGAAAGGGCACAATAGTATTCATGATGCAGAGTGAAGGAGTGCAAGTCGAGGGATGCTACGCCATTAACTGGACTGATGGGTGCTTGGCAGCTAATTCTAGGTGGACCAAGTTCCGGAAAGCAGTTAACTTGCGATTGGAAAAATGGTCGAGGGACGCTATGCCATTAACTTACCATTGGAAGAATGTTCAAGGTCGATGTATCTCTCTGGCCTGAATGTAGCAAACTAGTCATGAAGTTCCTAATTGTCTAGCTCTTTGGTCGCACGCTATCGTAATTAATTATGTGGTTGTCTTATCTCCACTGATCATATATGGGTGGTAAAATTGTAATAAACTTTTACTGGATTGGAGCTATGACTAGAACGTAATGGTATGGTATATTTGTATCTATATGACAGTTCCCTTGTAACATTCCAAAATTTTCCTATTTTGGAATGTTAAAAATAAAATTAATAGTTGATTGCATTGTTTTGACCTTGTTGAAATTTGATTGAAAAGAAACATTTTAGGATTGTTAAAACTTTCCTAAAGCCGCATTAAAAATAAATGGATTGGCATAAATACAAAAATATTGTGTTGCATTGCATCATGACATCTCATGCAAACCATCATTCAAAATCTTGTGTCAAACCCCTAATTGAAATCCACTTATGAAAGTTCCTAAAATAAAAATACATTTTGTATATTTGATGGAAATGAATTTTGCTGTTGAGACGTCCTAAAAATAAATCTGGAAATTATCAACCCTAAATCCTATTTTAAATTCCTCCAAAATTGCCAAACAATACAATATATGCAATGGCATTATTGACATTTTAAAAACTTGCATAAAAATATTCTCTTTACACACTAAGTGGTGTATTTTGAATTTATAAAATTTTAGAAATTTTTTTGGATTATTTTGGACTCCTAAAACACAAACTATAAAAGAAATACTAAAACCTGAAAAAAGAAAAAAGAATAACGAAAAAACTACCCTAACCGGACTGGCCGGCCCAATATGAGCCGCTGTTGGGGATATGCTATATGGATATCCTCATAGCATGTCACCTATCCGGATAACCCGGGTGGCCCACTGTTGGTAGCATGGCCTATGTCCTGCTGGGAGGCCCAGTTAGATGGATCCAGGAGGGAGGCCCATGCCGGATGAAGGAAGGCTATGGTGGAGTCACCAGCGTACCCGGAGCTTTGGAGTGCAAGACACGCTAGACTAGTTGTAGGCAGTGTAGGACTCTGTAACCGGCCCGGAAAGGACTTCTCCCTGTAACCCTAGGACCTGGCGACTATATAAGTCGGGCCTATGGGAGCCTTTAGGGCAAGACAACTTAGACTTTCTAGTCATACCTCGCACAGCGAACCTATCTCTGTAACTCGGCGTATTGCCATTATAGTGATTTATAGCAGGAGTAGAATTCCGTCACCGTTATGGGATCTGAACCTGGGTAAGCTGTGTTACCTCGTACCCATCAACCGTCCGCCTTCCCCCACGTCTCTAAACACGCACTGTGAGGACCCCTCCATGGCGTACTCGTCGGCAATACCACGACAGTTGGCTCCCACCGTGGGGCAAGAGGCGTTTCAGGCTCTTCAGCGGGCGAGGACCAAGATCTTCGCGGGAATCGGCGAAACCTTAGCCATCGGTCGTGTTCTCTTCTCCGGCAACGTTCCTATCGTCCCTCCCGACGAGTTCTGGATCCCGGCGAAGATGAACCCTACATGATGCTCGATCATACCCATCGGAGACATCCACCTCTTCATCGACGAAACCGACTCGGGCACTAGTTCCCTGGGAGTCGGAGGAGAATCAAGACCCGCACGGAACGCCTACGGGCAGGATACGTTCGTGGAAGGATCGATGTCGGATCTCTCCTCGGAGTTCGCCGGAAAAGATCAGAAAAATTCAAGGCCTACCCAAAGCGCCCCTGTGCATGATATAACGGTGGAAGATCACCGCAAGTCCGTCGGCTTCGTCCGTGCATCTGGACAGCAGAGATCCAAGTTTGTCGGCGTGGTTACCATCTTCTATGTAGCGTGTTGTGTTCAGAGAGAGGGAAAACCCCCCCGCGATTATCTTGCTAGGTGGCTCCGTATACGAGCCGATCTGGCACACTACCCCAATGATGATGCTATGTATCACTTTGTGGAAGGACTGGACCAGGGAATGCTTCTTCGACATTCTCTAAGGTGGCAGCAAGCTTCAGGACGCCTCACCTTAGAAAGTATGGTGAACGCCATCAACGGCTACGCGGAGGCAGAGGGAGCATCTCAGGCGCTCATTGACGGAGCACCACCACTTCAACCACCGCCTCCGGCCGCCATCGCCGCAGATCAACCACCACCAGTCATCGTCGCTGCTGTTGTACCTCCACCCCTGTCATCGAGGAAGCCTCGGCACCCTCATACTCTATGATAGACACGCTCTACGCCGACTTTAGCGTAGACTCCGAGGAGATAGACTTCAGTCCAGAGGAGACAGACTGTGTCATGCAGGAGATGGAGGAGGATTACAAGCACGACGAGCAAGCCAACAATGCCATCACGTCCCGAGAAGTGTTCGTCACCATTGGGACAACGATGGATGAAGATCAACCTGGGAGAGATCCGCCTACAACGCTTGACAAGGGGAAGGGACCACTTATTGCTGCCGATAATGATCGCGCAAAGGACATGCCCCCTCAGCCTAACCCAATGCAACAGCCGCAGGAACTCGGCACCGTCCGGCCCAACATGAGCCGCTATTGGGGATATGCTATATGGGTATCCTCATAGCATGTCACCTATCCGGATAACCCGGGTGGCCCATTGTTGGTAGCATGGCCCATGGCCTCTCAAGGCCCAGCTTAGATGGATCCGGAGGGAGGCCCATGCCGATGAAGAAAGGCTACGGTGGAGTCACCATTGCACGAGCCTTGGAGTGCAAGACACGCTAGAATAGTCAGACGCAGCAGTAGGACTCTCTAACCGGCCCGGCAAGGACTTCTCCCTGTAACCCTAGGACCTGGCGACTATATAAGTCGGGCCTATGGGAGCCTTTAGGGCAAGACAACTTAGACTTTCTAGTCATACCTCGCACAACGAACCTATCTCTGTAACTCTGCGTATTGCCATTATAGTGATTTATAGCAGGAGTAGGATTCCGCCACTGCTAGGGATTCAAACTGGTAAGCTGTTACCTGCACCACAACCGTCCGCCTTCCCCCATGTCTCTAAACACGCACTGCGAGGACCCCTCTATGGCGTACTCATCGGCAATACCACGACAGTCGCACCCCTCCTCCCCCTTTTCTCCCGTACGCGCACATCATAGCCAGCGGGTCGGTCCAACCTGTTTAAGATGGCATGGCAGTAGAGCAGCCAGCCTACTTTCCCCTGCTGCCATTGACAAGCCGGGACCGCCAGGTCGTCTTCTCCTCTAAGCCACAGTCCGTGAAGAACATGTTGACAAACTGCCTCCACAGATTTCCCTCCGATTTAGTTCCGATTCGGCACCCCCTCACCCAAGATTTCTTTCCCACATAATCTTGACCCCCGCCGTCCTTTTTCCCCTTCAAAAAAATTCGTGAAACCCTAATTCCCTACACTGGATCGATCTGCAGCCGCCGCTATCAGGATCTCGAGGGTGAGATCGATTCCATTGCTCCCGAGCCTTCTTTTTTCCTCTGGTCCTTCTCCCCATCCCATACCGCTTTGCCTCACGCTTTTTACTTTTCAGCAGGAGCACTAGAACGTCCACGGGACACCGCCGGAGCACCACCGCCATAGCACGCCTCCAAACGCTCCCTGCCGTCGCCACGGGAAGCTCTAGACCATGTCGTGACCACCATGGGCCTCCCCGTGATGTGATGCACCTCGCCGCCGCCCTACTACCGTCGACCTCACCGCCAGCTCGCCATCATCAACCCCCGCCGTCTGATCTGATCTTGGTGGACCAGATCTCTCTAAGCCGAGCCAAGCCGTCAAGCTGACTAGACCAAGCTGATCTGGAGCTAAAGCCAGCCGAGATCCAAGCCACATCTTCTGCACCGTTAGATCTTGATCCAGCGGCCAGGAACAAGTTAGTTAACCGAAGAGGTATCAACTAATCAGATCACGCCACGTCATCGCCATGTCCCTGCCTTTTGTAAAATATATTTAAATGGGTAGAAAAACATATAATATTGTATAATTCATAGTTAATTGATTATGAGTCCAAAAATTTCATATAATATACCATTGGATTCATAAAAATATGTAGAATATTATTATTCAATAAAATTCGTACCTTGCTGTAGCTATATTTTCTGGATTATTTAAATCTATCTAATACTATTTAAATCACAATTAATGTTTGGTAGATCCAAATTAAGTGAAACAAATTGCTATTGTTTAGTTTTGATCATATCTATCTATATAAAATACGCACAAAGTTTTCAACACTATTTTATGAGATGATCTTGTAGAAACCTTAAATCGCATTGTTATTATAATTAAATCATAACAAATTATTTTAGATCAAAAAATAGAAATAAAGTCTCTATGGTTGAAATACGACACTAATGCGCTGTTAGATTCAACTTTTGCAATGTTGAATTATTGTAGTGATTTAATTAGTAATAATAGCCTTTTAGAGTATTAAATCCATTGTAAATTAATTATATGTCATAAAAATATAAATAGTATGTTTCTGGATTCACAATTTTGTGTATAATATAGATTAGGTCCTTGATAAAATTATTGAAGAAGTAAATATTTTAAATGATATAAACTATTAAACAGTAATTAAATCATAGAAAAAGATTTACAACTCCATTTTGGGTGAATCCAATTCCTACTGGTTTGTATTAATGTCCTCTATCTAGTAAAACCCAGAACCAAATTTTATTCGACAATTAGCACAAAAGTTGCAACAGAACTGTTAAAACCTCTTATTTGGTCATCGGGATTTAATAATAAATGTCCTATTGCATTAAAGGATCTCCTACATGCATAATATGATCTAATACTGTTTAGAGAGCTAAATATAACCATTGTATCATATTATATCATCATGCATGTTTGTGATCATCCCTGTTGTGTTTGCTATGTTTAATTGTTTTGTTTGGAACTAGTTTGTCCTCGCGTGAGATTGTTCGAGGAGTGTGATTGCTACGGAGAAATACAATCATCACCCATATATTCAATATAAGGCAAGTTACACCTATTGTTCATATAATGTCCCAGTTTTGATTCTGTGCATGTTTGATCTTCAAATTCTGTAGTGTGCATGTGTAGGATGTTCTGGTAGAATTTTTACTTAGTATTATTTTGCAAGTGCGATGAATTTTTGTAGTATGCCATGAGTATCTCTATACTTAGGATTTTTACCTCCTAATAGGTTACCCCTGTTTTTGCTAAGTATTGCTTGCTATGCTATATATATATATATAAAGTACCGTTGGGGGGTTCGAAAGACAAGAATTTTTCTAAGTATAAAGGCTCTCTTGAGCGATCTTTTCTTCTAAAATCCACTTCAAAATAAAACTAAGTTTTCTTCTAGGCGGAATGGTTATCGGGTCAACGAGTGAGATTTTGGTGGAGGACGGCCGCCCAGGAATCAAAGAAGTCTGCCATGTTTCAGAATTCAGAAGCTTTCCAGTGCAACCACAATACATATGGGCTCTGTCTTGGCCTAATACTTAGTGGGAAACCTCACCTGGGTACCAACATTTGGAGGTTCTTGGCACGGTTGGGTCCAGAAGGTAGAGGGGCTACTAAGGGAAAGCCTCGCCATGGTCTTGTCTATAAAAGGACTTGATCATGGATTGTGAGTAAAGTGCACAAACTCTTGAGAGTATTGCAATCTGATCGATCAGCCGTGTTCATGGAAACAGAACAACATTGAGCATCTGAAGGATGGAGCCTCTGAAGGATCTTCCTCTCTCTTTTCTAAACAAAGTTCTAAAACCCCATGGCATGAGTAATATCGCCGATGTGTGGGATTTTGGGACTTGGTGAGTAATATCCAAGTGTTGGTTATTTGGAAACTTGGTGAGTAATATCCTTGTGTTCCATTCGACCCTATTTTACTTAAGAAATCTTTTACAAAGTAGGATAAAACTCTTCCTCTTTTTCTCTCACTTAGAGAAAACTAGGTTTATGCAAATGAACCCCAAAGACTAATCTAGCCTTGCATGTAGAGTTAGTCTTATTCCTTCCTTGGTGTAATTTGCCAATACATTCAAAGTATTAACCAACTTGTTTGGCTGCACATTTCATGTGCAGAATTTGGAGATCGTTGAAAGGTGCGCTAGGATCGTGGGTATTCACTCAACCTTCCTGTGGCATTGATGGGACTCCAAGTCATATATGTAGGGGTTCGTAACATGGAAAACAAAATTTTCTATCGCATACAAACAAACAAGCCAAGATCTATCTACTGAATTGTAGCAACGAGTCGATGGAATAACTTACCCTCGAAGATTCCAAAGCGGTTAAAGAGAGCAGATTCTCGTGGGTGATGTAGTCGTACTCTTTCCGATCTCAAGATCGCGTAGACGATCCTTCCGGCGCCACGTTCGCTCCCGCAGATCGGTCACACGTTCGGTACTCGACTTAAGACCTTCCTCTCCCTTGTTCCAAAGAAAATGGAGGTTGTAGCACTCTCTCGCGATTCCTAAGAAAGACAACGGCGTGGTACCTAAGTAGAGGGAGATCTCAGAGGCTTCGCCTTTAAGACGAGCGAGTATGGTGGAGTATGAGAGAGGCTTTAGTGGTCTAGGGATTAGACACACCAATTAGAAGGCTCTAAACCAAGGCTAGGGCAATTAGAAGCTCTAAACCAAAACGCCTAAAAACGGGAGGCTGTGGCTAGGGTTTAGATTTAGAGGATAGGAACTTGTGTGTCTAGGAGGAGCCCTGCCTCCTTTTATAGGTGGAGGGAGGCGCTGGGGAGGAGTCCCTCCCAACTCGGCCTCAAGGAGGGCGACGGAGGAGGAACCTCCCCAAGTCGGCTTCAAACTTCCTTCTCCTCTTTCCCACTTCCCAAAATAGCCGTTTGACTTTCAAACTAGCCGTTTGACTTTTCAAACTAGGATTTGATTAAATCCTCTATTTGGTACAGCAATGACACTTAGTATATGATGCAATCATACCAACTTTATATAACACATTCATGTACCTCTTCCCCCCGGAGTGCCAGACATTCCGGAACCTTCTAGAATGTTCCCGATGAAAACACTGGAATCATTCCCCAACTCCGAAATAGGACTTTCCTTATATGAATCTTATTCTCCGGACTATTCCGGATATCCTCGTGATATCCCGGATCCCATCCGTGACTCCGAACAACATTCGGTCTCCTTCTCATCATTCCATAACTACTCAAACAATGTCGAATCCTTAAGTGTGTCTCCCTGCGGTTCGTGAATTATGCGGACATGATCGAGACACTTCTCCGATCAATAACCAATAGAGGAATCTGGAAATTCATATGGCTCCCACATATTTCTACGATTACTTTGCGATCGAAATGAACCACTTACATACGATACCAATTTCCCTTTGTCTCACGATAGTTTACTTATCCGAGGTTATGATCGTCAGATCTCTCGCATACCTAGTTCAACCTCACATCGATAAGTACTCTTTTCTTGTTCGTGATATGTGATCCCTTGTGAGCCACATGCTTGCAAGCTAATTGGATGACATTTCACCGAGAGGGCCCAGTATATCTATCCGCTATATGGATGGACAAATCCCACTCTTGATCCATGTGTTTCAACCAATACTTTCCGAACACTCAATGCCACCTTTATAGCCACCACATTGTGGTGTTTGATGACATCAAAGCATCCATCCGGAAAAGGTGATATGCATGATCTCATGGTCGAAGGAATTAGGTTACTATGTATCAGAAAGCATATAGCAATTGAACTATTGAAATGACTTGATCTTTATGCTACGCTTATCTATAGGAGCATGTCCATCACATCATTCTCCTAATGATATGATCCTGTTGTTAATAACATCTCTATGTTCATGATCAGGCAACCATGATCATATATTAACCAACAAGCTAGTTTAACAAGAGGCTTTACTAGGGACTCTTATTTTAGTTTACAAATCACACAAGTATTAATGTTTCCGGTTAATACAATTATAGCATGGTATGTAAACATTTATCATAAGTGTGAAGATATGATAATAACCACTTTATTATTGCCTCTTGGGCATATCTCCAACAATATATATTTCGCTTCTGTTGTAATAATGTAAACTCTGGATTATTCGATTATGTAATAAAGGCTTGTGTTTTACATGATATTTCATCGACTATGAGTGCTAGATATTGATCCATGGACTAGCATGTTAATCACATGGACTTAGGATCTTTATCGATCCAAGGTTCCTACATCCCTATATGACCAAGAACAACTATTATGACAATGATTGTGTTCCATCTTATTATGTGAGGTGGAGGTTTCACACAAAAGAAGACTTCATTGTCAGTTTTGCTTACTTAATGATTTGAGTGTGTTTGGATAAGAGGGCAAATTGATCGTGGGCATGGTTTTTAGAGCTGAAGCAAGAACTAGTTCCATCTATACTGCTATTGAATTTCAGTGTCTGTATTATTGAATCAGTCATTTTGAAATGCTGCTGAATATGAACTTGAATCTATCGATGTTTTCTCTATTTATTTTGTACTACTGAATCATTCAAATGCTACTAAATTTGTGAAAAGTTCTGTTGCTGCTGCTGGGCTGCTTGCACTAGAGCTTTTGCATGTGTTTCATCGGAACCTTTGTGATGAGGGGTAAAAAACCTCGACAATCTATGGACAGGGTTTCATGGAAAAAAGAGCGTTGGGGATTTATTTGGATGATCACAAAAAAGGAAGTTGATGCAATCTGATTATTGAGAAAGCTTGGTTACAAAGTCGTTGGTTTGCTAGTTGCGATCTAGCTTACAGCAGATTGCTAGAAAACTATGGGGTGCCCTCTCCGTCGGGTGTTCCAAACCTTTATGTGAGAGGCTCGGTCCTAATGTGTAGTCAGAGAGGTTACAAGTTAATTTTTACAATATAAACTCTATGTCGGTTCCCCAAATATTCCTTAGCAGATAAGGAAAGTCTTTATTCCGGCGGGTGCTTCTTGGAACTTTGATACGTCCATTTTGCATCACCATTATATATCATAATTTGCCTCTATTCATTGATATATTTCATCTTAAGAGGTGTTACTTATGTCTTTTCATCTGTTTTTGCATGTTGGATGATTCTTGAAGGATGAACTGACGGAGTCAGGATTATGATGGAAAAAGCGGTGTTTTGATGCAATTTCGCAAAGATCAGAAAAATACCAAAAAAACTACGGAAAATCCTATTTTCCCAAAAGACGAAGAATGCCAGAAGGGGAGGTGGAGTTGGGCCACATGGGGCCCACACCCTCCCAGGCGCGGGCCACCCTAGGCCGCGTCTACAGGGGGTGTGGACACCCTGGCCCACCTCTGGCTCCGCCCTCTCGCCTATATCTTCTCCTAAAAACCCTAATACATGGGGAGCAACCATAGAAAGATTCCGCCGCCTCTATGGGGCGGAAAACACCGAGAGATAAAGAGCTCTCCAGCAGACAGATTTCTGCTAAGGAAACTCCTTCCTGGAGAGGGGAGATCGTCGCCATCAACACCATCATCAAGCTAGACTTCATCGGGATCATCATCATCATCCACACCATCATCTCCACCAGCACCATCATCACCACTTCATCCCGCGGTAACAATTGTGTTGAATCTTGCATAGTTCTTAGGGGAAACTTTCCCGGTGTTGATTGCTATTGTAGTTGATGCTTGTGAGTGGAACCATTGAATTATTGTTTATGTTCAGATTGTTATCCATCACCATATCATCTTTGATCTTGATCCATATGATGTCTCGTGAGTAGTTCATTTAGTTATTGAGGACATTGGAGAAGTCATGTTGTTAGTAGTGGATTTGTGTTGAGGTATTATTCAATGGTTTAATATTTAAGTTGTGGTGCTATTCTTCTAGTGGTGTCATGTGAACGTAGACTACATGATACTTCATCATTTATGGGCCTAGGGGAATGCATTGTGTATTTGGATACTAATTGTGGTGTTGTCGGAGTGACAGAAACCTGAACCCCTGTTAGTAAACCATTGCACAAGCGAGTGTAGGATCTCAGAGTTTAAGGTTGTGGTTAGGTGTATATCTTAATTATTTTCTTGTAGTTGCGGATGCTTGCAAGGAGTTTAATCACAAGTATGTATTAGTCTAAGTAAGGTCGGTACATTAGCACAGGTTCACCCACACAACACTTATAAAACCAAAGAAGAATACTCAGCTATTGTTGCCTGCCAAAACCCACCGGCGAGCAGCGACTGACAACACGAAGAGCCGGGAGGCTCCCAGGACTGCTGGTGGGCCCTGGTCCCTCGGGCGACGGCCCGCAAAAGCTCCGGCACACGTACTGGCTTGGTTCGAGGGCGTGCCACCTGACCTATACCTGGTCAGGAAGGTGAAGGATTGCTCCGATTGATTTCCTGCATGATAAACAAGTATACGTAAAATTCGAGCCGTGATCGGCTCCCAGGTTTCCCTGTAAATCG
Source organism: Avena longiglumis (assembly GCA_030063025.1). NCBI lineage: Eukaryota > Viridiplantae > Streptophyta > Magnoliopsida > Poales > Poaceae > Avena > Avena longiglumis. The sequence continues at coordinate 60,839,244 of CP125976.1, forward strand.
GCTCCTAAAGCCGATTGCCCCATGGTTCTGCGTTAGATTCATGATAACATGGGGTTTTGCTTGATCATTACAAGTTAAATCGATCTACGATAGTTTAACGTTTTCACCACATATCGAACGTCCTACGCGTAATTGAGCCTAGTACGTACAAAAGATGAAGAATATCAACCCTAGAGAAGGCCTAATAACCAACATAAAGCCAATTACCGGAACATCCTCTCTAGAACGAATAAGCCACATCCTTATGCATTACCGGATCGTTCAACCCGTTTGTAAGGCCTGATTACGTAGATATTAAACTAAACCTTGACGAACAAGGCACAACTATAACAGATCGAATCGACTAAATAAAGATCAAGCAAGGTGCTACCCTTGCACTTTGGGACACGGTGCAAGGGTAGCGAGATAGCTAGAGGTAGCATAACTTCGACGATAATAATGAAACAGTGCCGATGCTAGCCTCAAACAATCTATGATAATGGTATTACTCGCCATCAACAACGCTCAAGACGAGTAAAACCGGTAACGAACAGTAGATATCGCCTAGATCGCAAGATGCGATCTAGGCGATGGCACTTACCGAAAGAAACCCTAAGAACAAGGGGTATGGCGCCGAGATTGTGTTTGTCGTGAACGTGGTTGTTCTCCCTTTCAATAACCCTAGGTACATATTTATAGTCCGGAGACTCTCTACTTTTGGAATAACTCTACAACTCTATCTTTACCTAAACATAAACGGAACCTAAACAAACACGAATCCTACTATGATACAAGATACACGGGCAATTCAGCCCAAATCTACGCACTAGGCCGATCCAACAACACGTTGAATATATGTATCTTCCAAGCCCATCTTGATCACGGCCCATCTCCGTCTTCGGCTAAAATACGGTGATAACACATGCCCCCCTGGTTTTGGCAATGATAATTCCAAAACCACTCTGTGTGTTTTTTCCCTCTTCTCCTCCTTTTTTTTTGTATCGGGTTGCACGCTGATGTATCGTGGCGAACAGACCGCCACGCTACCCCTTCATCATGATGCCTGCCTTCTCAACTCTGCGCAGCGTGATTTGACGATTTTGGCAAAGGTAACTGGGAAACCGCCATGGCATTGAACCGTCGTCCACTATTCCCTTATTTAAATCAGCTCAACAGTCATTCCCCATCTTCCTCCAGCTTGCCGTAAAACCCTCTCCCATCGCCGAAAACCTCTTTCTCGCCATGGCTTCCTCTCGCCTCCTCCGATGTGTCCTCCCACGCCCAACTCGATTAGCGACCGAGAACCAACTCGAGCATCCCACGGGCGATATAAGATTTCCCCACGATGGTGGGACGAAGGGATCGATTTCGCCGTCGAGGACGGCGCGCCCTCGATCGACGGAAGAGAGCCTACGCTCGCCGACGGGAACCGGAGGCGAAGAGCAGCGACGACAACCGGTCGTGGGGCGCCGACTCTTCCGTCGAGGAAGAGGAATCGGAGGAGGACACATCCGACGAGTATCCCGACGAAGCGCTTCCGCCACGGGTCCAAATAAGATATCAAGATGACGACGAGGACGAAGAGGTCCCGTTGGTTTCTTCAAGAAGAAGCCGAGGACGATCGGAGCAGGCGCGAAGACAGCGAAGAGGACGGCGGCGACGACAGCAAGCGACGACTCGGCTTAGATTAGGAATCGATAGTAATGGCCATAGCGTAGTAGGCCCTTTTGTAATCGATCATCCTGTAAGCAATGATCTTTTGAATGAATGAAAATCTGATTCCCAAATATTGTTTCTCTTGCTTCAATTTTGCCGATAACGAAATAGGTTGATGCTTGTAAGTCGATGACACCGTATCGGCTTTCATCATGCCGCACGACAACAAACAAGTCAAATCGCACAGCCGATGACTACCCATCGGCTTCTCCAAAAACGTTGAGGGTCAACCTTGATCGCATCCATAGACACATCACAACGGCCATTTCTTGGTTTCAAATGACGACTGCGACCTTCCTCAACACGGTGGATTCAAACACAACCCAAATCTCCAATTGCCCATCAAAACGTGCCCCGCATGCATAACTAGTGACAAGCAAAGATGAAGATGACGAGGCCGAGACCGCCGAGGTGGCCCTTTTGTAACATGTGTGAACCTCTAGCATCGATGACCGCATCGGCTACATATATGTAAATTTTTTTACTCGCCGATTTCGATCGGCCCCCCATATTTTACCGTCCATCACTTCTCGTTTTTACCTAGCCGATTTCATGTAACGCTCCTCCGCTTTATTGTCCAACATCCCACATGCTTGGGAAATATTTCTTGAGATGTTGTCCATTGACCGCCATCGAACTTTACTCCATCCAACCGCTCAAGCATGTATGCTTTCCTCTTAAAACTTGGTCGACCATGCACTGCGTGCCAATTTGGAGACCATTTACCATATGTTGCATCCTTAGTCCCCAAGGTCAACACAGCTTCCCATACCGTATCACCAACGTGGAACTCCTTTGGCTTCACTTTCTTGTTGTATGCACGAGCTACCTTGGCCTTGTTTTCTTTGATTTTCTCAAAGGACCATAACCCGAGCTCGGTTAACTCCTCTACACCGCCACTCATCGGGCTGCATATTCTTGACCGTTAGATCGTCCCGAAAAGTGACGTTGCCTTGATCCAGCCGTAATTTCCCAGGGTAGGACGGCTTCTTGTCCATATACTAGATGATATGGTGAGGTTTTTATTGCTCCATGGCATGACATACGATAAGCCCATAACGCCTCTGACAGAACCTCGTGCCAACGCCTTGGGTGCTCATCGACTTTTCTCTTGATCAACTTGATGAGACTCTGATTGGACGCTTCAGCTTGCCGCTTGAGCATAGTATGGAGATGATCTAACCAGCTTAATCCCCATGTCCTCGCAGAACTTTCTAAACTCCTGAGAAATAAAAACCGAACCTCCATCGGTCGTGATAGTTTGGGGAATCCCGAATCTATGGATGACATGTTCTTTCACAAAATTGATAACATCCTTCGAGTTTACTGACTTCATCGGGACAGCCTCTACCCATTTAGTGAAGTAGTCAGTGATAGCCAGAATCCACATGTGGCCTTTGCTTGATGGAGGATTGATCTTGCCGATCATGTCCATGCCCCATCCTCGGAATGGCCAAGGCTTGATGATGGGGTTCATTGCTGACGCGGGTACCATCTGGATTTTTCCAAATTTCTGACATGCTTGACACCCTTTGTAGTTGAAACAGTCCTCAAGCATAGTGGGCCAATAAAACCCGATCGCTGATCAACCATTTCATCTTATGAGCCGATTGGTGAGTTCCACAGCCCCTTCGTGTACCTCGTAGGAGCTGATTGGCCTCCGTCCCCAAGCACTTGAGAAATAGCCCTTCCGAGTCCTGTAGAAACATGTCATCCCCAATAAGCACGCATTTCATGGCTTTGTACCTTATCCGTTTAGGTGCCCTCGAGCGAATCTTTCAAGTAATGGAAGATATCGGCTCTCGATCGCCTCGCTTCTAGGAACTGCACGAACATCGGCTCCTTCTACCACATCCTTGTACCCTGAAGCTATCTCTGCAAGATCGTTCGCCTCGGTATTCTCGCGTGGGATCCAAGTGAAGTTGACGTACTGCAGTGCGTCATCACCGGGCGGTGCAGCCATAATGGGAAGAGGGACTCGCCTCGCACTTGTAATCCTCCGTGAGCTGGGAAATCACCAACTTGGAGTCTCCAAAATTTCCGCCCGCCTCCGGCCGAGGAGTAACTCCATCCCTTGCGTATCGCCTCGCACTCGGCTACATTGTTAGTGCGAGAGGTAGACAATCGATGGAGAAGGAAAATGTTGCCCCACAGGCGACATTTAGTAAAATGCCGATGCCGCAGCCATCGTCACAAACCGATCCGTCGAAAAACATAGCCCACGCTTTTATGGACGGCGGATATGTTAGTGTTGATCCTTTCGATAAGATCAGCCAATCCGTCTTTAACGCTTTTGCGGGTTGATACCGGATGTCAAACTCGACAATGCAAACATCCATTTGCCCAATTGCCTTTTAACATGAGCCGACAAAGATGTGCTTTATGACGTCGACGGTATATGATGATGATCTCGCCGATAGCAAAATGTCGCAACTTGGTGAAAAAAAAGAGGCACAACTTATCGATATCGTGGTACCTTGTCTCTGCCCAAAGATCCTCCTTATGTAAAAGACGACTCGCTCCATCCCATCATAAACTTGCACCACTACCGAGGCGATGGACGTGTCGCCATCGACAAGTAAATGTAGAATGGCCTATCGGTGAGGTGGAACTAACACGGTGGCTTTGTCGTACTCTTTGATCTCGTCAAAGGCTCGTTGTTGCTCGCCCCCGAATTCCTCCGATTTGATCTTAACTAGTCCCATGAACGGCTCAATCCTTCCCGATAGATTGGAGATGAATCGCCTGAAGTTGATCTTGCCGATAAGGGATGCAGTTCTTTCTTGGTGGTGGGTGGCTTCATTGTTCGTGACCGCCTCGACTTTTCAGCCGATCTCAATCCCGCTCATGGACCAAAAACCCAAGAACCGACCGTCACCCCTCAAAAGCACTTCTTTGGATTCATCCAGGTCGAATTTTCTTGTTCGGTCCAGACGCTGCAGATCGTCAAGTGTCCGCGTTGAAGCAGACTTGACCACCACGTCATCGATGTAGATTTCCACCAGCTTGCCGATCGATCATGGAAGATATAATTCATGGCCCGTTGGTACGTGGCGCGCATTTTCAGTCAAACGCGTCATGACCACATATTCAAATAACCCCACGGACCACAGGGACTCGAATGCAGTCTTGTGTATGTCTTCGGAGCCATGAAGATCTGGTTGTACCGCATTGCCGTCCATGAAGCTCAAAATTTTATGACCAGCTCTTGCATTGATTAATGTTTACGCCACCGCATCGGATACTCATCCTTTGGGGTAGCTCTTGAGATCTCGAAAATCTATAGCAACCCGCCATTGGCCACCCTTCTTCTCTGTGCACGATACTAGAAATCCACTCGGCATACCGCATGGTCCGATCAAATTGGCCGTCAACATTTTTTCGACCTCTTTCTTGACTTCTTCCGCATTTCGCCTTCATTTGTCGTGCGCGTCAAACGGCCGAAATCCTTTTTGAGCGGAGCGATGCTCGATGATGCTCTGTCCAATCCAGCATCTCTGTGTAGTCCCAGCGGCAACCGGATATTGTTTCAACAGGGCTATCATCGCCCCGCAGACTTGGCTCTAACTTTCTGCTGATAAATGTTGGTCGTGGCTTATCCCCAGGACCAATGTCGATCTCTTCTAGTTCATCAGCTGATGTAAACCCATACCCTAGCTTTCCGTCACCTGTCAAATCGACGCTAAACACAGGGCAAACGGTGGGTGAGGACAACGAAAATAATTTGGGCCGATCGCCTGAATCGGCCCCCTTTTTGCTTGCATCTGTCAAGGACGGTTTACACCTTATTATTTTACAGTGGCAGAGCATCTCTACGCTACTACATGAACCGCTTGTCGCCCCGATCACTTTTTATTTTTGTGGCCGATCGCAGGATCGCCGTGCTACCTGGTGATCGTGGGCTCTTCTACTGTAAGGCCGTGGATAAGACCAGCCTCACCGCTTTTTGTAGCTTCAATACGTTCGCCGTCTAGATTGATTCCAGAGATCGGCTCTTGGTCTTCGCCTCCCGCACGTTCATGCCAGCTATGGAGATCTCGATAGAATCGTCAAGGTGGATGACCTCGACTTCATCCCATCCCGGATCAGGCATCGATGCATTGTGGACGGATGCAGCAATTAGCGTGAATCCAATCCCTTCCTAGCAAGATGTTGTAAGTGCTCTTGCTGTCCACGACGAAGAATGACGTGGGTACGATTTTCCTGCCCACTGTCAAGTCCACGTTCAGTACACCTTGTGTTCCCGAAGACTGACCGTTGCAATCGCTCAACGTGACGTTGGTTTTGATCAGATCTGCAGTGGAGCGTCCCAAACGTCGTAGCATGGAGTATGGCATGATATTGACCGCCGGTGTCCACCAACATCTTGCGGCGGTTTGCCCATTGATGTAACCTCGCAGTACAGGCTTTCGGATGTTTGTAACCCTTCTCACGTGGCTTCTCAAAGATAACCGTGGCCGCGATCAATTGTGCCACGAGTCGCTCGTCGGTTCTTGGCGCGAGAATGACCGGAGCACGAACACCATGTTTGTGCTAGCCGATGTCTTTGCATCGGCTCTTAACGGTTTGGGCGCCACTCTTTCCTGGTCGGCGGTCTTCCGCTTCCACATCCTGTCTCACTTTGACGGCCGATCAGCCGTGCTTTCAAAGCGTGAGATCTGCGCTCAGCTTCCTCTAGGTTACGAGCCGCCGCACTCTACGCCTGTATGTCTGAGTCCGTGGGCACCACCTTGACGGTGATACCTGTCTTGACCTTGTCATCCTTGGCCTCGAGGTCTCCTCGAGCGGACTCCTTGTGTCGGCCTGACGGAAGAGGCCCTAGGCGTTGAATACCGACACCGGCCTGTCCTCTTCTCGGTTGCATTCCGGCGCTTGTCGATGTAGGCAATCGGCTCATTCCGGTGCCCAAAGCAATACTTGAAGAAAGGACAATCCCAATGCCTAGCGGCGCCTTCCTTCTCTTTCGACGGTCCCCTAGCAAGGTGTTCATATCTTCCGTCGTCTCTGTCGTGCTGGCGACGTTGGTCATACTGGCGCTCATACTTGTTAAGGAGATGCGTGGAATGTGGCTTCTGATATCGCACTCTCCTTACTTGTTCCTCTGTTAAGTACCGCCTGTCATTGTGGCTGGGCCGGTCGCATGGACTAGCCTCCTTTCTTTCCTTGCCCCGGGAGCGACCACCGTTCTCTTTGTACGTGTCATGGTGGTATCCAGACCCTGCCATGTTAACGCCGAACGAGAAATCCAGCTTACGCCTCGCGGAGCGACTGAGTTCTACCATGTTGACGCCGGGAAATGGGTTTGTGTCCACTTTCATGGCGAACTGCCCAAGGATCAGACGACCTTGTTCTATCGCCATTTGGATTTGGCGGCGAAGCTCTTTGCACTCGTTGGTGGTGTGAGTGAACGAATGATGCCACTTGCAGTATGGTCTCCGCTCATCTCTCCCGAGCCAGGGATTTTGTGGCCTTCGGTAATCTCACCGCTTCCTTCAAAGTAGATCGAATATCTGCTCAGCTTTGCTCACATCAGTCGAACCCTTTCGCAGGCCCTTGCTGTTTCACCCATTTGCAGGCCACGGATCTGCCCCTAGCCCATTCATTACGGCCACCTCCACGGTCTGCGTCGGATCTTCTTCTTCTGCATCGACCAGGCTTATCGGACGTTTGAATTTGTCTTGGTACAACTCAGGGTGGCGTTGTTCATACATCGTCAGTTTCTGGGCCATGTGCGCCAATGAGTTGTATTCTACCTGGAATGCCACGTCCTTGACGGGTGCTGAGAGACCCAACACTGCCACCGACGGCGGCTTCCTTCTCGCCAACCGGTTGGATGTACTGCCGCTCGTCTCTAAGACCAAGCGCCAGTCCGCAATGCCCCTTAGTAGCCTCACGAATGGTACCGGATGTGGAACTGCTCTTCCGCTGCTTCGGTATGAATTGAATCGTGGCGTGAGGTGTACCACCCAAAGGCGGTCTGTCGAGATTGCGCAAAGAATCTTACGCAGATCCGATCCGATGTCAAATCATGCCTAGTTGTGCTGTATCGGCTTATGTGCTCGATCGAGCTTGACCCTTCCGACCACTGAATCTTGAGAACTCGTGGAGCTTATACTTGGGTGGCGCGAATCAGATCAAACTGGAAGTACGGCTTTGAATAGCCGATTGTCTTTCTCTTGACGGCGAACCGGTCCCTCAGATGGTACCGATTTGCTCCAATCGCTTGAGCTGTAGGGGCTAGATTCTCATTTGCTCGGGCATACTTGGCTAGCCACGCCTGTTTGTCGCGTCCATCCCAGCCATATCGCTCCGACCCGCCGCCCAAGATCTCGCCCAAGGGTTCGCCGCGAAACTCCAGCGTTGCAACTGTTTGCGCGTGTCGTTATTGCAGTCCGCACGAGGCATATATATCCGTGTGGGATCTCCTTAGGTGGCTCGAACAGGAATTGGCAACGCCTGGTCGCCTCGACCTTGTAGACGACGAAGCCCGCTGCGCTCGACGGGCGGCAAGTGCGAACGGATCTGCGGCCTGGTCAGAGCGGTCTTTCCCCTGGTGAGTCCCTAAAGTAGGTCCCGACGGGAGTACCGATGCTTCATGATCTCTGACTACGCGACGCGACCCGCTCGAAAGCGTTCACGGGCTCTCGAATGGCGGTGCAAAGAATGAGCCACCATGTAGTTGACTTCACCGTCAGAGCCACAGTGCGCTCCTCCGAAGGAATGCAGATCCACCTCATTAAGAGCGCTGGGAGAACCCTTTCCACCGATGCCATGCGACGGGTCCTCTCAAAAGAGCTGATGAGGTCTTCCTCGAAGAGGGCCTTGATCTCGTCGATTTGGCCTTGTGCTCGCCAGCGGATCGTCGTAAGTGATCGCCTGTTCTCCATAGCGTCGGGTGTTGATGTAGATGTTGTTGAATGTCCCACCGTGCGCTGTAATGTGTTGCCTGCCAAAACCCACCGCGAGCAGCGATCGACAACACGAGAGCCGGAGGCTCCAGGATCGCTGTGGGCCTGGTCCCTCGACGGCCCGCAAAGCTCCGCACACGCCCCGCTTGGTTCGAGCGCCACCTGACCTATACCTGGTCGGAAGGTGAAGGATTGCTCCAATTGATTTCTGCATGATAAACAAGTATACGTAAAATTCGAGCCGTGATCGGCTCCGGGTTTCCAGAATCGGCTCCTAAAGCCGATTGCCCCATGGTTCTGCGTTAGATTCATGATAACATGGGGTTTTGCTTGATCATTACAAGTTAAATCGATCTACGATAGTTTAACGTTTTCACCACATAACTGGAACGTCCTACGCGTAATTGAGCCTAGTACGTACAAAAGATGAAGAATATCAACCCTAGAGAAGGCCTAATAACCAACATAAAGCCAATTACCGGAACATCCTCTCTAGAACGAATAAGCCACATCCTTATGCATTACCGGATCGTTCAACCCGTTTGTAAGGCCTGATTACGTAGATATTAAACTAAACCTTGACGAACAAGGCACAACTATAACAGATCGAATCGACTAAATAAAGATCAAGCAGGTGCTACCCTTGCACTTTGGGACACGGTGCAAGGGTAGCGAGATAGCTAGAGGTAGCATAACTTGACGATAATAATGAAACAAAGGCCGATGCTACCCTCAAACAATCTATGATAATGGTATTACTCGCCATCAACAACGCTTCAAGACGAGTAAAACCGGTAGCGAAATAGTAGATATCGCCTAGATCGCAAGATGCGATCTAGGCAGCATGGCACTTACCCGAAAGAAACCCTAAGAACAAGGGGTGGCGATGCGCCGAGATTGTGTTTGTCGTGAACGTGGTTGTTCTCTTCTTTCAATAACCCTAGGTACATATTTATAGTCCGGAGACTCTCTACTTTTGGAATAACTCTACAACTCTATCTTTACCTAAACATAAACGGAACCTAAACAAACACGAATCCTACTATGATACAAGATACACGGGCAATTCAGCCCAAATCTACGCACTAGGCCGATCCAACAACACGTTGAATATATATATCTTCCAAGCCCATCTTGATCACGGCCCATCTCCGTCTTCGGCTAAAATACGGTGATAACAGCTATATGAAACGAAAGCACTTGACAGTATTCCCATGTGTCCTCGAGTACGTTTGGTCCTCATAAGTATTTCCACCGGCTTGTCCTTTGCTAATAAAGGATTGGGCAACTTGCTGCAATTGTTTGCTGTTTTATTTACTTGCACTTTATTTCCTTGCTTTATCAGAAAACCCCTAAAAATTCGTTTGCTAAGTATTTACAGAGATTTGTTTCTCCATACCACTAGTTAACACCTTCTTCTCCTCGTTGGGATCGACACTCCTATTTATAGAAAGTAGTACGATGCACCCCCTATACTTGTGGGTCATCAAGACTATTTTCTGGCACCGTTGCCGGGGAGTGAAGCGCTATTGAAGAGTGGAACTGGTAAAGGAAACTTCTACTATGAGTATTGCTTTTTATTTCTGTTTGTTACTTTGTTTCCAATATGGATAACCCACTAGGTTTTCTATTTGGGAAAACTACTACCACTGTTAGGGTAGTAGATGAACCACCACCTGTTGAGATAGATCCTTTTAAGATACCTACAAGTATTGTTGATCGTGTTATGGATAATTATTATTGTGGGGATGGAACTATCCATCCTGGTGATCACTTGCTTTTTATCCATGAATTATGCGGGTTGTTTAAGTGTGCAGGTATCACAACTGAACAGGTGAATAAGAAGTTACTCTCTATATCATAGAAAGGAAGAGCTGAATGAATGGTATAAGCTGCTGAAACATGGACAATCTATGGAATGGGAGGAAATAGTACCTCTCTTTTATTCTAAATTCTATCCTCCCAGTGAGATTCATAAGGATAGGAATCTAATATATAACTTTTGGCCTCGTGATGGAGAGAGTACAACTCAAGCTTGGGGGATATTGAAGTTACTAATGCTTAAATGTCCTATTCATGAACTCCATAACAATATTATTATGAATAACTTTTATGCAAGGCTTTCTCTTCATGATAAAGATTTACTAGATGCTTCTTGTGCTGGATCATTCACACGTATGAAGGAAGAAGCTAAATGGAATCTCCTAGACTGTATTCAAGAGAACATCGAAGCATGGGAGAATGACAAAGGAAGAAAGTCAGGTATAAACTATGATTATGAATGCATTAAATCTTTTATGGGAACTGATGACTTCTGTGATATTAGTACTGAGTATGGTCTCGATTCTCAAGTACTTGCAATTTTTTTAAGGCTTTTTCCTCTTATATTGTAATTCCCAAAAAGGAGTGGGACAAGTACCATGCACCTTATAAAGATATTGTTACCCATGTTCTTGCTAGCATTGAAGTATGTACTGTTGATCCTATTTTTCCTGAACCTTATGTTGAGAAAATCCCTTTTCCTGCTAAGGTAAAGGAATATTCTATCATACTAATGTGGTTAGCAAAAGTGCAAAGAAAACTATGGAACTTGATGAACAAATAAATGTTGAACCTGTGGTAGCTATTGTGAAAGATCTTGTCACTAAAAATATAGAGGATGAGCACATTGTCTTTTGTGAAGACGCTTCTAATATTGTCTCTCATCCTAGAAAAGTTAGGAAAACTAGTGTCCATGTGCTTTCTGTTAGAATAGGTGATCATTTCTACTATGGTTTATGTGATATTGGTGCTAGTTCTAGTGCTATTCCTTATGAGCTTTACAGGGAAATTATGCATGAAATTAGTCCTTGTGAACTTGAGGACATAGATGTGGTTGTTCACCTTGCTAATAGAGAGACAGTTTTCCCAATTGGCATTATAAGGATGTGGAGGTTCTTTGTGGTAAGATTAAATATCCTGCTGATTTTCTAGTGCTTGGTTCTGAAGTTAGTAAAACCTGTCCTATTATCTTTGGTAGACCCTTCTTGAATACTTGTGGGGCTATTATAGATTGTAGGAAGGAGAAAGTTTTGACTAAGTTTGATGGAGATTCATATGAGTTTAATTTTTCCAAATTTGCTAAAACTCCTTATGAAAACGAATTGCCTAATGAGGATTTCAAGGTTGAACAACTTTATGCTATTTATCTTGCTCCAAACAATGCCTTGCAGCAGTTTATGGAATATCATGAAAGTGAGGTCTTCATGAAGGAAAGAAATGAGATTGATGAGGTTTTCCTTTTTCAACCTGAGTTACTTAAGCATAACCTACCTGTGGAAGATTTGGGTACCACACTACCACCTAAAGGGGACCATGTTTTCGAATTGAAACCTTTACCCGATGATCTTAAATATGCTTATCTAGATGATTAGAAAATATATCCTGTTATTATTAGTTCTAAACTTTCAGGGAAGGAAGAGGAAAGATTATCGGAAATACTGAATAAACACCGAGGAGCTATGGCGTATATTCTTGATGATTTAAAAGGGATTTCTCCTACTATATGTCAGCATGCTATTAATATAGAACCGGATGCAAAACCAGTTGTTGAACACCAAAGCTGTTTAAATCCTAAGATGAAGGATGTGGTAATAATTGAGGTATTAAAACTCCTTGATGCTGGTATTATTTACCCTATTGCTGATAGTCAATGGGTTAGCCCTGTTCATTATGTCCCAAAGAAAGGGGAATCACTGTTGTGCCTAATGAAAATAATGATCTTATAACCCAAAGAGTAGTGGTTGGTTATAGGATGTGCATTGATTTTAGAAAGGTTAATAAAGTTACTAAAAAGATCATTATCCGCTGCCTTTTATTGATCAAATGCTAGAAAGATTGTCCAAAAAGACCCACTTTTGTTTTCTTGATGGTTATTCTGGGTTCTCTCAAATTGCTGTGAGAGCACAAGACCAAGAGAAAACCACCTTCACTTGTCCTTATGGAACGTATGCTTATAGGCGTATGTCTTTTGGTTTATGTAATGCTCCTGCTACCTTTCAGAGATGTATGTCTGCTATCTTTCATGGTTTTTGTGAAGAAATTGTGGAGGTTTTCATGGATGATTTCTCCGTCTATGGAACTTCTTTTGATAATTGTTTACACAACATAGATAAAGTTTTGCAGAGATGTGAAGAAACTAACATTGTTCTTAATTGGGAGAAATGCCACTTCATGGTTAATGAAGGGATTGTTCTTAGACACAAAATTTCTGAAATAGGTATTGAAGTAGATAGAGCCAAAATTGAAGCAATTGAGAAGATGCCTTGCCCTAGGGATATAAAAGGTATTCATAGTATCCTTGGTCATGCTGGTTTCTATAGGAGGTTTATTAAAGATTTCTCCAAAATTTCAAAGCCCCTTACTAATCTTCTTCAAAAAGATGTACCTTTTGTTTTTGATGATGATTGTAAGGAGGCTTTTGAAACTTTGAAGAAAGCTTTGACTACTGCTCCTATTGTTCAACCACCTGATTGGAATTTACCTTTTGAAATTATGTGTGATGCTAGTGATTTTGATGTGTGTGTTGTCCTTGGGCAACAGGTTGATAAAAAGTTGAATGTTATTCATCATGCTAGTAAGACTCTAGATGCTGCTCAAAAGAATTATGCTACTAATGAAAAGGAGTTCTTAGCTGTAATCTTTGCCTGTGATAAATTTAGGCCCTATATTGTAGATTCAAAGGTTACTATTCATACTGATCATGCTGCAATTAAATACCTTATGACAAACAAAGACGCTAAGCCTAGGCTTATTAAATGGGTGTTGCTTTTACAAGAGTTTGATCTGCATATTGTAGATACGAAAGGTGCTGAAAATCCTGTTGCTGATAATTTATCTCGTTTGGAAAACATTTCTTTTGACCCTATCCCTGTTAATGATAGTTTTCCAAATGAACAGTTGGCTGCAATAAGGGTAAGCCCGCATGAGAGTCCTTGGTATGCTGATTACACTAACTTTATTGTTTCCAAGTATTTGCCTCCAACCTTTACAGCTCAACAAATAAGGAAATTCTTTTGTGATCTAAGGCATTACTTTTGGGATGACCCACATTTATATAAAGAAGGAGTAGATGGTATTATGCGAAGATGTGTCCTAGATTATGAACAATAAGAGATATTGAAAAAATGGCATGGCAGTGCTTATGGAAGACATCATGCTGGGGATAGGACTGCACAAAAAGTTTTACAATTTGGATTTTATTGGCCTACCCTTTTCAAGGATTCAAGGAAGTTTGTTTTATCATGTGACGAATGTCAAAGAGTTGGTAACATTTCTAGACGCAATGAAATGCCTATGAATTATGCTCTTGTTATTGAACCTTTTGATTGTTGGGGATTTGACTTTATGGGTCCTTTTCCTCCTTCAAAAGGGTATACTCATATTCTTGTTGCTATTGACTATGTTACAAAGTGGGTAGAAGCCATACCTACAAAAAGCGCCGATGGTAAGACCTCTTTAAAAATGCTTAAAGATGTTATTTTTCCTAGGTTTGGTGTGCCTAAATATCTCATGACTGATGGAGGTTCTCATTTTATTCAGGGTGGTTTTAGGAAGACTCTTGCTAAATATGATGTTAACCATAGAATTGCTTCAGCTTATCACCCCCAAACCAGTGGGCAAGTAGAACTTTCTAATAGAGAAATTAAATCTATCTTGCAAAAGACTATTAATAGATCTAGGAAAAATTGGGCTAAAAGTTGAATGCGCTTTATGGGCTTATAGAACCGCTTATAAAAATCATATGGGGATGTCTCCTTACAAAATGGTTTATGGGAAAACTTGTCACATACCTTTAGAATTAGAACACAAATCTTATTGGGCAGTGAAAGAACTGAATAGAGATTTTAAACTTGCTGGTGAGAAAAGATTGCTTGGCTTGAGTACCTTAGATGAGTGGAGAAGTGAAGCCTATGAAAATGCTAGACACTTTAAGGAGAAATTAAAAAGAGGACATGATAGGAGAATTCTCAAAAGAGAGTTCCATGTTGGTGAGAAAGTTCTTTTGTATAGGTCTCGTATCAGATTTTTTGTAGGGAAACTACGCTCAAAATGGGAAGGACCTTTTGTTATTGAGGAAGTGTATCGTTCAGGGGCTATCAAAATATCTTCTTTTGAAGGACAACACTACACAGGTGGTGAATGGTCAAAGGTTTAAACATTATATTTCTGGAGATTCTTACAATGAAGATGTTGATATTATTCAAATGGTAACTCCAGAAGAATTTATTAGAAATCAAACTCCAGAATCTGCAGAATCTATCTTTGTGTAGGTAAAAGTGCTGCAAACTAAAGGTTCGTGAAAACCTTATCTTTTTATATTTTTGATGTTTTTATTACATACGGACGGTTATGAGGCAAGCAGGAGGAGAACGGAGGCGGAAGGGCCACACCCACCCTAGGTGCGGGCCCCAGCTGGCTGCGCCTACAAGGGGTGTGAGCCCCCTGGAGTCCGTCTCCGCCTCGTTTTCGCACAATACCTTCCTTATGCTTTGAAACTTTGTAATAAATAACCCCTGGATCCCCCGAGGTTCGTATATCGTGTTCTCATCGTGTTTTCATTTTGATGTGTTTCTGTCAGGTAGATTCTCAGTTTTGGAGCCACAATGTTTTCCTCTGGATCACCCATGGAGGATTTTTCCACGGACGTCATCAACACATACATGTATGAGTTGAAGATTCATCCCAAGGAGTTGATTCTCAAGGATGGGAAGGTGCAGATGAAAGAAGTTCAAGGCCCTAAAGGAGAAGGCCCGGAAGGCGGATGGAAGCATTGGAGCAGGAGGTTTTCAAGTACAAGAAGATGGCGGAACGCGAAGTGGATGTCATCCATAAGATAAGTTCAGAATTCATCGCCAAGCACAAGGAGGAGGTTTTTGAGCTTCGAGAAGAAATCCTCTCACTCCATCAGACCACCAACCAATTACAAGCACAGCTCTACGACATACAAAATCAAAACTGTGAGTATGAGGCTAGATTTAAACGCATAAGCTCTGTTGTTAGTTTAAGGATTATGGAAACCATGACATCCTTTATGGATGGGGAGCCTTTACCTTGGAAGTCATATGATGACAAGGAAACACCACCACCATCGAAGGAGTAATTCGTCATAAGGTTTGACATCCCCTTGGATTGTTCCAAGCTTGGGGAAGTGCCACGGTATCATATCATCATCTTTTATCTTTTACCAATTTAGTAGATTCATATCTTAGGTAGATAAGTTATCTTATAAGTTGGTTTGCATTGTGGAAGTATCTCTCCTTTAGTTGTTTATCTATGTATCCCTTGGTGTGAGTGACTTTATGGAATATTAATGCGAAGTTTCATCTTTTACTTTTTTGTAAGGTTCCCAACCTTTAATAAGGTAGAGATCCCTGTGTTTACAATGCTAGTCCCTGGATCAATAGCTATCATCCACAGTTAAGATGCAATATCAAGAAACAAAGGTCATAATACAACTTTATAACCAGGAATAAAATAATTCATTACATCTTACATAGCTCATTTGGCTATCTCATTACAATGCAGCAGAATATAACAATAGCATGGGGTCCTTCATCTTCAAAGTTCCACAGGCAAACATGTTGGTTGTAGACTTGTAATCCTATTTCAACACACTTCACTAATATCAAACAAACCTGCAACATAATAAGTTACAGCCACAAGGGTCAATACATTTGATTTGTATTGGCAAGTGATACTATGGTAGTATAATGGAGTCTATCATCTATATGCATTTGGCTAAGTGGAGCTTAGGCCTGCTTTGCTCAAAATAGGTTTTTTCCTTATCATTTGAAAACACTAAGCTTTTGCTTGACAAAAATCACCCAAGGCATCTCCCAATAGAAATTGGTGATCCTTCAACCCTTGTTCAACCATAAGATTTTAACTTAGAAATTGGGATGAGGATATTCTTGATAGATTCCATGTCTTGATGCTCAAATTGTCCTTTACCAGGGACATGGCTAAGTACTTAGATTCTTCCATCTGCAGAGGTTGTGCACTTTCCCCACAAGACTTGGTTTCACCAAGACAAGATCTTCCAGAAGCCTTCCCTTAGACCAGAATGGACGCGTTCCAACCTATCATCCCCTACCACCAACTGTCCATTTGGCTAAGTTATTGCAACCTATATGATCCAGGCAGAGCCCATAATGCCAAGTGGTTGCACTTGAAGCTTCTCAACATTTGACATCTCAAATCTCTTTGTTCCTGGGTGGCCATCCACAAGTGTGATACACAAGGTAAACCATAGAAATGGGCCTTGTGTAACCACTCAACACAAACCATTCCTTCCATTCCACCCAGGTGATTCATTCACTTATTTGTTTTATTAAACAAAACACAAGTCCTTGACTTAGAACTATTCCATAGTATGAATATAATCCACCCTTGTTTTTTTACTAGATAAGCTAAGCATGATAGTAGTAGGAATCTTAACTTAGGAGAATTCTACTAAGGTTTCATCTACTAGGATTTCCCATGACATAGTTTACAGTTAGCAAAATTCCATGCAAGTCCTACTTAGAAATATCACTAATGCATAGTGAAAATAATGGGACAAAAGTATGAAGCATCACTTGCCTTTTTGGTAGAGAGTATAAGTTCACTCCTTCATCTTGCAAAAATCACACTCTTAAAATTCCACTACAATTTAATCAAGCAAGCAATATTTCAATCTACCATTCAAGCAAAACATCACATAAAATGATAGAAACAAAACAATGCATGCAAACATGCTAAAGGTTGTTTTATTTGAAAAAGTGGTTTCTAACAGGTTATAATCATTCTAAAAAAACCTATTGGTCATTTTATAAAAGTGGCAAAATCCTTTGCAAAAGATTTTACTTTATAAACCATTTTTAAATCAAATCAATATTTTATGTGGTTGAAAATGCCCTTAGTAAAGCAATAAATTTTATAGGGTTCACAAAATATGTTTTCAAAACATAAATCTTTGTGTTTAGGGTCAGAGAGTTTAAATCAAAACATTTCCCAAAGGGTTTTCCTCCAAAAGTATTTTCAACAAATAAACAATATTTTTATTTAACTAGAAATGCTTTAAATCAAAGATTTACTCTTTAGCTTTACCAAATACATTTTCAAATCCATGAGTTGGTTTCTATGGTCATTAGGTTCAAAACAAACCATTTTGCAAAGATTTCATCTCAAAAATATATCTAGAACAATTTTTATATTCAAAATAAGCCTACACAAGTTTCTGCAATTTCAACCAATTTTCCAGAAGCAAATCATTAAACAAAGTGCATGGTTGGGTAGGATTTGTCTTGCTGATTCCATTGATATAAAATTTGCAAAATTTGTACTTGTGGTTTGAAAGTTATAAATTTTTCAAATTGGAACATCAAATAGATCATTTCTGTTTTTTATTCAAACAGACAGGGCCACGTGGCGTGTTGCTATTCGTCTGTACCGCTTCGTGCGGATCGTGCAACGAGGGGCGTTAGATTTTAAACATATCGTGCGGCTCAGGAGCAAGCGTATCCCTTCGGTTAAGGTTCTATTGTATCCGTCAGATCAAGATCCAGCGGCTCAGAGCACTGCGACCAAAAACCAGCGGCGGCGACGCTCGGCTAGCGGCGTTCCGGCTCTTCTAGGAAGAGAGGGAGAGGGAGGAGGGGCTCACCAGGTTCGCAACGACGTACTGATGCTCAAAGTGGTTGTCGCAGGGCAGGGGGCGCACGGGGTTCACGACAATTGCTCGCCGGAGTCCCTGCTTTCGTCGGGCACGCTCGGCCGTTGTCGGGGACGAGGCTATTTTCCACGCCAATGTAAAACAAAGGGTGCGTTAGACATGCGCGAGAGAGGAGAGTATGCTAGTGTCAACCAGAGAGGAGGGGGCGGTCAGGGATTACTAGGGGAGCTCACCAGAGTTGATCTAGCCGTCGGTGGCGCTCAGATGAAGACGGAGGCGAGGCTGTGGGGCATGCGTGGGTGAACGGAGACCACGGGCAGGTGCATGAGATGATGGGGATCAAGTTGGTGTGATCTAGGAGGTAGGAGAGGGTCGGGGCTCGCCAGAATTTGACAGGGAACTCATCGGAGGTAGTGAGGTTTCGAGCAAAATTATGGACATCCTGGGGCTCCGGTGGTGTGATGACTGGGAGGAAAGGGAGAGAGGAGGGAGGCGATTTCACGAGCTTCATCACTAGGCGGGATTAGTGCATCATTTAGGCGAATTGAACACGAGTAATCGACGCTGGAAACGGCCAGAGTGAGGGGAAAGAATTGGTCGCGCGGTTTGAAGACGGTGACGTGGCTGTGGGGCCTGTTTGACAGCGAGTGAGAGAAAGGAGGAGTAGGGCCTGCTAGTCAGCGTCTGCATGGGTTCCTTCTGTGGTGAAAAACGGTTCGCTCGGGGTGAGAGGGAGAGGTGGGCTGCTGGGTTTAGTGGGCTAGCTGGGCTGGGCTGCTCCTTTTCTCTTTTTTTTGTTTTGATTGTTTTTCCTTTTCTATTTCTAATATTCTATTTTGATTTTGATTAACCAATTCAAACATTCATTTGAATTCAAACTTCTCTCAAACTTTGTGTGGATTCAAATGCTGATTAATAAAACATTCTGAATTCAATTTTGGAATAAATATTTTATTCTTTTTAGGGTCTTTTAATTATTTAAAATTGGCCCTTGTATTTATTAAATGAGATAAAATATATTTTTTTAATCCTTATTTAAATTTCATTTTTCCATAAAACCTTTTCAGTAATTTTTATTCAATTATAAGGGTGTCAAATAATTCACTTTGAGTTATTAGAAATAATTTTAATATGATTTATTAATCATTTTAAATTGGGTACTTGTCTTTATTCCAATGAAATTAAATATAGTTTTAGTTCCATAAATTTTTATTTGGAAGATTTATTTGATCTTATTTAAGTTAATTAAACCACTTTTATTTCACTTGGGTAAATTCCAAATTCTATTTTCCCATGATTTATTTAATCATTTCTTTATTAGGGATTTTATCTTTATTCAAATAGAATAGGATTTGGTTAATGTCCTTTCCATTAATTTGAAAAATCTTTATCCATTGTTTTATTTGGATTTGGATTATATTTATTCCATTTGCTTATGGTTTAGGCCAAGATTTAATTTTGGTCTTGAAATATTCTTTATTTAATATTTCTTCCTCTAACTTATAAAATCCATATCTTTTTATTTAAAGATCCAAACTTGGTGATTCCATTAATATTTGTTTATCCTTTTAAATCTCTTTAGGATTATTTGCTCACCTTTTGGTATGGATTTCTATACAGGTTCTTTATTAGCTTTGGAAATTTTAATTCCCTTATCTTATTAAATTCATAAGATTTTATCTTTGGTTCCAAATTAAGTGAAACCAATTTCCATGGTTTTATAATATTTCTATTTGTCATTCTTGATCATTTTGATATGTTTTCATGACCAATTTTTATATGGATCAAATCCATAGGCTTGGAGATAACTTGGAAATGATTTTCTTCCATTACGGTTTTAGGGTTTTGGTTTATTCTCCAAGTGTTTAAATTTCAAGATGCATTTTAGGAGGAATGCATTCCACTTGATTTGAATTTAGTTGGATTCAAACATTAGCCAAAGTTTGTTCAAGATGGGATTTTAAGTTTCCATTTAGAAACAAAAGTTTCTTTTCACCCTAATTTTTAACAATTATTTATTTTTCACATTAGAAGATTTGGAAAATCTTGGGATGTGAAATTTTTGCACTTCTTATTTTAGTTTGCAATCTCTGTTATATGATTTATCTTGTTGATCAGTATTGGTATCACTTTGGGAGCATCAAGTAGATCTAAATTGGTTTTGGCAAACCGAGCTCTCGTCAGTAGCAGCACTTTTTGAGGTTTGAAAGGAAAACAGAAAAAGCTTACAGGTATTTTGTGTCATTTATTTTCTTTCTTGATTGGCTCATAAGCTTAGTATTCTTTAGTTAAGATCTTTTGTGTCTTCAAGGAAGATTGCATGTTTGGCTTTATTACTTGTATGTTTTCTTGTTTCCTTCAACTCTTTTGCTTGCTAACCAGCCTTGCTAGCCAAAAACCTGTATTGAGAGGGCATACTTCTCATGCATCAAATCCCTTAAACCAAAACATGTGCCATTTGTGTCCACCATATCTACCTATTAGCATTATTGCTATTCCAAGCAAATTCTCAAGATTCATCTATCTTTCGAATTAAAAATTATTTTTTTATGTGAAAACTAGTTAGTAAAGCTCTCACGAACTTGATGGCACACCTTATTTTCTTGCCCCTAATAAACTTGAACCATTGTGTCATTGAAGTTGTATATGCTTGCATCTATACGTTGGGATTAGCAGAACCATGTTGTCATGGGGAGCGCTTTCAACACCTTTAAATACATACCTAGTTGATATCATGCTCTTTTGTTTATGGATGTCGTCGGTGTGAAATAAAAGGGGATCTTGTAAGTCCATGGAGTTATGTATATGTGTTAGAGAAACGCCTGGGCCGCTAGCCTAAGCCATGCCTAATCATGGTGGAAACTTGCAGCATAACCATAGTGAGCAATCTATGAATCTTTCTTCTTATATAAAAAAAGAGAGACATATTGAAAAGAGGAAAGAGAGAAAAACACGATTTTACCATGGTAAATAAGAGATTGCTAAGATGCTCACTGTCTTCTCGCCTTGTCATTTTGATTATGGGATAGCTCCTGTATCATGTGCAAGGGGTACCTTGTTGGCGGTTCTCTATGATACGCATGTACTTACTATGAAAAGGACTTACCGGTAACTAAAGTTGAGTAGCATGAGGAGCGGCCCTCGTACTCAAGGGACATGAGATTGCCAACTTATATTTCATCAAGCATATACTCCATCTTTGTTCACTTTAACCTTAATCACCTCAAGATGCTTATGATAGGGGCAATGAGAGCTCAAAGCTAGTAAGTACCATAATATTTTGGAAGCTCTTTATGAACTTGAAATCCCCGCTTCCCTCTATCAAAGTCCTTTCTCCTACTTTTAACTTGAGTCAGTAAACCTATTCCTCTCTATCTACAGCAAGCTTTTGAGTTGTTGTGTTTCAAGCATTCATATGATGGTTTATTCAACCATGTTCTTTATCTTCCTTGTTTGCACAAGACTCTTATCTAATGAGTATTACTTTGAAAGCTATCATTGTGAAAAAACCTTTTATGTTTGCGCAAAGATTACTCTTGTTGTAAAACTTCTACAAAAGATTTGTTTGAAAACTGTTCTCTGACCAAGAACAAAGTTTGCCAATCCCAACTATGATTTATCTTTATGCATCTTTATTGTGACTCCTATACTTGTTGCAAGCTAAGTTATATAATGGTGAGTTGATTTGTTTTATGAGTTGTGTATTGGTAAGTATGATGCTTCTTGTCCGTATTCTTTTATCGACAATTCACTCCATAAACCTCTGGACATGTTTACTAAGCTCAGTTTTTGCTTGGGGACAAGCGAAGGCCTAAGCTTGGGGGGAGTTGATACGTCCATTTTGCATCACCATTTTATATCATAATTTTCCTCTATTCATTGATATATTTCATATTAAGAGGTGTTATTTATGTCTTTTCATCTGTTTTTGCATGTTGGATGATTCTTGGAGGATGAACTGCCGGAGTCAGGATTCTGATGGAAAAAACGGTGTTTTGATGCAATTTCACGAAGATCAGAAAAATACCAGAAAAACTATGGAAAATAATATTTTCCCAGAAGACGAAGAATTCCATAAGGGGAGGCGGAGTTGGGCCAGAGGGGGCCCACACCCCTAGGCGCGGGCCACCCTAGGCCACGCCTACAGGGGGTATGGCCACCCTGGTCCACCTCTAGCTCCGCCCTATCGCCGATATCTTCTTCTCAAAACCCTAATACACGGGGAGTAACCACAAAAATATTTCTCCACCTATGCGGGGTGAAAAACACCGAGAGAGAAATAGCTCTCCGGCAGACAGATTTCTGCAAGGGAAATTCCTTCCCGGAGAGGGGAGATCGTCGCCATCAACACCATCATCAAGATATACTTCATCGGGATCATCATCATCATCCACACCATCATCTCCGCTAGCACCATCATCACCACTTCATCCCACTGTAAAAATTGT
This sequence comes from Avena longiglumis, assembly GCA_030063025.1. Taxonomy (NCBI): domain Eukaryota; kingdom Viridiplantae; phylum Streptophyta; class Magnoliopsida; order Poales; family Poaceae; genus Avena; species Avena longiglumis. The sequence continues at coordinate 60,861,989 of CP125976.1, forward strand.
GTTCAATCTTGCATAGTTCTTAGGGGAAACTTTCCCGGTGTTGATTACTATTGTAGTTGATGCTTGGGAGTGGAACCATTGAATCATTGTTTATGCTTAGATTGTTATCCATCACCATATCATCTTTGAACTTGATCCATATGATGTCTCGTGAGTAGTTTGTTTAGTTCTTGAGGACATGGGAGAATTCATGTTGTTAGTAGTGGATTTGTGTTGAGGTATTATTCAATGGTTTAATATTTCAGTTCTGGTGCTATTCTTCTAGTGGTGTCATGTGAACATCGACTACATGATACTTCATCATTTATGGGCCTAGGGGAACGCATTGTATATTTGGCTACTAATTGTGGGTTGTTGAGGATGTAAACTGAACCCGTTAGGAAACCATTGCACAAGGGAGTGTAGGATCTCAGAGTTTAAAGCTGTGGTTAGGTTTATATCTTAATTACTTTCTTGTAGTTGCGGATGCTTGCAAGGGGTTTAATCACAAGTATGTATTAGTCCAAATAAGGTCGGTACATTAGCACAGGTTCACCCACACAACACTTATAAAACCAAAGAAGACTACTCAGCTATATGAAACGACAGCACTTGACAGTATTCCCATGTGTCCACGAGAACGTTTGGTCCTCATAAGTATTTCCATCGGCTTGTCCTTTGCTAAGAAAGGATTGGGCCACTTGCTGCAATTGTTTGTTGTTTTATTTACTTGCACTTTATTTCCTTGCTTTATCAGAAAACTCCTAAAAATCCGTTTGCTAAGTATTTGCAGAGATTTCCTGTTCCATACCACTAGTCAACATCTTCTGCTCCTCGTTGGGATGGACACTCCTATTTATCGAAAGTACTACGATACACCCTCTATACTTGTGGGTCATCAACCTTTTTGGGCCGTCTTGGGCCATAAGCTTTTATGCACCTAGGGTAACTAATCATAGGGACCCGATAGGTCATACCCATTTCTGTAGCCCCCGATACTATCTTATAGATTCGAGTTGAGTCTCAAAATTTTGTTTAGCTATTTCAGCCGAAGTTTTTGCTGTAAGCAAATTTTTTATATTTTAAGCTTTGTAGGGATTTGTTATAACGAGCCCGATGCATCCTACAGATCAGGAATCAGTTAATTGCTCTTGGGTAAAAATAACGTAAACCTACATCAGTCCCTAGGCTTGAACTCGGTATCTTCTGGCGTAATTCAGTTCGTGACGTGGAGGTCTTATCGAATACTGAATTCTAGTGCTTATATTTCGGGTACACGATGCGTCCACTGGTACTTAGCGGGTGCCGGGAAGAGCTTCAGATCCCCCCGATCTAGGGACGTTGGTGGCGGAGGCTACGGACTATTTCGTGGATTTGTATTCGGGTGCTTAGGGTTTTTGCATCGGGGTGTTTAAATAGGCGAAGGGGCAAGGTCGGATCGCTGGGGGCCCACACCATGGGGCGGCGCGCCCTAGGGGATGGCCGCGCTAGCCATAGGTGTGGCCACCTCGTGGCCCCACTTCGTCTGCCCTTCGGTCTCCGTGTCGTGTCCTGTAAAATATTGACTTTGGCTTTTGTTCTGTCCAATTCTGAGAAGATTTCCTTACTAGATTTTCTGAAACCAAAAACAGCAGAAAACAGGCAACTGGCACTACGACATCTTATTTATAGGTTAGTTCCAGAAAATGTATAAAAATGTCTCAAAGTGTGGACAAAACATAAGAAAGTTGACACAAAACAAGCATGGAGCATCAAAAATTATAGATACGTTTACGACGTATCAACGTCATGGATGATGAAGATGGCGTGCCGCAGTTCTATTGATGGGACATGTCTTTTTGTGGGCCCAAATGTTCAGTGCATGTTGATGCGTTGACGGTGTACCAATGCAACTGTTACTGTGTGGCCCCATATCTAGCACATAATTCGAGGTGTCATGCGGCCGTTAGAGGATTTACCGTGTTATTTTTAACTTCACAAGATTTTTCCTTTCCCATTGGTGCCACGTGTTTGCATCTTGTTCCATTTGGTGCTTCATAACTTTCAATCGACGGTGCATATTCATGTCGCATTTCTTTATATTGATTAAGTTAGGGATTTACTGACCTTCTTCTTCCTTTGCCATCCTCCTGCTCTGTTCTGCCGTTCAGAGCGCTCCATCGTTCTTGTGCACCTATGCTTCCTTCTACCCTTTTCACACAGCTTCCTCTGAGAGACACCATGGGTCGATCCAAGGGAGCGTCCTCCACCGCTGATGCTACCGCAAAGAAGACGATGGCCATTGGGTGGATGCCATCGAAGTGCATGGCTCGCAATCTGCGTGAGGTCCACAACTTTCACCTATTGGAGGAGGGCTCCTCAAGCTTCCTGGTGATGAGAGTACACCCGCGCCAGAAGCGGGATGGCGGCTAATGTTCCTATCCTTCCTCTTCCATGGCCTTTCTCTTCCTTCCCATGAATTCCTTCGTGGGCTTCTCTTTGTATACGATGTACATCTCTATCAGCTTACGCCAACTCTATCCTCCACATAGCCTTTTTATTGCCTTATGTGAGTGTTTCCTTAGGATCCATCCCCACTGGGGCCTATGGAAGCATTTCTACTTCGTTTGTCGTAATGCCACCATTACTGTCATCCACGACGTCGAACGTGTGATAATTTATGTGCGCACATATGTAAAATACTTTGACTTGAAAACTATGGACTCTATCCAAGGTTGGAAAACAAAATGTTTCTATATCAAGGACCAACAAGTCGAAGGTCATAGGTTCGGATTGGCCCCCTTCGACCCGATGAAAACTTGCTGAAGGCTTTCTTCCTGGGAGGGCACCCGTCAACCAAAGAAATGAAAGAGGTCAAGACACTACTGGACCGAATCGAGAAGTTGCACACTGCTGAATTGTGAGGTCTTCAGATTCTGTCATATTTTCTTCGGATTTGTATCCAACCCCTCCAAGATCAGCTGACCGGCATGTGGAACTATGCTGGTAGGAAAGATCCAATGAGGATTACACCCGAGGATCTCACACTTAAGATTTTGGAGAAGAGGGTACGCTAATTCACCTTGCTGATGAAGAAAAGCTCTATTCCCACTGATTGTCGTGTGAAGCCCTTCACCAAGAAACATCCTGTGCCTGAGGTAAAACCTTTGTTGCATTTACATTTGTTTTATGCACATATCTTGATTTGTGTTTCCTCGACTTAAATTTGTGCTTTTTGCAATTTTCTCTTGCCATTAGGGCCATGACCATTTGTTATGTTTGCCTCCACTACCCGAAGCTAGGGATCTGCCTGATAGCGCCACCGTATCCGAAGGATACGCCTAGGCTCTAGGAGTAGGTGAGGAAGACGAGGCTTCCACCGCCAGATCTTACCATGATACTACATCAGTTCCCTCAGCTCGTTCTGAAGATTTCGATGTGGTAAATGCTGCTGGAAAGTAAAAGCGCGTCGATCCTATTGAAATGGTCGAGGACTCCGACGATTCAACAGGCTCCAAGCCGCAAAATTTGAAACCTGCTCCTATTGCTCCCCACAAGGGGATATTCCAAATGGCGCAAGACATTAGCTCGTAAGTTACTCACCTTTTTGCCCTTTGTTTACATTTCTTATCTGACAAACATTCCGTTGGTAGAATTTTGTTCTTCTAGGAGTGATGAGGATGAAGATGCCTTTCCAAAGTCACCAGCTAGTACCGATGCTCTGTATCCTCCTCCGAAGCCCATGGGCCAACAGACAAGCACAACTGATTCTTTGGATAAAGGTATTGCTAAGTTGAACCAGAAGAACACAGCTTCGTCACCCTCTGAACCGCCAATGAATAAAAAGAAAACATCAAGCAAGGGTGTAGTGATAGCCGAGAATCCTTCAGATCCTGACATGCAGGATGTAAGTGCCTACGAATTTTATTTGCATGAAGTACTCCTCTAATACAGCCCCTGAGTGACCTTGTCTTTTTGGGCACAGCCGCTGATGCGTGAGATGGTTAAAATTGCCTCTCGCTTTATCAAGATTCCTCATGAAGCCGAAGAATTGAAAGGTATGTTCTCTTTTACTTTTCACTCGCTTCTTGTACCCTAACATTATATGTTATGACAATTTTCCCTTTAACACAGTTGTTGCTATTGAATCCTCGGTTATTTGAGATCAAGCGTTAAAACGAGTGGACGAGCTAGAAGCCAAGTTAAAACAGACAAAGTTGTTGCTTGAAAAATCCAAACAAGATGCTGCTTCTGAAGCTAAATCACTTCTCAAGAAAACCAAAGCCACGGCTATGCGGGACAAGGATCTTTGTCGCATAGAATCTTTGAATTCCTCCCTGAGAAGTAAGTTTTTACATTGCACACTTTGTTTCTATGCTCATATACCTTTTTTCTTCATCGTAATCCTAAATCATTCCTTTTTTACAGAAATTGCTGGCCAATCCCTGACCCTAGAAGAGGATCTTAGATCTGATCGATTGTCTGGTGCAATTGGTACTTTGGAAGCGAATAGCGTGCGTGGGTGCAATCTTTTGATTCAGTCCCGTCATGCTTTCAAGATTCTTCATGCGGATATTTTTTCGGAGAAGGACGTACCCACCAATCTGAATGATTTGGAGGCTATTTTCCTTGCTGATCCAAACCCATTAACAGGGTACAGTCCCACACAGGCAAAAAATGGCGCGAAGATCTCAATGGCGCTGGCGCTAGCCCATGGCGAAAAGATCGACTAGAAGAAGGGTCGCTCTTCTCTTCCAGTCAATGATGCCGACAAAGATATTGAGCTTAAGCCGTATATAAAGAAGGCGAAAAGGTTCTCTCAAATGTTGTTGTCTATTGACATGGGTCAAGAAGTGATGCCAAGGCTTCAACCGATACTCCTTCTGCCAGTGTCGCTGCTACCTCCAAGCCCGCGGCGGATGCTCCTTCAGCTAGCATTCCCGCTTCAGCTGAAAAATCTGCTTATTTGTAGTTTCCATTTGGTTTCAAACTGTAAAAGACTTCATTTTGTACTTAAGTTTGTCACATTCTGCCTTTGAAAAAAAAATCCTTACATAATGCTCCTTCTCTGTTGATTCTTCTAGTTGCAACCGAATATCTGTGTTTTCCGTCTTATATCTTGTTCCAGATGACGTCTGTTGACACCAGTCCTTCAACTGATCCCTCTATGCTAGTTGTATGTGAAACATCTTCTAATAATACAATTGCTCGTGTAATCGACCCTCCTTTGTATGCCGAGAAGATTCAACGCATAAAGCGGCTGGAAGCTGATTTGCGAGCTATGCAAGCCATGGTTAATGTTGCCCAGTCGAAAACCCGAAAAACTTTGGAACGTGAAGCTTTCCTTTTGGAAGAAATCTCCAGGGTAAGCGAGAAGATGCTTTGTAAGTACCCTTTGCAGAACCCTGATACGTCCAATTTGGATCACCATTCTATATCATAATTTTCCTCTATTCATTGTTATATTCCTTATTAAGAGGTGATACTTATGTCATTTCATCTATTTTTGCATGTTGGATGATTCTTGGAGGATGAACTGCCGAAGTCAGGATTCTGATGGAAAAAAGCGGTGTTTTGATGCAATTTTGCAAAGATCAGAAAAATACCAGAAAAACTACAGAAAATTATATTCCCCCAGAAGACGAAGGATGCCAGGAGGGGAAGCGGAGTTCGGCCACAGGGGTCCCACACCCCCCAGGCGCGAGCCACCCTAGGCCGCGCCTATAGGGGTGTGGCCACCCTGGCCCACCTCTGGCTCTGCCCTCTCGCCTATATCTTCTCCTCAAAACCCTAAAGTCAGGGCCAGGGGAGCGACCACATAAAGATTCCGCCGCCTCTGTGGGGTGAAAACTACAGAGAGAGAAAGAGCTCTCCGGTAGACAGATTCCTGCCGAGGAAACTCCTTCCCGGAGAGGGGAGATCGTTTCCATCAACACCATCATCAAGCTAGACTTCATCAGGATCATCATCATAATCCACACCATCATCTCCACCAGCACCATCATCACCACTCAATCTCGCTGTAATAATTGTGTTGAATCTTGCATAGTTCTTAGGGGAAACTTTCCCGGTGTTGATTACTATTGTAGTTGATGCTGGTGAGTGGAACCATTGAATTATTGTTTATGTTCAGATTGTTATCCATCATTATATCATCTCTGATCTTGATCCATATGATGTCTCGTGAGTAGTTCGTTTAGTTCTTGAGGACATGGGAGAAGATCGAACCAGTAGGAGAAAATAAATCTTTCCAAAGGTGTTGCTAGCAAAGTGGAACCTGCACAACACAACCAAAATACTTTGCCCCAACTTACAGTGAGGTTGTCAATCTCACTCGTTTGCTGAAAACAAAGGAGTAAACGTATAGTGTGGAAGATAGTAATTGCTTGAAAGTAAATAGTAAACATTAGATGGTATATCGATGGGAAGGAATGGAACAGGGTCCAAAGTTCACTAGAGGTGTTTCTCCATAAGATAAATAACATGTTGGGTGAACAAATTACAGTTGGGCAATTGACAGATACAGAATGCATAATAATGCATGTACATGACATGATGATCACTATGAGATTTACTTGGGCATTACAACATGATACATAGACCGTAATCCAACAGCATCTATGACTAATATCCACCTCCAAGATATCATCTGAACAACCCTCGGATATTAAGTTGCCAGCAACAGATAATTTCATTAAGCAAAGTGTGTAAAGTAAAAAATACAATTGCCCTTGGACAAAGGATTGTTGTTTTCTCCCTAGTAGCAACAACACATCTACAATTTTAGAGGTTTCTGTCATTCCCCAGATTACTAGAGGCATGAACCCTCTATCGAGCATAAATACTCCCTCTTGGAGTCACAAGCAAATACTTGGCCAAAGTAACTACTAGCAACGGAGAGCATGCAAGATCACAAATAACATAGACATGATAGAATCAATAATAAATCTTGACATAATACTCAATATCCATCAGATCCCAACAAACACAACATGTAGGATTAAAAATAGATGATCTTGATCATGATAGGAAGCTCACAAGATCTAAACATGATAGCACAAAGAGGAGAAACAACCATCTAGCTACTGCTATGGACCCATAGTCCAAGGATGAACTACTCATACATCACTCCGGAGGCTAGCATGGTGATGAAGAAGGCCTCCAGGATGATCTCCCATCTTCGGCAGGGTGTCGGGAAGATCTTCGGATCCCTCTAGATCTAGGGATGGAGATGGCGGCGGCTATGGAATTTTTCGTGGAATTCTGATCGAGTACTTAGGGTTTCTGCCTTGGGGGGAATATATAGTCGAAGGGGGCACACCCTAGGGCGGCGCGCCCCCTGGCCGATCGCCGGCCAGGTGTGGCCACCCTAGGGTGCGCCTCCCTCTGGCCTCTGGACTCCGTCTTCGCCTCTAAAAATAGGAAGTTTGGCTTTTGTTTCATCCAATTTCGAGAATATTTCTTTACTAGCTTTTTTAAAACCAAAAACAGCAGAAAACAGGAACTGGCACTGTGGCATCTTGTTAATAGGTTAGTTCCAGAAAATGCATAAAAATACCACAAAGTGTAGAAAAAACATAAGATAGTTGGTACAAAACAAGCATGGAGCATCAAAAATTATAGATATGTTTACGACGTATCAAGCATCCCCAAGCTTAACTCATGATCATCCTCGAGTAGATAAGCGATAAAAAGAATAATTTTTGAGGTGACATGCATCATCGCAATCTTGATCAAGGTATTGTAAAGCATTGATAGACGGGATCAAAGTACTCTAAACATAAGCATGATAAATATATTTCTAACAATAAGGCATATCAACTATGTTGCAACATGAAAGGCAACACAAACAAAGGATCATGAATAATGCTTTGAAAGACATTTGTTTGTTTCACATATAGAAAACATAGCAAGAGTGGTATTCAGCTTGTCCTTCATGGAATAGCAAAACATAAATGCATAGGACACCTTCAAAGTTCATAAGGGTGACTAGATACAAATAATTTAAGAACAAGCAATACCATAATTATGAATCAATCAACAAGTTTTGGGACAATGCACATTGAACTCAGAATGACAACTATGCTCTCTTAATTGGTACAGAAAGATAGAAGATGGAGACTCAACAAAAGGTAAAAAGAAAGGACCTTCGCAAAGGGAAGTAGGGATTTCAAGTTTCATAAAGAGCTTCCAAAATTAAGGTACTTACTAGCTTTGAGCTCTCATTGCCCCTATCATAAGCATCTTCAAGTGATTAAGGTTAAAGTGAGGAAAATATGGGTTATATGCTTGACAAATCACAGCTTCAAAATCTCATGCCCCTTGAGTACAAGTACCGTTCATCATGCTACTCAACTTTAGTCACAGGCAAGTTCTTGTCATTGTAAGTATATGTGTATCATAGAGAACCGCCAATGGGGTACCCCTTGCCCATGACACAGGAGCTATCCCATATCAAAATGACAAGGCAACAGACAATGAGCATCTCATCGATCTTTTTATTTACCATGAGCATGTTTTTACATCTTTTTTTCTGAACATGCTTCATAGAATGCTGATACGTCGGAAACGTATCTATAATTTATGATGTTCCATGCTTATTTAGTATCTACTTTGCTTTACTTTATCTACACTTTGAGGTGTTTTTATATGTTTTCTGGTACTAACCTATTAACAAGATGCCATAGTGCCATTTGCCTGTTTTCTTCTGTTTTTGGTTCCAGAAAGGCAGAAAATCAATATTCTCATAATTAGACGGGACAAAAGCCAAAGTCAATATTTTATCATGGGGAACACGGAGCTGCAGTACGAGATGGAGGGGAGACACCAGGAGGGTTGTAACACCCTCGCCTGATAAGGCTGAGTTCATGTGTATAGTGCCAATCCCTGGATCGGTTCACTGGCACACACAGTACAAAATGATACCAAATATAACTGTGCATCATAAATACAACGAATATGATCCAGAATTTACATTATTTATTCAAGTACACAACGGAAAACAAATACAAGGTAGATCTCCATCCTTCAAATGTGCACAAAGAACAATTGTTGAGTGGAGTCTCGCGACCTATGAACGATCACTTAGATAAGATATAACCGCAACATGAAACGTTGCGTACGAATGGTCAATACATTGAATGTATGGCAAGTAGGCTAAAGTGGTTAACAACAGTCTATCAACTACATGCTTATTTGGCCAAGTGGAGTTCGGACTCATTTGCATAAAGCAAGTTTTATCCTAACATTTGTAACAAAGTAGTTTTCCAATATGATAAATAGGACACTCTGGTTCACTCCCGGTGCTCCTACCCAATTATGTTCACCCAACAAGTTTTAAGTAATTAAGAAATAAGGATGAGTGAAATATCATAGCATCGATGTCGGTCGCTCAAATTGTCCATAACCGGGGACACGGCTAATCGATTAGTTTATACACCCTGCAGGGGTTAGTACACTTTACCCATGTGACTTGTCCAGCCCAGCTCGTACCACCACTCTCATATTGGGTGATGATAGGGAGAAGTCCAAGAAGGAACCGTTCGGGAAGTAGCTCCCCAATCCCGACGCGCACCGGTCCAGCCTACACTATCTACATCTCTGGATACGCGGGTTCGAGTTACCATAACCTACTAAGTTCAACCAACCGCCAATTCCATTATTGAAACATGGTTGCACACGAAAGCTTCCAAACAAAGAAACCAATCCTTTCTCAGTGTCCTGGGCGGCATTCCCCACCATAAATCCACACTCGATGACCCAATCAATGCCATTCCGCCCAGGTGTTTCATTAAAACATATTGGTTTGTCATTTAGCAAAACATAAGCCTTTCAAAACATATAACTTTTTATGATGTGATTCCCTTCCTCGTCTAAATAGCATAGCTAAGCAATCTATCAATACGATGGCTCATAAACAAGAAATGCTAGGGAATAATATGGGACATAGCATAGCATATACACATCAATTCCTACATATGCAATTCTACAAAAAACATCTACAATGCATAGGAAAACAGTAGGACATTTATGACCAAGATAGCACCACTTGCCTTTGTTGTAGATGTAGTCGATTAGATAATCCTCACAATTCTCATAGATATAATGGTTGCTCTCGTCATAACCACAATAATTGCAATCATAGTAGTTGCAATCACACACGTTGCACTCCTCGCAATCTATCGATCAAACAATTGCATACAACATAAACAATAGCACATAGAGATCAAACAAATACAACAAATGCATGCATGACAATTTAATAAGTTACAATGGTTGTTATTTTAGTTCTCTAAACAATACTGAAGTATATGATGCATGCAAGAGGTCAATTAATGCAATGGAGTACTTGTTATTAATAATTACTTGCCAATATAGGGTTTTTTAATAGTTCTGTTGTAACGCCTGTTCTAACTATCGAATTAAATTTGTTTCTTGGGTTTACCGGATAGAGGACGTTAATACGAACCAGTAGGCGTTAGATTCACCCTAATCGGAGTTATAGATCTTTTTGTATTATTTAAATAGTGTTTAATGGTTTTAAATGATTCATATAGTTCTTGTTGTCTAAAAATCAAACTAAAATTATATCTGTAATCTCCACAGAATTGTGATTTCAGGGACATAATTAAATTGCTATGGGTTAAATAATCAAACTAAAATTTGATATATCTGTAATTGCCATTAAAACTAATTAAATTTCTACGGGTTAAATAATCCGCAAAGGCTAGATCCAACCAGATATTATTAATGTACATTACAGTAGCTTCAATTTGATATATTGTTCATATTTTTCGGAGTTACAGATAATTTCTTATGAATTTATTAACCTAAAATACCATTAAAACTAATTAAATTACTGCAGTAACCACGTACAGTAAAAGTTGGATCTATTCTGATAAGATGATTCTACGTGAAATTATCTTCAATTTTATATATTATACAGAATTTTTGGACGTGGTATGAATTTCTAATGAATTTTACAAGTTAGATCTATAATATGCAATTTTAAATTCGAACGGAATATTCCAGGGAATATTCCGCCGACTGGACAGGTTGACTCTGCATGCTGACTGGGACTAGATGTTGACCTGACGTTGACGTGGCGTTGATGATGAAGCTGACCGGGATGACGACATGGCACGCACCCGTTCGATTGGACCTCGACCGTCTGGATAGGATCCGGTGGCTAGAAGAAGAGATTTACCCGATTTTGGCTCAGAATAGACAAGAAACATATCTGTGTTAGAGAGACAAATCTGTAGGTCAAATTGAAAACTTAGAACACGAAAGTTGTGGGGAATTATTATTCCTACCTTCTGACCAAAGGAATTTGGATTTAAAGAAACGAGCGCGAGTATATCTTGGATTTACACTGTAAGATCTGAAATATTGCGATACGAAATTCTCCGGCTGTGGTGGATTAAAAGAGGTGAGGTTTGTCGGAATTGATAGATTTCGACGATCCCTACAACTTTTGTTTTTTGACCGAAGGCAAACGACGAAGTCTAGATGGATTAAAAAGCGAAATAAGATTCGGGCATATGTAGATTCGGGATTTCGAGAAGGGAAACGCGTACAGCTGTGGCTCCACGAGTTTATATGAAGGTTTGGGACGGTGTACAGATAGGTATTGGAGTATGGAACAAGTAGAAACAAACGAAAGTCGATTCGGAGTTGTAGATAAAAAGTTACGATAGTTTGAATGGAGATTGGTTTAAGAAAACTGATTCGCACGATCGATACGTGCTGGCTGCCTGGTGCTCCCGTCGGTCCGGGTGGGCTGGCCCATTAGATTTTTTTTGTTTTTTTTTATTTTTCTTTTTTTATTTACTTGTTTCCCTCATATCTTTTGCATACGAACTCCAAATGACACGATTCTTGTTTCTAAATTTTTTTAAAATGAAATAGATCATTGTAGGATCATATTTGTAATCTTTTTATTAGTTTAGAAGTAGTGGGTTTATAAATCCTTGTATATTTCATTTTATTTATATCTTTATGTGTTTGTATTTGTTCCATAACTTTTTCATAATTGCTTCAAATGAGCTCAATTTTGGTCCTAAATTTTGTAATGTTAATTGGATATTTTTAGGCTATAATTATCAATAATTTGTGCCTTATCAACAGTGGGTTTTAATAAGTCAATTAATTACCCTTAGGAACATTTGGGCGAATCAACTATAGGATTTAGATACCAGGATTTGGATTCAGTTTGTGAGAACTTTGCATGAATGTAATGAAATTCTTATGAATGCTTCATGACTTTCATTTTGAAATCTTGCACACCAATTCTACAATCCATAATCAATCCATGCCCTTTTTCCCATATGGCTACTTAGGTCATAACAAAAGAATATAAGATTTTGAAGTCAAGGTTGAGAGGATTTTCTACTCAAAAAGTTTCTTCTCTCTGAGAATTTTCAACATAGTCAAACAATCAATCAAACTTATTTGTTTATTTCACATTCCAAAATTAGGAGAATTTTGGGATGTGACAGACTACCACCCTTAAAATAAATCTCGTCCCGAGATTTGGGAAGACTAGAAAGAAAGAAAGGTTCGGGGATCCATTAGGGCTCTACCACCCTTAAAAGAAATCTGACTAGGTCACTTCTTGAGGGTTCACTTAGCTCAAATTGGTTCTCCTTTAGACTTTTATTGGCACAATGTCTCTAGCACATTCTAAACATCATGATTGATAGTTTCCTAGAAAGCACTTCTTAAACTCGCAAAACTCTCATGGTGGGCAAATAGGGAACGTTTACTTCACGGTGCCCATAATTCACGGTTGGGATTCATTCTTACCGTATATTCCTACGCTAAGCACTGGGTGCTTTTATAAAAGGGGAAATATACCATTCTAAGGTCTAGGCTTAACGTCGTCTCTTTGCTAAGGTTGAAAAGACACTCAAGATTCGCAAAGCCAACAGTACAAGAGCGAATAATAAGAGTAGTAGTAATGGTGATCAATCCATCCTGCACCCAAATCATTACCCTGTATGAGGATAGGTGAATCACGTTTTTGTATCACTTGGGCATTCTCACTTTCCTTGAAGAATGTTTCCATGGGCACGAACTAATGCTCGATGTAGACTCCCATGTATTCAATCAACAAAGCTACTACTGAAACTAAACTAACGATACTTCAACTTTCAGGTTGCGTAATCTACTACATAACATCATTTCAACACTTCATACTTCCACATCCTTTTTCCATTAGGTGAAGCATTCTCTTTCCTAAATGTATTGTGTTGTCAAACCTTTCGCTTAACACATCATTATATCTCCCAGGATTCAAGATAGGGAAGAATAGATTCTATAGGAAAGAAACGACTAAGAAAATAATCCTACCCATAACTATATGAAGCAATCAATGTTACAAACAAGGAAACAATCATAGGCGATCAACACTCAATCAAACACTTGTATAATAACATTACAGGGGTATAAATATAGCAGTATATAACCACAAAATAGTTTGAAAGCATTGGGAACAATACTAGAGTAAAACATAGCAACATATACGCACTAAACTAAATCTGTCAAAATAGTACAGCAGGTTTCACGAATTTTTCTGACTAACTTAAACTCGTCAGGAATTTTAGCCAATTTTTGTGCATGTACTAAAGGTAATTACGCTCCATATACTATTTTTATAGATTTTTTGAGTTACCAATAAAATATGAAAAATCGCGCGGTACAACAGGTCAGGCAGAAAACTGCAACAGTAATCCCACGAATTTCAATCAATTCATACCATTAAACTAATTTAAAAACTTCATCACAATTTAATAAACATTAGAGTTCAAAACTAACTGATCCTAAACAAAGCATCACACAAAATAGCTCAATACAACCAAGCAAAAAACCTATATTGTCATACCACATAAGTTGGTAAGAATAATATGCTAACACGATAGCGATGATCTCCTAAACAGATAAAACATGGTGGTCTAGACCTACCCAAACTTGGTGAGATGTTTATTTATATCATATTATTTGTTATTTACTTGTAGGCCAACTCTCATATATTGATTTGCTTTATAGAAAACTACTAATAACATTTTCCAATTCTTGTAGTTTATGGTAGATCACTTCTTCTACTAATCAAATGAATGGACATCTACAAGTTTGAACAAGGAGAGGTGTTGGAAAATGATAGATAAGGAATATAAGAACTCTAATAAGTATAAAATATGATAGTTCTCCTAATAGAGGTCTTCTATTGCTAATCCATTTCTAAGGTCACGATCCTACAGTCAACACACAGCTCTGATACCATCTTGTAACACCCTCGCCTGATAAGGCTGAGTTCATGTGTATAGTGCCAATCCCTGGATCGGTTCACTGGCACACACAGTACAAAATAATACCAAATATAACTGTGCATCATAAATACAACGAATATGATCCAGAATTTACATTATTTATTCAAGTACACAGCGGAAAACGAATACAAGGTAGATCTCCATCCTTAAAATGTGCCACATGCGAACAATTGTTGAGTGGAGTCTCGCGACCTATGAACGATCACTCAGATACGATATAACCTGCAACATGAAATGTTGCAGCTACGAATGGTCAATACATTGAATGTATGGCAAGTAGGCTAAAGTGGTTAACAACAGGTCTATCAACTACATGCTTATTTGGCCAAGTGGAGTTCAGACTCATTTTCATAAAGTAACAGTTTTATCCTAACATTTGTAACAAAGTAGTTTTCCAATAGATAAATAGGACACTCTGGTTCACTTCCAGGTGCTCCTACCCAATTATGTTCAACCAACAAGTTTTAAGTAGTTAAGAAATAAGGATGAGTGAGAAATATCATGGCATCAGTATCAGGTCGCTCAAATTGTCCATAACCGGGGACACGGCTAATCGATTAGTTTATACACCCTACAGGGGTTAGTACACTTTACCCATGTGACTTTTCCAGCCCAGCTCGTACCACCATTCTCATATTGGGTGATGATAGGGAGAAGTCCAAGAAAGGAACCGTTCGGGAAGTAGCTCCCCAATCCCGACGCGCACCGGTCCAACCGACACTATCTACATCTCTGGATACGCGGGTTCGAGTTACCACAACCTACTGAGTTCAACCAACCGCCCATTCCATTATTGGCACATGGTTGCACACGAAAGCTTCCAAACAAAGAAACCAATCCTTTCTCAGTGTCGTGGGCGGCATTCCCCACCATAAATCCACACTCGATGACCCAATCAATGCCATTCAGCCCAGGTGGTTCATTAAAACATATTGGTTTGTCATTTAGCAAAACATAAGCCTTTCAAAACATATAACTTTTTATGATGTGATTCCCTTCCTCATCTAAATAGCATAGCTAAGCAATCTATCAATACGATGGCTCATAAACAAGAAATGCTAGGGAATAATATGGGACATATCATAGCATATACACATCAATTCCTACATATGCAATTCTACAAAAAACATCTACAATGCATAGGAAAACAGTAGGACATTTATGACCAAGATAGCACCACTTGCCTTTGTTGTAGATGTAGTCGATTAGATAATCCTCACAATTCTCATAGATATAATGGTTTCTCTCGTCATAACCACAATACTTGCAATAATAGTAGTTGCAATCACACACGTTGCACTCCTCGCAATCTATCGATCAAACAATTGCATACAACATAAACAATAGCACATAGAGATCAAACAAATACAACAAATGCATGCATGACAATTTAATAAGTCACAATGGTTGTTACTTTAGTTCTCTAAACAATATTGAAGTATATGATGCATGCAAGAGGCCAATTAATGCAATGGAGTACTTGTTATTAATAATTACTTGCCAATATAGGGTTTTTAATAGTTATGTTGTAACGCCTGTTCTAACTATCGAATTAAATTTGTTTCTTGGGTTTACTAGATAGAGGACGTTAATAAGAACCAGTAGGCGTTGGATTCACCCTAATCGGAGTTATAGATCTTTTTGTATGATTTAAATAGTGTTTAATGGTTTTAAATGATTCATATAGTTCTTGTTGTCTAAAAATAAAACTAAAATTATATCTATAATCTCCACGGAATTGTGATTTCAGGGACATATTATTTGTAATTTTCCGTATAGTATTTATTTTCTTATAAATTTATTACTCTAAATAAGCCATTAAACCATTTAAATATTCACGGCAAAACCTTACAGTCAAAGGCTGAAGTAATTGCATATTGATGATCTACATGGAACCAGCTTTCCATCGGTATATCATTAATATTTTTGTGACAAGCAATTAATTTACTATGAATTTAATAATTTATAAAGCCATTAAAACTAATTAAATTGCTACAGGCTAAATAATCCGCAAAGGCTAGATCTAACCAGATATTATTAATGTACATTACAGTATCTTCAATTTGATATATTGTTCATATTTTTCGGAGTTACAGATAATTTCTAATGAATTTATTAACCTAAAAGACCATTAAAACTAATTAAATTACTGCAGTAACCACGTGCAGTAAAAGTCGGATCTATTCTGATAAGATGATTCTAAGTGAAATTATCTTCAATTTGATATATTATACGCAATTTTTGGACGTGGTATGAATTTATAATAAATTTTACAAGTTAGATCTATAATATGCAATTTTAAATTCGAACGGAATATTCCAGGAAATATTCCGCTGACTGGACAGGTTGACTTTGCATGCTGACTGGGACTAGATGTTGACCTGAAGTTGACGTGGCGTTGATGAGGAAGCTGACCGGGATGACGACATGGCACGCACCGGTTCGATTGGACCTCGACCGTCTGGATAGGATCCGGTGGCTAGAAGAAGAGATTTACCCGATTTTGGCTCAGAATAGACAAGAAACATATCTGTGTTAGAGAGACAAATCTGTAGGTCAAATTGAAAAACTTAGAACACAAAAGTTGTGGGGAATTATTATTCCTACCTTCTCACCAAAGAAATTTGGATTTAAAGAAACGAGCGCGAGTATATCTTGGATTTACACTGTAAGATCTGAAATATTGCGATACGAAATTCTCCGGCTGTGGTGGATGAAAAGAGGTGAGGTTTTTCGGAATTGAAAGATTTCGACGATCCCTACAACTTTCGTTTTTTGACCGAAGGCAAACGACGAAGTCTAGATGGATTAAAAAGCGAAATAAGATTCAGGCATGTGTAGATTCGGGATTTCGAGAAGGGAAACGCGTACAGCTGTGGCTCCACGAGTTTATATGAAGGTTTGGGATGGTGTAGAGATAGGTATTGGAGTAGGGAACAAGTAGAAACAAACGAAAGTCGATTCGGAGTTGTAGATAAAAAGTTACGATAGTTTGAATGGAGATAGGTTTAAGAAAACTGATTCGCACGATTTTTAAAACACTCAGATCGATAAGTGCTGGCTGCCTGGTGCTCCCGTCGGTCCGGGTGGGCTGGCCCATTAGATTTTTTTTTGTTTTTTTTTATTTTTCTTTTTTTATTTACTTGTTTCCCTCATATCTTTTGCATACGAACTTCAAATGACACGATTCTTGTTTCTAAATTTTTCTAAAATCGAATAGATCATTGTAGGATCATATTTGTAATCTTTTTATTAGTTTGGAAGTAGTGGGTTTATAAATCCTTGTATATTTCATTTTATTTATATCTTTATGTGTTTGTATTTGTTCCATAACTTTTTCATAATTGCTTCAAATGAGCTCAATTTTTTCCTAAAATTTTGTAATGTTAATTGGATCTTTTTAGGCTATAATTATCAATAATTTGTGCCTTAGAAACAGTGGGTTTTCAAAAGTCAATTTAATTACCCTTAGGAACATTTGGGCGAATCAACTATAGGATTTAGATACCAGGATTTGGATTCAGTTTGTGAGAACTTTGCATGAATGTAATGAAATGCTTATGAATGCTTCATGACTTTCATTTTGAAATCTTGCACACCAATTCTACAATCCATAATCAATCCATGCCCTTTTGCCCATATGGCTACTTAGGTCATAACAAAAGAATATAAGATTTTGAAGTCAAGGTTGAGAGGATTTTCTACTCAAAAAGTTTCTTCTCTGAGAATTTTCAACATAGTCAAACAATCAATCAAACTTATTTGTTTATTTAACATTCCAAAATTAGGAGAATTTTGGGATGTGACAAGGGCACACCAGCCATGCGGGTGGCCCACCAAGACTGGGGTGCGCCTGCCTCGCCTCGCCTCTTCGCCTATAAAGACCCCCGATACAGAAACCCTAATCACCCGAGCAATATTCCATGAAACCGTTTGTAGTCGTCTCCACCATCGTCCCTAGATCAGGTGCAGGCTCTTCCGGCACCTAGGGGAGATCATCCGGAGGCCTTCTTCTTCATCATGCCGACCTCGGTATGAAGTGTGAGTAGTTCCACCTTGGACTACGGGTCCATGTAGTAGCTAGATGGTTGTATCTCCTCCTTTGTGCTACCATGTTTAGATCTTGTGAGCTCCGTTCATGATCAAGATCATCTATTTGTAATCATGCATGTCGTGTTTACGAGGATCCGATGGATATTGAGATTACTATGTTAGATTGATTAATGGTTTTGTCTTATTGATTCCATCATGTCTGTGTTGTTTGTGATCTTGCATGCTCTCTGTTTCTAGTAGCTATCTTGGCCAAGTAGATGCTAGTGACTGCAAGAGGGGGTATTTATGCTCAATAGTGGGTTCATGCCTCTATTTAATCTAAGGGAAGTGATAGAAATCTCTAAGGTTATAGATGTGTTGTTTCCACTAGGGAGAAAACAACGGTCTCTTGTTCATGGAACAAGTGGATTGTTTACCTTACACACTTTGCTTAAAGCAGTTATCTGTTGCTTGCAACTTAATACTGGAGGGGGTTTCGGATGATAACCTGAAGGTGGATTACTAGTCATAGATGCAGTTGGATGGCGGTCTATGTATCTTGTTGTATTGCCCAATCAAACCTCATGGGATCATGAATGTATAGTATTGCATTGTTATGCCTTGCTCAATCCTGTCAATTGCCCTGCTGTAATTTGTTTACCCAGCATGCCATGTTTGTTTATCTTAAGGAGAACACCTCTAGTGAACTATGGACCCCGGTCCAATCTTTACCATTGATACATCTTCCAATATTACTGTTTACTTTCTGCAAACCACTATTACCTTCCACACCATACAGTTAATCCTTTGTTTTTAGCAAACCGGTGAGATTGACAACCTCACTGTTCATTAGGGCAAAGTCTTGAGTTAGTGATGTGCAGGTTTCCAAGTTGCTAGCAACATCTTTGAGTCGTTTTCTTCCTCCTACTAGTTCGATAACCTTGGTTTCTTACTGAGGGAAAACTTGCTACTGTGCTCATCATACCTTCCTCGTGGGGTCTCCCAACGAAGCTTCGCGCACCATCAAGACTTTTCTGGCGCCCTTCCCGGGGAGGCTAAGGACGGCTTCATAAGGGGAGTCCTTCACAACCTTTATCTTTACTTTGTTTTTGTTTTGCTTAGTTTCTTTTGCTTGGTTTTGTTTGCCTATTTTTATCAAAAAATCCAAGAAAATTAGTTTAGTTTGGTTTGCTTTCTCTTATAAAAAACACACAAAAAATTAGTTCATGCTCTAGTTGCTGCTGCTGTTGGCTTGCTCCACTTTTAACAAAATGAACTCTGCTGAGAACACCAAGTTGTGTGAATTCACTAGCACAACCAAAAATGATTTTCTAAGTACTCCTGTTACTCCACCTGCTCCTGATGCTACCTTTAATGAAATTAAGCCTGCTTTGTTGAATCTTGTGATGAGAGAGCAATTTTCTGGTGCTAGTTCTGATGATGCTGCTGCCCACCTCAATAACTTTGTTGAACTTTGTGAGATGAAAAATTATAAGGATGGAGATGGAGATATTATTAAGCTCAAGTTGTTTCCTTTCTCCTTGAGAGGAAAAGCTAAAGAATGGTTGCTATCCTTGCCTAGAAATAGTATTGATTCTTGGATTAAGTGCAAAGATGCTTTTATTGGAAAATACTATCCTCCTGCTAAGATTATATCTATGATAAGTGAAATAATGAAATTTAAACAACTTGATAATGAACATGTTGCTCAAGCTTGGGAAAGAATGATATCTTTGGTTAAGAATTGTCCCACTCATGGACTTACGGCTTGGATGATTATCCAGACTTTTTATGCAGGTTTGGACTTCTCCTCAAGAAACATGTTGGATTCAGCTGCTGGAGGTACCTTTATGACCATTACCTTCGGTGCTGCAACAAAGCTCCTTGATAATATGATGGTTAATTATTCTGAATGGCACACTAAGAGAGCTCCACATGGTAAGAAGGTAAATTCTGTTGAAGAAACCTCCTCTTTGAGTGATAAGATTGATGTTATCATGGCTATGATTGTTAATGGGAAAGCTCATATAGATCCTAATAATGTTCCCTTAGCCTCTTTGGTTTCTCAACAAGAGAAAGTTGACGTGAACTTCATTAGGAATAATAATTTTGGCAACAATACTTATGGTAATAATTATAGGCCTTATCCTCCTAATAATGGCAATACTTATCATGGTAGATCTGGAATGCCTAGTGAAGATAGGATTCTAGAAGTTGAAAGATCCACTAAATTTTTTATGCAAATGCAATATGAGCAAAAGAATATATTCATTAAAACTATGGAAGAACAATATGCTATCTTAAAAAATATTAGTCATCAACTTGAGAATTTGAATAGAGAAATTCCTAGCTTACAGTCAAAAAATTTGAGTGCTGAGAAAAATATTTCCTCTTTGTCTGAAGCACAATCCTCTTTGATTAATAAAATGGCTACTAAACCTGAAACCTTGGAAAGTACCTTTGCTGCTACTCATTCCATATAAGTTACTATTGATGAGAATGTCAGACTGTTAGCCCAACTACATGCTAAGTGGTAAAGAGAAGCTGAAATAGATAGAAACAATAGTGTGTGCACTATCACCACCACCAATATGGATGCCACTAAACCACAAGAAGTCCCTATTTCTCCTACCACAATGCCTAAACCCAATGAGCCTACTTATAGTGATGATAAGTTTGATTTTGATCTTGATGGTTGCAATATTTCTGAAGTGATTATGTTCCTACAAAAGCTTGCTAGAAGTCCTGATGCTAGTGATATGAATGTGGCTTTCACCAAACACATTACAAATGCTCTTATTAAAATCAAGGAAGAGAAGTTGAAACACAAAGCCTCTATTCCTAGGAAAGTAGAAGATAGTTGGGAACCCATTATTAATATTCAAGTGAATGCCTTTCATCTCACAGCTTCATTTGACCTTGGTTCTAGTGTCTCTATTATGCCTAGAAAGATTTATGAAATGCTTGATTTGCCACCTTTGGAAGATTGCTATTTGGATGTACCACATAATGATAATTCTAAAAAGAAACTCCTAGGGAGTATTAATGATGTTCTTATTATGGTTAACAATGCTTATGTCCCTGTTAATTTCTATGTTTTGGATGTTGAATACAATGCTTCTTGTCCTATTACTTTGGGAAGACCTTTTCTTAGAACTGTTGGTGGCATTATTGATATGAAAGAAGGCACCATTAAATATCAATTTCCATTCAAGAAAGGTATTTAACACTTCCCTATGAGGAGAGAGAAGTTGATTTTTGCTCCTCCTTTGAAGGCAAGGTTTGATGTTAATGCTTCTTCATTTGAAAATACTTGATTCTTGCTTCTTGTGCCTAACTTAAAGGCATTAAAGAAAAGTACTTATTGGGAGATAACCCAAAAGTTTCCTTGAGTATTGGAAGTTATTACTTCAGTAATGACCTATCCTTATACTTTTTTTTTCCAAGGATGACCTCTAATGAGAGGGAAGTAAGATTTGGGGAGTTGCTGTCCCGAAATAGATTTTTATGCTCCATCATAAAAATTTGTGTAAAATCTCTGTAAATCATATTGAGCTGATATTTTCTGAATAAATCCCCCAGTATGTTAGATAACTTTCGTTAGTTCAACACGTTTTGATTTGAGCAACAGAAGGTCTTCGAAAAAATCGGTTTCTACTTGCTGGTCTATTTTGACAGATTTCTGACATTATTTGCATTTGCTTCTTATTGATTCCTTTTCGGGTTATTTTTGGGAAATTGAGATTTTTGAGTGAATTGCTATAGTATATTGTGTTTTTATTGAAAGTTTTGCTGTTCTAAATCTAAACCCAAAGGTCTATTATCTTTTGAATACACTAATGTTGCTAATGAAGATTGTGTGAAGTTTTGTATGAAGGAAAATTTTCAGGTGTAGAGAAAGAATGATTTAATGAGATGAAAAATGGACAAAAGCTCAAGCTTGGGGATGCCACCCCGTGTCACCCCAAGAAATATTCAAGAGGTACAAGCGTCGAAGCTTGGGGATGCCCAATGCATCCCCTTCTTCATCAATAAAAAGCTCAGGTCTTTCTAGACACTTCATTTTTATTGTTTCATGCACAGTTGTGTTGTTCTTGGAGCGTCTTAGTTTTCGTTTGGTTTGCTTGAATAAATTAGTTTGGACCCCCGATCTTGCTGTGTTGTTTCAAATAATTTGATTGGTGTTGGAGAGGAGTAAAAAGTTGTAGCATCCCAGTTGTCTAACACCTGTAATGCTACATGTTATAATAATAAAATGGGCCACTTCCAACATATAATTGTTGCATCATCATCATATCATGCTCATGTCATCATGTCACCTTGCATTTGAGCATCATATAAAACCCTTTCTTATTTGGTTCTTATCTCATGTGCATGATTAATTGTATTTGCCTCTTGATATTGTATTTGGCTCTTGATATATTGTTAAATGCCCAAGTTGAGTTGAGGGCATCTCTCTTATTGACTCCACCACCTTTTCTTTCACCACCTTATATTCCACCATCCAATTAATATGAGCTTGGCATTTTAATTTGGCTTATCTCTAGCTCATGTTGGTTGGTTGGATTCCACCCATAGGCTTTGCTTGGCCTTGCCCATCTTTTGGGAATGCATATGAATAATGCCATATTAATCTTATTGTTTTCACAAGGATAAATTGGGCATTAATTATCTTGCATGGGCCATGCAAGTGCCACCTTTTCTAGTTTTGGTTTTTGCTTGATTTCTAAGTGGATCACTCCTTCCTTGCTTGATCTTGTTTTGGTAGTGTAACCCTAGCTCTCTCCCTCTCTTCTCCCCTTTAGCTAAATCCCTACCCCCATGCCCCATGCACACACATGTGCTCATGAGGCATGCACCAACCAAACCATCCCTTTCTTGGATCTTGCTTGGCCATTTTTGGTTCATGCATGGACCAAAGAAGCACCCCTCCATCACATGGTAATCCCTCTCTCCCTCTCTTTCTTTTCTTGCCTTTTTCTTGATCTTGTGTGCTTGAATTGAAGCATGCTTGAGCAAGTTGAGTACCACCATCTCTTTTCCCCTCTTAGCAAAAACCCTATCATCTAACCATGCCATCTCCACTAAACAAAACCCTAAGCCACCCCCAAACCCCAAACTAGCTAAATCAACAACCCCACCTAGTCTATGCTAAGCCAAAGTGCTCCATCTCTCCCCTTCTCTCTTCCATGCAGGCCCCACCCTAGCACCCTTACCAGCTAACCTGCCCCCCCACACGACCAGGGGCCCCCTAACCCTAGCCCTAGCCCGAGCCCCTCCCCTCTTTCTTCCTCTCTGCCTCACTGCCCACCCCAGGCCCACTTGCTCGCCTCCACAGCCACGAGCCCCAGGTCCACCAGAAGCCACCCCACCGGCCTGCCTTGCCTGGCCGTCTTGAGCACGTGAAGGAGGAATAAAGGTGGCCGATGCCACCTTCCATCAAACCCTCCCCACGCTAGCCCCTCCTCGCCTCGTTCTTATCCTCCCTTCCCTCCTAGCCTCTCCAGATCCACTCCCAGGCTGCCTCGCTCCTCCTCGGCCTCCTTCTCCACCGCCCCAGCTTCCTCTCGCCGGCCACGCCGGTCTACCACCTGCCCCCGTCGATCTAGCCGGCGGCGTGTTGGTGCAGGTGTCGAGGACGCCCCCGGAGCCTCTGCGACGCCTGACCTGACGAGGAGGAGACGCCCAGAGCTGCACGACGACGCCCACGCCGAAACCCTAGCCGCCGACGTCGGCCTCGCCGTTGATCGCCTGCACCCCGAGCCTCGCCATGCCACCGACCTCGCGGTGAGCCTACCTACCCAGACAACCTTGTCCTGCCAGAGCCCTCTGCAGACCACGGACCTGGCGTCGGCGCTGCATGTCGTCAAGGCGCGGCTTCTGGTCGCCACAAGTCGCACCAGCTCACCTAGCCGCTTAGCCCCCCTCCTAGCATCTCCCAAGCCACCAAGACTGGTCGCCCATGTGCGTCTGCGTCGCGGATCGATCGCAGCGCCTGCCGTTTTTTCCTCGCGCTTGTTGCTTGTCAGCAGAGAAGATCCACAGTACCAGTGGGTCATTTTGCGAAAAACCCCCTGCGTTCTTTTGTTCCCAACCCGCGATCCCCAAGACCCCACCTGTCAGCGGCTTGGCTCTTTTATAAAAAGGCTCTCTTGTTTTCTGGCGCTCAACCCGCGGTCCTTCCCCCTCCTAGCCGCTGGCATGTGGGTCCAGGTGCGCCTGTCCCCACCTGTCAGTGACCAGGGCTGGAATAGGTTGGGTGTAAAAAGTTTGTCCGTGTCAGTTTATTTATTCAAATCTTTTTCTGAATATTTAAAATTCAAATAAATTTCAGATTTGAATAACTTTTCAATTGTAAGTCCAAATTTGACAAATAATATATGTTTGGATATCAGAAAAATGAGAGGATTCCAAATATGCCCTTCAAATTGCTTTTTGCACATTTAAAAATTCCAAGTTTAATTAAATTACAACTAATGCCACTAGAATTTAAATAATTAATAACTTTTGTTTTATAATTCCAAATTAAGCAAATGATATGTCTAAAACGATCAGCTCGACGAGACCTTTATGTTTATGCTATCCATGACTTGAATTGAAGCATGCATCATGTAAATATATAATATAAAGCAACTAATTTGACAATAAAATGTGACTAAAACCCAATAAAAATGTTATTTCTTGTATTCCACACCTCACCCATGCCATGCTACCTTATTGCCATGTAAATTGTGCATCATTCATCATGGCATGATTGTTTGCTTGACGCATCTTATTCATATGCTTGTGCTCTATATTCATGTTGGCCTTGTTTGTTTGGTTTTTCGGATAGACACTTGGGGGTTATATCAAGAGAACCAGGAGCACTACCCAGATCCGTCCCTTGCTTCAACTGAGATACCAGGCAAGCACTTCCACATGCTTGCATACATACAGTACCTATTGCCTCTATCTTACTCTTGCATCATTGAGTCGCGAATGCATTGAATTGAATCCCAAGTATGCATAGCCTTTACTTTTAAACCCCACCAAGCTTGTTCCTCCAACCCATGAGCCATTACTATAGGAGTTGTTTGAGCCATGCGAGTCGTAGAACAGCATGTGTAGGGTATGTGAGTGTCTGTTGGATAATGAGGTACCTAAACAACTTAACCTGAGTAGTTCTGGGATAACTAAAGAAAGTGGCACCGGTGAGCAACATCTGCTATTTGGTTTTTCCTGCTCACTTGTGTCCTGTAAGACCCCGAGTACTTGATTCCTGTTCCTTGATTTGTCGCGCTATCCACATCCGGGAGGTATATGGGACCCCCCTGAGCCAGAGCTTGATTCCGTCTTATTTCTTGGGGCCACAAACTAGTTTGAGGTTTTATCTACTATCCTGTACTTATGCCATGCTACTTTACAGATTTAAATTGTGCGAGGAGCACACCGCATCGCTTAGGATCGGGACACGTTTACGCTGTATCGACAAGCCCAGCCACACTTTCGGTTCGATCGTTTGCCGTCCACCCAAACCTTGAGTCCGTCTCGAGTCACTATCTCCGCTATGGATCTACTTAAGGGGTGGCCCCAAATATTTCTGAATTTGTGATTGTTCATCGTGAAAGCCTCGTTGGGTTTTGATTTGGTTTCTCCGAGGTTGATCGGCGTGTTGCTATTGGTGCACCGCCGGTAAAACTTTCTCAAAGCCGTGTCCGCGGATATGGACGACTTGGAGCACGATTTCTTGATCATAGACAAGCATAACTAAAGTACCGCTTTAACTGACTAAGTAACTTGACTAGTAAATAGTGCAACACTCATGGCATGGTTAATAAAATTGCCAGCGGATGGGGTTGTTCGTCCGCTCCTGGTTGGTAGCGAGGAGGAGGATGGATGAAATTAAATTACCATTATAACTGCTGTACCTAAATTCACGGACATCCGCCTATCATTGGTTAGGCGGATGGTTAGCGTTATCTGTAGAACTGCTAGGGTTTATCTTTCGCTGCAATTCGTCACCCTGGTTGTGTCCCCTTTAGAGGCATTAAGACTTCTGAGTACCCTTAGGGTCTCACACGATAAATTCTTGATTCAGATGAGCAGTACCTTCTCGTGACGGATCGGGTGGAAGAAGTCCGAAGATGTGGGCAACGATCGTTCGGTGTAGAGATTCCGGAACGGGATCCGTGAGACCTGTAGTTGGGATGTGCTTATTTCTATGGCATCTTATGCCGATTTGCTTCTTATCCGTACTCGGATTTTGTTTGCCGCCCGCATGATACTCGATGTGTGTTGTATGAGGAAGTATCCTAGAATATAGATCTATCTAGGTCATTTGAATCTTGCCGTATGCGTTGCTATATTTCCTTTCTTTCTAGATGGTATGGCTCGATGTACTCTTGTATGGTGGCTTGCGTACATACCCACTTGTGTACGTAGTTGATCCTTCGCTGCCGACTCACGCCCGTACAGGTCCCGTTGAGAGGGTAGTGGTTGGGACGTCTGAAAGGACTACCAGTGAGTGGCTTTTGGGGCCCCACCGTACTATTTCAACCACTACCACTCATCCAGGCTTGTATCTAGGAGCGTAATTCACCGAGGTAGTTACAATTGGTATCGAGCCATCCCGACCTTCGTGGTTTCACTAAAGCAGTCGTTGTCAGTCTAGCAAATATTTTGGTAGTTATGTATATTAGGGAAAAACAAAACGCGAGAGTAGGACTGCTTCCACTTTTCTTCTTAACCTCCCACCCACCCTTTTCTGGTAAGGAAGTGCAACGTTTTCAATTCTCTTCTCAAAGTTCAAACTAGGATTCACGTGTTCTGGGTTTCCGTAGTACCATAGGTTGTTTGTGTGTGTGTGTGTGTGTGTGTGTGTGTGTGTGTGTGTGTGTGTGTAATCCCTTGTCTATCTGTTGCATCCAAGTTGTTATCTTATCTGCCTTTGGTTATCAACTGTTGGTACATTCCATACCAACAGGCCTTTGCAAAACCGACGCAATCTATCTTCCTCTTTGTATCCGACGCTACCTTGTTTGGGGTGTTCGTTTCCGTAGTTTCCAATCTTAGGTTTCGTCGTGAGCAGAAGGGGTTAGGATATGTGTTCCACTTGTTCATGTGCGGAGTAATGATTTGAGTGCGGGATGGAGTCGTGACCATACCACTACTTTTATCATTCGCTTTTGTATATTGAATCGGTAGAGTCACTAATCTTGATTCGTTAAGTAATTTTGCGCATCTATTGGTATTGTAATGCCGAAATTTGTGGAAAATTTTTCTTTGATATATTTGTGTACCACACTCCTTTTCAGTCGTGTGCGATATGCTTAATATCTTTGAGGTGCTATGAACTTTGTTGATATTTTAATATCATCTCGATAATTGTATCCTTTAATCTTGGTTAATTCCATCTTGGTACTATTTTGGATTATTATCATTCTCCATTATAGTCGACTTGAGTTTTATATCAATGACAGGATGGCTCCCCACGGATGAAGAGGACATCCTCCGGGCTGGGCTCATGTCAAACGTAGCTAATGCTTTGGCGGCAATGCAAGAGAACCAGCAGCTTTGAGGAGGCGTCGGAAGAAATGAGTTTGCTCCACTTCCTCCACCTCCCAAGCGTGGTGACATCAAGAGCTTCCTCAAGTTCAACCTCGTCGCTTTGATGTGTCGACCGACCTCTGACGCGGATGATTGGCTGCGAGATCTCAAGGTTGCTCGAGACTGGCTGATGTTCGAGTATCAGTGGGTCAAGTGTGCTACCCACCTTCTCAAGGGAGATGCAACTCTTTGGTGGAGAACTACTTGAAGGCAAGTTGCACCGGGTTCCAGCCTACTTGGGAGAGGTTCACTGAGCGTTCAAAGAGCAGTTTCTCTCGAGAGATTGTGATGGAAAGGATGAAGGAGGCTTTCCTCAACTGAAGCAGGAAATGATAACGCCAACACCTATATCAGAACTTCATGAATCTGCGGCGTTATGGTGGTGATGAGGTATCCGATGACAAGAAGAAGCGAGAAAAGGTTCGAGCAAGGGCTCAATGCGTCGATCAAGTATGCAATCACACATGCAAGACCGCAACCTTCCTGAACTACTGCACTGACCTTTGCAAGAGGAGGCAAGCGTGCAAATGTTCGAGGAGTCCAAGAAACACAACAGGGATGCAACAAGCTCTGCAGTTATGGCAGCTCCTTCTAAGCGGCGTGTCTGGGTTCCTAACACCCCACCATCGCTCCCGGCTCCACCAAGACCTGCAAGTTTCGCTTCAAGGCCACCAAACTTCACCACTGCGGCTCCTGTGGCTACAACCACTACCTGAGCGCTGGCGGAGTCCTGGCTACTCGCTCACGTCCTCATGGTGCTTGTTTCATGTGGAGATCATGGACATCCTAACTGGAACTGCCAATGAAGAACAAAGCTCCCTCCACCCCGCCAAGATCTGCAACAAGCTCTCCTTGGTTCGTGCACCACCGCGGGCTCTCAACATCAACACTAAGCCCGGGTCTGCGGTTGTTCGCGCCAACTGCGTCAACGCCTCTCAAGCTGAGCTCGCACCTGGAGTTGTAATGGGTATGCTTTCAGTTAACTCAGTCCCTGCACGAGTTCTCTTTGATTCTGGTGCATCGCATTCTTTTGTGTCACACAAGTTTGCAGAAAAGAATGAGTTAGTCATGGTTCCTCTCTCTAAGCGGTTGGTGGTACAATCACCTGGTTCAAACATGAGAGCTGAGCATATCAGTCATGAAAATCAAGTTGAGATTGGTGGTTCTTCATTCTTGGCTTCTTTTATTGTTCTGGGCAACTCTGAGATTGATGTCATCTTGGGCATGGATTGGTTGACAGCAAATGCAGCTGTGATTGATTGTGCTGAACGCTCAGTGTCTCTGAAGATTCCTGAAGGCCATATAGTCTTTTCTCCAAGTCTGACTCCTGCTGTCCAGCTATATTCCTTGGCGGCTCTGAATGATGATGCTATGGAAGCTATTTAGAGGGTACCCGTGGTCTGTGAGTTCCCAGATGTCTTTCCTGAAGAGTTGCCAGGTATGCCTCCGGATCGCGAGGTTGAATTCGTGATTGAGCTTGAACCTGGAACGGCTCCTATCTCCAAGCGGCCATATAAAATGGGTCCTTCTGAGTTGGCTGAACTCAAACGACAACTTGATGAACAAGAGAAGTTGGGTTTCATTCAACACAGCACTTCTTCTTGGGGTAGCCCAACAATCTTTGTGAAGAAGCGTGACAGAACCGATAGGCTATGTGTTGACTACCGGGCTCTAAATGCTAAAACCATCAAGAACAAATATCCTCTCCCACGGATAAATGATCTATTTGATCAGCTAGCAGGAGCTGTGGTGTTCTCTAAGCTGGACTTGAGAAGTGGTTATCACCAAATCAAAATTCGCAAAGAAGATGTGCCCAAGACAGCTTTCACCACCCGCTATGGCCTGTATGAGTACACGGTCATGTCTTTCGGTCTCACCAACGCACCTGCTACCTTCTCGAGGCTGATGAACTCCGTTTTCATGGAGTACCTTGATAAGTTTGTGGTGGTATATCTGGATGACATTCTGGTCTATTCCAAGTCTAAGGAGGAGCATGAAGAGCACCTGGGGTGTGTCCTGAACAAGCTCCGTGAGAAACGCTTGTATGCAAAGTTCTCAAAGTGTGAGTTTTGGCTGCCTGAAGTAACATACTTGGGTCATGTTATCTCTGCCAAGGGCATTGCAGTCAACCCGGAAACCGTGAAGACAATAGTTGAATGGCTTCCTCCTGCTAATGTCAAGGAAGTGCGGAGTTTTCTCGGCTTGGCTAGCTATTGCCGCTTGTGCAGAACTTCTCGAAGATAGCAAAGCCTCTTACCGATCTCCTCAAGAAAGGCAAGAAGTACCTGTGGACTCCTGCATGTCAAGAAAGTTTTGAGACACTCAAAGAGAAGCTCACTTCCACACCAGTCTTGGTTCCTCCAGATACATCTAAGCCTTTCCAGATATTCTGTGACGCCTCTTTGCAAGGATTGGGTGCGGTCCTTATGCAAGAGAGACAGGTGGTTGCTTATGCTTCTCGTCAGTTGAAGACGCATGAGATCAACTATCCCACACATGACCTCGAGCTAGCAGCAGTTGTCTTTGCTTTGAAGCTATGGAGGCACTACTTGCTTGGTAACCGCTAGAGATCTTCTCGGACCACAAGAGTTTGAAGTATATCTTCACTCACCTGATCTCAACCTTGGCAGAGGAGATGGATTGAAGCAATCAATGACTTTGATGTGACCATCAACTACACTCCGCAAAGCAAATGTCATGGCAGATGCGCTTAGTAAAGCTTATGTCAACAACCTCATGGTGAAAGAGCAACAACCTCTCTTGTGCGAGGAATTCCGTCACCAACTCGAAATTGTGGAACAAGGGCATCTCTGAACCTTCGCTACTCCTCTCTTGGAAGAACAGATTCGCTCTCGTCAACGTGGTGATCCGCACCAAAGTTAATCTCTAAGCTTGACCTTCCGAAGTATGAGTCCTTTCACGTTGATGATCAAGGCACGCTCTTCTTTGAACACCGGATGTTTGTTCCAAACTACCCGGGTCTGAGAGACCAAGTTCTTAAGGAGGCACATGATTCGGTTCTTTCTATCCATCCTGGCAGCACAAAGATGTACATGGACTTGAAAACACAATACTGGTGGCCTGGGTTGAAACGGTATTGCGCCAAGTATGTCTCAGAATGTGATGTCTGTCGCAGAGTCAAGGCCGTCCATCAGAAACCATTTGGTCTTCTACAGCCATTGAAACCTCCGGAATGGAAATGGGAGAAAGTAGAGATGGACTTCATCACTGGCTTTCCAAGGTCGCAGAAGGGCAACAATGCAATTTTTGTTGTCATCGACAGCTTTCTAAAGTGGCTCATTTCTTCCATCAAAGAAACAATTTCGGAATTCATTGGTGAGCTCTATATCAACAGGATTGTCTCTTTGTATGGGGTTCCACCGAAATCAGTTCGACTGTGGGAGCATCTTCACCTCAAAGTTCGGAGAGTTTCCAAAAGCTTTGGGAACAAAGTTGAACTTCAAAGACTGCTTACCACCCTCGCCTCAAGGACAAGTGGAAAGAATCAATCAGATTCTAGAGGATATGCTTCGGGCTTGCGTCATCTCGTTTGGCATGAAATGGGAGGAATGCCTTCCATATGCTGAATTCTCCTACAACAACAGCTTCCAGAAGAGTCTGAAGATGGCACCATTCGAGGCTCTCTATGGACGCAAGTGCAGAACTCCCATTGGTTGGTCAGGTGCAGGAGAAAGAATCTGGTTTGGCCCTGACATTGTAACCCAAGCAGAGGAGAAGGTGCATATCATTCTGGAGAACCTGAAGATTGCTCAAAGTCGTCAGAAGAGCAACTATGACAGGAAACACACGGATATGGTATATGCCCCTGGTGATCTCGTCTACCTTCGTGTCACTCCCATGAGAGGAACACACCGCTTCGGTATCAAAGGAAAGTTGGCTCCTAGATACATCGGTCCTTTCAAGATACGTGGTAGAAGAGGAGAAGTTGCTTATGCACTTGAGCTTCCGGAAAAACTCAAAGTCCATGATGTTTTCCACATCTCTCAGCTCAAGAAGTGCTTCAAAGACCCCGACAAGACCGTGGATCATGAGCTAATCGACCTCCAAGAAGATCTGTCTTATCAAGAACACCCCACCAAAATCCTTGAGACTGCAGAGCGAAGGACTCACAACAAGTCCATCAAGTTTTGCAAGGTGCAGTGGTCACACCATTCTGTTGATGAAGCCACACGGGAGCGTGAAGATGAAATCCGTGCCAACCATCCTTCTCTCTTCGTATCTTCTTCTTCTTCCTAGAATCTCGGGGCGAGATTCCTGTTTAGTGGGGGAGAGTTGTAGCATCCCAGTTGTCTAACACCTGTAATGCTACATGTTATAATAATAAAATGGGCCACTTCCAACATATAATTGTTGCATCATCATCATATCATGCTCATGTCATCATGTCACCTTGCATTTGAGCATCATATAAAACCCTTTCTTGTTTGGTTCTTATCTCATGTGCATGATTAATTGTATTTGCCTCTTGATATTGTATTTGGTTCTTGATATATTGTTAAATGCCCAAGTTGAGTTGAGGGCATATCTCTTATTGACTCCACCACCTTTTCTTTCACCACCTTATATTCCACCATCCAATTAATATGAGCTTGGCATTTTAATTTGGGTTATCTCTAGCTCATGTTGGTTGGTTGGATTCCACCCATAGGCTTTGCTTGGCCTTGCCCATCTTTTGGGAATGCATATGAATAATGCCATATTAATCTTATTGTTTTCACAAGGATAAATTGGGCATTAATTATCTTGCATGGGCCATGCAAGTGCCACCTTTTCTAGTTTTGGTTTTTGCTTGATTTCTAAGTGGATCACTCCTTCCTTGCTTGATCTTGTTTTGGTAGTGTAACCCTAGCTCTCTCCTCTCTTCTCCCTTTAGCTAAATCCCTACCCCCATGCCCCATGCACACACATGTGCTCATGAGGCATGCACCAACCAAACCATCCCTTTCTTGGATCTTGCTTGGCCATTTTTGGTTCATGCATGGACCAAAGAAGCACCCCTCCATCACATGGTAATCCCTCTCTCCCTCTCTTTCTTTTCTTGCCTTTTTCTTGATCTTGTGTGCTTGAATTGAAGCATGCTTGAGCAAGTTGAGTACCACCATATCTTTTCACCTCTTAGCAAAAACCCTATCATCTAACCATGCCATCTCCACTAAACAAAACCCTAAGCCACCCCCAAACCCCAAACTAGCTAAATCAACAACCCCACCTAGTCTATGCTAAGCCAAAGTGCTCCATCTCTCCCCTTCTCTCTTCCATGCAGGCCCCACCCCAGCACCCTCTACCAGCTAACCTGCCCCCCCACACGACCAGGGACCCCCTAACCCTAGCCCTAGCCCGAGCCGGCCCCTCTCCCCTCCCCTCTTTTCTTCCCTCTCTGCCTCACCTGCCCACGACCCCAGGCCCACTTGCCTGCCTCCCTGGCCACGAGCTGCCCCTGTGTCCACCAGAAGCCACCCCACCTTGCCCTGCCCTGGCCGTGCCAAGCACGTGAAGGGAGGAATAAAGGTGGCCGATGCCACCTTTCTTACATCAAACCCTCCCCCACGCTAGCCCCTCCGCGCCCTCGTTCTTATCCTCCCCTTTCCCCTCCTAGCCTCTCCCAGATCCACTCCCAGAGGCCTGCCTCGCTCCCCTCCTCTGGCCTCCTTCTCCACCGCCCCAGCTTACTCTCGCCGGCCACGCCGTCTCACCACCGCCCCGTCGATCCGGTGGCGTGTTGTCAAGGTGTCGAGAAGCCCCTGGAGCCTCACGGCGCCCTGGACCCAGACGCGAGGAGACGCCCCAGAGCCTGCACGACGCCACGCCACGAAACCCTAGCCGCCCGACGTCGGCCTCGCTGATCGCCTGCACGAGCCTCGCCACCGTCACCGACACCTCGCGGTGAGCCTACCTACCCCAGACAACCTCGTCCTCGCCAGAGCCCTCTGTCAGCCGGACCTAGCTGGCGGCCTGGCGTCGCGTGCGGCGCGCTACTGTCGCCGCTCGCGCAAGCTCACCTAGCCGCTTAGCCCTCTAGCATCTCCCAAGCCACCCGACTGGTTCGGCCACTGCTGTCATGGTCGCGGATCGAGCCACGCTTTTTTTCCTCGTCGCGTTGCTTGTTCAGTTCGTCAGCAGAGAAGATCCACAGTACCAGTGGGTCGTTTTGCGAAAAACCCCCTGCGTTCTTTTGTTCCCAACCCGCGATCCCCAAGACCCCACCTGTCAGCGGCTTGGCTCTTTTATAAAAAGGCTCTCTTGTTTTCTGGCGCTCAACCCGCGGTCCTTCCCCCTCCTAACCGCTGGCATGTGGGTCCAGGTGCGCCTGTCCCCACCTGTCAGTGACCAGGGCTGGAATAGGTTGGGTGTAAAAAGTTTGTCCGTGTCAGTTTATTTATTCAAATCTTTTTCTGAATATTTAAAATTCAAATAAATTTCAGATTTGAATAACTTTTCAATTGTAAGTCCAAATTTGACAAATAATATATGTTTGGATATCAGAAAAATGAGAGGATTCCAAATATGCCCTTCAAATTGCTTTTTGCACATTTAAAAATTCCAAGTTTAATTAAATTACAACTAATGCCACTAGAATTTAAATAATTAATAACTTTTGTTTTATAATTCCAAATTAAGCAAATGATATGTCTAAAATGATCAGCTCGACGAGACCTTTCTGTTTATGCTATCCATGACTTGAATTGAAGCATGCATCATGTAAATATATAATATACAACAACTAATTTGACAATAAAATGTGACTAAAACCCAATAAAAATGTTATTTCTTGTATTCCACACCTCACCCATGCCATGCTACCTTATTGCCATGTAAATTGTGCATCATTCATCATGGCATGATTGTTTGCTTGACGATCTTATTCATATGTGCTCTATATTCATGTTGGCCTTGTTTGTTTGGTTTTTCTGGATAGAACCTTGGCGGTTATATCAAGAGAACCGAGCACTACCGGATCCGTCCCTCCTTGCTTCAACTGAGATACCGTGCAAGCACTTCCACATGCTTGCATACATACAGTACCTATTGCCTCTATCTTACTCTTGCATCATTGAGTCGCGAATGCATTGAATTGAATCCCAAGTATGCATAGCCTTTACTTTTAAACCCCACCAAGCTTGTTCCTCCAACCCATGAGCCATTACTATAGGAGTTGTTTGAGCCATGCGAGTCGTAGAACAACATGTGTAGGGTATGTGATTGTCTGTTGGATAATGAGGTACCTAAACAACTTAACCTGAGTAGTTCTGGGATAACTAAAGAAAGTGGCACCGGTGAGCAACATCTGCTATTTGGTTTTTCCTGCTCACTTGTGTCCCGTAAGACCCCGAGTACTTGATTCCTGTTCCTTGATTTGTCGCGCTATCCACATCCGGGAGGTATATGGGACCCCCCTGAGCCAGAGCTTGATTCCGTCTTATTTCTTGGGGCCACAAACTAGTTTGAGGTTTTATCTACTATCCTGTACTTATGCCATGCTACTTTCTGTATTTAAATTGTGCGAGGAGCACACTGTACTGTTTAGGATCGGGACACGTTTACGCGGTATCGACAAGCCCAGCCACACTTTCGGGTTCCCATTGCCACTGGCCCACCCAAACCTTGAGTCCGTCTCGAGTCAGCTATCTCCGTGCGGGATCTACTTAAGGGTGGCCTCAAATATTTCTGAATTCGTGATTGTTCACCGTGAAAGCCTCGGGTTTTGATTTGGTTTTTCCGAGGTTGATCGAGCGTGTTGCTATTGGTACCCCGGCCGGTAAAACTTTCGAAAGCCGTGTCCGGATATGGACGACTTGGAGCACGCTTTCTTGATCATAGACAAGCATAACTAAAGTACCGCCTTAATCGACTAAGTAACTTGACTAGTAAATAGTGCAACACTCATGGCATGGTTAATAAAATTGCCAACGGATGGGGTTGTTCGTCCGCCCCTGGTTGGTAAGGTGGAGGAGGATGGATCGATGAAATTACCATTATAAGCTGCATTACCTAATTCACTGGACATCCGCCTATCATTGGTTAGGCGGATGGTTAGCGTTATCTCAGAACTGCTAGGGTTTATCTTTCGCTGCAATTCGCCACCCAGGTTGTGTCCCTTTAGAGGCATTAAGACTTGCCGAGTACCCTTAGGGTCTCACACGATAAATTCTTGATTCAGATGAATGGTACCTTCTCGTGACGACATCGGGTGGAAGAAGTCAAGATGTGGGCAACGATCGCTCGTGTAGAGATTCCGGAACGGGGATCCGTGAGACCTGTAGTTGGGATGTGCTTATTTCTATGGCATCTTATGCCGATTTGCTTCTTATCCGTACTCGGATTTTGTTTGCCGCTTCCGCATGATACTCTGATGTGTGTTGTATGAGGAAGTATCCTAGAATATAGATCTATCTAGGTCATTTGAATCTTGCCGTATGGCGTTGCTATATTTCCTTTCTTTCTAGATGGTATGGCTCTGATGTACTCTTGTATGGTGGCTTGCGTACATACCCACTTGTGTACGTAGTTGATCCCTTCGCCGACTCACGCCACCAGACAGTCCCGCTGAGAGGGTAGTGGTTGGGACGTCTGAAAGGACTACCAGTGAGTGGCTTTTGGGGCCCCACCGTACTATTTCAACCACTACCACTCATCCAGGCTTGTATCTAGGAGCGTAGTTCACCGAGGTAGTTACAAAAGTTCTTGCTTAAATAGTACAAGAGGAGCTTGCTTTGACTGTGACTTAGACTTTAGCATGTCATGCTAGGTGTTGTTTTGACCTTATGCTTAGTGATTATTGTTGTAGCATGAATTGTTCCAAACAATTTGGATTGCTTAATGTGCCTTAAAGGAATCATGCATTGTTTTAGCATACAAAAGCATAGTATTGTGCTATTCTCCTTTGATGCTTTGTTTGGGTTGACTTGGCACATGCTCACACCATGTTATGACTATAACAAGTCACCATAGCCTCTATCATCATTTATTCCTTGACTTGTAGTACCACTTTATGCTTTGATTAGTAATGTTTTGTCGCTCTGCATGATTATGGCCATTATTGCTCTCTTAGTTGGTCGCTCCCAGTCTTTTGCTAGCCTCCACTTGTATGAGTAAGTTCTACTCATGCATCCAACTCCCAAGAATCCAAGTTATTCCAAAGTGTCCACTATAAATTCCTATGCACGGTGTGTTACACCATTCCAAGTATATTGTTTTTTTCATCTACAATTAAAAAGTCTCTTTGTTATGTGAAAACTTAGTGCTTAAATCTCTCACGAACTTGATGGCACACTTTATTTTTCTTGCCCCTAATAAACTTGAACCATTGTGTCATCTATGTTGTATATGCTTGGACTTATACGTTGGAATTAGCAGAACCGTGTTATCATGGGGAACGCTTTCAACATTGCACTTGTACTTTGTACACAGTTGATATCATGCTCTTTTGTCTATGGATGTCGTGAGTGTGAAACAAAAGGGGAGATTGTAAGTCCATGGAGTTATGTATGTGTGTTAGAGAAACACCTGGGCCACTAGCCTAAGCCATTCCTAATCATGGTGGAAACTTGCAGCATCACCATAATGACATCTATGAAGATTTCTTCTTATAAAAAGAAGAGACATATTGAAAAGAGGAAAGGGAGCACCATTTTCCCTTGGTAAATAAGAAGATTGCTAAGATGCTCATTGTTTGCTTGCCTTGTCACTTTGATTATGGGATAGCTCCTATATCATGTGCAAGGGTACCCCGTTGGCGGTTCTCTATGATACACATGTACTTACTATGACAAGAACTTACAGGTGACTAAAGTTGAGTAGCATGAGGAGCGGCCCTCGTATTCAAGGGACATGAGATTGCCAACTTATACTTTGTCAAGCATATACTCCATAGTTTGTTCACTTTAACCTTAATCACTTCAAGATGCTTATGATAGGGGCAATGAGAGCTGAAAGCTAATAAGTACCCTAATTTTTGGAAGCTCTTTTTGAAACTTGAAATCCCTGCTTCCCTTATGAAGGGCCTTTCTTCCACTATTTTATTGAGTCTCCACCTTCTATCCTTAGGCACCAGTTAAGAGAGCATAGTTGCCATTCTTAGTTCTATGTGCATTGTCCCAAAACTTATTGATTGATGCTTATTGTTGATATTACTTGTTCTTGTGCTATTTGTATCTAGTCACTCTTATGAACTTTGAAGGTGTCCTATGCATCTATTTGCTACTCCATGAGGGACAATTTTGAATGCCACTATGCTACGTTTTCTGTATGTGAAACAAACAAACATTTTTCAATGCATGTTATTCCTGATATTTGTTTGTAACCTTTCATGTTGCATGCATAGTTACTTTTTCTTACTGTTAGAACTCCATCTTTCATGCTCATGTTTACAGTTCTTTGATCCCAGCTTTCAATACTTGCAAATGGTTTGATCTTGATTTTGATGGTGCATGTCACCTAAAAAATTATTCTTTTTTATCACTTACCTACTCGAGGACGAGCAGGAGTTAAGCTTGGGGATGCTTGATACGTCAGAAACGTATCTATAATTTTTGATGTTCCATGCTTGTTTAGTATCTACTTTGCTTTACTTTGTCTACACTTTGAGGTGTTTTTATATGTTTTCTGGTACTAACCTATTAACAAGATGCCAAAGTGCCAGTTGCATGTTTTCTTCTGTTTTTGGTTCTAGAAAGGCAGAAAATCAATATTCTCGGAATTGGACGGGACAAAAGCCAAAGTTAATATTTTACCTTGGGGAACATGGAGCTAGAGTACGAGACGGAGGGGAGCCACCAGGCCACACCCTGTCGCGTGGGTCAAGGCAGCTCACGGGTGGCCGCCTGCCTCGCCTCTTCGCCTATAAAGACCCCCCGATACAGAAACCCTAAGAACCCGATAAATATTCCACGAAACCGTCTGTAGCCACCTCCACCATCGTCCCTTGATCGGGGGGGATTTGAAGCTCTTCCCGGCACCCTGCCGGAGGGGAGATCATCCTGGAGGCCTTCCTCTTCATCATGCCAGCCTCCGGTATGAAGTGTGAGTAGTTCCACCTTGGACTACGAGTCCATGTAGTAGACAGATGGTTGTATCTCCTCCTTTGTGCTACCATGTTTAGATCTTGTGAGCTCCGTTCATGATCAAGATCATCTATTTGTAATCATGCATGTTGTGTTTGTAGGGATCCGATGGATATTGAGATTACTATGTCAGATTGATTAATAATTTTGTCTTATTGATTCTATCATGTCTGTGTTGTCTCTGGTCTTGCATGCTCTCTGTTTCTAGTAGCTATCTTGGCCAAGTAGATGCTAGTGACTCCAAGAGGGGGTATTTATGCTCGATAGTGGGTTAATTTCTCTATTTAATCTAAGGGAAGTGACAGAAATCTCTAAGGTTGTAGAT
Source organism: Avena longiglumis (assembly GCA_030063025.1). Taxonomy (NCBI): domain Eukaryota; kingdom Viridiplantae; phylum Streptophyta; class Magnoliopsida; order Poales; family Poaceae; genus Avena; species Avena longiglumis. The sequence goes on from CP125976.1 coordinate 60,901,300, forward strand.
GTGTTGTTGCCACTAGGGAGAAAACAACGGTCTCTTGTTCATGTAACAAGTGGATTGTTTACCTTACACACTTTGCTTAAAGAAGTTATCCGTTGCTTCCAACTTAATACTGGAGGGGGGTCGAATGATAACCTGGAGGTGGATTACTAGTCATAGATGCAGTTGGATGGTAGTCTATGTATCTAGTTTGATTGCCCAATCGAATCTCATAGGATCATGAATGTCTAGTATTGCATTGTTATGCCTTGCTCAGTCCTGTCAATTGCCCTGCTGTAATTTGTTTACCCAACATGCCATGTTTTTTTATCTTAAGGAGAACACCTCTAGTGAACTATGGACCCCGGTCCAATCTTTACCTTTGATACATCTTCCACTATTACTGTTTACTTTCTGCAAACCACTATTACCTTCCACACCATACAGTTAATCCTTTGTTTTCAGCAAACCGATGAGATTGACAACCTCACTGTTGTTGGGGCAAAGTCTTGATTTTGTGTTGTCCAGGTTTCGAAGTTGCTAGCAACACCTTTGAGTCGTTTCCTTCCTCCTACTGGTTCGATAAGCTTGGTTTCTAAATAAGGGAAAACTTGTTGCTATGCTCATCATACCTTCCTCTTGGGTTCTCCCAACGAAGCTTCACGCACCATCAAATGCTCATTATGGTTATGCTGAAAGTTTCCACCATGATTAGGCATGGCTTAGATTAGCCTCCCAGGCGTTTCTCTAACACATATACAAACTCCATGGACTTACAAGCTCCCCTTTTATTTCACACCGCCGGCATCCATAAACAAAAGAACATGATATCAACTGAATAGATATGTACAATGTCGAAAGCGTGCCCCATGACAACATGGTTCTGCTAACTCCCAACTTATAATTTTCAAGCATATAAGCAACATAGATGGGCAGAATGGTTCAAGTTTATTAAGTGCAAGAAAATAAAAGTGTGCCATCAAGTTCGTGAGAGCTTTTTTCACTAATTTTCACATAACAAAAAATTAATTTGGAAGATAGATAAAAACATGAATATACTTGGAATGGTGTAACACACCATGCATAGGAGTTTATAATGGACTCTTTGAAATAACTTGGTTTCTTGGGAGTTGGATGCACAAGTAGAGCTCATACTCAGTACAGGTGGAGGCTAGGAAAAGACTAGGAGCAATCAACTAAGAGAGCAATAATGGCCATAATCATGCAGAGCGACAAAATATTATGAACCAAAGCATAAAATGATATCACAATTCAAAAACTAAATGATCATAGAGGCTAAGGTGACTGGTTCATAGTCATAACATGGTGTAAGCATGTGCCAAGTCAATACAAATAAAGCATCAAAGGAGAATACCACAATATTATGCTTTTGTATGCTAAAACAACGCATGATTCTTTCATGGCACATTAAGCAATCTCAATTGTTTGAAACAAGTCATGCTACAACAATAATCACTAAGCATATGGTTAAAGCAACATCTAACATGACATGATAAAGCCTAAGCCACAGTCAAAACAAGCTTCTTTTTGTACCACCATAAGCATGAAACATTCTACTCTTTTCCAACACCAATCAACTTATTTGAAAAAACTCACAAAGATAATAATCAATAAATACCAGGGAGCTTGTCTCACCTAACTACAAATAAGAACTAAAAAGTTCTAAGCAAAAAAGCAGAAGAAAACTAAAGCTAAACGCAGTGGTAACAAAAGTGAGCACTCACAGAATAATACGAGTGAAAAATAGAGTGTTCTAGGCAATGAAGAACTAGGTGTGACTTCTCCGAAATAGGTGTGTTGGGGTCCAGCCACTTATTGCAGCAAAAAAATCAAAATAAAACTAAAAACAAAGACTCTCCAAGAACAACACATAGCGCATGAAGCAATAAAATATAGTATCTTGAAAGAAGACCTGAGATTTTTGTTGATGAAGAAGGGGATGCCTTGGGCATCCCCAAGCTTTGACGCTTGTACCTCTTGAATATTTCTTGGGGTGACATGGGTGTCATCCTCAAGCTTGATATTTTGTCCATACTTCATCTCATCACATCTTCTCTCCCTACACTTGAAAACTTTCTTCATACAAAACTTCACACAATTTTCATTAGCAACATTAGTGTATGCAAGATAATAAGCCTTTGGGGTTCAGTTTCAACTCAAGTAAATCATCCATTAAAACATAATCTATTTTAGCAACTCCTTTTAAAATCTCAAGTGATCAAAGAGAACTGAAAAGGAAACCGATTAAGAGGAAAATGCAAATAATGGCAGAAATCTGTCAAAATAGACCAGCAGGTAAAGACCATTTTTTAGAAAATATTATTTTGCTCAAATAGAAAACTGCAAAACTAACAAAAGATGGGTAAATACCAGGGGCATGCACACAAAAAATTACAGATCAGTACGACGTACTGGGAGTTTCACGATTTTTTACAACGAAGCACGGAAATCTGTTTCAGGACAGCAAGTTCCCCAACTCTTACTTTCCTCTCATTTGAGGCTATTCTTGGCACAAAAACCAAATAGAAAGGATAGGGAGAGGTTATTACAGAGGTAATAACTTCCAAGACTCAACAAAATAAAAACTTACTAAAATAAAAATTGAGTTATCTCCCAAGAGTGCTTTTCTTTAACGCCTTTCAGCTAGGCATAGAAAGCAAGAATCAAGTATTTTCAAATGAAGAAGCATCAATATCAAAATTTGTTCTAATAATAGAATCAAAAGATAGCTTGTTTCTTTTTCGAGGAAAGTGTTCCATACCTTTCTTGAGTGGGAATTGATATTTAATGGTGCCTTCTTTCATATCAATAATGGCACCAAGAGTTCTAAGAAAAGGTCTTCCCAAAATAATAGGACAAGAAGCATTGCATTCAACATACAAAACATAGAAATCAACAGGGACAAAGGTATCATTGACCATAATAAGAACATCATTAATTTTCCCCATAAGTTTATTTTTAGCATTATCATCAAGATGGACATCCAAATAACAATCTTCCAATGGTGGTAAATCAAGAATTTCATAATTTTTTTTAGGCATAATAGAGACACTAGCACCAATATCACATAAAGCTTTGAGATCAAAATCATTCACTTTCATATTAATGATGGGCTCCCAACCATCTTCTAATTTCCTAGGAATAAAAGCTTCATGTTTCAATTTTTCTTCTTTAATTTTCATGAGAGCATTTGTAATATGTTTTGTAAAAGCCATATTCATAGTGCTAGCATTAGGACTTCTAGAAAGATTTTACAAGAACATAATTACTTCATAAATATTGCAACCATCAAGATCAAAATCAATATTATCATTCAAGGTAGTAGAACTATTGTCTCCCATATTTCGAAAAACTTCAGCATTTTTATTGGAAAAGGTTCCAGTGGGTTTACGCAATGTTGCAAAAGAATGGGGACTTTAGATGGTTTGCTAGCATCAACATTACTAGTGGTGGTCATAGTACAAATTTTATTCATACTATTATTTCTATCAATTTCATCTTCTCTTTCCCACCTAGCATGCAATTCAGCTAACATCGTAACATTTTCATCAATTCTAACTTGTATGGCATTAGTAGCAGCAAAGGGATTTTCCATAGTTTCTGGTTTAGCAGCCATTTTAGTAATCAAAGAAGATTTTGCTTCCGACAAAGATAAAATATTTTTTTAGCATTCGAAATTTTGGCTTGCAAACCAGGAAGTTCCCTATTTAAATTCTCAAGTCGACAACTAATATTTTTCAAAATGGCAGATTGTTCCTCCATTGTTTTAGTGAATAACTTATTCTGCTCATATTGCATTTGCATGAAGTTTTTAGTGGATCTTTCAACTTCAAAAATCTTTTCTTCACTAGGAATTCTAGATTTACCATGATAACTATTGCTATTATTAGGAGGATATGGCCTATAATTATTATTACCAAAATTATTCCTATAAGCATTGTTGCTAAAATTATTACTTCTAATGAAGTTCACATCAACTTGTTCTTCTTGAGCAACCAAAGATGCGAAAGGAACATTATTTGGATCAATATGAGCTTTTCCACTAACAAGCATAGACATAATAGCATCAATCTTATCACTCAAGGAGGAGGTTTCTTCGACAGAATTTACCTTCTTACTTTGTGGAGCTCTCTCAATGTGCCATTTAGAATAATTAATCATCATATTATTAAGGAGCTTTATTCCAGCACCCAAAGTGATGGTCGTAAAGGTACCTCCAGCAGCCAAATCCAACAGATTTCTTGAAGAAAAATTCAGTCCTGCAATAATGTTTTGGATAATCATCCAAGTAGTCAGTCCATGAGTGGGGCAATTCTTCACTAAAGATTTCATTCTTTCCCAAGCTTGAGCAACATGTTCATTATCAAATTGTTTAAATTTCATTATATCACTTCTCATGGATATAATCTTAGCAGGAGGATAATATTTTCCAATGGAAGCATATTTGCATTTAATCCAAAAATCGATACTATTTTTAGGCAAAGATAGTGATAGGGATATACCCTATGTGTGCCCTACATTGGTATACCCGGTCCAGCCCAAGGAAGGCCCACATGAAGATTTGCAGCCCAAGAAGGTTTTGGGTGGCCCAAGCCCATTGCAAGATAGACTCCTTGGAGGACAAGTCTAGCTGTAGATAGAATTTCAAAGGGTTCAGCCCTAATTTTTAATCGACTCTACCTATCCCGCGACTTGGCCTATCTATATAAGGTCCAAGAGAGCACGACGAGAAGGACCAACTCACCTTATACATACACCTCACGCCAGATTGCATCTGCGCACCCCTGTAACCTTCGATTCCGTCGTAACAAAGAACATACAAGTAGGAGTAGGGTTTTCCCTTCGGGGGCCTAAACCTGGGTAAACCTTGTGTCCCTGTGTTGCTTTCCTATTAATCGTCTCACGACTTCTAGCATCCCCATCTTCTCCAAAACCCAAGTCCATAACAATGGGCATTGACGAGTCGAACCCTCGTCAATTGGCGCCGTCTGTGGGAACTGGGGACACTGATCGTGCGGCCATGACGGTTCCATCCGAAACGATCTACGATTCCTCGGCGACGGAGAATCACCTCCTCTTCGGTGCCTTCGACTTCACCGCCCACTCGCCGGCCACTCGCAAAGATTTCGAGGCGACAGATTCGAGATGTTGTTCGGGAGCTTCTGCTTCCAAGTGGGGCAGACTGGAACCCTCCGCCTCCTAGAGCGGGTGCTACCCCCACCGATCAAGCCCGCCTTGTGAGCGCCAACAATCGATGCCCTGCACTCGGACCCGATCGGATGAAGGAACCTATGGTTCCGGATCTGAAAGCTGCGAAAGCAGCAATCCTCTCCGTGGGCGGTACATGTGCACTATCATCCATGGCGGCAACGTCAACAACGGAACCGACACACCGTTGGATCCAACCGACAAATCCCCTCCCAACCCTCAGGCCGAAACCAGAGGAACCAGGGAGAACCCGCAAAATCCCAACAGGAATAGGGCACCTCGAGGTGCTGAGGGCGCAAGCCGTGCCCACAACGAGATCCACCTCAACGAAGAAGGCTGGGAGATCGCGCGCAAGGCTGTATGGGGCAATCACATCCTACCTATGGATGCCTCCCATGACTTGCTAATGGCCTATCACTGGCTCCTGATCGATGAGCACAATCAACAAGTCAAGCTACAAGGTGAGCTTGAAAAGCGCAAGCAGGAAGCTGACGAGTCCAGCATGCGGTGAGCTGCGCTCTCCGCCGCTGGACGCTCCTCTTCACACGGAAACAATGCCAACAAGTACTGCTCGCACCTGGAGCGCATGGACCCCGCCACATGGCGCGAGGTCACCAAGGCACTTGACACGTCCTTCATGATGATGGACTCGCAAGGCAACATCATGCCAAAAATGCCGCAGGCTGCGATCATGGCGGCCACCACATATCTCGCGTCCAACCCGCCACCGGTGGGAGACCCGAAGAACACGATCCACAAGTCTGCGCTCGCAGGCCTCGGACTCGTCGGAGCTACGCTCCACGACGAAACACCCGCAAAGACGAAGAAAAAGGCCACAGTCAAGTTCACTCAAGGTCGCACACCCTCATTCGAGGAGGAAGAGCATGACCTACCTCGATGCCGTGGGAGCCCACGGCACCGCAGCAGCAACTACGATGCTCGTAGTGAGCGCACACAACGGAAAATCGACAAATCACGCACTAAACGCGTGTGCTCAACTGTTTCCGAATAGGATGACAGAGAGTTGTGCAGAGCCAAATGCTTTAGCAGATCTGTTTGGCAAACACGGATGCCGAAAAACTTCAAGCTCCCTTTGGACCACCCGAAGTTTGATGGTGCGCATGAGCCGAAAACATGGCTCGATGATCATCTATCGTCAGTCAATCTCCACGGCGGGAACAAAAGCAACACCCTGCAATGTCTCCAGCTGCAGCTGACAGGCGCATCCAGGGCCTGGCTCAGCAGCCTCCCCTCTGGCTCCATCCGAAGTTGGGAAGAGCTGGCGTACAGCTTCATCCGCAACTTCAAAGGCACCAGCAAGAGGCCAGCCTATATCGAAGAGTTGGGGGCCTGCACCCAGCGGACCAACGAGTCCATCCGCTCGTACATTCTACGCTCGTCCATCATCAAGAACTCTGCAGCGAACATCTCTGAGGATAGGGCAATCGATGCCTTCATGAACGGCGTCAAGCGCCGTGAGTTCAAGGAGGAGCTCGGGCGCGTCAAGCCCAAAACCCTCGATCACCTGATGGATATCGCCAACCGTTGGGCAGATGGCGAGGATGCCGTCAATCGAACACATTCGGATGACAAAGATGACTTCGGCCGCAGGCGCGATCGCCATGGAAAGAGGAGATCGCATGTCTACAATGATCGCGAGGAAGTTGACATGGTTGTGGCTAGCTACGCCGATCGTCGCGATGACGACAACCGCATCAGCGGGTACCGCGACGGTGGACGCCCCACCCAAACATGGCAACGTCGCAACCGTGACGACGAGCCTTCAACATATAACAAGCTATCAGGTCATTTCACCATCCACTTCTACATTCACAAGCAAGATGGTAAGAAGAAGTCCAATCACATGCTCAAGGATTTTCGGGAGTTTCAAAAGCTCAGCGAAGGTCTCACACAGATGAGACGCTAGACGTTGAATCCAGGATTCGCGCCCGCTCTAGGATGCGTAGCCCACAGAGCACCACCACCACCACCTGGAGGACCCGTGCAACCTACGGTCGCACAGGGGCATAACAACGGAGCGGATGCGTACCCGCCACCCGTAGGGACCCTCATGATACAAAAGGGGTGCCCAACCAATAGGGTGTAGAAGATCACCCGCTAGGTAAACTTGGTCGTGACCTCCCCACCAGCCATACCTGAGTACCTCAGTGGCTCGGAGTCCTGCATCATGTTCGATCACTCGGATCACCCGCGCCAGATAAATCGCCCAAGACACTCCACCCTAGTGCTCAAGGCCCAGATCAGAGGGTTCGAGATGTGGCATCCCGCAAAACCACTACTAGAAAATCGCGTTGAATTTGTGCATTGTATCGTCATCATCATATGTTGTTTGTCAAAACTATTTTTTTCGCAAGCCCGTTTTGTTTTCTAAAACGCCCCACCTTATTTATCGCGCAAACCCGGGTCACCGGAGTATTTTTTTTGGCCCGTTGTCAGTTGCAAAAAAGCTGGTTGAAATAAATATTTTAATTAATTATTTTAGCGGATCAGAAGACGTGTCAGACGACCACCCCATTTTCCAAATCGTCCGCCTCTAATCCTAAACCTACCAGATAATCTACCCACACCCTTTGGCCACATCACCCGGCCAACCCCGTGACATCACCCTCTCCCTCCTAGCCAACCCCAAACTGCCACCTCACCACCTACCCCTCTCTCTCCTCTCTCTCACAGCCACCCACACACCCAGCACATGCGGCCAAACACACCCACCCGCTGCCAGTGGACCCTCTCTCTGCCCTGCGCCCCGGCCCCACCTGCAGACCCCACGCGCCCAGCGTCACCCCTCTGCCCCGCCTTAGCACCGTCTGCTCCCCAACCTTCCCCACGCTAGTCTTCCTCCTCCCTCCTCTCTCCTCTGCTGCTCCCAGCGTGCCCGAGCCGCCCTCCTCCTGCCGTCGCCCTCATGTGACCCCTCCTCATCCGCCTTGCCGCCCTCGGCCAGTCCCCGCCTCCCTACGCCGCGACGCCATCCCCCTCTCCCTCGAGCTCGCTCTGCACGCCTCGCCGGCCCGTCCCCCACCACATCGAGCCTTCCCCCACCTGCCGACCCGAGGCGCCCGCGCCGCCACGTCGCCTCGCATATCCGGCGCCCAGCCGCCGCCTCCGAGCCAGCCGCCGTCGAGCCGCGACCACTCACGCGCCATCCTCTCGCCGCCGGCCCCCTCCGTGTTGGAGATATGCCCAAGAGGCAATAATAAAGTGGTTATTATCATATCTTCACACTTATGATAAATGTTTACATACCATGCTATAATTGTATTAACCGGAAACATTAATACTTGTGTGATTTGTAAACTAAAATAAGAGTCCCTAGTAAAGCCTCTTGTTAAACTAGCTTGTTGGTTAATATATGATCATGGTTTCCTGATCATGAACATAGAGATGTTATTAACAACAGGATCATATCATTAGGAGAATGATGTGATGGACATACTCCTATAGATAAGCGTAGCATAAAGATCAAGTCATTTCAATAGTTCAATTGCTATATGCTTTCTGATACATAGTAACCTAATTCCTTCGACCATGAGATCATGCATATCACCTTTACCGGATGGATGCTTTGATGACATCAAACACCACACCGTGGCGGGTGGCTATAAAGGTGGCATTAAGTGTTCGGAAAGTATTGGTTGAAACACATGGATCAAGAGTGGGATTTGTCCATCCTCATGTGGATAGATATACTGGCCCTCTCGGTGGAATGTCATCCAATTAGCTTGCAAGCATGTGACTTGGTCACAAGGGATCACATATCAGGAACGAGAAAAGAGTACTTATCAAGAACGAGGTTGAACTAGGTATGCAGAGATAAGCGATCATAACCTCGGATAAGTAACATATCGTGAGACAAAGGAAATTGGTATCGTATGTAAGTGGTTCATTCGACGCAAGTAATCGTAGAAATATGTAGGAGCCATATGAATTTCCAGATTCCTCTATTGGTTATTGTTCGGAGAAGTGTCTCGATCATGTCGCATAATTCACGAACCGTGGAGACACACTTAAGGATTGACGTTGTTTGAGTAGTTATGGTATTATGAGAAAGAGACCGAATGTTGTTGAGTCTCGGATGGGATCCGGGATATCACGAGGTGATCCGGAATGGTCCGGAGAATAAGATTCATATAAGGAAAGTCCCGTTTGGAGTTCGGGAATGATTCGGTGTTTTCATCGGGAATGTTCTAGAAGGTTCCGGATTATCCGGCACTCCGGGGGGGAAGGGTACATGAATGTGTCATTGCTCATTGAATGATTGCATCATGTACTAAGTGTTCTTTCTGTCCCAAATAAAGGATTAAATTGAATCCTAAACAGAAAAGTCAAATGTCAGTTTGAAAGTCAAACGCCAAAACAAGCTGTGGGAAACAAGCAAGAGGAGTTGGAACCAACTTTGGAGGAGTTGGACTCCTCGGCGGCGCCCAGCCAAGGCCGAGTTGGGGAGGACTCCTCCTCCTGGCGCCATGACACCCCTCCCATAAAAGGAGGGGCAGGGCTCCTCCAATTGACACATAACTTTCTACTCTAGATCTCCGGTTTAGAGCTGTTTTGGTTTAGAGCTTCTAATTGCTTTAGCCAACAGTTTAGAGCCTTCTAATTGGTTTAGAGCCTTCTAATTGGTGTGTCTAATTACTAGACCACTAATAGCCTCTCTCATAAGCTCCACCATACTGCATTTGGCTTAAAGCCTCAGGATCTCCCCTCTACTTAGGTACCACGCCAGTTGTCTTAGGAATCGCGAGAGTGCTACAACCTCCGCTACCTGCTGGAACAAGGAGAGGAAGGTCTTCGTCAAGTACGAACGTGTGAACGATTGCGGGGCGCTTGGAGCATAGCGCGGAAGGATCGTCTCGCGATCTTGAGATCGGAAGTGTCGACTACATCACCCGAGAATCTGCTCTCGTTAACCGCTTTGGAATCTTCGAGGGTGAGTTCCTCTATCGACTCGTTGCTACAATCTAGTAGATAGATCTTGGCTTGTTTGTTTGTATGCGATAGAAAATTTTGTTTTCCATGCTACGAACCCCTACAGTGGTATCAGAGCCGTGTCTATATGTAGATCTGTTGCACGAGTAGAACACAATGGTCATTGTGGGCGTTGATGCTTTTATTGTCGATTACTTCTTGTGTATTTTGTATCTTGCGGTATGTTGGGATGAAGCGGCCCGGGCTAACCTTACATGACATCGTTCATGAGACTTGCTCCACGCTTGACATGTAACTTGTATTGCATAAGTGGCTTTGCGGGTGCATGTTTCTCCTAGCATAGTTAAGATCCAATTTACAACGGGTGATCAACAATGCTAGTATCAATGTTGTGGTTCTTGTTCGTAAGTTAGAACGACACTTATTGAAAGCCCCAAACCACGTAAAATATGCAAAGAAAGTAGAAGCGTCTAACTTTGTTTTGCAGGGTGTCCGTGATGTGATATGGCCATGATTGTGATTATATATGATGTATGCAATGTTCCTTATTGTAAGTTGGCAACGGCGGAGCCATATGGTTGTCTTTAATTTATGTTAAGACCCGCGTGTCTATTCAAAGTAGTTGTAATAGTTGAAGCCGTGGGCGACAACCATGGAGGCGTCATTGACCTTGATGCAATGCCGGGTGATGATGGAGATCATGTTCGTGCTTTGGAAGATGGAGATCGGAAGCACAAAGAAGAAAAGGCCATATCATATCACATATTATGAATTGCATGTGATGTTAATCCTTTATGCATCTTGTATTGCTTAGTAGACGACGGTAGCATTATAAGATGATCCCTCATGCACATGAATTTCAAGTCTTAAAGTGTTCACCCTTAGTTAGCACCGTTGCTAAAGCTTGTTGTTTCGAAGCACCACGTGATGATCGGGTGTGCTAGATTCTGCAAGTTCATACAACGTGAGCAAGCCAGATTTGCTCATGCAGAAACTAAGGTTTGATCTTGACGAGCCTAGCATGTACAGACATGGCCTCAGGAACACGGATTACCGAAAGGTAGAGCATGAGTCATATAGTAGATATGATGAACATGTCGATTGTTCGCCATTGAAGCTATATCAACTCTCGTGATGATCGGTTTTGATGTGGTGGATTTGGTTCGTGTGATCACTAAAACAATGTGAGGGATATTGTTTTGAGGAGTTCACCTAGATTAATTTAATTATTAATTAGAACTCAATTTATCATAAACTAAATCAAAGTGAATTTGCATAGTTGTTGTAGTCATTGGCATCCGTTTACCACCTTGCGCTTAGTTATAATTGAGATGTTAGAGCTATAGAATTCTGGTTAGTTACTTTCTAACTGGTATCGTATTGTTTTGAAGTGTTAATCTAAAGTTTAAAAGTCCTATTGCAAACTTTCGGTGAGTTCAAGTTACTCCATGAAGTTTAATAATTGGTATTAAAACAAGAGTAACAATTCCAATGTTAGTATATAAGTATCATGTTTGTCTCCACGATTCTTGATATTCAAAGGATTCTCTTAATATCAAGGTTATCTAGGATCTGAAAGAGTTGTTTGAAACCATGATGTGTGGAAGATATTGTGATATCTGAAACAAAGTTTTGTTGCAACATGATAGAGTATAATATGGCAAAAGTCATGTTCTCATATTTGATGAGAATTTGCAAAAGGTTGGAGACACTAGTTGTCCTAATCCTCCAAAAGGTTTTGGAGAGCAACATTATACTTGCGATTCAATTACAAGCTAAAAGTAGCTTGATCATGGATAAATCCATAATAAGGGTGAATATTTGATGTAGGTAAAATGTTTACTACATCAAGAAGATTACTAAATAAAGGAATTTGAAAGAACACCAAACATTTGATGATGGTGATCTACTTCAAAGTGCAAGTCCAAAGACATTGGTATTTAACTATACACGCTTTGGACTATATGTCATATGTATGACTCCACTATTGCTGTTGATAGATTCTTTCAAATGAATAGGAAATACTGAAAGAGAATCTCATAAATATATGGCAGAAAGGAAAAGACTAGAATTGTTCAGTTTAAGTATATAGATGATATACATGTTATGGCTATATTCTTTGCTTATTAAACAATGTGGTTATCAAGTATTTGATACTGAATTTGTTGGTATGAATTGTCATACAAAACAACAGAATTCATGAACTACAGTGGCCTAAGTAATTAGCAAAAGAATATGTGATGATGTTCATCGAGAACAAATAAAGGGTTATTGTGTTGCTCGTTAAACATCAAAGCTTGCCTTCAAGATTTGTTTTATCAGGTGTTATGAGAACAAAAGGGTTGTTCAAATAATTGCCTTAATCCATAAAATATGGATGATTCACAAATCTCGTTGGAGAAATCACATCCATAAAACTAGTGCTAAAAATGTCGAAAGACAAATTGATTAAAAAAAAATCACTTAGGAAGTGACATCGCCGTTTAAATTATATTGGAAAGAAAAACATGAAGAAACTCCATGTGGATGGAATTTTGGAGTCTTTTGATTTTGATCAAATGACGCTTGTGAAACTTTCCTAGAGATAATTGAAACTTCGTTCATAGGCCAAAAAGGGAACGAAAGACTAGCTTATTGGAATTTGTACATATTGTTGTACGAAGTCCATTATGTGTAGTCAAGAGCGATGGATTTCAACTTCATATGCTTTCTCCGAAAATTTGAGTGAATATATGAATATTTACTTAATAAGGATGAAGTATGAAACATTTGAAAAGTTCAAAGACTTTCAAGATGAAGTGCAAAATCATTGTAACAAGAATATAAACAGTTTATGATAAAGATCATAAAGGAAGATATTTGAGTTACAGAGTTTAGCATAATACCTAAGATGTAAGGAATCGTTCCGTGGATTTGCATTTCCCGAAACACCATAAGAGTATGGAGCGTTCGAGATATGTAATTAAACCTTGTTTGACATGGTAAGATCGAAGGTATAATTCATAAAACTGTCATTGTATTTTAAAGATTAAAAGCTTTAGAGATTACCGTTTTTCCACTGAAAAGAGCTCCATCATAATCCGTTGAAATGACACCATATGTTATGGTTTGGGATTAAACCCAAGTAGTCCTTTCTTAAAACATTGGTATGCTATGCATAAGAAAGATGTGTGCAACCAAAGTCGGATGAACCTGTCTTTGTATAACTGTTAAGTATTCCTCCATAAACACCGGAGACAAAAGTGTTTGTCGCTTAGAACGTCAAGTTTCTTTAAGAAGGAATTTTTCATGAAAAGTTAAGTGGGAGGACAATAGAACTTTGATAAGGTTGAAAGAACCTTAGCTATATGTGCAGAGTTGCAGTCAGAAAAGTGTTTCGAGGCAACAAAGCTCATGGCTCACGTGCCTCAAAGGTTGTGGTCACGAAGATCTAAGTTCCTATTGAAACAAGTAGATCGGGTAAACAATCAAATACCAAGATTTGAGGGTTGAATCATTATTTGAGAATAATGAACCGACTACATGCAAAGAAGCGTTGATGGGCCCTGACTCCCTCAAATGTCTTGAAGCCATAAAATCCGTGATAGTTCCATACACGAGAAATCAAGTTTTGAACTTGAAGGACCCTCGAGAAAGGTGTAAGACCTTATAGTTGTGTCTGGATCTATAAAGAAATAGACATGGATGTTTCACATCTATGAAATAGTCGACATGTTGGGAAAGAGTTCACAACAATGTTCAAAGGTTGACTATGACAAGATTTGATCTGTCATAGTGATATTTAGTCTAGACGGATTAATGTAGCAACCACTACATATAATTTGTTATATGGTAGTTGAATAAACAAAACAAGTTCTTCTAATAGAATCGTTACCTAGGACATGTGCTTAACACGGTCCATAGGGTTTTGTTAATTCAAAGGATGCTAAAATCATATGCAAACTTCAATGGTTGAAGTGAGCATCGCGGAGTTGGAATCTTCACTATGATGAAACTATTAAAAGAGTTTAATTTCATCAGAGACAATGAAGATGCTTGCATTTGCAAGAAATTAAGTGGGAGCGCTAAGACATGTTTCTAATACATTATGTGGAAGACATATTGTTGATTGGAAATAATGTATCTTTTATTAACACATATTAAGAATTTCATCCCGATGAAAGACTTAGGCAAAACCCAAATATTTGGCATCAATAGACGCTAATATGGTTGTGCCAGAAGTACATAGACGAGATATTGAATGAGTTCAATATAGAAACTACAAGAAAAGGTTCTTGTCGCACAGAAAGGATTGAAAGAATTCAATGTTGATGATATATTCAAGTGTATTGACATTTGGTAAAGTGAAACAAATAATCAAGTATAGATTGATACTTGATCACAAAGAGTATTTATATCATACTGTGATATGTACAAATCCAGATAGGTCCTATGCTCTAAATGTTGTGAGCATATACCAGAATGATTCGTAAGATGATCATTGGACAATAGTAAGGATATCCTTATGATCTTTTGGAAGAACTAAGAGTATAATATTTGTAGAAGTGACAAATAGATGGTTAGTTCATTGTAAAAGTACTACATTGATACTAGCTTTGTCACAAAGTACAAATTAAGTTTATCTCAATCTAAACTAAGGGTGGCACAATATAATGGAAAGTGAGTTCCATAATGGATTTGGATGATTTCCAAAGTTAAGACATTGTGACAGATACTACAACAAAAGGCTAAGTATATGACTGCTATTTTAGCAAGCAAAAGAGGGCATTTGTGTCAAGTAGTTTGTTATCAAACTAGGTGTAGTTCACAGTGGGATAATACTATGAAGATATATTGTGCGACAATATTATTAACATGTTTTAACCCCAAAGAACTAAAGGTCACACCGAAAGACCAAATTTATACAAAGCCATCTCATTAGAGAATGAGTGATGCGTGAAGACGCAAAGACATGCAATTACACACGGACCTGGAAGTGTCAGATCCGAGATCGATTGACCACTAGCAATCGTGTACATACAACACCGTAAAGCCATAGGTGTTGAATACACAAAGGTTTGAAACTAGATTATTGACTCTAGTGCAAGTGGGAGACTGGAGATATGCCCAAGAGGCAATAATAAAGTGGTTATTATCATATCTTCACACTTATGATAAATGTTTACATACCATGCTATAATTGTATTAATCGGAAACATTAATACTTGTGTGATTTGTAAACTAAAATAAGAGTCCCTAGTAAAGCCTCTTGTTAAACTAGCTTGTTGGTTAATATATGATCATGGTTTCTGATCATGAACATAGAGATGTTATTAACAACAGGATCATATCATTAGGAGAATGATGTGATGGACATACTCCTATAGATAAGCGTAGCATAAAGATCAAGTCATTTCAATAGTTCAATTGCTATATGCTTTCTGATACATAGTAACCTAATTCCTTCGACCATGAGATCATGCATATCACCTTTATCGGATGGATGCTTTGATGACATCAAACACCACACCGTAATCGGGTGGCTATAAAGGTGGCATTAAGTGTTGGAAAGTATTGGTTGAAACACATGGATCAAGAGGGATTTGTCCATCCTCATGACGGATAGATATACTGGGCCCTCTCGGTGGAATGTCATCCAATTAGCTTGCAAGCATGTGACTTGGTCACAAGGGATCACATATCACGGGAACGAGAAAAGAGTACTTATCAGTAACGAGGTTGAACTAGGTATGCAGAGATACCGACGATCATAACCTCGGATAAGTAACATATCGTGAGACAAAGGGAAATTGGTATCGTATGTAAGTGGTTCATTCGATCGCAAAGTAATCGTAGAAATATGTGGGAGCCATATGAATTTCCAGATTCCTCTATTGGTTATTTTTCGGAGAAGTGTCTCGATCATGTCCGCATAATTCACGAACCGTAGGGAGACACACTTAAGGATTCGACGTTGTTTGAGTAGTTATGGTATTATGAGAAAGAGACCGAATGTTGTTCGGAGTCTCGGATGGGATCCGGGATATCACGAGGTGATCCGGAATGGTCCGGAGAATAAGATTCATATAAGGAAAGTCCTGTTTCGGAGTTCGGGAATGATTCCGGTGTTTTCATCGGGAATGTTCTAGAAGGTTCGGATTGTCCTAAGACCGGGGGAAGGGTACATGAATGTGTCATTGCTCATTGAATGATTGCATCATGTACTAAGTGTTCTTGTCCCAAATAAAGGATTAAATTGAATCCTAAAACAGAAAAGTCAAATGTCCGTTTGAAAGTCAAACTGCCAAAACAAGCTGTGGGAAACAAGCAAGAGGAGTTGGAACCAACTTTGGAGGAGGAGTTGGACCTCCAGCCGGGCGCCCAGCCCAGGAGCTGGGAGGGACTCCTCCTCCCTCGGCGCCGCCATGACACCCTCCCATAAAAGGAGGGCAGGCTCCTCCAATTGACACATAACTTTCTACTCTAGATCTCCGGTTTAGAGCTGTTTTTGGTTTAGAGCTTCTAATTGCTTTAGCCAACAGTTTAGAGCCTTCTAATTGGTTTAGAGCCTTCTAATTGGTGTGTCTAATTAGACCACTAATAGCCTCTCTCATAAGCTCCACCATACTGCACCGCTTAAGGAAGCCCCTGGGATCTCCCTCTACTTAGGTACCACGCCGCCAGTCTGCGGAATCGCGGAGAGTGCTACAACCTCCGCTACCTGCTGGAACAAGGAGAGGAAGGTCTTCGCCGAGTACCGAACGCAGTGACCGACCGGAGCGCTTAGGAACGCTTACGGAAGGATCGTCACGCGATCTTGAGATCGAAGTGTCGACTACATCACCCACGAGAATCTGCTCTAACCGCTTTGGAATCTTCGAGGTGAGTTCCTATCGACTCGTTGCTACAATCTAGTAGATAGATCTTGGCTTGTTTGTTTGTACGATAGAAAATTTTGTTTTCCATGCTACGAACCCCTACACTCGGTCTCCCCCGCCTCGCCCGAGCGCCGGCCGAAGACTCCTCCTGCCCGCCTCGGCCCCATCTCTCCACCGTGGCGCTCGTCGCAGGCCTTCCCCAGCCGCCCACCTCGCTCCGGCCGCCGCGGCCTTGCCCGAGCCGACACGTGGACCCTCCGCCCGACCCCAAGCGTGTAGCCGTGTCGCGGTTACTGCCATAGCTCATGCGTTCACAGGCGATCCCCGCCCGTGGACTTGCGATGGTGAGGTGAAGATGCAATATGGTAACCGTGGGAAGATAGTATGCTACCACCGAAGACCGATCACGATTCAAGACCGAACCCAACCTTGGCGCCGACCCAGTTCGCCACCGGTAATGCACGGGTACCTCAAGGCCTTCGCCACGAGACGCGAAACCCAAGATCGACAACGAACCCGACGGTACCTCAAGATCTTCCTCGACGTCCAAGACCCGAACCACCGGGCCCTCGGTGAACGCCCAGATCGCCATGGAACAACATGATCTTCCTGACGCCAAGATCTACCTTTTCGGACCCGAAGCCGCGATGATGTTGAACCAGACCTCCATCGACAAGATCGTCACCAAGACCGCCATGTTGAGATCCGAAGACCGATCCCGAGTCCGAGAACGCACCGTCGAACTCGAACCCGAGACCCGACAACCCCGAACCCAAGATCTCACAACCCTAATGTGTGAACCCCTTCCCGAAACCCTATTTTATAACATAATAACAACTTGTTGCATATTGAATTGTCTTACTCGCATGCATATCTGTGGTTTGGGGGCCTTATGCCGATTCACCTAATAATTAAATATGGGGCCCATATGCGGGCAAATCTAGCCTTATATTGGCCTCATTTAAACTTGTGTAGCGAACCGGTAACTCATCGTGCCATGTTAATACAACATTTAAATTGCGGGGTAACTAAACAACTGAACCATCTAACTAATTGTCGGGACCCCGGTTCCACTTAATATGACCTAACCGCATCGCATCTTTGCCATGTCATTCATCATACATGCATCATGCCGATTTTCTGCCGTTGTATTAAATAGTGCATCCGATGTTTCTTCTAGTGTTTTGCTTCTTCGCGGATAAGGCCGTTGAGTTGATGTGAGCTTCGCCCCGATCTTCGGTTGACCCTTCGGCAATGTTTTCAGGCGAGCATCTCCCCCTTTCTACCTATCTTACTTTTATAGTATTTATTCCCTCCTGTTGATCTATTGCTATCTGTGTTGCGTTGCTCTAGTTTTCGTACCCGTGATATCCCTTGCAGCCATATATAGCCTTGGACACATCCTATTACCTGTGTTTAGTAGATAGTTGGACCCGCGAGTCGTAGTCGCTTGCTCAAGTGTTTTGCTTGTCGTCAAGTACCACAATTGTTGGAGAAGTGCCGCATGTCCAATGTGGAGATGATCATGGTTTATTTATTGTTCACTTTAATTCCTGTTTAACAACTAAAATTGAATTAAGCAGAGGCATCGGTGGGTGATAGGTAAAATTTGGTTTCCGACCGCCCACTTGTGTCCCGTAGGACCCGAGTTCTTGACACCTGTTCCGAGATCGAGCGCTAACCATGTGGGGAGATATGGCCCCCATTGATTATTACCTGATTTCAAAGTATTGTCTCGGGGCCACAACTAGTTTGAGGTGTTTTTACTATCTGCACTTATGCCATGCTTATCGCTTTATTTAAATTGTGCGACGAGCACACGTGTATTGTTTAGGATCGGGACACGTTGCGGTGTCGGCAGTCCCGCTTGGGGATTTCTTTGTCGTTCACGGCCCACCCAACCCCAAGTCCGTCTCGAGACCGCCGACTTCTATGGTGTCGACTTGGTGGGGTGGCCCCACGTTTGTTTTGTCCGGGAACGTCGTGACTTAGGCCCGCCGACATACCGATGGGTGTATGTTAACCGATCCGCAAAAGGGTCAAGTGCTGTGGATACTTTGGTGCACCCCTGCAGGGTTAAATCTTTTCGAGAAGCCGTGTCCGCGGTTATGGACGACTTGGAGCATAGTGCTTGATCATAGACAACTATAACTAAAGTTTTCCGTTATAAATCGACTTGTATCCGATATGACTAGTAATCGACTTCACCACAACGGAATGGCTAAAAGTACCAACAACCTGGGTTTTATGGTTATCTCATGATCATTGTACACGACTAGTAAGTGCTGCCACTATAACGGAATGGTTAACTAAAAGTGCCCATCGCTTATCTTTATCGATGATTATCTAAACGACTAGTAAAGTGCCGCAACTATAACCGAATAAGTAAACCGCCAATCGTGAGTTCCTCGGTTGACTTCCTCGTTTGGTCTCGAGGAAACACCAGATGGGTTTGTTTGGTGATAGCTTCAGTTGGATCCGTTAGGTCATTCTTATCCCTCTCGATATCCGCCATTGTATCGAGTCTCTATAGGTTGTTTAGTGCATGCCGCCGCTGCCGCTTGATCCACCATACCTATGTAGGCGAGGACCGCCAATTCTAGCCTCTCCAGTGTCTTGGCCTCGATCGACGCCCTTCTTTTTCCTTTGCCCTTGTCGGCACCCCTTTGTTTAAGCAGGTTTGAGATCGACGTTAGGTGGTTACCCTTCCGCTTGGCACGGCAGTTATGGACGCCATTGGTTATTCTTCGTGGCTCTTAGCCCCATTTGCATCTTGTCCGTAGCTGGACGCCTATCGCTTCAAGGTGATTTGGATCTTTGTATATTATATTTGTATTCTTGACTCATGGAGTTGCGTATATATGTATCTGCTCGTGGGTCCCATCGAGGACCCGTTGTGTAATGTTATTACTTTGCTTTCCACCCGCACGAAAGTGCTGGTGGGCACCTTCAATCGCTTTGGCGCGGTTTGGCGGTTTCGCTAAAACTTGCATAGGGCCGATTCCGAGGGTGTTACACGAGATGAGCAAATTTTCATGGACGGAGGTAGCGGCATCAACTTGATTTTCGCCAAAGACACTCATGACTATGCGGGTCCGCTATGCAGCCTAGAACCATCAGACACAATGTTCCACGGCATTGTCCCATGGAAAGGCATATATTGTTGGAATTATGCCCTAGAGGCAATAATAAAGATGTTATTATTATAATTCTTGTTCATGATAAAGTTTATATTCCATGCTAGAATTGTATTAAGCGGAAACATTCATACTTGTCTGGTTTATGAACAACACCGTGTCCCTAGTACGCCTCTATGGACTAGCTCATTGATTAATGATGGTTAAGGTTTCCTAACCATAGACATGAGTTATCGATTAATAATGAGATCATGTCATTAGGAGAATGATATGATGGACATACCCAAATTAAGCAGAGCAATTAGATCGTGTCATCGTGTTCATCTTTGCGAAACTTTTTCCTATGTCAAGTATTGTATTCCTTAGACCATGAGATAATACAACTCCCTGGTATTGGAAGAAAGCTTTGAGGTCATCAAACGTCATCCTATGTGAGGGTGATCATAAAGGTGTCTCTCAGGTGATCGGAAAGTACTTGTTGGGTTGTATGTATCGAGATGGAATTTGTCCCTCCCGAGTCGAAGAGATATACTTCGGGCCCACTCGGTAATCGATATCAACACCGCTTGCAAGCACGTGGTTAAGGAGTTAATCACAAAGTGGTATCGTATTACGGAACGAGTAAAGTACTTGCTATGAACGAGATTGAACTAGGTATGCCGATACCAACGATCAAATCTCGGGCAAGTAAAATATCGCGTGACGAAAGGGAATACATATATGGGATTAATTGAATCCTGGCATTGTGGTTCATCCGATATGATCATTTATGAATGTGTGGGAGTCAATATGGGTTTCCAGATCCCGCTATTGATTATTGATAGAAGATCATGTCTGCATATTCTCAAACCCATAGGGTCACACACTTGACGTGCATCGACGCTAGGATAGAATGGATGATTGGTTTATGAGTTTTTGTTCAGAGTCTCGGATGAGATCCAGGACATCATGAGAGGTTCCGGAATGGTCCGGAGAATAAGATTCATATAAAAGGAAATCAGTTTTTGGATTTCGGAATCATTTCGGAGTTTATCGGTATTGTAACGGAAGGTTCTAGAAGGTTCTGGAGTGGGACCAACATGGGCCCACTTGTCGGAGTCCTGCGTGGGCCTAAGGGGAAGTGCCCTGACCACTTTGTTCCAGGGGCACAAGGCCCCCAAGGCCCAGCCGACCAGCCCTAGGGAAACCCTAGGGGAGCCTTCTAGAAGGGGGGGAAGACTTGCCCCCACTCCTCCCTTGGGGCCGCCGCCCTAGGGCTTGGAGGAGGGGCCAAGGGGGCCGGCCAGCCCCCTATATAAGGAGGGCATGGGCGCACACTCCCCATCCAACTCCTGCAACCCTAGCCGCCGTCCTGCTGCCCCTCCACCTCTCTCTCTCCCGACTGCGCGTAGGCGAAGCCCTGCTGCAGAAACTCTCCACCATAAGCACCACGCCATCGTGCTGCAGATCCAATCTATCTCTCCACCATAATTGCTGGACCAAGGAAGGAGGAGACGTCGCAGCACCATACGTGTGCATCTCTCGGAGGCGTCGCCACTTGCGGCGTAGGATCGGATCGGATCGCGAGGAGGAGACGGCAGTCGACTACATCAACCACGCTCGCTGAACATTTCACAGCGATTTCTTCAAGGGTATGAAGATATCATCTATCTCTCGTTGATTGCATCTCCTAGATTAGATCTTGGCTTTCTTGTTAGCATGTAGAATTTTTTGATTTACTATGCTGAAACCGTTCAGGTATCGAGCTAGATCTATGCGTAGATGTGTTTCACGAGTAGAACGCAACATGCTTGTTGCGGGCGTTGATGTTTTCTGTTCCAAACCTCTGGTTGTGAATTTATTATGGCGCGGCATAGTGAGATCGAAGCGGTCCAGGCCAACTTTACGTGACCTCGTTCGCGAGACCGGCTCCGCACTTGACGTGTGGCTAGTTCCACACATGCGTCTGTTGGATGTCAGTTTCTCTCACTATAGTAGTCATGGGATTTACAACGGATGTTGGCAACCATAATATCACCGTTGTGGATTTCCGTAGGTAAGAATCATTCTTAGCTTGTTACTCCCATAAGCCACGTAAAACATGCAACAACAAAGTAGAGGCGTCTAACTTGTTTTTGCAGGGAGTGTTTTGTGATATGGTATGGCCCAAGACATGATGTGTATGAATTGAGATGTATGCAATGATCACATTTTTTGTAATTTCACGACTTGCATGTCGATGAGTTCACAACCGGCAGGAGCCATATGGTTGTCTTTATAATCGTGTATGACCTGCGTGTCAACTTCTTATACGCCATGTAATAGCTTTACTTTATTGCTAAGTAGTTAGCAATAGTTGTAGTTGCTATTCATGGTGGAGACAATCATGGTGGAGTGATGGAGATCATGCTCGCGCGCACAAGATGGATATCATTGCGCGGAGATTGGCTATACCATGTCACATAAACTTATATGCATGCGATGTTTATCCTTTTATGTATCTTATTATGCTTAGATCGCGACGGTAGCATTATAAGATGATTCCTCACT
The DNA here is from genome assembly GCA_030063025.1 of Avena longiglumis. Classification (NCBI taxonomy): domain Eukaryota; kingdom Viridiplantae; phylum Streptophyta; class Magnoliopsida; order Poales; family Poaceae; genus Avena; species Avena longiglumis. The sequence goes on from CP125976.1 coordinate 60,923,978, forward strand.
TAAAGATCAAGATAAAATTGTGTTCTCCCCATGTATGCACCATTGTGAAAGTTTGTCGTGTTCAAGCACCTCGTGATGATCGGGTGCTGTAAACTCTACATTCACATACAACGGGTGCAAGCCAGTTTTGCACACGCGGAAATACTTGGGTTTGACTTCTGAGCCCAGCATGTATTTGACATGGCCTCGGAACAATACCTAACCGAAAGGTTAAACATGAGTCATATGAATGATATGATCGACACTTTGTTGTCCACCATTGAAACCACATCTCTTCTCGTGAAGATCGGATTAGGTGTGGTGAATTTGGATCGTGTTCACTAAACAACTTGAGGGATGTTGAATTTAGTGGGAGTTCATCTAGTAATTTGATTAAGTTGAACTAGTTACCATGAACACAGTCTAAATTGTATTTGCAAATTTTGTAGATCAAATGGCTAAGTCCAACTTCAACTTCAACATTTTTGCTGAGAAACAAAAGCTTAAGAACAATGGTTCTAACTTCACCAACTGGTTCCGCAATCTGAGAATCATTCTCTCTGGTGGACAGAAAGCCTATGTACTTGAGAAAGCGCTAGGTGATGCCCTCTCTTGATGCGCCGTGATGAAAAGCTGTTTATCCCACGCAAAGATGATTATGGAGATTAAGAGTACCATGTTGTTTGCTATGGAACCGAACTTAAAAATCGTTTTGAGTATTTCGACGGCCCTTTGAGATACTTGAGGAACCGAAAACCATGTTTCACAGCCCGCTTAGAGATATGAGATCTCGGAAGTTCTTTAACTGCAAGATGGAGGAAGGGACTTCCGTTAGTGAGCACGCCATTAAGATGTCGGGCTACACTCAACGTCTTGAGCAACTGGACTGCAAGATTCCAGAAGAGCTCAAGATTGACAGAGTTCTGCAATCACTCCCTCCTAGCTACAAAGGTTTTGTAGTTACTCACAATCAAATTGGTTCCACTGATACGATCACTGAGCTCTTCGCTAAGCTGAAAGCTGTGGAGGTGGACATCAAGAAAGATAATCATGTGTTGATGGTCAATAAGACCACTGGCTTTAAGAAAGCTAAGGGTGCAAAGAAATCCTTCAAGAAAGCCAGCAGCAAGCGTGTTGCCCCTGCTGAGAACAAGCTCAAGTCTGGACCTAAGCCGGACATTGAGTGCTTATATTGCAAGGACAAGGGTCACTGGAAGCGCAACTTTCCGAAGTACTTAGCAGACAAGAAGGCTGGCACCATTAAAGGTATATTTGATATACATGCTATTGATGTTTACCTTACTAGCGCTTGTTATAGTGCCTGGGTATATGATACTGGTTTAGTTGCTAATATTTGTAACTAGAAACAGGAGCTACAGAATAGACGGCGGCTAGCAAGGGATGAGGTGACGATGCGCGTTGGCAATGGATCAAAAGTTGATGTGATGGCCGTCGGCACGCTCTCCTTAGTTTTACCTTCGGGATTAGTTTTAAACCTTAATAAGTGTTATTATGTGCCTGCGTTGAGCATGAACATTATATCTGGATCGTGTTTATTGCAAGACGGTTATTCATTTAAATCAGAGAATAATGGTTGTTCCATTAT